>JAFBJW010000029.1:0-666450 GCA_016785235.1 Pseudorhombus dupliciocellatus
GTTTTTTCCAAAAAAAACAAAAATTTTTTTTTGCCCAGAAATCAATGAAAACGTCATAGTGTAGCATGTCTTATGCTGAAAATGTAGTTTTTTCGCAAAAAAAATCATCTCAAAAATCGACGAAAAAGTCATAGGTTTGTATGTCGTTTTTTCCAAAAAAAAAAAAAAAAAAATTTTTGCCCAGAAAAAAATTTTTTTGCCCAGAAATCAATGAAAACATCATAGTGTAGCATGTCTTATGCTGAAAATGTTGTTTTTTCGCAAAAAAAACATCTCAAAAATCGACGAAAAAGTCATAGGTTAGCATGTCGTTTTTTCCAAAAAAAAGAAAAAAAATTTTTTGCCCAGAAATCAAAGAAAACATCATACATTTGTATGTCTTATGCTGAAAATTTTGTTTTTTCACAAAAAAATCATCTCAAAAATCGACAAAAAAGTCATAGGTTAGTATGTCATTTTTTCCAAAAAAAAAAAATTTTTTTTTTTTTTGCCCAGAAATCAATGAAAACATCATAGTATAGCATGTCTTATGCTGTAAATGTAGTTTGTTTGCAAAAAAAATCATCTCAAAAATCGACGAAAAAGTCATTGGTTAGCATGTCGTTTTTTCCAAAAAAAAACATTTTTTTTTGCCCAGAAATCAATGAAAACATCATAGTATAGCATGTCTTATGCTGAAAATGTAGTTTGTTTGCAAAAGTCATAGGTTAGCATGTCATTTTCTCCAAAAAAAAAAAAAATTTTTTTTTGCCCAGAAATCAATGAAAACATCATAGTGTAGCATGTCTTATGCTGTAAATGTAGTTTGTTTGCAAAAAAAATCATCTCAAAAATCGAGGAAAAAGTCATTGGTTAGCATGTCGTTTTTTCTAAAAAAAAAAAAAAATTTTTTTTGCACAGAAATCAATGAAAACATCATAGTGTAGCTTGTCTTATGCTGAAAATGTTGTTTTTTCGCAAAAAAAAATCATCTCAAAAATCGACGAAAAAGTCATAGGTTAGCATGTCAGTTTTTCCAAAAAAAAGAAAATCTTTTTTTTGCCCAGAAATCAATGAAAACATCACAGTATAGCATGTTTTATGTTTGAAAATATTGTTTGATGCAAAAAAAATCATCTCAAAAAACGACAAAAAAGTCATAGGTTAGCATGTCTTATGCCAGTGGTTCCGAAACGTTTTCTGCTGGGCCCCCCTTTGGTACAGAAGAATTTTTTGCGCGCACAAAACAATGGGGCGTTGTTGCCGAGGGAAGGAGTTTTATTGTCCTACTGCACTGTTCTTATTAACGGACTAACGCTCTACCTGTCTACACCCACTTCGCCGGGGCTCGTTCACAGCGGCGCACCTCAGCCGCGCACATGCACTTTCTCACTCCCGTTCACGCACTGAGCTGCGTGTACTACACACAGTTAGGTACATCTCACAACACTGAGAGGAAAACAAAAACAATAACCTAAAGGTTTGTTGTGCAAAAATGGCACCTCTGCTTTGCGTTTACGTGGGAGCTGCGTCAAAAATGTGTCTTATGCGATTCAATCATTCGTCCTGTGCCCTGCGCCCCCACTAGGGGGCGCGCCCCCCAGTTTGGGAACCACTGATGTAGAGAATGTTATCACCCTGGTCTTCATCTCACTTCATGAAGCAATTTGACTTTTCTTCTTTGGAGCACAAAGGGACAGTTGTTTTTACCTTTTTATTTCACAGCTCCAAGCAGCTGCTAACATAAAGGGGACGGCCTATAAAGAATAAGAGACGATACATCAATCCCTCCATCTATTACCTACTACTTATCCTTTGAGGGAACAGAGGGAGCTGTAGCCCATCCCAATGGTACACCTTGAACAGCTCACTTGGACAAACGCAGGGCCAACACATGGAGGACAGCCATGCTTGACTACCTGGAGAGTTCGCACACACAGGGAATACGCACAAACTACACAGAGCTATGTCCTCTCACGCATAGGAACCATATAGCAGGAAAATGTTGATGATCACAAGAAGTTTTTGGACAGTCAGATGGAGTAGGATGGAGCATGACGGGAATGTAGGTCCTTCCAAATCATAAATGCCCACATTACAGATATATACAGTGTGTACCAGGAGCCGGAAACGTCATAATATTTAATAAATTAATATAAAATAATCAATTTGGTTCTAATACCAATAAACAATTATTGGTATCAACTTGGTTAGAAAACACTGGTTTTGCCACTCTGGCTATGGCCCTACATTTTTATGAATGGTGCACAATGAGCCTGAATATAACTGTGCAATTTGACTCATTTTGGTCAGCAAAATGAACAAATCATTACTCCAACTGAGTCTACAAATTGATACTGGGGGGAGGGGATACAGACAGATGAGGACACAGATGACAAACCAGATCTTTCTAAAAGGGAATCAGCCAGATAATGATCTTTAATCACTCTGAATATTACAATGAAATGAGACACCAATTCTTTCACATGAGAGATGGATGAGCCGTCTGTTTGTACAAACCCAGATCCACCAGCTAAAAACTGCATCTGCCGAGATATTTTTTTTTAAATCAGTGCAAAACATTGGGTGTTAAAATGTTCAACTCCTCCTCCTGCCTCTATATAGTTTCTCTGTTTGTCCACTTTTCTCCTCCTCTGTGTTCCGTTAATCCCCACCTATGCACACAAAGTCACGACCAGACACTCTGACATCCACTCAACGCCACCCACGGATGACACTATCTGATATTTTAGCAGGCGTTTGATTGCAGCACCATAAACAAGTACCTGATCAAGGCGCCGTGTCACGGATTATCTCCCTCAGAAACATTGTGCGGTAGAATTGACACAGATAAAGCTGCAAAATGTCAAGGAAGCTTGATTCCTTATTGTCTTTCAGCTCAGCAGTTGTGCAAACGTGTGCAAGACGTTGTGTGGTATTTGAGAGAAAGTATAAACCGGTGCAGAAGAAGTAAGTGTTGGGATTTTGAAAATTGCAGAGGATGTTGTCTGCCAGGATGTGCAAGCTGACAAATATAAACCGTACAAGTATTTTGACATTCTCCTTGCTGTCACTCCGCTGTGTTTCCAAAGAGAAGGCAATGAGGGCTTTGCCAGCTTTAACTAGCATGCAGCTGTCAAGGATTTACATACATGTGTCATGAGGGAGTAATGAACAGGTACATCAGGCAAGCAGGCAACATTACTTTGTTGTGTAGACTATCAAACCAGAAGCATTATTGTTATTATGAGCGATAAAAGTCTCAATATCAAAAATAGCTGTTTACTTGAACTGTTGCTGCTGATGATGATGATGATTAATACTTGAAGCCATGCCGAGGGCTGTGTAAGTCTTTGTATCATAGTTAACGGTCATCCAACACTGGTTGGTTGGTCAATATCTATGTCTGAAGTTCCACTGCAGACCATGAAGGGGAAATAGTTTCCTTCAGTGTTTCAGTGTTCCTTTGTCCAGCATTTCTGTGGCAGACTCCCTCAAAACATTTTTTAGCATGTAGCTGTTAGCTTGCTCAACCCAAACCTGCCTGTCTTGGTCAGAATGTGTTCTTGTGAAAGCTTCTTCCAGATATTCGATTTCTTTTGAAAAACTGGGAAATTCAGCGCTTACCGCTTGACGGCCGTCATGACGCCTGTGCCTGAAGGGACCACCATGTAAGACATGTTAGTCCATTCTTTTATGTTATTTTCTGTTATCACATGAAAAAAATTAACTGATGTAATGAGATAATTTCTATGTATTTATTACTCGCCTCAGGGGCCAGATCAAACTGCCATGCAGGCTGTTTAAAACCCTGGAATGTAAATTTCCTCCATGCCTGAAATCCCACTCTGAAGGTTGTTCACATAAAGCCAGCAGCTGATGTTCAAATTAGAATCTGCCTGTTGGGCTTCTGTAATATTTGTTATGTTGACAAGCCTTAAGAGTTTCTCCTAGAAATCAGAAACACCCAGTCCTTCTTTGTCCATCCAGAGGAAAATACAAAAGTAATGAAGGAAACTCTGGCTACCTTCTTTTTTTTCTCCTCTCTTTGGAAAGGGGGTGTTTCAGTATCTAATTGATGAATAGCAGCTGTAACTCGGAGCTGCAACCTTCAATTGAACTTTAATTCATATGTGCATCAATCATTTTCCCCATTTTCTAACATAATGGATACTCAAAGCTCAGATTGCTGTGCATTTTGTCCTTGTGATGTACCTGTGTTAGTGTGTGAGAGTGAGAACAAAAGACAGAGAGAGAGAGAGAGATTGAGAAAGAAAGAAAGAACATGGAAATAGTAAACAAGGGGTGAGGAAAACTCTGTCCCCATGAAAAGAGTCTGTGTCCCTCTCCTTGCCTCTGTCTCCATTGTGCAGTGAACAGGACCTCAGCTGTGCTCCTTGGATGCCCCACCACTCACATATTGAATGTTGGTGTCCTTCAACATCTGAACCAAAGCAATGTGAAAGGAACAGCAACAGGAATTAGGGTGAGTGTGTACTTCTATCAATAGAGTTTGCACATTATTAGAATTCACCTTTGTGGTCAAAAACTTGGCCCTCTAGGTAAATCATTAATTTTCAATTCAGGTTAAAACATTGTTTTGGGGTCAGTTTTAAGGGTGGGCGTTGTTCATGTTGTGGTAAGGCTGGTTTAATCACCATAAAAGCACTATGTATAAAAACAGGACAGTACAGTGCTGGTCAAATTCTGATTCTAAAATTGCTCGCATTGGATTCAAACATGAGTGTAATGGTTTAAACAAAATCCATCAGTAATGTTTAAACATACACTCAAAGCATTAAACTGTGATTGCTGGAGAACCACAAGAAGATGCTGTTCCAGAGTTACCTTTCAGTGCTATTAGGTCTCGTCATTATTCTCATTTACCTCTCAGCTTTGGTAACCGTGCTGTTTTCCCAGTCATCAGGGTCAGATGTATGACAATGGATTTCCATCAGTGTCGAACCCAGAGAAGGCACATGCTCTTCAAATGAGTCTGCCTATTACCCAGTTGCTGGCTAATGACTGACCTAATTTAATTCATTACTGCGCCATACAAGGGTTTGACTAATGAGAGGGACCCTCTGCTGAATGCAAAACCAGTGTCTGACAGCGGCACAAGTGGGGGGGGGGGTGAGAAGGAGTCACAAATTGCATCGTCTTTGCATACAACGTGTGCGGATAAAGGGACCCTCTGCTGAATGCAAAACCAGTGTCTGACAGTGGCACAAGTGGGGGGGGGGGTGAGAAGGAGTCACAAATTGCATCGTCTTTGCATACAACGTGTGCGGATAAAAATGAATAGATGAAAGAATGCATCATTCGGTAATTCAATACTTGGGAAATGTCTACATCCTATTACTTTTACCTCTGCCAAGGAGGTTACATTTTCTTAGGTAGAGGGATTCCATGGAAACAAAATCCCATATTTGCATAAATATGGTGGAAGGATAAGACGTTGATTTCATGATTGAATGCATTGCTTAGCTTAGCTATACCCGTCATGGAGATATTCTAGTTTACATACTCATGCATGTATCTGGTGAAGATGGCCATCAGTGCCCTGGCAGGAGACAGTTTATTTTTGCTTCTGCCAATGCAAACATGCTAACACAAGGAGAAAAAAAAAACTGTTCACTCTATCCACAATTACAGCAGCCATTTGTGTAAAGTTGTGCCCATTAGCACCTACCTTTCAACTGAACTAAATATAGATGCAGTCACAATCACCTTAATTAGATTCAGGCTTTGTAAATCACATTGCCTGTGCTAAATTAAAGTATTTGCATCTACTCCTCCCAATACTTTGTGCACTCACGTAGAATTGCCCGATATTGCATATTCATTAAGGCAAACAAAGTAAATGAACAGCGTGTGTTGTTCGGCACACGGTCCTCGGTGCTTACTCTTTGCAGGTTAAATCAAGTTTGCTTTAGGAGATCAGGGACGAGGGACAATTTGAAGATATCTCGATAAAGGAGGATCCACCGACCAAAGTGATAGTAAAATATCTGGAGATGAGAGTAAATCTGCTCTCTCTTCTTCTCTCTTTTCAGAATTTCCCTGAGAAAATTGTGTAAAGTCAATGTCAAATCACAGTCCTCTATAGAAGGACCCCTAAAAAAAGATGAACATGCCACATCTTTTCTCTATTATTTATCTGTGTGAGACCAAATACTGAAAGGGAGCGCATTCTTTATAGAAAAAGAGCAAAAAAACTATTTTAGGTTTGTCAAACCTGTTGTGTAACAAGAGAAGGGGAACACGTTCATCCACAGCCTCATGTGCCCTTTTTACATCTTCTAGTCTCTGTCACTCTCTCTAGGCCAGCACAGACCACAATGGAGAAAGTCCATTAAGGCCTATCTTAATGAAGAGGGACAGGACACAAAGGCACCCTCAGAGAGGAGAGTGGTGATCACAGAGGTAGATGAAGAGTCCACCTCGTCCACTTGTTCCCCAGCGGACGAGACAAGGCTTTGGACTTCAGCCTGTGCCGATACAGCAGGACACGGTAATGAATGGAAAGGCACTACTGCCGGAGCCATCAACTCACCAATCTCTCATCAGCACGGCTCCCACCGGTGTTTCATTAATATACTCCCCTCCCTCTCTTCTCGTGCCTTTATCCAAGGTGTCTGTTCACACCAAACTAACTATTGTTCTCTCTGAAGCAAAGAGTCAGAGCTTCCGGACGGAGAAAATAATGAGTAATATTGCAGTTTTCCTGACCTCCACTCAACATGAGGCTCTCTCAAGTTGTTCTTACTGACAGGAAAAAGGGCCACAGCATCGAACATGTGTAGCGCTCTGGTGAAGCACTTGTATACACTTAATATAACTACTGCTCACCTCTTTGAAAACAAATGAAGACGCAGGAATATACAATCGTGAGGGTCTCTGCAGACAGAGCAGACTCCACGTGAGAAATACTAACAAATATGCTCCCACTGTGTCCCCACCCCCTGCGCACACATGCCACCACCACTGGATTACATGTCAGCTTTCAAGGGCAGCCATGACTCAACACACGTCAGACATCAGAAGACGAGCAGGTTGCTGGTAACCGATTATTCAAGCGCCTTGGAATCAATCATGGGAATCCCTTCACAGAGCACTTTCTATACTAACACAGCATCTGCACCATATTTGGAGTTGCACACTGCATTTTTTTTTATTTTTTTATCAGACCTAATTTCCCCTCGCAGCCTGCCCCAGTGCATTGTGGGCCATGAATGCCCTTCTGATAAGAAACATTGACAGATGGGACATCCTGCCCCCCCTTGGCACTTTGCCTAGGAGGAGTGCCACCTCCCTCCCCAGACACAGTGCCAGGATTATAAGCCTGCTCAGAGAAAAGAGAAGTTATTTAGTGGAGGGGGATGTTCCCATTAGGGTGATGAATGGCCTAATTACTGGGAGTAAACAGCCCCTGGGAGATAAAAGACGAACCGGGGTCTACCGGGAGGGATGAGTCGCTGTATTACAGGCCCCATCCAGCCCGGATTAGGGAGGGAAGCACAGCTTGATTATGTGTGTCAGCGTGGTCACATATTTCTTGGGGTTTCTCAATCCTTGTTGGTTCTAATGTAGCATCCAGTCAGGTGGTTTAGGAGATAACATCTGAGCGAATCTGTCAAGAACACATTTCGGTGTTCCAGGTTCAATCAGGCGGAATCAACCAGTCAGCCAGAATGCTTGAAGATCACAAGAAACTGTTTTCTCCTGATGTGAAGATGGTATTTACTGTAGGTTCTGAACATTGATGTGTTAACTTCTGCTAGCAATCCCTTTAAGATAGGCCTGTCTTACACAGATGAGTTAAGAGGCTGATGCAACCCATTCCTGCTTTTTATACCATCACTGGTCAAACTGACTGTTCACAGCACATATCTATATGATGCTCCTGCCCCTGGGAAATGTCTTCCACCACTGAGCGGCTGTTTATTTTGTTTTCAGTTTTGCATATTTTGCCGTCTGAATTCTTTTTTTGTTGAGTCCTTGAAGCCCTGAAGTAAAAGCAATCTGACGTTTGGCTTAATCTCTGCATGTTTTCTTGAGTATTCGTTGCAAAATTACATATCTAATGTGACTTCTAAACCTCTGAGAAATTTTTATACGGCGGAGTGTTGCAGTTTTAATTCTGAAATCCGTACATGTAGCCTTTTCACGCTGCAGATTCCTTCAGAGGATTTTCGTATCTAATTTCCCATAGGGCTTTTAATTATGAAGTAAATTAAGTCTGTGGTTTTCATGTGTGTATAAAACAAATTTTGCCCATTAATAATTCTCCTTTAATATTTTTCCTTTGAATTTGGATGCTTATGATGTTAGCTACCTCCTCATATTACTGTAGTTGGTGTGGTGAAAATTGATTTTTTGACAAAACTTGGCTTCATTTCTAAATGATAATCCTGGTTCATTGAATCTATGAAGTGAGACCCACTGCCTGATGACACCATTTAACGGTAAAGGATTTCTGCTCTGTAAGTGCATCATGGTTGAAAATGTTCAATGTTGTTTTCATCACAAATCGATGTTCTACTCAGACAAACAGCTACTTTCTATTGGTCTCAGCAGCCTGAGACGAGAGCATCTGTTGTGAAGTTCACTGATTTGTGTTCTAAAACCAAGGAAGCCAATCCATTTCGCATGTGCACTGAAGCGAGTCAATTTACTGACCAGCAGCTGAGCAGAGTGATCGCACTGGAGCACCAAAACTGTCCTGTCTTCATATTTTAGCTGCAGGTTTTACACACTCAATATGAAGCTACCCGGAAAGCACATAGCACCTCCATCAAGGCCAACACGCCATCTTGCCACATCAGCAATGTTGCTGTTGCTGTCCTTGCAGACAGTCAGACGCAATAGTTTCATTCACATAAAATGCAGTTATCTTTTGTATTTGAGAACTTCTCTTTCCCTCTTAAGTCTTTGTCCCTCTCACTCGGATTCTGTTAGGTGTGGCAGAGACATGTGTACGCTTCTTTGAATCTGCACCAAAATGTTCTACCAAGTTTCATGGGAATCCAGCCAGTAGCTTTTTGGGTAATCCTAATCCTTGCACAACATACACTGCAATACTCAAGTAGTGTGTCATACTACTGAGACCAAAACAAGTTATACTGAGGAAGACCCCAGTGCGACAGAGTTAATTCTAGTGACCATAAAGACACGCAGACCATCACATAAACATCCATTATCTCAGTCAATGTCCCTTGTACAGGGCTGCCTCCCTGTCTCCTGTCCAGACTGAGCTATTCAGCATTTTTTATGATCGATTACACAGTTAGTCAGGGGGAACCACCAGGGCCCGTGGGGACTGGCAAAAACACAGATACTCACGCACACTCCTGTTCTGCAGCACACGTTTGAAAGCCTCCTTTAACCTTGATCATGAACGATGAAGAACATGACACCTAATAAGTGTTTTTCATTGTTCACTGTCCCTGTAAATTCATAAATCAACCCCCAGCTTGTACAGTCAAGGGTATACAGTGGTCAGCACAGAGCCGTGTACTTTCTACCGTGTGTGTTACCTTATGGAGTAAGGACATTTTTGGAAAGTGGGGATATTTTAGCCGGTCATCACTTTTTCAGGCTTGTTTAAGGGTTAGAACCAGCTTTTAACGTTTTGGGTAGAGGTTTTGTGTAAGAGCTAGGTGTTTAGTTGTGATAGTGAAGGTTAAGGTAAGAGGCTGGCGAATCCCAGATGCTGCTGCTACATTGCTCTGGTCATCTGTTTATTCAAAATTTACCGTATCCAGTGTCCAAATCACACCAAATTTGGCAGTGCACTTTCTTGGTCCTGGAGCAAAAGACAAGGGATATTTAATTGCAGTTTTTGGCGTCATGATCACTACAACAATTTTTCAAATGAAAATAGCAAAAAAGGTGACAGAAGAGCAGAACCGTATTATCCAAGGTGGTACTCGGCTTTGACGCTGGGACTCTGGTGCACTGTTGCCATCCTTGGACAAGGGGAATGTGTGGGGAATGGATACCAGCTGCCACGATCGGCCATGCCAGGGCAGACGGAATATCAGCAGGTGGCATTCTGGTTTGATGCTCATAGAGTACAGTGTACGGTGGGAAAGACGGCATCCACTCCTCTACTTGCCACTTGAATCCAGCTTTCCTCACCTTCCCCATCTCACCCACCTCCTCACAGAATGGACTGTTTCTCTCAGCCTTATTCCTTGTCCTTAAGCAGTCACAAGAGGGAACAGCATCCTTATTACAGCTTTTGTTATTCTATGCTTAAGATGCATAAACAGTGCTACCCTTCGAGTCCTAATAGAGCGCTGCAGAGAAAATCACCATCAGGGGCTGACATGGTGAAAGAAACAGAAACCATGAGTCTGTCCCACTGAGAATTTCCCCAGTTGCATATTTTTCTGTAACCAAGTTCCCTTTGGGTGGGAAATTAGTTCAGAAACTTAGGAACAAAAGTGTTCATATGACACAAGCCCCCAGATCTACAGCACCCCCACTCCATTAATACTGTTGGACGGGCTCAGCTGTACTTTCTGTTGTTCTGCCTTGTCCCTCTCTTTCCCTATCGGTGAGAAGATGAGGCTCTCTCCCTCCACATCTTCTTCCATGAAGGAATCAGTATATTTCAACAAACAGCCATGCCCCCGGCCCACTTCCCCATCAACACGCTCCTTCACTTGAACCCATGAGTGTAGATCACGGGAGATGAAGGGGCTTAGGTGAGCAAAGCTCTCTCCTTCCCCCCTCACCGCACATTTCTGGTAGTTATTCATTCAAGACAAAACCCATTCACACTCTGACAGTCTATGTCCCCGCTGATGTATGGTGTTGTCTTCTGCCACGACCCCGGCAACGTGCACCAGGGGTCCGTGCTCTACCTCCACCCCCACTTTCCTGATTCTGCCCCTGAATATCACATTGACAGGATGTGACGTCAGATTGGGTTGGGGCGGGGGGGACGGTTACTCGTACATGTGACGGCTTTGATTCATGACAAAGACAATGCGCTGATGGGAGCGTGCGCCAAGAAATCTGTTTAAGATCACACATCTGAGAGCGATGGCCCTGCTGCGTGAATATGAATGAAGCAGAGAAATTAATGCTATTGCCTCTCCTTCCCCCTCACCGTTATTTATTCACATTTCATTCAGTGAGCACACAACCCCTGCGGTCTCTCCGGCAGACTTGGCAAATCCTGAGTGAGGGCAGCAACAGATGGATACGCTTGCCCCCTCTGTCTTTTTTCAGGAAATGCTATTTCAAATCAAATGTGATTGTAATGCTGTTTGTGAGGGCACGGGGTCAACTGGTAAATCAACCATTTTTGTTGGTGTTTTTTTTTTTTTTAAGAATTCATTAGCATACAGAGCAGAGAGACACAAGTCCATTCCCCCTAGAGAGTAAACGGTAGCTCCCTGTGCGGACACGATGGTGGGTGCAAATCTCACATAACATAACCAGCTTTCATGATTGCTAATTTCACAGAGGTAAGAAAAACCAAACCCTTGGAGTCGCAAATCTCATGTAAAATGATTTAACAAGCCGTCAATGTGACGGAGAGTTAATCAGGACAATCTAAATCACTATAATGAGCTGCCTGGTATGTTTCTTTAGAAGTACTGTAGATAAGCAGCAATTCAACAAGGCAAGAAGGCAAGAATTCAACACACCGACTCAAAGGTATAAATGTAATTTTTCTGCATCACGATATCTGAAAGGACTCAGCCTGTTTTATATATTTTGTTGATTAAGCACTTGCATTATTGCAAATATCTCAAGCTTTATCAAATCTGTAATTTTGACTGCATGTTAGTTTGTACTCTTCTCTATAAAGAACACATGAAAAATGTGTCAAACAATTATCAATGGTTTGTAATTGTGCATTCACCAAATGCATTGCATTTTAGATCTTTATTGTGCCAAATTAAGAGAAAGCAGTATTGAAGTTTAGAAAATGATACAGCCTCCAAGATTATTTCTGTACTTTAATTAGGAGAGTCTTTGTATAAATCAATGTGTGTAACACCGGTGTGTAAAACTGCCTTGAAAAGAAAGTGATTTGGCAAAAGACCACAGTCTGCACATGTCAGTCTATTATAAGCTTTGCATCTCCGATCAGGAATTGGCTGATACTCGACTCTTTCACACTCCCACTGACTCCACTGTGAAGCTTCTGTTGACTTCCCCATTATAATACCCCATTGGTTTGGTTCAAACTGATTACACATCTTTAGTTTATGTATTTCAACTTCTTATCAACGAAATTGTAGGAAAACTTTAATTTCTGGTATTTTGGTCTGCAATCCTCAGCCAACAAAATCATAAAAGTTCCTTAAAAGCAAATATTAACAAACAACACAAGAATCAACAAATAGGACACAGTAGGGACATATACTTGTCCAATATACGTGTGAAAATCTCCAATGCCAAAATAAGTATAAATAGAAATCGCAACAGGAAACAAAACCATTGGACTAAATCTACAATGGTGACAGATGGTTATTAAAAATCCTTAAAATTATTTTCAAAAGTGAAAAAAAGATCTTATAATAACCAGCAAGAAAAGAAAGGAATTTCATGTTCTTTTCTGCTTCATACCTGTTTAATCTATTCCCAAACTTTAGTAAAGACATGTTTCATCTTGAGTCACCTTTACTCAACAAAACCGCATCATCATTCCTATTAGTGCCAGAGAGGAAATCGCTCACTGAGCCTCAACAAAATAGTTTGGCTATAAGAGGATTTGGCCAATATCTCATTAGCTTAAAGGCAACAGCTCATTCTGCCCTTGCTTTTATTTGGGCAGCATCGCTCTGGATTAACACTCTGTAAAAAACAAACACCACCAAGCCAGTTTATCTGGCTTTGTTCACTTTAATTCAATTTCACAATACCTCTTTAAATCTTTTTTTGCCTGTGAAAACCTGTCAGGTTCAGGAAAGGGCTCGAGGTTGACATGAAAATGGAGAAGACATGAGGAGCCAACATCCCAGTATCAGCAGAGCACCAGCTCCTGCTACAGTAATGTGTTCTCCATGCTGAGACACAAGCGAACAAATGCTGTCACACTGCTTAAGCTCTACAAGGCTACAGTGTATGCTTCTTCAAATCATCCCAACATGACATAATGAGAAAGGAAGGGAAGCTCCATCATCTTTCTGAAAAACTATGTACCAGGCCTTTTTTTTAACTCACTCCCTTGTTTCCTGATCCGCGTGGGGAGTTTTCCTTCAGCTCAGCTTTGCTCCACTGACTTTTCAGCTTCTCAGTTCAAGTCGGCTGTGTGGGCCTTAGATTTGATCTTTCCTTCCACACACCTACTTGTATGTAAAGCCCATTTTCTACTGATAATAAAACTCACTAACTCCCGCAGAAATCTGTCAGAGTTTTATCCGCTCTAGCCACGACTGGCGCCGACTGGAACCAGTACTTTAGAGCTCCTCATTTCTTCTCTGTTCCATCTTTCCAGTGAACAACAAACATACTGATCTCATAGTTCATAGAAACCATTTTTGGATTCTTGCATGCAGAAACTTGAAACATGAGCCTAACACGTCAGCGATCTGATCGATCAGCAGCCTTTTGCACCTGGTGTGCACCTCCTCTTACATGTATGTCATTTTTGAGTGTCTGCATCACTGTGCCAGACAGGCAAAGTGAGCCAGCACTAACATTTCAGAGCATTTCAGCATACAGTACCTACACCCCGGGGGGAACGGCAAGAGCTCACGCCAGCACATTGTCGTCCCATTAGCCTTTTCCTAGTCGGAGACATTTGCTACACTGCCACTTTTTCTCTCTCGCTGCTTTTTGCTTGTATCTGACAGATCCTTGTTGTTCATGTCTTATATATGCCATCTTCGCCCAGCTGCTGCAGCTCTTCCCAGCCAGTCAGGCCCATTTAACTGGTGTTTAGCAGCAGCAGAGATTGTGTTCCAGTCTCAGCCAGGGCCACCCAAATACTCCATTTACATGAATAAATGATGACTCTGACATTACCCATGCAGCACTCTGGGGGTCCTGACACCAATGAGTTCAAAATGAAGTGAGGTGAGGATTGGGACGGGTATGCTTTTCCTCTGCCTGTACAGGAATTAGCAAATACACTGTAGAACCAGGGGCCGCCATGATGTCATTTGGAGCCTGAGCGCCTCAGGCTATATGTCCTCAGATTACAGCTTGCAGTTGTGATGCTACCCGGAAAGCAGTGTGATGTGTGGTTGTGATTTGCTCCTCTAGGGTCAGAATGGACGAATTCAGTCAGCATTGGAGGGGAAAGAGCAAATACATGGAGCTGGCTGATTGATCTGGTTTCCAGGTTAGCTGTCTCACTCTTGTTTTGAAGAAAATACGGGAGATATTTATGAAATACTTGATATGATTCAGTTCAATTACTACTGTTACTACTGTTCAAGAATGTTTATAACAGGAATTGTACTGGTACTATCACGTTCTGATCCAATGCAGGTCTTAAGCACTAAGCAATCTCTTAGCATTTCCTAAATGACTCAAGTTGCACTCACTGATAACATTACTCACGTGTTTTTAGCCTTCAGTTTGCAGTTCAAGTTAAGAGTGCAGATTCAGCTCCCATTCATAGGATTATGTGTATGGCTCATTTTAATCCGGCTAATTAGCAAGAACGCAATCTTGACTGGCTGTTAACACGTCAAGGTGCCGCATTAACATGTGAGGCTACATGAAAACCATTCCATTTCATCTGCATACATTTGCCAGAAACCCAATACAGCCAGTCCCCAGTGGAGCTGAGGTGCACTCCACAAGCTAATGGGTCTTTTTTTTTTGCATACGCTATTTTGTTTGCAGGTCATTGGTGGGTAATTGTCTCTGCTAATCACTGACTAGCTGCTTAGCGGTAGAGGGCTTTTAAAGCACATGGATTCAGAATGGCATAGCAAAGCAGAGACCAACAAGCCTTTATCCCAAAGCTCTCATAGTGTCGTCTTCTTCTTCGCACAGGAAAACACTACTTACGCTTTTTTTTTTTTTAACCACTTGAGATTGAGTGCTAAAGCTCTCTGAAAGTTTTTTTGTGCGTCTCTGCCTCTTTACTCGGTCTAAGCGTGTTTCGACCTCTTTTAGAGAAATCCCCTCAGAAGATCTTTACACTCGCAGTTCCAGATGACGCACTTTAGGTTTAGATCATTATAGCAAAATGTCATTCTTATGTTCTATATCCTCCCGACCCCACACATCCTGCTCCGAGGAAATGCTTACACATCCACTTTCCAGACATACCTTGCCTCCACACACCAGCTCCTCTCCCGTAAAATACATGTATCTCTGATATCTATACCCAAGTGTCAACTGCCGAAATGAGTTTTGCACTTCTTACAATAAAAAATTGTCAAAAGGCTGAGATATTTTTCAAAGTTGGAGTGAGTGGAGCTTTAATGTGCCTGCAAATGAGCTCACAAATCTCTCAGGCCACAGTACTGCATCTGTGAGATAGAAGAGGAATGGTTCCTATTCGCAAATATGTCTGTTTGTGTGTGTGTGTGTGTATAGATGTAAAATGTGACTAACTATCTGTGTGATGTATTATAAGTAGAATCCTTTGGGATTTTGGCTGATTGCATCCAACAACCAGCAGCATCTTTGACCATATTTCAAAATTGATATCGTTTGATTTGACTTTTTAATCACAGTTCTCTGAGGCGGCGCGCCTCTACACGTTTGCTTTTAACTCACTTAAATTTCTGTCATAGTGAAGGGCAACAAGGGAAATTAAGTAACTGGCTTGGCAGTTTGCAAAATGAAGGGGTAATGACAGAGACACCAACTAAAGTACTGTCCTCTGCCTTTCTTGCTCTACCAGGTCTTTTTAACCACTTTACACACACTCCTGCCTCTCTCTCCTCTGTGCAGGCAAAATGCTTCTCAGGGTTTTTTTTTTTTTTTTTCACCATTCTGAGCCATTTTTTTTCCCGCTCTCTTGTTTAATTCCCTTTTTGCCCGTGCTCCCAATCATGGTCTCTGTTCTCCACTGGGAAAAGTCTCTCCCCATCTCTTCAAAGCCACATGCATATCCAACATTTTGAAATATTAATAAGAGTTCATTTCAAATAGAGGATGAGGTCGTTTTTTGCTTTTCTTGCAGCAGGTCTCACGGTCCCCTCCCTATTTGCGCCTGTACGCGCCGCAGCAGGACGGGGGACATCTTCAGAGATTGGATCAGGGGGCCAATTGCAAATTTTGCTAATTAACTTCTCCACTTGTTCGTGTGATGGCATGTGGACATGGACGGGCCCGATGTGCCAAGATGGAGGAGGCAGCTGATGTTCCCCCATCAAACTGACAAAAAGAGAAGCAAAATAGTACAGCTGCCTTGTTCTCACCTGTTCCCATTACACCCCCCCCCCCCCCCCCCCCTCTTCCACCTTTCCCACCCTTCATCTTCCCTTGGTGTGACAGGTGGTGGAGAGTGAAACAAGTGACTCTAACAGAGCATTCAGAGAACAACCAGCGCAGCAGAAAGTGGCTAATTAACATAAAAATACACTCCTCAGCCGATGCTCAAACACAGACTGTGCTGCAGAATGCAGACAAACACCTCAAGTTGAGGTTACACAGGTTACACATGTTCATCATCTCCTTTGTTCCAGGGATGAGGACCGGTTTCTTCAACCCGGTCCCTCATCTTCCTCACCCACTGCCACCTTAACTAAGTTTCCTTTAAGGAGGAAAATGTCATGTCAGCTTTTAAGGAGACAAGACTCTAACACACAAAGTACCATCTACTACCGTTGTTTGTTGATAACTAACAATCAGCCATCTTCGATCATCCACGTTCCATTTTTCCATCAGCTGTAAAAATCATACCAGGGGTACGAGTGTTGTTTCTGAGAGGTTTCCATTTTGACCAGTTTTTCTACTGGTATTGTCTCTCAAACTCAAGTGAATTAAAAAATAACAATATAAAAATAAATCAATAGAGCTGAAATCAATTCCACACTCATCCATTTGTTAATACTTATTAACACAATGTGTCTTTAATGCAGTGCCTCAGGCAGTGGATTATTTCTTATCCTGGACACAGAAACAAAACCTGAACATGTCTAATCAGAGATTATAATTATCCTGACCAGTTAATTAAACCACCAAGCTAACTATTAAAATGTGGTCTGTCAGTTACCAGTGTTAACCTAAAACAATTCCTCCTTCGAATTGATTTTTTGAACTTAACAATACTTAATCATACTGCTATTTTCACGTGTACTTACAGCATGTACTGCACACAGAACAGTTTGGGCTGCTGTCAGTTGTCACTGGTGACAACTCTGGAAATCAGCAACTATGAAGCACCACAGTTTTTATTATCCTATCAAGCAGAGGAATTTCGTTTTTAATGGTTGGGCCTGAACTTCCTTTCTCTCCTCCTTTGTTTGCTTAAAATGCATGCATGAGGATAAACTTAACAAACAGCCCAGAGCTATTATTTGTTGAATTGAATTCCAAGTATGGGTACTGCAAATTTTAGATTACTTTCTGTTCCATTTTATAGGGTCCTACAGGAGCGTGCTGAAGCATAGTTCAATCCAGAATACATCAGTAGCTGAATTAACAAACAGAGCTCTAGGGAAGAAATGGACCACAGGCCTCTGCAGGTCAGTGACACAGGGGTCGACAAAAGACCTTTTTGTAACAAGGTATGAAACAATATTTAAAAATGTTTTTGTGCCACTTTTTATGGCAAAAGTTCTGACATTCTATCAGGCAAGTAAGTGCAAAAGGCAGTCAAAGAAAGAGAGAAAAGGAGAGCCAGTCATCACATGGAACTGAAGAGAAGGGCATAAAAGTTGCACCTGGAGATGAATCAACACAATTGTATCGTAAACAGAACCTTGCATATTTTCATTAGGGGTTAAGACGTAGGTGTGATTGCTGAGAAGAAATAGGTAATACAGCTGGAAGTTTCAGTTTCTCTCTTTTTTTGAAATATTGTTTGAGGATTGCGTCATTATGTTTTTTTCCCTCGGCTGAAAAGGTCACCAGTGCCAGGTCGTGACCAGCAAGTGACATTGTGACTGGGCGTAGAGGTCAACTGACAACGCCGCAGGACAGACAAACACTGACACACACGTGCGCAGAGGAACAAGCCTGACATCATTTGCACATAGAGAGAATGTGACTGCGGGGGTCCCAGCACCGAGGGGCCCCTGCTATGTCTGCTTGTGTTATACATGTGATCATAAATGAAGGAGAATCTCACATGCTTGAAGTCAAGAGTTCTAACTGGCTATTGATTATTGTAATGACATCACTAGTTTTCACGTCAAAGGATTCATCATATGTTTGCTAAATATGGATAATCGCCTCCGCATCACTGGCACAGCAGGTGACTGATGAAGAGGAGAAACTATAGTTGAGAATTAATTAAGTGATCTGTGGCTGACTCGACTTGAGGCAAAACCACAACTGTGAGTTTCCAGACTGGTCTAAATAAAAAAATAGACCATCTTATTTTTAAAAAAAGAGCTTTCATTCCCTTGGAGCAGATTCGATCCTAACATGTGATGCACAGGTTTAAAGACAAATTGCCATTCTTGAGGCAGGACTAGAACGCATAATAAATGTTTCACTGGAAAATGTAAAACCTCAAAGACGTAACTTGAAGTTCTCCAGCCAATTACATGTTTGCTGCTGAGTCACTGCACTTGAGTGGAGCAGTCTGACATTTCATCATATTTTATTATTTTTCCAACCCAGGTATGTCTTTACTGACTCCTTTTAAAAACATGTTGATAAGCTCCTGGTCCAATGAGTTCTCATTGTATCAAGATCAGCTGCAATAGCTCCCCCTGCTGGACTAACAGCACATTGAACAAGAATTCTCATGGTGAGGGAATCTGTTGTGAAGGGATTGTTTGATTTGAAACCATCTGGGTTCACCAGTATAAACAGAAATCACAGACATATCAAATGTATGTAGCAATATGAGGCCTGTGATCATCCATTAATATCCAAAATCAGACCGCATTTTGAGTCTGTGCTGCACCCTAGGTAAATATGCCGCTAGTTTTGTAATTGTTAAATATTCACAGAATTAGTGAAGCGTGAACAGCAGTCTCAGGTGTTTTTACCCCAGACTGCTTGTCATGCAAAGAAGGAGCCGGGACCTGGACTGCTGAACAAGAAACAAAGCCATCCACCGTCTCCAAGTGGTTATGAAGAGATCAGCATCTGTCCCCTCGGCCAGCTCTGGAGACTGGAACGACCCGCCTGACTGCTGCCAGCGGTGGTCTCCCTGCTAGTGGCGCTGGGAATAGCATGGTACTCGGGGAGCTTCATGATAACACTCAGCAGTGATCAGCTCCATTGAGCATTCCATTGAGCATCTGGCGGTCCGTCATTACGCACTGCTTCTGAAGTGCGACTATTTCCCATACTCTGCTGTGCCTCCCACACAGGGGACAGCGGATGAGTTTTATGATTACAGAACCACGGCCATGCATCATTTGGTTAGGCTCCCAATACTACGAAGCAGAATCTGCCTGCCGCTGGGTGTGATTGGGAAGACATACGTGAGGGTACGTGTCGGCAAGCGCGTGGTTTTTTCGCCTGCCTCTCGGTGCGTGTGGGCCTTAACTCCAGCATCTGTTTCCCTTCCAAGGTGCACGCTGTAGCTTCGTGCGTCCGAGCGTGGGCTTGGAAGGGCTTTTCTTTGTGCGCGGGTAAGCGCGCACGCGCGTTTGCCTGTTTGCAGGTGTGTGTCACGTTGTGTGGGACTGGAGGGGTTGAGGGGACGCAAACGCAGGTAGACAGAGGGACGCTCCGCTGCGCTCGCACCGCGTTCGGCAGGGGTGCGGAAGTGCCATTCTTGGCAACTAACGTGTAACATGTGTGCCTGGTGGGCGGGCTGCACCACACCATTCGTGCCAGTTAGTAGCACCGGGCACCAGAGTGGAGCCATGCCAATCTCCTGCCAACGCCGTGGGGCTCATTGAGAGCAGAGAAGCAGCCTCTAAGAGGCAACAGTGAATGTCCTTCAGCAGTCCCAACAGTCTTGTCTGAACTGCACTCAAGCAAACAAAAACAGAGAAGAACATAATGCAACTATACAAATATGCCCATCCTTGCAACAATATACCCTTGTGTGCTTATCCTTGCATCAAGATCTGTGCATGTCTCCGTCTGTTTGTGTTTGCACATCCCCACAGATGCACTGGAGGCCAGGGGGTGTAAAGGTCTATGCACCTACATGTGAGTTCTCACCACAAACAGCCTTGAGCCGGCCTCGTCATTACAGGGAATTATTTTCAATCCGAGCAAACAGCCTGCCCTTGTCCGATGGCTGCGATTTCTTTGTCACAAGAGGAGAGAAAGTGTGTGCACCTCTTTCACAAAAAGGGCAACCAAGATGAAGATGTGCAAAAATGACTGATACAATCTGAACGCTCCTTCAAACTGTGTTGGCAGCCCATCCGTCTCAAGGTAGCAACAGGCTGAAATCAAATGCAGTAATGATTCAAACAACAACTGCTACCAGGTCGCTTCAGTAAATCTAATTTAAACTGCATAAGATTTAACTTCGTGAATCTTCGGGTATCTCAAAATAAATGGTCAGAATTTTTTTCCAAATGTTATATATGAAGTAAAGAAACACGAATTCTGATTTCATCAATAATGTTCTAATATAATGATGATAAAGGTTTAAATTTAACAAGTATAATTTGAAGATAAAAAGTCATAATTCAATTTAGAAAGAATTTGTTTTAACAGGATAATAAAGAGGATAAGAGAATTGTGTCATTATGTAATGCGAAAAAAATGCCAAATGGGAGTGTAAAGCTGTAATGTAACTAGAAAAAAGGTCATTATTACAAAATAAAGTCATAATCTACGAGTAAAAGGTGGATAGAAGATGATTTAAGGAAAGAGTCAGAAATAGTAAATTGTACAATGTAACTATGGTCTCGGAAGAAAAGATTTTGAAACTCTGCAAGGAGGTTAAAAACACTAATTATACACACACACACACACACACACACACATATAGCGTTGAGGCCGGTAGCACCTCCCAGGGGGGAAATTATGCGAAACACAGTTAGTGAGATCAGAGCGGTTGGACTGCTATCTTCCCCTCAGAGTAATCAGAAATCAATCAATCTCTTTACCTCATAGTAAGGAACCGTTCCTCAGCATGGATGGAACATACCACCCTGTGCAGCCTCCTCATCCTCCATCCATAAAAATTCACAGCACAAAGACATTTGAACTTGTCTCGCAACATTAATTATCCAACATCTTCATTATTGCATGCTGCCATTGAAATGGATCCCTTCCTCTCATCTCTCTCCCTCATTTTGTGTTACACTTCTAAATTCCCCTCCCCCCCCCCCCCCCCCCCCCCCCCCCCCCCCCGACGGTGGTGGCTGCTGTGCAGGTAGGGAATATGAATCACCTGGCAGGCATGAAGTGTTCTGCTTGGAAGGCTGCTGTCAGCCCGGCGAGGATGGATGAGGAGAGACAGGAGAGAGATGAGACTGACAGCTCCAGCCAACCTTCATCCATCCATTCATCCAGCCACCCCTCCCCCTTCCTTTTTTACACTCCAGCTATGTCTGCCCCTAAAATCCTTGGTCTGTTTTTTTTTTGCTTTTGCTGGGAGCAGGGACAGGGAGATACTTGCTGCCACTTTTCTGACTAAAAGAGGGATTAAAAAAAAAAAAAAGGCAAGGTTATGATGTTTCGCTGCCGTCGCTGAAACCCGCTCATGTCATATCAAAGGAAACATGGTGTCCATTACTCATGTTATCGGCCCGCTACTGAAACAAATGAGCAAAAGATCCAACTCAAACATGATGGAGCTCTTAACGGGGACTGACTGTAGCAGCTGTCTGTTGCCGCCAACACAGCGGGAGACTCTGCACTCAGATGCATTCACGACAACAAAGAAATCAGCGTTCGGGTGAGTAACTTATTAATTCAACTGTGGAGATCAAGTGTTTTTGTTAAGAGCATATCGATGACTATTGTCACCAAAAAATCTCCCTCAACATCCAGAGGTACTATTTATAGTATTATTGTACATGTAGTGTGAATACGTTATCAATTCTGTCCAAACAATCTCTGCAGCTCAGTGAATGTCTGAAAGCACCTTATGTCTGACAAGCTCAATGAAACTCAGCCAATGTTCTCTCTGTCTGTTTCATTTCTTTTCCAGCTGAACTCAATTATCAGCAGGATGTTCAAAAGGATTTTAGGAAAGAAAAAAGCCGAGCACCCATCCAAGTGGTGACGTGCAAATATCTGCCATTATTAGTTGTTGATGCACCCGAGCATAGCTTTGTAGCCATCAATAGGCTATTTTTTTTTTACAAAGATTCTCTGGTTCTCATCGCCGCTGCTCTTGTTAGTTGTTGTTTTGACCACAGTCCAGTCTGAGTTTGAAGGAAACAACAACTGCTGACACGAGTCAGGCAGAGAATGAAACCAAAAAGGAGCCAGTATCCAGACAGATCACATTCTGGTCAGCAACACAGGATTGGTTCTCTCTACGGTGGTTGTTGACTTAATGTAAATTCCTTCTAATTCTGGTAATGATGCTTTCTAGATTTTCCAGAGTTTGCGTGTTGCGTATAACGAACACAGGATTAGCATCTGGGTCAGATGTGTTTACTACAACAAGAATATAAATGGAGGAGGCAGGTGAGGAGCTGCACCAGAGCATGGTGGAGGCGTGACATGATTCCACAGCAGGAGTTGTGTGTTGTTGTTGTTAACAGCACATCAAAGTTGGTCCTTTCTGCTAAAAGTCCTTGAGAAACTTGTTTTCTTTCCTAGGTGCATTGTTGGTCTGCGGCTCCTGCATGTGTAGCCCCTCGTCTTGACCCTCTTCAAGTATTTTTACTCCCTTTTTTCACCCCAGTCTGTTTCATATACAAAACATTTCACGTTTTCTGGGACAACGTCCAGAATGACATGGAGATATGTTTTCTCATTCAAATTATTTCAGGAAAGTGTCCAGTGGTGGATTTAGTCCGGTGCATGTCTTTAAGATTTAATTACAGGTAATTAATGTACTGTATGGATGTAAATCTGGGGAAGTGTGCCACGCAGCACGTTAGTTCTCAGCCATTTAATATTATGTGCCTTTCACACCTGAAACAAAGATAGCATTGTGCACAGTATTCATTTAATGTTGTGTAACAGCATGTGATGCAGGCTGCAGTTAAAAGAGCAGCCTTAAAAAGCAGACAAGAATATAATGATCTGAAGGTATTAAAAAAAAAGAAGGTATTTTAGTTTTTCAGATTAGTTTTCCTCATATTTAATTCTCACTTGTGATTTTTTTTTGTTCTCTTTTTTCCATAATTTAGTTCCCTTTTCCTTGTCCCTTTCCCTGTTCCCTGTCTCTGTCCTCAGTGTGACTCCAGGGCGATAAGCTAAGGCAGAGGTATCAGGCAGAGCACCCATGCAGGGATCCATTAGGCAAAAACCAATTTCACACAGAGCCAATTTCATAAATATGGAGTATGGGCCCACCTTTAGCTGTGCTTGACTAGCTTTTAGAGGGATATACAAAACCATAAACAACGAGCCAGTGCCTGGGCGCTCCTCTTAAGTGATAGCCGGAGAGTGTTGCACGGACCTACACACGTTCAACTGTAATCTCAACAGTTTAACGATGGACACAAGGAATAACTTTCACCGACAACCCCAACAACAACAATGGAGGATATTGCCTTTTGTTAGAGCAGCCTAATAAACTCATGTGCTTTTAAAGTTGCTTTTTACGCATTCATTTACAACATCTACCTGGAATAAGTTTGATATTATCCAGCAAAATTTTCAAATTTTCCATATTGAAGACCTGCACCCTTAAAAGGTGTTTGGAAAAAAGTAAACTATCTTGCTTCAAATTTAATTTTAAAAGAAGCAAGAACACTTAATCTTGATATACCATGGGGGAATTCCATAATGCAGGTTTTCTGTTCATTAAGTAAAAAGAAACAATCTTTCCTCTGTTTCTTACAAAGCTACTCATATAATTCAATTACAATCTTTTTACTTAACTAAACTTAAATTAAGTATTGTGGGTCCTTCACCTTGCCATTCACACATTCCTACAGTGTGGAGTATCAGTGGGAGCAGAGCTGCCATGCTGTCATGCAGAAGGTGTTGCTTACTGTTCAACCTTTTCTGAATAAATCATAGAAAGATTTGCGCTCGGGCTCACCTGATTGACATTACACGTCTTTCGCTCCATGAGGGAATGATTCATCTAAGATTGTGGCTAATTTCAACAGACATTAGAATGCTAGAAAAAGCTTTAGAATTCAGAAAAACAAATGTCAGCAATATTTGCAGCTCACAAGCCAGCACCTTCACACAAACCCAACACAGCTCATCTTGAAGAACTGTGCTTTATAGTCCATGATGCATTCTCTCAAAAAAACAACAAATCTGAAGCCTCAAAGAAATTAGAGTATGTGAGGTTTAAGAGGTGCAAGGATACTGACTGGCTGCTGCAGAGCTGCAGGAGCATCAAAGGTGAGTGAAAACAGTCACTTCACGTTAGCACCCTGGAGCCTCTCAGGCTGCTCTCTCTGGTCTGTGTCCTTCCTCTAAAACAAAAAAACACTCTGTGACCCTGAAGCCATGTTCATGCCGCAGCTTGCGTGCAGGCTTTTAAGAGACCACTTTTCACCACTATTCTGATGTGTTCAGAATGATCTGGGCTCAGGAAGTTGGTCCATCTTCTCATATCAGCTCTCACTGAAGGATGCAATTTTTAGTGGCAGAGACATGAGCGATTGCTCACTCGCACTCAGATGCAGATTGATGACTGTATGCAAACATTACCTCCTGGTGGCTGCCTGTGGTATAGGTCATATACCCCGCAGTGTCCATGTCAGTCAATAAGACACGGGCCATTCAAAAAAGAACGTCTCATGAATGGTTGATTCCTTGGTTCTGCTACTCAGTCTGTGGCTCCAATGACATCACTGGCACAAGATGGCAGCTCCCTTAGCTGGATATGTTGGTTTCATTTAACAGTGGGAGGAAGAGCAAGTCCCTGTTCATGCCCTGGTGAGTGGAGCTGCATGAAGAGTCTGGACCCTGATAAATGCCCAGAGGACAATACAGTCCAAAATGATTCCAGTAGTTTTTTTTTATCTAAGGCAATGTGAATGGGACATGAACTAAAGTATTCACTGATGAGATGAACCTCCCACTGTCTGGGAGAATAGCATGAAATTCACCTTGTTATGCCTCATGCACATAGCGACGGTACACATGCACCGTTTTCATTTCCAGATCCTGTTTGTTTATTCTGCCATTGGCTGTAACACGTTGTTTTTTCTACCCTCATCTTTGACATCGATCCTTGTCACATTCCCAGCCTGTGACACCAAACAGCCAACAATAGAACAGGTAAGTGGCTTAAACGTTGCGGCTAATTGGTGTTTATTCTCATTGCTGTGTGCGACTGACTCCGCTTGACCTTTACAATGGTGGCAGTCACAGCACCTGAAAGCCAATACAAAGCCTCTTCATATTAAATCAGCAGCAGTGGGAGAAACACGGCTCTGCACTTCTCTGCTCTTTAGAGGTGTCCACTCTCATTAGCAGCAGGCAGAGGGTCTAGGTAAGGGAGAGCAGCAGGGGGGGGCGTGAATGTGACAAAGGGACTTTGAATAATGGAGAGACCCTCAAAGTAGCTTCTGAAGCAGGAAGACTCGTTTTTGGGGTTCTACAGAAGCATCTCATTGTCTTGATTTAAATGGAATCAGCATTTCTGATATTACTTCAAATACAAATTACACAATATCGGGATCTAATTATTCAAATACTCTTTTATCAGGTTGCATGTCGCTACAGGAGATACTTGAGGCTACATAAGCTCATAGGTACACTCTAACCACGTTATGTCCACAAACGTAAGATGGTGCGCGCAGTCTCTCTCACTGTCACCCTTGTTAGTGTTTCTGTTAATGTTTCTAACATGAGGACATAGTGAATAAATGAGTGAGTATAAATATGCAATCATCATTAAACATCCTTTCTATCTTAGCATTTTCCTGAACAGTATGCATATATTCAAAAACTCCTGGGGGTATATGGAATAAACATTTCCTATCCATCAGTAGAGACCAACTGGATTTCTAAAGCAGTATGCCAAAGTCTGAATGGTATATTATTTGGGGTAATAGCCTATTGTCAGTATTTATTATATATAATGATATTGTTTTGAGTTTAGATGTCAATATGCCACACCGAAGGCTTTTTACACAACTTATCTCCTTGCATTGCCTGGAAACGCAGAGGAGGAATGTTTCCTCTATCAGGGTTACTGTCTGGAGCAAATGTAAGTTTTAGAGACAAACCTCCAAAATTTCCATTCCAATTTATCACGTTTTTTTTTAAGTGTCAAGAAGGAGAAATCCTATACATTTTTTCAAATTTTTTTTGCTTTTAATGTAAAAGAATTTCTGAAAAGTCCTGAAAAGTCCATTTTGAGATCAAAATTCTATTAACAACAGATACAGGAATATCTTCAAAATGGTTTTTGACACCAATGAACCAATACTGCTCATTTTTATTGTTACAAAGGTATTCTCAGAAATGTTGTGCTTTTGTTAAAATTTGTTTGAGGAGTGTGAACAAAGGGGAGACATCACCGTAATATGGGCGTAAACAATGAACAGTGTTTTGTCATTATTTTTGTTCCTCGATCAAATCACTGATGGAATCAGCGTTTCGTTGCTGAGGGAAAAGCAAATTAAATGGTAATAAAAGATATTGTTGTAAATCAACGACAATAATCTGTTCCTATGTTAAACATGGCATCTGTTTTTAGTTTAAGGAGACAGTTCCATTAAGTTTAAAAACAGAGGGGAGGCTATAAGGATCAGACGTAACAGTGGCCTATAGTGAAATATTTACTTGGCCTAGATTCATATATAATGAGCCTAAAGAAACCCAATTATGCAACGGAGCCCATGTTTAATGTTTAATGCTGTGTTGTTGTGAACACACCAGAGAGCCCTACACGTCTTTAAATGAGTTTGCGGAGCCGCTCTCACACAAAGCATCTGCAGAGTTCAAAATGAGCTCCCCACGCTTTTCGTCTTATTAATCTAATATCTCTCATCCGAATATGAACTGACTGACAGAATCAATCAATTCTGTCATGTTGAAAGACTCGGGCCTTTTCCTCCAATATGCCATCTGCTGAATGACTTCAGATGTTTTACCCTGTTGTTGCTGTTATTAATTATGCAGTGTAAGGCACGACTTGCACGGCTGCCTGATAAGTTAGAACTTTTCCTCCATATGTTGACGAAGCCCGTCTGAGTGGGAGCTGTTTGGTGATACGAGCAGCACTGAGTCATTGTACACGTCTCTAATTAGCTGCAAGTATGCCAGCTCTATTCATGTGCCTTGTCTTAAATTTTAAGGAACCCACTCAGCACTCGTCTGTGCAGATCTGAACCCTCAGGCCGGGGAAGGAAAGCAGGGATAAAATGCTGAGACCCAAGTTGGTGGGAGATTTTTTTGAGCCTAATAATCCAACAAAATCTGTCATTTTCATGAAAGGCCTTTTGATTCTATTTTTTTTGCTCAGGCCTTGTGTCTGTGTCACAGAGGGTGAACTGGCACAAGATGAGATGCTTTGAGACTAATAAAGCCCTGTGGTTCCTCAGGAAATTTGGCTTAAGTGGCTCTGCATTGTCAAATGTGCTTTGTTTTTTTTTTTGTTTTTTTTTCTCCCCAGTCTCTGTTCGGGGTTTGACTTCATTCGCTTTCATCAACAATCAACTGCTCACCCTGCCCCTGTCAAAGAAGAAGATGATACAGTCGCTGCTGGTGCAGAGTTAAATGGAAACCAGCTTTAAAGACATTGTTTCTGTTTGATTCTGTCAAAGACAGATCCTGATATCTAACCTAATGAATATTTTTATGAAGGTCTGATTTGTCATCACTGGGAATATTTACAATTGAAAACATTCACCTCGTCGAATAGTTTGAAGCCATGAGCATGACTGTGTTTCACATCACAAGGTAAAAATAAAACAAGGCACCTCCTCCAGTGGAAGCATCTCGTGTTATTTGGGTAAATTCACAGACAAATAAATGGGTATGTACTACATTTTATAACAGGAATTATTGAGTATCTGGGGACATTTTAAAACTTTTTGACTTTGAGGTTTTTCTATGATCTGTCCCTGCGCAGGCACATCGGTAAGTCCCCCTTCAAATATGGCTGCCACAAGGGTAAAGTGATAACAGAACAGCTATTCATTATAGGATCCCATTTACATTCAAAGCCCATTTGCTTCTGGTGCAAACCCCTCTCTACCCAATGGACTGCTCCCGATCAGCTCTAACTGTTGGACGTACAAGTCAATGCGGAATGTTTGCATGCCTGTTTACATAAAGCTATAGCACAGTGGCAGATCGAGGCTTTCCCCCTTTTTACAATTTGAATAGCTAGTCTTTAGTATTCCACATACCTGAGTTACAACCTTCACTGGCTACACTGGGAATTACCTCCGACACCACCAGAATATTAACAGCGATCCAAAACACAATTTAATTCTTCCCCCCCTCTTACTAGACGAGGGGTGTGACTGAGCTTCGTGAAAGTTTTGTTACACTGAGATGCAAAACGCACTGCCTCAAAACCTGGGAGGCATAAACATAACAAATCGGAACGTGTCATCACTGCTGCCTCTCACGCTGCGCTCCTAATTGTTAACAAAAGAAGTCATTTGTAAAGGGTTATTTTAGGGGGGCTCATCAAGCTGGCTCACAAGTATGAAGGGATTTGATGTGATTAAGTATTACAGCAATTCCAGGGTAAGGCACAATCACAAATGATTTGACCTCTGATGTGGTAATATCAGGTTGTCTGTGCATTTAATTTATTTGAACACAATATATTGTGTTGAGATTTAGAAATAGTAGTAGTGAAAGATAAACAAATACATAAAACATGGGTGAGGTATAAATAGAAATACAGAATATGGTGTGTTTAATGTTTTTTTTTCTTATTGAATTGTAATACTAAACTTTGGTGGAAAAACTAAAAAGCAAATACGATACTTAGATGTTGAGAAAGTATATATTATTAGAGGTTATTTTTCACAGGCATTAGCCAGAGAGCTCTCCAACTTTGCAAAAGGAACAATAATTAAGTATTCTTTTAAGATCAGATTTTTTTCTTTTAAGGCAGACGCATTAGCCACACTGGCCTCTTCTCCTTCAAAACAGGCTCCAAATTAAAAATGTGTTTTTCCTGCAACAGAACAGAGGCTGTGAGATCTTGAATTGCTCAGCATGTTTTGTGAAAAGACTTAAATGCCTGCCGTCTTGAATCCTTCAACCCAATCACATTTGCTTCTTTTAACATGCTTAGAAAAATGATCAGTCCTAATCTGGAAATCTCTTGTCATGGCCCTTTGCTTTAGCAGAGCTCTATCAGCAGGTGCACACTTATGATGGAAGTCTGGCAGCTATTGGCTGCGGGATAACTCCCTGTAAATGATGTTACATCTCATGAGGTCGATAAAGGCCATCAAACAATAGGTGATTGTGTCGTAGCAAGATGAAAACACATTATGGAAATCATATCCGTACAGATGGCAACTCAAACTGTTCGATGGGCTTCGAAACAATTAGGTTGCACAATCACTTCTGGAGAAGGAGGCACCATTACAGCTAATGGGCGGTGTCTTGCTGTCAGAATGGTATTTAACACCAACACAGGGCAGGCGAAGAGCTGAGGCTTCGTAAAACACTCGAGCTGATGCAACTGCATCTGAAATTACGAGCATGTGTTAATTTGTGCTTGTGAGAAAGACCACGGAAGATAATTCGGTGTGTTTTTGTTAGGCAATGATCACGCTATTACTGATGGGAATGAGACACACTGTGCTATAAACATCTGCATTACATCCTCTTAAGGATATGTATTGCTCAATATTTCCTACGAATACTATCAAGAAACTTTGTTACATGGTCAGAGGTGAAATAAAAGTTTCCGATGTACACAAACACAACAAACATTTTGGGGTTATCCTTAAGGAACATTTACAATGCAATGAAGTATGTGAACGTCAAGGCTAAACACAACAACGACTGAGTTAGTGGCACCAGATAGGGTGGGTAAAAGTCAAGAACTACTGAAATAAATAAACTACTTCAAAACAGATGCAGATGTTCCACAAATTCTATCAATTCCATAACTGGTGACTGAATCAAAACAATGAAGTTCTGTGCTTACTTGCCAGAAGATGTCAGTGTCCGGCAAAGACGAGTCTGAACAAACTACACAGAATATTCAGTGCTGCAAAGCAACTCTGCCGAAGAGCTGGGCGACACTTTCAGTTCAAGTGTGAACCCTGATGCACTGAAAACCTCATTGCTCTGCTACAGAGCAGATGGACACGATTGTTATTGCTCTCACAATAAAGATATGAACCCAAAACACTGGTCACGAACCTGCAGGTCATGTCAGTCATGTCTGGACGGACACCGGCATCCACTTGCACCTGCACGTCGCTTACGCCAGAGAAGATGGTCGTCACGTGTGGACACTGGAGCGGACGCGCTGAAAGTACTTCTGCTGGACCACAGCTGGATAAACAAAATGCAAGCACAGTGACGTGAGAAACGTATTCCAAAACTGACTGTGAAGAAAAAGCCAAAATAAACAGCTCTCTTATTAGATGAGCTCCACACGGTTATCTGAAAATGTTTTATTCCCACAGCGTAGTCACGAAAAAAAACAGCCCTCTCCTTTCTATCACCCAGCGATCGAATCGAAAATGCTTACTCTGTGTGGCTCCCTCTGCTCTCTAATGTTGTTCTGAATTCCAAAACATGGTGAAGCCTGTCATCAGAAACAGGAATTATTATTATTATATCAACACATACCTGCATAATGCTGAACTGAACTTCATTCATTAACTGGGTGAGATGTGGTTTAACGTGAACTTGTTACCAGTAGCTTTACATGATAGCAGATTTAGGTGGCAGTGCATAGGTTCTCCGTCATCCCCACACCCCTGATGGCTTCTTCCGGTTTCCCTAAAAATCAAGACGGCGGTAGCCAAAACACAAAAGACGTCATCTCACAAAGCAGAGGGTGACGTCATGGTGCGTGGCCACTTGTTTTGAACGCACAGGGATCGGCCTCTGACTGCAACAGTGCGTGACTCATCCCACAGGGATGCTCAGTCTGGTCCTCACCTCCATAAATTATTCATTAACCATAGCATGAAAAACGCATATCAATTAGCCAGGTTTATTTTTTTTTTCCCTCCAATGAAAAACAGCAGGCCTTTCCTTTCATGCCAAGGAGAGAAACGTAGCGAAACAGTGCATTATATAAAATTTCCAGATGCATCATTCATCTGTAAGAAAACAAGCAGGAACAAAGTCTGACAGTCCGTTATTCTGTTTGATTAAAGCAGACGTATCTCTCTGTATGAGTGGGCAAAGGTTTTTAGTTAGGCTACTGTGATTGATTTAAGCTTGCGGTTGTCCTTGAACAACCCTCATGTTCTATGCATCAACGTTGGCTGCTGAATATAGTTCGATTTACAGAAGCTCTTCAAATAACTGCCTCTGTTCCTGTCTGTCTGAGAACGTAATGACGAAAGCCATACCACCAAGAGGCTGCAGGTTCATTTCAATCCACATCCAAAAATCCAAAAATTAAATCCAAAAATTAAATTCAAAGTCAGGGCCTTTATGTGTGGAGTTACGTGGGTTTCCTCCCACAGTCTAAAGATGTGCATGATAGGTTAATTGGTTGCCTGTAGGTGTGAAAGGTTGTCTCTGTCTCTGCGTGTCAGAACCCCGCCTCTCGCCCAATGACAGCTGGGAGTGGCTCCAGCCCCCCGCGACCCAGTAATAGACAAGTGGTTGAACGGGAATGTTAGGATGTAGATCAAACTTGACACAGATATATAACATGATTCGGAATGTGAAAGTGGTCACAGGCACTGCGGACACCTGTCGAGGGTGAAGATCAACATGATGATGTACTACTTAAAATTTCTTTCGTTAATAGGTAAAATCGTGACAATCTAATCTGTAATTAAATCAGTGATTAATATCCGCCACTGTGACTCATATGAGGGGGAGGTCCCACCACTGCTTCTTAAATTTCCAAAGCATAGATTAGTGATTGTCGAATTTCAAACACATTGACCTCCTCTGAATAAATGTGGCATGAACTGTCTTACTGCAGACGTTTAACAAAGATGTAAAAATAAAAAAAATAAAATACAAGCTTGGTTTTTATGTGTGTGACAGATATGTAAGAGTAATATTTCAATCTTAGAAGAAAATACGTTACGCTGTCTTCCACTTGACTGAGGCTTCGATTACACCAGGAGCAGAGTATAAGATCAGTATACAAAAACAAGACTTTCACCAAGCATCATCATCATTGCTTATGATGCAAGAACATTCATCAAAAAGTGGAAATCAAAGTTGGGAATCTCTAAATTAGGATTGCATATACCCTAAAAAATTTGATCATTAAACTAAATTGTTTATACAGTTTCCACACTGCTCAAGATCAGCTAATGGACACTTGAAGGCAATGTGACCTCCATCTACAGATTCAATTACTCCCGGGAAGTGCCCTCATTCGATGAACTGCACGTTATAGTTGACTTCACACTCACTTCACAAATGGCCTGGCAGTCTTTGTCAACTCACTCCAACGCGCAGATCCCCACTGTCATGGCGAGAAACCTGAAAGTGGTGAGAACTTGGAGAGGAGAGGGTGAAGGCTGTTCGCTGACAGAGACAAAAACGTCAAAGATATTTCCACTGTACTTTGTATGAAGTGGTCCTCAAAACCTTCTCTCATCAAAACAGACCTAAGAATGTGACCGATCCTCCGATACTCTTGTGGCTGGCCTCTGTACTGTAGTTCATGGCCACATGCACAGCTGAGATGAGTCAGTGAAACAGGCCTCGGCATTTACTGTAAAAATGCTACTTGTATAACACGTAACCCTAATAAACACAGAGCTGTTTGGTTGGTTTTCAGACACATCTGTCACTTGACAGAAGAAATGTTGCCCACGTAACGAAACTAAGCGCGACACACTGCTGGATGACTCAAGGCCATCAGACCCAAAACAGAAGATCAGTTCATCATAATAAGAGAGTGAGCTTAAATTTAACACTACACTTTAATCAAAGTGGGATTTACAGACGTGCTGCTCAAGACATAGGGGTCTACCCTCGAGTTATTGTCTGCAATGAACCTCGCGAGCAGCCCAGTTGCTTGGTTACTGTTCCTGCAGTGAATCGTGACTCTGATGGCCCTGGGCTGCTGAATTGGAATTAGCTCAACTGAACAGGATTTGAGACTTTAGTTATACAGCAATTTGATATTCTCTGTGTGAGAGCCAGGTGAAAGAACGCAAAAGCATGGAACTTTTCCTTGAAATCCTTTTTGATATCTCACTCACGTTCTTTCTTCCACTTTCACTATTCCCTCTTACATCCTTGGTCAGTATTAAGGTAAAACTACTTATAAAAAAAAAAAAGTTGAGAAAAAAAAAAAAAATCAAACCCAAAGTACCATAAAGTCTTTCTAAAGAAAAGAAACTTTCTTATTGTTATTGCTCTCTTTCTAACATCTATTGATTGTTATGTGAAGCTGCTAAATCAAGTTTCGACTGGACTGGCCCACTCAAACCCTCACTGAAGGAATGTTCAAAAATAATCCACATGGCTCAAGACAACGGAGCTTCCAGAATCATAATGATTGAATTTAAGGGCAACATTTAAAAATGTTAAAAAATAAAATTGAGCCATGGCAGCATTGTCAGGCAGAAAATGAACAGTCAAAATGAACCCAGATTGTGTCAGCACAGAAGTGGTTGCAACAATCACCAATGGAGGAGCTGTCATGAAAGACAGGGATAAAAAAAAAAGCTATGGAAAGAAATAACGGTAATTATCTTTTACGGTGGCATCATGCTCCATGATGTGAAGTATAAAATGATGACTAATGATGGGTGTTCTCAGAGCATCCTCTTCCCATCAGCTTCACATGTGCATGCAGCACGACTTCATGAGACGGCTGAACAAAGGCAGGGTGTCGGAGCACCTCTGGTCCATCTGGAGGGAATTTGCAGCTTTTTTGGCACAGCTGAAGAGCTAGAGGGCAGCAGCATTTTCCCCTTTGCTTGAGGAAATTTTATCCAACTGGACCCCTTTGACCTTTAATTGAATACCTCCAGAAGCAGAGGCAGAGGAGCTGGAGCTGGTGAGCCAAGGTAAAACAGCTGGAGGAGGGTTGAGAAGGATTTGCAGTGAAATCAATACAAGCCCTCTTTGGAGAGTTGTGCCGGTAAATGGAAGCTGCAATGCAAGCAGTATACTGTAAAGCCTCACATCAGCATTAGCCCAGTGTCTGCTGCTGAGAGCATTTGGATCAGTTTGTCATTTTTGCCAGTGTTCAGCCACTATGTAAGAAATGCCCCCACGTGGTCCCTTAGGAAGTGGCATGGAAGCAGGCCCAGGAGAACATACCAGCCTCTATTTAGTATGACACAATATGTCGAAGAAAAACTTAGTTGGCCAAGTAACAACAGTGAGGAAGGAGATTTTAGCCTTTAAGCTGTTTGGGTGGTTTTATAGGAAAACAAATTTAAAGGATGAAGATTAAATGGGTGGTATGGCGACTGTGCATCTGGTAAACCGCCCCTGCACTGCTTCAGGCTCCACTTAATTAGCTGGACTTTTGGAACATGACATATGCCCAATGATTTCATCCCACTGCGAAAAGTACAACAGACTAGATGTACCTTTCCCCCTTGAATCCTTCCTGTTTGCATATTTTGTAGCTCAACAAAGTTAGACTTTTGTCTGTAATTCTAAATGCACACTGCACTGATAGACTTGACTGATAAAAAACCTCTTCACTATTATTTGAGAGACAAATGCAGGTATGAGTGGGATCTAGGGGCAAGGTTGCAGATTGCAACTAACTCAATACATTCCCACCTCACCCCTTTGTGAAGGCCAGTGTTTGGATTGTCAACTCTGGGCTATCGTAGTGGCATCATAGAAGAGAATTAGATCCTGATGCAAGTATGAAGTGCTCATTCTTATCTAATAAAAAAGCCAATGATTTACAGTTTCACGTGTTAATGCATCAATTTATCGTCTTTAATTGTACACTCTGGTCGTTTACACCACAGTAAACATGATGACCTTTTAAATGCAACGGTGTATTTGGTGCGTGCAGTTCATCATCACGCTGTAGTCCTATCACATCTTGTTGTATACGAATGTCCTGTCCAATTAACATAGAGGAGACATATGAGCAAAATACCTCATACACAAACACGATCACAACCACAACAGGATGTACCGTAGACAGTGAAGGGAATCAGATATTTATATATAAATATTTATAGTTAAATGTACTTTAAGTGTGGAGTGTTTTTAGAGAATAATAATGTGGATCACAACCCTAACCCCTAACCCTGCCTGCAAAGGATGGTAAAAACTTTGGACTCAAGTTTTTTAAGGCCACTGTTGCCTCGGTAACCAGGCAATTTGTATGTTATCAGTGTATTTGAGGGCAAACAAGGTAGAGAGTAAGTAAATCAACGTGATGCACAGAGATTTTATGAGAGGTGTTACAATAAAATCAATCTAGTCCGCTTCCAATTCATGGAAAACACTTGTGTTAGTTTCTAAAAATGCAGAGCAGGTTTAAATGGAGAAGCACTCCTCACATTAAATATAAATGCATCAGCTATCATCAACTTAAAACCTTTAAAAGTATGATCTGAGGGTCGAGCACTTGAAAGACTTTCTTCTCAGGTCCCAGACTGCAGCTTATCTACATCTTTAAAGGACATTCTTAAAGTACATTTTTCAACACCAATTTTGTCCAAATTATATGAATGTGTTCTACCAGCACCACTGGTATTGAATTAACTAGTGAAAGCTGTGAAGATGAAAACAAGTTGAAACTCAACAATAGCCCACAGATCATCAAGAAAGAAACCACGACAGCATCCAAAGGCGGTGCAATGTCCATCACATTATAATAGTTGACCTCTCATGGGGGTCCATACAGTAATTTAGACTAGTAATTCATCCATTGCTCTGTAGCCTACTCATAAGATAGAAATTAGATGAATGTTTGGAATGCTAAGTTTGAAAATCTCTCGAACTGTGCCTGTCCTCCTGCAACATGAGATGATGTCTCTACACACTAAACACAATGTATTTACATTTACACATGCAGACTTCTCCACTTTGTCAATTTCTACAATCATAAGCAGTCTGACTGAAGGACAGCAAACACACAAGAGATTTTTCACACCCTGGCAGCACCAAGTCTATCAGATTCTGCATAGAAAAAAAATCATAGATTATGGTTCATATACCCTTTTAAAAGGTGCCTTATCACAGCAGAAAGTGAAGTTTGTCAAAGCAGTTGGAGTCATCATTATAGCTAATCATAAAGTTTTGGTCTAAGTCCCAACAGACGCAATTATATTACAACATTTTGCTCCCACTTAAGACTGTTGTTTTACCAATCCCCACCCCCCACCCCACCCGAAGGTGTGTGAAGGTCAGAGGAGGAAGCTTAGATCTGCTGGCTCACCCCTCTTTGTTTGCCTCCTTTCTGCCGGTAGTGGAAGAGGCTGGTGGTGTCCAGCTCACCGGCGTAGTGAATAGCTTCTGCAAAGAGCTTCACCACCTAAAAAAACAAAAGCAAAGCATTAGGCTAAAGTTCATCGGACTGTATCGGTGCTGTAAGACAGATGCCCCAGATGTTCTCCAGAGGGGTCGGAGGTGTAAATGGAATTGTATGAGCCAAAGGGCTATTCTTCTGCAGACTTTTTCCGGTGTCACACACGTAGCTGTTGGTGGTAAGAGCCAACTCCAGAGGTCATGTCTGAAAACAGCTTTTGTAAGAGTAAATTGAGCTTGACAAACAGTCGCTCACTGCTGGTGTGACATCTACAGACCTGGTAATTGGTGATGAGAGGAACTCCGTGGTCGATGGCCATTCTGCGGATGGCGAAGTTATCCTTCAGTTGCCGCGTGTTGTTATTGGGCAAGTTGACCACCAGGTCAATAGAACCTTCGCTTATGAGTCTGTACAAGTCAACAGAACAGAAAAAAACATGGTGGCCATAATGATTATCAGCAGAAATGTGGAAACCACTTAAAGCATCAGGTGGAATATTATCAACAGTTCTGCTGCTGCTGATGGATGTGGAGTAGGCAACTTGTTTAGCCCTGCTGCTGTTTTGTCAGTTTTCAGCCTCCTTGTGATCAAATACAAACATTTACACTTTTTTTTAAATCATATTTTTGAGTTTTACACAAGACAATAATAAAAGAAGACAGATGAAGAAGAAGACGACAGTGTTTTGTTTAGTTTACTTATTAAAGAAAGCTGGCAAAATAAAATACTGAAAACTTTATATTGTAGTTGCAGGAGTCATTTTTCGCACCCACGCCCACCCCCCCCACACCCCCCCACACACACACACACATACATACACAGACCTTCTGTATAGCCTTTTCATTTGAAGGGCTTTGACAGACAGCATTTAATAATTGGCAAATTCTAATAGAACATATGGAGGACAGACAGCAAAGGTCACGCTATGTTTTTATAAAAGGTTGGCCTCCATGCCACCTCAGACAGCTGATACCATCCAGCCTGTGTGTGTTTTGATTGAGGCCCAAGCAATTCTCTTTACATCCTCTTCTTCACTCGCTCGTTTTGGAACATATGGTCCAAATGGCTTTTCCATTCCATCATGACTTGTTTGTGGAATGCTTCCCTGTATGATTCACTCACCGTCAGCCAGCTACAATTACACTTTCTTACTAGAAGCTTTGGAAAATGTTGTATCCCGAGCACTGAACAAGTTCTGAAGTTATTGTGAAAAACATTTGTTTGCAGGTTTCAGCAGTAACGTGGAGAGATATGGTCCAGATCACTTTAAATGTGAATTTAATTTGCCCAAGATTATTTGGTTGAGACCCAGTGAGTGTTTCCTTTTTTTGTTTCTCAGCAGAATTACACAAAATCTATGCAACCAATTTGAAATATTATGAAGGGGTGTATTGTCTAAGTAAGAACCCATAATAATATTTTGGCTTGTAATCAGATTGCAATTTAGAGACCGAGAGCAAAATATTTAAATGCGCCATCACGAGGGGACTGTCAGATGAGTTTAGTATTTGTGACTTCTTCCTCCATCTTTAGTCATGGCTAAATGAAGACCAAGACACTTGAGCTGCTTCTGTTTTGTGAATTTCCCCTAAATTTGCGTTGGCATCGCTCTGACATAAGACTTTCCTCATCCTCCCTGTTCCAGCCCCAGTCTGGTTCCTCTGACTGTAGACTTCAGAGTCTGCTACATCTTCTTTGATCTTGTAAGCATATTAGGGTGATAATGAAGGGGCTATGCCCTCAGATCTTAAGGCAGTATCTTATGCTGATTAGATATTCCAATTTTGGATCTAATGAATCATAGTTTACATATTACTTAAGCACTGCCTCAGGAAAACTGAGTCTCACCCTGAAAAGAATATTTGGCTCAGACTTTCACATTGGCTGCCTTTTTTTTTTCCACGTTTCCATGAGCGGGTCATAATAATGTGTCTGTGATTAATAAAACATTTTAAAATGAACTCATCCCAACCTCTTAATACTGGGCAAACTGGTGTCTTCACCCTTCTCCGAGGGCCAGGCTACTGGAGTGGCCGGCACGTCATTTGCACACAGCCATGCAGAGGTAGCTTCAGTAGCATAGAGCTAGAAGACAGAAACAAGGTCTTGAGGATAAGTCCTTAAGAAATCCAAGAACCATTGTTGATAGTCATGCAGGAACGTGTGTTTCAACACTCACTTTGAAGCCTTCCTCTTTCAGTTGGTGCGCTGTTGCCAGGAAATTGGGTCGGAACGAATGCTGGAAGGGAAGAAAACTGATCAATTAGAAACGAAATGCTAACACATACGCACACCAGCAGGGGGAGTCTTCTGATATGGATTCTTTAAACAAAAATAAATTGATTCCATCATGTTCTGTTGATCACCAAAGGCTGTTCTGACTGAAGATATAAATGAGTAAACAGGGTTTAATCAAATACAAATACACAGTTAAGATTTGGTATTATTGTGTGAAAAAAAACAAAATGGTGGTCCATATGATTAAAAAAATAAAGGACAACTGATGTTAGCCACAGAATTTGACATTTGATTTGAGGCCTTAGTGTGTTGATTTTACCCTCAGTGGTAATTTGTTTCTGCTTGTGGCTTCTCAAACAAGCAATAACAATAACCTTAATCAGACTCAGCTTGTCCACAGACGTCTCCTCCTCTCCACACTGAACTAACACAGAGATTCAATCCAGCAAAAAAACACCTGAAGAAGTAGTTTGTGTCTCTGAGTGTTCTGAACCTGATGGGATATGACAGCGTTTCGCATTTACTCACATTTATTTAATCTTTGCGGCAGAAACAATGACTTCTTTTTACAGGAAATATATATTTTTTTTATAGTCAGGCAGTTTTGTCATGTTTAGTGAATGGTTTCTCTTCACCCTTTTATTAGAGGCATGTTTTTTTTTATAGTTACCAATGCATTCATATTACCTGTTATTCATTCAGGTGGAACATTCATCTATTATTGTATCTGAGTCTATTCACACATCACCACTTGAGAGCTCATCATAGTTTTAAGACTCACAAGAGTGGTTGAGCGATGAGACCCAAGCTCGAGTGGGTGAAAAACAAACTGAACACAGAACTGTAAGAAGCCGACGGCCACAGAGATTTGTTGATAAGGTGCTTCTCATTTGGCGTCTTATGGGCAGGAGGCGCCAAGAGGAAACGCAGAACAGGAGGCGAGCGAACCTCCAGATGGCTGCGGTCTTACCTGAATTCCAATCAGGATGCCCTTCTGTGGCAGCTTGAAGCCTGTGGAGAGCATAGCTTTCAGGAAGGCTGAATAAATGTTTGGTCCAAAACAAGCTACCTGCAAGAAAACAAGAGCAACGGAACACGTGAGTCACCGAGGACACCGACTCTCCAAAACACAACACCCACGAGTGGGCTTACTTCTCCAGTGGACGCCATCTCACAGCGAAGCACAGGGTCTGCATCCCTCAGCCGTGGCCAGGAGAACATGGGCGCCTGGTGGGAGAGCATAGAGAGAAGGATTTGTTTTGACACGCTTTTGAAGTAAGAGGATGTGAAGCTACCGAGCTGCGATTGAAACTCCATCACTTCCTTTGAAAAACCAAAGTCAGAAACCCATTTGTTCAGTGTAATGAAAAAAAAAAATGTGGTCTCCTATTTACTTGACTTATCAGCCATTATTGTACTGTTTACACTTGATTGTAGGCACAGTTAATATGGTTGAACTTCCTGTACAACTTTCGGTTTATTTTTTCTTGCTACAAACTAGTATTTCATTTGATTTCAGTTCATGCAAACCACAATTCCAGCTTCAGCTCTGAAACTTTGTGGGCAAATCACAAAATTAGGAGAGGTGGAACGCCATTAACACAGGCAGACTAAAAGAGGAGAGAAATTTTAAAAGAGATGGCACCAGTCGCTTTAACAGCCTGTTTAACATGCGCCCTCCACACCGAGGATGAGGGGAGGAAAGCAGGTAGGTGGCGTAATGAAGGAATACCAGGGTGAGGCAGAGGAGGAGAGGAGAGGGGAAAATGGAAAATGAAAGATCAGGGACAGAATGTGAGGCGGCGAAGGCAGAGAAGACAACGGGTGAGGAGGATGGAATGACTGACAGAAAGATTTAACGACAGCAAGAAATTTAAGGAAGATGGAATGACGGGAAAAGAATGAAAGAAAAGGAGAAGGGCAGGAAATAGTGAGGGGGAAGAAAATGAGTATTGAAAAATAATTTTAGGGTGTAATCAAAAGCCATTGTTATTTTTTCATGTAGAAGCATATCACTCCCAACATTACCAATGGTGGGTGGGGGGGGGGGGGGGGGGGGGAAACAGGTGAAACACACACAGACACGTAGAGGCGAGGACCACAAGGGGTAAATTCATCCTTGAAGCGGGTTATCTAATCAGCTGGATGTAATGTGAGCATACTAATGTAAGGAGGGACGAAGAGAAGGGAGGGCAGACAGGGAGGCAGCGGCGCTTATCACGGCTTTGTTCAAAGAGTTGGGGGAAAACGGGGAAGTGCGCTGCGATAAAATGGAGGAATGTAACTAAGAAAGGAGATGAGACAGAAGGAGAGAGAGAGAGAGAGAGAGAGAGAGAGAGAGAGAGAGAGAGAGAGAGAGCAACAGTGACAGAGAGAGAGAGAGAGAGAGAGAGAGAGAGAGAGAGAGAGAGAGAGCAACAGTGACAGGGACGTAGTGATGTGCAATAGGAGACAAGAGTCGACAATAAAATGAGTCGATTTGCGTAAAAAAAGAGAGCACAAAGGCATATGCCCGTGGGTCTCTGTGTAAATGTAAATCCAGAACATTCAATATGATCATCCAAATGAGAACGGCTCCTCAGCCACCACGCCGACCGAAGGACCAAATCTCCAGCAGCCTTGTCGTGATTGTCAAAACTATCAAGCTGAAATTAAAGTGGAAATATCATTTAACCACAAACAAGTGGAAAATGGGAGGACGGGGGAGGGCGGTGGAAAAAAAACAGCAACAGCATCACCTGGGGAGATTTAAATGCTGAAAATGAGAAGCTTCTCAGGAGCCTTCATGAGCAGAATTTTAAAAGAAAAAAAAAACTCAGTGGTTTCATTTGTAATGCGGCGTCCTCCAAATGAAATTGGTATGTCTGCGGAACAGAATGTATGTGACTGCCAGAATAGCCAAGCCTCTCTTACCATAACACACACACACACACACACACACACACACCATCTCCCTGTCCCACACTGAACGCCCCCTCCTCACAGACAGGAGAACTGCAAGGCTCCACAACATGAACAATGTTATCTCAGGGCACCAGCTGAGCTCCAGTGGAGGGAGAGAATAAAGTAAGACGTGTCTGTTTTGTTTCACAGTGGGCCGTGCTGGAGGTGGAGGTGCAGGCACCCTGCACATGTCTGCATATTCATGAATGGGAGCCGTGGCAATCACAGCAACATGTCTGGATGGCACCTCCACGTGTTGTACTGATGATGTTACTGATGGATAATTAGACAAATTCTAAAAGAAAAGATCCATCAAAGGCTCCTGTTACCAACTCCACAACATAAAAAGCAAGTGGGCAGTGTTGGACAATTACTGTGTATTTACCCAAGTACTTCACAAGTACACATGTGAGGTATTTGTTCTTTGCTTTTAGGGAACTTTGTACATTTTTTGTGACTTTTATTATGTGATAAAGAAAAAAACTAAACTAAATTACCCGAAGCTTTTTGGAATAAAAATGGAGCAGCATTATACAAATGACATACATTTACAGAAACAGTACTGATGATAGCATGAATCCTTTCAGCAGCAGTGGAACTTGGGGATTTTAGAGAAAATTGTGGAAACCACATGAGCAGCTCGAGTGGGTGACTTCATTATGTTGTAGAGTGGAAGTCTGAAAAAGTTTGAAAAAAAAAATGATAAAACTAAAAACTTTAAAAACTAAGAGATGTCAGATTTTTTTTTAAAGAAAACCTTGTGCATGTAGAGGTTCATTTAAAAGGTGGAATACATTTTCTGTCTCAGTGGTAAAGTAACCATTAAATAAAGTCAATGAACATTCAGACCATTTTACGCCAACACGCCCCTCCTTCGTTAAACACCTTCATTTAAAGTGTTGATACTTGTGATGTTCCGAGCTGGTATTTTTCCTGGGGTCCTCGGGCTCAAAAGGAGTGTGTCTATTTCAGAAGTGGCCTTAATGCCTCGGATGCCACGGTCAAAGGCCCGAAACATCCACCAGACGTGAGTTATTTTTCTCCCGCCATTAAGTGTGCACCAGGGACACGCGCTGAATCAGCTTCCTCCTCCTCAAATGTTGTTTTCATGCTCTTCTTCCTCTCAGTGTCATAAATACAACTGTGTTATTGTTCCCTAAGAGTTTGTATGTCGAGGCAGAAATCACACAATGGGGACTTGTTAGCGAAGAGAAAACAACATGGCCTCAAACAAGGGGCTGTCAGTGAGAGGAGACAGCAAGAGCGACGGAGAGCGGATGAGAAGGGAATGAGACGGATAAATGAAGATGGTCTCTCTGGATGCCAATGAATTGAGCCTTGTGATAATACAGTGAGTACAGTGAGGATAAAGGCTGAGAGCCGACATGTTGATGACACACGCTTCAGGCTGCTCAGGCTGGGTAATGGTTTCAAACATCGGCGTGTTTACAGCAGTGGGCTTTATGTTAATGTGACTGTGGCTTGGGTTCCACAAAAGAAGAAATGCGATTAGCACCACTTCTGTCGGCAGTTAACATGTGTTGTGGCAGCGAACGGAAAACACGAAGCGATTATGTTCAGCCTGTCGTCCACGTCCGCATCGCAGAATCGAGAAATCTGCCCACCTCCAGCCGGGGTATATGAAGTCTGTATCAATGACTCCAAGTAAACTCTGGAAGTCTTTTAAGCCCGGCGCCTGGAGTATTCAGAGCTCTCATTAATATTCTTCACCACTGTGCAGCCCAGAAATTGAAAACTTTAGGTGGCAGGGAAGAGTGGGAGGATTATACCTGCGTGATTGGCTCCGAACTACAGCCATTGTTATAGCAGCTCTGTTGTAATTAGAGGGAGAAATTACTTTGGAAAAAAATAGCTTTGGAACATCTGGCGCCACGTAAACTCTCTCATACCCAATCTGAGGAGGTAAGCCACCGAGCCGATATGAGAAGTCACCTATTACTCCCCAGCCCCCACGCCTCGGTGGAGGGATGGAGCAGTAATTGTCGCCTTTGTAAGGGGATCCAGCGTAAACTGCACGGGCAGATCTTGCACCACCTATTAAGAAGTCATACGTGTAGGGCTCTTTACACAGAAGCTAATTGTCTTACTGCACATGATATATTAGACACTGGGAAGTACATAGACACGATTATTGGGGAAGAGTTAACAATCGACTTTTATACAACAGGTAGCTATTAACCCTGAATTAACCACTGTGGTCGTGGCTTTTAAATCTGGTGGTTCGTACTTCAGCTGAAGAATGACATACTTTTGTATAAGTTGAGAACTTAAGAAGCCTTTTAAACTCTTTAAAACAGTGTTTCACTGAAAATGACCTCCTTCCTCAGCATTTGAGCCTGTCCTCAGAAAAACTAATAGATTTTACAGAGGCCTTCAAAACAGATTGTTGATGTAGACTTTCTTGCCGCCTACTGGCCAGACATTCCTGCATGAAAATATTTTGGACCTTAAGGTCTATTTTTGGCTACTTGCTTGTTTAACTGCGACGGTTTGATCACAGTCGTCTGTGTATTATTATAAAGGCATCAAAACCATTTCAGTGTGCAGTGGAAAAGTCCTCATCAACTCTCAACACACTTCCCATTGACGACACGTGGCGGTGTCTCACCAGTCTGTTTTCTCACCTTGATGCCCACGTAGTCCACAGGAATAATGGGTCTCTCCAGGGCGGGCAGGCTGGCCTCGTCCAGAGGTTCCCCCACCATCACTTTAGTTGCCACGTTGATAAAGTCCACTCCGATTGTTTTTGACACGAAAGGGAAAGAGCGTGACGCCCGCAGATTACACTCAATCACCTGAGAGGAAACACAACAGGAATACTGTCGTCGTATAGGTACACACATGATCCCTGACCAAGTCGAGAGAGGCATTTTCATTGCAATTAACTAATCAAATACGTACATGGCACACATACTGTAGCTGGAATCAGCTAAACTGAACTTTGATCTTAAAATCCCATGCTGTGAGTGAAGTTTACTTCCTGCGACATGGTGCTAAAATGCCGATCTATCTATTAGTCACACCCTGAGAATTATTACTCACCATGACATCATTGCCTTTCACCAGAAACTGAGTATTAAAGGGCCCAGAAATTTCGAATGCCTGCGCGATCTTGCGGGTGGCAGTTTTCACCTGGGAGCAAAGAGAAGAGAAATCACAAAAACACACACACATTTCAAGAATAAATAAACTGGCTATAAAGGCTGTCTGTAACTGTTTAATACCAGAGTATCCCTGCATACGACGGAGAGAACAACTGTGGCTAAATGATGATTCAAAGCAGTTGTTACCTCCACCGAGGTGGTAAATGTTGTTGTTTGTCTGCTGGCAGGATTACACTCTTCACATTACCATGAAACTTGGGGGAAGGAAGAACACAGTGCACACACACAAACATTTTGTTTTAACTTGTATTGTTTCCTGAAAGATTGATGTAGCATGTGGTCAGATTCCTAGAGTGAGAACCTCACATGCGAGTGACAGAACTCTATTGGATGCCACTCAGACCACTGCAGAAGAATCTATGAAGTCTGACAGTTGTGGATGGTAAAAACTTTATGGATGTATTGCATGAAGACTTTATCATGCATGCAGCAGATATGCACACAGCAACACAAAGACATCTGTTCTAATTAGAAATGTGAAACTTTTCATAGTTCATAATCAAACTGTGGCAGAACAAATAAGAACATGCCGACCACCCCGGTTCAAATAATTAGACGGAAGCACTGCTTCGGCATGGCATGGCAAGACGGAGGATCAGCCTTGGCTGAGCTATGTGCTGTCAGATTTACAGCACAAGTGATGGGATCAGAGTCACTATGTCTTGACTTGACTTGAGTTGACTGACCTTTTCGAGCGCCCCCTGGCTAATGGTCTGGGTTGGCAGCATGAGAGTGGCATCTCCTGAGTGAACCCCAGCATCCTCCACATGCTCTGTGACCGCATGGCACAGAACCTGGAGGGGGAGGATTTGCATAGAGATTATAACACAAATGCAGCAACAGAAATTCAGTGTCAAAGTTTTCAAACTCAGCTTTTACACCCTCGGCTTGTGTTTTCTCTGTTTATTCTGTTTTACGACCAGACGATCCTCCAGACTGAAAGTGTTTCTACCTTCAGTGCATGTGAAAACATGGTGGTACATAAAGCTGCGAGGGATGCAGAGTGCATATGAAATACATAAGTAAATTAAGTCAGACGGGCTCATTGAAAATCAGCTCCGGACAAAGGACCAGCGTTTGTGGACAGTGTCGCTAAGTGACAGCGTGGGTGGGGATGCAGAGTCAAACAAGTAACTTCCAACATTTCACCCTGAGGAAAGGAGATTTATATCAGCAGGCAAGAGAGTTTGCGTGTGTGTGTGTGTGTGTGTGTGTGTGTGTGTCTGCAAATGAGCTGCAGTGTCATTAGTACATTTAAACTGCTGCTAACCACAGCATTCATTAGCACTCTTCAGATAGAGCCTGTAATTAATACGTATTATCTCTGACTTCTCCGCTCTCTCTCCCTGTGTGTGTGTCACACACTCAGACACTCTCAGCCTGGCCAGGAATAATGAAGCCTGTTTGGTATTCAATGAATGGACAGCTTGTTAATGTGATACTGAAGATAAAGGAGGGGCTGAATTGAGGGGAAAGCAGAGGGAGAAAATGTACCGTTCCCCTGGATCGGCCACGTTCAGACCGACACCCTTGAAATGACTCTGCGGTCCGAACAATAGAACAACAAAGAGGGAGCGCTCAGGACAAGGACCTGGGCGGCTCCGTCCTTCACTGAAAGTTACACACTCGTGAAGACGACCAAATGTTTGAGTCTGTCCTGTATCAAATGACGATCTATTGGTTTGACTTCAGAAGTTCAGTTCCGCAGGGACATTTAACTTTGATAGAAACAGAATTTACATCAGATACAGTCCATGTGAAACACACCAGCCAGACTTCTTGCCATATCCAAAAACAGAGGAAGTTGATTTTGGCTTGTTTTCATGAGCTTCAACCGATTTAAAGACTTTACTGTCGTCAGTAAGGCCAGTACTTGCACTTCAATACGTTTAATATCTTCTGACACTGTCGCTGTCATAACCTTCAGCTGAGGCCCTGCTTACCATTCCACAGAACCATCTCCCAGAGGAGATCAGACTCCTCATCCTGTCCAAACGACTAAAAGGATGATCATGAATAAAAATGGGACACATAATGTTTGTACAGGCTGTGTTTGTATGTAACTTATGCTCAAGCTGTAATTACTGTGGGCAGAACATGACACTACATCTGGTGCACGCAGTATAGTTGTCCTTTGTTGCCAGAGCAGCGAGCCTTCTCTGCCAGGATGTCTCCAAATACACATAATGACAACTCAAAGGAATTCCGGACAAAGACCTGTATAACTGGGCAGAACATCATGTCAGCAGAGTCTCACCCTGCCAGCCTTGGCCACAGCATCCACCTCTACCTCCCTGGCACCGCGGACGAACTTGGTAATGACCACTGGATGCTCCTGGAGGACAGACAGCAGAACAGTTATTCTGTCGACTACAGTAAAAAAAGGTGAAATAATCCCGTCTGAACAAGGTCTTTTGGTAGTGTTATGACATTTTTGGTATTTTTGCTCTGTTCTCCACACAAACAGCCGCATTTTTCCAGATCCAGTTGTGTCAGAGTCATGTTTTGGCCAACCGACAGAGAGAATAATCCCTCTCTCAGCTCTTTTTTTCACTCTCGACACACTCCTGACGGAAGTATCTGCCTTTACAGCTGCTAAATGCAACACTATGTCCACTGTATCTGCTCGTCATTTGGTGTGGAGCAGAAACTATAGTCTGGGTTTGCAAGAGCTTTTTCTTTGAAAACAACTGACTATTTCAGCTGAAAGAAGCATGATGAAAGCAGTGAGAGTGAAACAGAATAGTTGTGGGCAACTCAGATAAACAATGAGCCCGGGCTCATGGCAAAACAGCCTCGGCGCGGAGAGCTGCAGATTCAGGTGTTTGTTCCCTCTGTAGTTTCATTACTACAATCGACTCCTTTCACATTGATGCATTGTTTTCACATCATCGTTTCAGTGTCGGCGTAATCTTTATTCTGCTCACAAACGAGCCAATGCTGTTGCTGTGATCCAAGCTCATCCTGCACAATAGCTTTTCCTCCATCTTGACCCGAACTCATTTCTAACGACCCCTGCGCTCTGCAAATATGCTTGTCAGTCTGCAGGACATGGACATCCACTGGCGGCAAAAATCAATGAGGTGCAGCAGCTCAAGCTACTACCCTTTTTTTGTTTTTTTCAGCGAAAATTTTGGGGGACAGATACATGGACCAGGATGGAAACAATTAAATCATGGCAGGATCCTGGACAAAGTTTCTTGGACAAGTTTTTTTCTTTATGAAAACACAGATACATTGGCACTTGTTAATTTGAAAAGGACATTTATGAAACACTGGCACAGCTCCTATATTTTATTGCCTGATGGTGTTTGCGGGTCATTGATTTCAAAGATGAATGCATAGGATGATTTGTCACTTGTTCTTTTCTGATCCTATATGATTCCTCTCCTCTACCTGCTCAGGTTAAAGCCAAGAGTCAGTCATCTTAATGGTCATTGCTCAATTCTAAATCAAATATACTGAAGCACAAAGGCTAAAAATTCATCTGTGTTAATTAAAACTACAGGCCTCCCTGTGTGCGCGTATTTTTTAATAGGGAAACACATTGTTTTTAACAGATTTAAAACTGTGAAACTAGTGTTAACAAACTCTGCTCTGAAGGTGAGATACAGTTTGTGCATGTGTGCTTTTAGTTCCAGGTAGAGGCCCTTGGAGGGGCCAGCTGCCCCCGAGCCACCTGCATGTTCAGTGAGGTAGAGCTGGGCACACAGTACTAGCCGACAGACATGCCAGCTGGTAGCAGTAGTTAATTGAAAGCAGAGGGAGAACAGAACCTGAGTGTGTGTGTGTGTGTGTGTGGGAGAATAAGATAATTTGTCCTCACATAAAAATTTGATATAATTCAAACTAGAAGAAGAAAAATGACTAGAGGTGAAACATTTGAAGGGACTTCTCTGGCAATGTGGCGTGTTTACACTGATCTCACCTGGGACACCTGAGTGGCCTCCTCCAAGAAACGTTTCATCTCCTCCTCCCCATACGCAACATTCATGGCAGACCCACTAGTGAGACACCGAGAAAGAGTGAGCAAGAAGCAGCGAGAGTGTGTGTGTGTGTGTGTGTGTGTGTGTGTGTGTGTGTGTGTGTGTGAGGGAGAGAAAACTGAAGAGAAGCTGAAGGCCACAGGAGAGGAAGAGAAGCAAGCAAACAGGAGAACATACAAGCTTCTAATGATTGTTCAAAACACTCATTATCTCTGTGTTGCATCACTATTACCATCGGGAACACGGTCTGGAAACAGTCAAAATAAGGCGCGGGAGAGAAAGCAGGAGAGAAAGGGAGGAGAACAGTTATTTAGGTCGAAAAGCACTCCAGGCTCTTGAAAACAAGTTCAGAACTTTGTCATTAAAAAACAACAGATTTAGGCTGGAGGTTTTTTTTTTTTTTGGTTTGGTTGTTTTTATCTCCTGCTTGAAAAGGAGAGGTTCAGAGGAACAGGACAGGAAGGCCACAGGCTCAGGTCAGAGCTATATTCCTCAGCTGTCTGTAGCTCAGAGGCAGACATGTGTCCAATTCCCAGACTGAATACTGACCCTTCATTTGAATACCAGCCACACACGACTCATATATGCACATTCATTCACGTACATCCTTGACTCAGTCGACTTCGGCTCACTGCGTCATTGTGCCCTCGATATTAAGATGAATCATTCACATCATTTTGACCCAGTGTGGGTTAATGAGCATCAATGTGTTTCTCTGTCCATCAGTCCAGCTTGTAAAATAAGATATTATCTATCTAATGGTCCACTTGACCTCTCTCTGCAGACAGTGAAGGCAGGGAAGCGATGTGAGTGAAGAAAAAGACGTGAAATAGTCCAGAGAACAACCAGTTAAAGCAGAGAGTCATGGCTGAAGTTACTGAGGCCAGCTCACATGGAACAAAGTCGCCGGAATAAAGGCCACTGGATCCTATTAAACACATCATACCTAACAGTCTCTGCGGCTACATTACCAGAACACATAAACATAACCTAAACGAAGGTTAAGAGGCAGAGTGAAAACAGTTTAACGGAGGTGAGAAGGGGGGGTAACAGTATTCAGTGATGAGCAGGATAAAACAAAAGCATTGAACATTTTGAGTAATAATAACCTCAAGACTATCGCATGATTTTCATTACTTTCAAAATCCAGTGGGATTTTTGGGATTAAACGAATATGATATTGCCTGACAATGAAGGTTTGCCACAACTCTCAACAAGTACAGATAGCGTCCCTACAGAACACGAGCACAGTTTGCATGGAACCCGACACAAGAGTTTGCTCTCGCTGAAGCTACACACAGGGTCCAATCGTGACATCTGCTGGCCACAAGTGTCACTGCATGACCGAATAAGCACTAAACTGAGTCAAGTTCATTAATCATTATAACTGAAACTGTATTTTACTCAGTTATTAATAAAATAATTGATAAGGCAGTAGCTCACGCCTCACCCACCAGAACTGAATAGTTTTCCTGCCTGTGTTAATAAACAGAAATTAATGGCTGAATGTTTGACACAAATCCTGCTTGGATTATTGTGCTGTTATTTAATAAAACTGCTTTTGGTATAATACATAAAAACGAGGTTAAGATTAAACTACATCCATGATTACATATGATTACATAAAAATCATTTTGATGGAGAAAACATATTGAGCAAGGTTCTTCGGGGGAACCAAAGACTAAAGAGACAGCCGACATGAGTCTTGCTGTTAGAACAGTAATAGTAAGGACGGTCCTCTGCTGTATGTTGACCAGCCGTTAGTTAAACTCACCTGAGGACGTAGGAGGGGCGGAGAAGACAAGGATAGCCGACCTGGTTGGCGAAGGAAAAGGCATCTTCCTGTGGAAGGACAAACATGTATGAAATCTTGAAAACAAAGAATGTCAGAACAGTGAGAGAGGAGGCAGCACAACATATATGTCATGTGTATTAAAAAACAGCTATAGCCATTAGCCAATCACCATTACAACAGGAAGAGGTTTAAAAGCAGGTACTGTTTCAAAATAAAAAAAAAGTTTAATTCAGAAAGTAAGAAAAAAGGACTTCAGATAAGGATACTGGGCATTTGTTGTGTCTTTGAACGTTCATGCAACTTTTAAGGAATTTACGTATTGTGCTCTTCCTTGTCGCAAAATGAAATGTGCTTTTATTTTACCTGTTCTCAATACAACCAGACACAATTTAGAAGGATCCAGGAGAGAACGCTCCTGTATCTGCCAAAACAAAACTAATGAAAAGAGCAGGCGGGAGAATATAAGTGCTTCAACAGTCAGTAAGTGGTGCCTCAGTTCATCTCCCTTTTGATTTTGTTTTCTTCCAAGAGAAGGAGTGGGAGTTGTGGTGGGAGTCTAACAGTGAGAGAGATGTGGTGTGTCCTTCTCCTCATCATCATTATCATCATCACTTTTTCTCTCCGACTCTCTGCAGGACTAGCCTTTTCCTCTCCATCATTACCCACCGTTCACTCGCCAGGGGTGGAGAACCAATTACAAACAAACAAACACAAGACGCATCTCCCGGCGGCTCATCTGAGTTATTCGGGCCCAATAAAAACAAACTGTTTCATCAAGATCGGCAGGGAAAAGGGAGCTGGAGGTAGACTCCGGAGAGGCGCAGGACTTTATCTGCGCGGGTGCCAGCTAATCGCTCCTCGTGGTAACTGAGCGGATGAGCAACAGTTGTACGGTTGAGGAATATTCCAGCGCTGACACATTTCAGTGATCCCCGCATTCCACGGAGAGGTCTGCCGACGCTTTGTTCTGCCTGAGCCGTGAGCGGGTTGAAAAGGCCAAACGCAAGACTGTGAGTATCTGAGCCTCACGGAGGAAGAAAGTTCTACAAATGATGAGTGAAGTTCTGTCTGTCGGGAATCATGTAATGTAAGTATTTTGGTGCATATTTAGTTATCAGAATAGCAGAGCTGCATGAAATGCATGCAGGTACTTAAACTGGGGAACTATGCTTTGAAAGCAGAAGCCATGCTGGATAACTCCCATGCTCATTGTTAGTGGAGGAAATCATGCAATCATATTGTTTGTTCAATCTAGAGTGGCTCTTTTTAACAAAGGTGGAACATTATTTTTCCAAGCTGTAATTTCCCTGCCTTTATGTAACACAGTATGATTTCTTTTGTATTTCATTTAAAAAAAAAACACGTAGTGAGACTCTCCTAAAGGTCTATTGTGCTCACATTCAGGGTTCTAATTATTGTGCATGATTACTTAAAAAAGTTTCCAGTTGTGGAAGCAGCTTAAGGGGCAGTGTTGTCTGAACATACTATCACAGTTCATAACAACACATGGGATCTTTTTTCTTTTTCTTTTTTTTGCTGCCAGTCTCCATTATTCATATCTTTCCTCTCACCAGAGAACTGAGAGCTCTCCACGGGGCCTGGGCCACCCCGAGGTCATCGAGGACACTGGAGAAGATGGAGCGCTCCTCCGCCCTGTCGATCTGCAAGGGGCTCGTCCCGAGAATCTTCACCCCGCTCAAGTGCAACGGGACGGCAAGATTGTTGGGGATTTGGCCTCCCACTGACACGATGCTGCCCGAGCAGCCCTGGAGGAGATGAGGAGAGGAAACAACGAGGGTTGAATAACATTAAGGAATAAAATATGTCAGCTCATGTCTTGGACCTCCAGCCACAGGCCTTTATGGTCACAATCACATTATGGTACTTGAGTTGTTAGATTTGATGCTGCCATTGTGGTGGAAGATTATAAAGCCATTGCAGAGCTAACTAACGCTAAAATCGCTAATTTCATGAATTGTCGTCTTCATAATCACAACGTGAAAACAGAACTTAACACCATACTGACATAAGTATTCAGGGCCTTCATTCGGCACTTTGTTGAGGCACCTCTGAGGGCGATTACATCTTCCAAGCTTCTTAGGTTTGACGCGACAAGCTCTGCACACGGATTTGGGGATTTTCTGCCATTCTTCCCTGCAGATCCTCTCCGGCTCTGAGACTGAGGGGTGAGCAGCCTTTTTCCTGCGTCTTCACAGATGTTTGATTGGGTTCAAGTCGGCGCTCTGGGCCGCGTCACCCCAGGACATTCACAGGGTTAGGAGCAGGATGAATATTGACAGTTGTGCCATCTCATGTCAAATCATGTCCAACCATTTGAATTTGCCCCAGATGGCTTCTAATCGAGGAGACGTCTCAAAGATGATGGAGGGAAATGAAGGGAACCTCAGTTTAATTAGAAGTGTCATAGCAAAGGGGGTGGACACTTATTTAACTATGACATTTCAGTTTTTCCATCTTGGTAAATTACTAAAATTATGCCTTCACTTGCCACTTGCCACATGCCGTTATGGGGTATTGATGAGGGGGAATTAATTTCACCGATTCCACCAAAAGTTTAGAGTCTGAATACTTTCTAAGGCACTATGTATGCGTGCGTGTGTACATGTTGTGTCTATGCTCCAGCCCCCTTTCCTGTCGAGCTGATCCAGGGGGAAGGCTGTTTCCATGGCAATGCCAGGTTGTATCTCTTCATTATTCATGGAGCTGCTCTCCTGTTCCTGTCCAGGCTTTATCTCCATGCTCTAATGCCGAATTTATTACACAGACGCACGTTAAAAGAAAGAGGGGAGGACTGTAGCTCTGGCAGAGGGATAGATGATAATACCGTCTGCCAGAGCAAACAAACACTTCATCTGACTCTGTCGCATCACAACTTTCACTGGATTACAACCATTCCTCTGCAATAGGAACTTGGTGTGCAAAGACACAGTAGAACTTAAATACGAACAGCAAACACCTTGTGCACAGAACCTGAGCATGTTTGTAACGCTATGGCTGACCACACACACACACACACACACACACACACACCATTTACGTGTATCAAAACATATTAATTCACTGTGAGTACAATTCTAATATTTGGAGCTCCAGATCCAAATGACAGGGAATAAAATAGACTTGACTTTTTCATTTGGTCCATGTCAAGCTTTACGAATCGTACTGCTGTGAGCCACTAGAGCCTGATCAAAGCAAGACTTAGACATACGATTGACACAAAGTGTGACAGTGTATTATATTTGTCAATGATAGTATAGGTCTAACAGACGATATACAAAAAAACTTTGTGCTAATTTGCAAATATCTGTCGAAAAAAAGTCTGCAAAAGAAATTTCTAGTCTCCATTAAATGACCCAAAGGCTTCACTGTGATGCGAAATCACCATCTAAGATAAATTAAAGCCCCAAAAAAACGTATTTAACAAGCTCATCCCAATGAACTGAGTGTAACCGTGTGCTCATTAAAGTCCGAAAACCCAGGAAAAAAAATCCTCTCACCTGTAATTACAGAAAGCTAAGCTCTTAAATCTTACATGAGCCTATAGTCCTGCATAATACATGCCCCCATTAGGACCAATTCAGAGCTTTCCTGGCTTCCACTTGACAAAGAGAGAAAAAGAGGTTTTGTTTGACTGTGTTTAATGCCCGACACCGTTCTGCAGGATGAAGCAAAAAAAGCTCTCCGCTTCACCACTTTAGGTGTAGTTTTGAGTTTACACACAAATACAAATCAGCAGAGAACTTCTGGACATGTTGTCATGTCAGCAGAACCCAAGGCTTGTTTTTCTGTCCCCAGCACCATGGACACCTTCTCCGTAAAACTATGTCAAACAACATACATCAGGCTAATGATCTATTTCTAAAGTTTTTAAGTTAAGAATGAATGTAGTGTGTTGTGCACCAGTGTCAGAGCACTACATCTATCTGCCACTAACTTTGAGTTAATAACATGTTTTATTTATATTGTGCTGACATTCCCCACCTCAGACCTGGTTGACGTGAGGCATTTCTTTTATTATAAATGAATTGTAAAATTGATCAATAGCGCTCCGGTGAGGGGAACCCTGAAATTGATTGCAATGCAATATTTCAATCACATTCTAATCAATACACATGCATATACAAGTATTTATTTCAATTGATATATGTGATGGATGGGTGACCACCCCTGAATGTCCTGACTCACTCCCAATGCACGTTGGGATACAGCCAGTGATTTTAGATCTTGAAGCAGTTTCCAGAAAAGGTTATAGTGGCTTAAAGCTTGAATCACTGAAATAGAAAAGCATAAGAGCGTGTGTTCTAACCTCCTGCTGGCTGATGTCCAGGACGCGCTCCAGCGTCAGCTCTTCGAAATAAAGTCGGTCGCATTCATCAAAGTCCGTGCTGACGGTCTCGGGGTTGTGGTTCACCACCACTGTCTTCTTCCCCATCTGTCTCAAGGCCCTGATGCTGGACACGGCGCACCAGTCGAACTCAACGCTGCTCCCTGGTGGATCAAACCACAGATCATTTCAGCACTTTGAAATACAGGAATTCAGCGTAGGAAACATATCCCTGCGTGTAGAGAATGAAGGTTGAAATGATGAAACTCTCAACTATCAACCACAGTCGGTATCATGTCGCACAAAGACCCAGTGTTGTATGTTGCGATCAAACCCATCTCTTCTGTGAGAGCAGATAAATTACATCTTGCCAAACTAAAAGAGTAAAAAGATGTTTAATAGTATGTTTAAAATGACGGTAAAATTAATTATTGTTGGACTCACCGATGTGGTACGGCCCACAACCAAGTACCATGATTCCCTGGTCTTTAAAGTCCAGATCATGCTCCTGTTGAAATAAATATTACTCACTAACTCTATAAGCTGTATATTTTCCTCTAGTAGCAGGGACCACGTACCTGACCATGATATGTACAGTACAGGTAGTTGGTCATAGCTGGATATTCTGCCGCCAAGGTGTCGATCTGAGAAGACAAATGTTCGATTGTTGTCTAAAACCATGTGTCAAACTATCAAAGCTTTGGTTAACCAATCAAAATGACGTGACATGAGGTGACATTTCATGCTCTGTTTATTTACTTTTGTGGCAATATGAAAGTACACCAACTGTGTCGCACATGGCTGCCAGCCCAGGGACGCTCACCTGTTTGACCCAGGGTCTGATGCCATGAGCGAGCCTCAGTTCTCTGGCTGCCCTCTCACTGGAGCCCAGAAGCTGGCCAACCTGCCGGTCTGAGAAGCCGTCCTGCTTGGCCTTCAGCAGCAGGTCTTTAGGTACTGTGCTACTGTGGGAGCCAAAAAAAGGAAATGGTAACTATACGGTTAAAATCAGAAACCTAATACCTCTTACAACATTTAAAAATCCCTATTTAGGGAGAAAAAAAAGGGCATGATTCACTGTTAAATTCCCTCTGACACACGTCAGTCTGTCTCCAGCTTAAAGGCTTCAAACACAACGTACCTGACGTGCTGAGTGAGGAAACAGACACCGAGGGAACTGAAGTGAGTATATTCTGAAGGCATTTTGTTTCTGCTCGTGGTATTTTCAAATCTACTGCACTAAGAGGGTCAATGGAGCAGATGGGTCATGACTGGCTTGCCTACCCAGCAGGGTGGGCTGCAGGGAGCGGCCCGGCTCAAGCGATCGATATCACACATCGACAAACAGGGCGCAGAGCTGCCAGAGCACCAGGTCGGGAAGTGCACCGTTTACAATCCATTTGAGTCGATGAAACTTTAATTCAAACTGTGAGCTTTAACAGGAAAACAGGAGCAGAAATGAAATGTCGTGTCACAAGGCTATTTTGAACTGGAACAACGAGAAAGAAGGTCCATAAAAACGTGTTTTCTTCACACCTTTGAAATCCATTTGGACCAGTTCTTTGTTCGACCACGCAGTGCAGTTTGGACACACAACAAGGCTGACTGGACACGATGGGAGGGGAAAGGTGGTTTAACTACCTCAGATGAATGAAAGGACATGTTTGAATCAATGGATGTATATAATGGTACAGAAGTGAATTTAAAGACAACACAAGTCCTGGACCATATCACAGAGCGGGAAAACCCGACAGTGAGACAGAAATCTAATGAGACAAAGAGTTCCTTCAAAATAAAAGTGCTCGGTCAGTTGAGTGTAAAAACTGACTTAAGACATCACGCTATATCACTCCTTGTTTCTATATTCGGACCTATTTCCCGTCATGTTTTACAGATGTGTCACTTTTCACTATCAATGAATTATCATTTCCCGTATTGGAAAGAGTTCCTGAAATAATCCTGTTTGGAAGCTACAGAGCTCTGTCTGAATGTGACGTGATGTCCAACTACTTGTTGACATTCAAAGCCAGAGTCACTTGTTGTACTTGTATGTCAAAATATTCTCTTCAAAATATTTCCCAAAAGGCTATGCAACAATGCATTAGAAATCGGCTAAGTTTTCAGTTGGAACGGCGCATGATAGATGTTTTCTTCTGACAGAGTTCGGCCTAATCGTTTCCCTTCGATTTCTGCTTTGGTGCCAACTTAAACTGAACACGTGGACGCGCTGTGATGAAAGTCAAATTGATCAACTCATCTCGCGCCCACTAAGGAACTAATAGTTCCAATCCCGCTGCACTTAAGAGGCGACAGGAAGGAATCCTTATATCTGGTGAGGCCCAGTGAATTATTCATGACCTTGAAGCTTGACAGCGTTGAAAATTTCGAATGTATTTTAACTCCCACTGCACACAGCTGGGCCCAGAAATAACAAATCCCAGGAACACCACAAGGTGAGAGTCAGAATCAAAGAATCAAGATATTCTCTCTCTCGGAGCGAAAGTTCTGGTCTGAGCGCAACTTTCCCTCCTGAAAACAAGTTTTAGTCTGAGGTAAATCCCTCACCAGCTTTGAACGTCTAACATAATAAACCTTGAGACGCAGACAGTGAGAGAGGGACCAGTACTGTCGCATAAGCAGTTTCTGGGATTTCACACATTTTTCAGTTAATTAAGTCTGAACCATTTTACAATGAGAATTGAGTGTTGCATGATTAGCGTTCTCTTAATTGTAATTCAGGTCATGCCCGGAGCTTGTACACCCAGTGATGTATGCCCTTATATGCAGGTGTACTCTTCTGCTTGGTGTAATCAGGCTTGTACGTATGAAGTGTTTTTCAGGAACAGGTGACATTTCACTTCTGATCTTAATCTCCACAATAATCTGAACCTTGTGAGTGACTCTTCAGTATCCATCAGTCTGAGCTACAGCAGTCCAAGAACCCACATCCCTATGCACACAAACATCCAGTCAGCAGAGCCTGAAGTCCAACTGTACTCAGCGCTACGCTCCATCAGTCTGCCACCACCGGCCTATTGTTGTGTCTCCATCCCAACGTCCCCTGCCCCAGAGGCAGTGGAGACTACAACAGCACTGCTATGTGTCAGCGTGTAGCGGTGGCTGCCCACCAGACAGCCAGCCATTAATTATTAAACAGCGCAGTCAGAGGAAAGCAGCGGGTTACCTGTGGCTGAGCCATGAAAATTCACAGTGGCTTTGATTTGAGCTGTCCAGGTAAGAGCCAGAGGGCAGATAGACAGCGAGGGCTGCGGCTGAGAGGAGGCGAACCACGGCAGGGAAGGAGGCAGGGACGTGAAGAGACTGAGGCTCTTCTCATTTTTTCAGGCAGACATTTCGGAACTGAAAAATGTGCAGTAATTTCTAGAGGAAATAACTCCCTAAAATTGTGGACCCTTTAAACGTTTGGCCAATTTCTAAATGTCTTTCTAATACCCAGGTATCAAAAAAGGAAGCAGGGACAAGGGCTTGTCTAAATGAATTGAAGAAAATGGAACTTTGAGCAAAGCTTCCAAATCCATTCATGAGTGTATTAAATAGAATATTGTGTCATTTCCTGGGGCAAATTGCTTTACTTTATATAAACAGTCATTATGTAGGCTGCTGTGTATTAATCAGACACTCGGAGCCTTCACAGTGTGTGTTTCAGAAATATTTTGCACTGTCATTCCAAAAAAGAGAAAAGTCATTTGTTTTTAACAAAGAAAAATATTTTAAGCTGAGACTTTTGATTTATGCCAGCAGTGACCCACCTCTCTCTAACACACTAATCTGCAAACCATCTAAGAAATAATAAGACAGAAAACTCTGATATGTCTTTAAAATTATGTAAGGTTCTGCTCCACAGATGGTGACTCCACAGAATTTCTCTAGTGTGCAGCAGCCTTAAATAAACAAGGAAAAACATGTAACACTACCACAGTGTTTACTGCAAGTAAGCATAACACTGGCAAACACAAAAACATGCTGACTACAGATGTGTTTCCAGGGGGACAAGAAAAAAACAGCACGTCAGACACTCGTTGTTTTACACTTTGTGACTTTTAGCGTGATGAAGTTGGCTTCCTACACCTGTGGTGTAAAACAAGCTGGATGAGGATGTGCAGTCTGCGTGAATTATTGAACACAAGTGTGACTGTCACTCCAGGTAGTAAGGATGATCAGAGAGACAAACAAATCAGCACTGTGCACAAATACACACCCAGAAAATTAAATCTGAGGCATGAAAGAACTTTAGATGCTAAAATGAATAAAAATCAATTTGAAATCAATCCAGCAGCAAAGGGGTTGACGTGCACCTTGCGGCAGTAAGGTTTAGCGGTACCTCTTGTACTTTGCCAGGCGCTGCTCCAGCTGTGTGATCCTGTGGAGTTTGTGGAGGAACCACTTGTCGATGGCCGTCAGCTGGTGGATCTGATCCACCGTCGTACCGCCGTGCAGAGCCTGAAACACACCAGGCACCAAACACACTCAGAGTCACATTTGATGAAGTCATCCAGTAGGTTTCAATGAATTTTAATAAATCAGTTGCTTTTAATGTAAATTTATGCAACAAGAAAAAAAAAATCATTTCTTCAGATTAAAATACTGCAGGAAAAACATGTTACTGCGTATTGCTGCAGACGAAGTTGCTAATACTGTGACTTTCAGTGGAATATTTCAGTTGCATATACAGTGCATGTTCTATGGGAAATATAGACTGTGTTCGTGTGTTGGCGTGACTGAGAATTGTTTACTGAACTGCCTGAGCTGCAAAAGTAGCAGGGACATCATGAAGGGTTGCAATTACAATAAATGTTTAATAACCTTCTGACTCCATATTGCTTTGAATCACCTGGTGCCAGACGCACCGAAGCAACATAACATAACATAACCCAGCCTCCCTGGGGGTGTTCCGTTCATTCAGAGCTTACTTCTTTTCTTCCTATGTATCTGGAGGTAATGTGACTTTCATCCGTCCACAGCGCCGTCTCCCTGATGCACTGTAGCTCATTAGCATGCATGTCAGCAAAAAGTGGGGTTTTTTGTGTTTCCTTCCATGCAGCCATCTTTCATTCAGAATGGGACATAACATATGGTGCAACAGGAAACTGCTGCAGCTTGATCTGCCTTGGTTCCCGTCCAACTATTCGAAGAATCCTCCCATTCAATCTGGGGTCAATATTCGCCACGCAGCGACATGCAGGGATGTTGGTTACGACACGTGTGAGACACTTTGGCCTTGATTTAAAGCGCATCAGTAAAAATAAAGCTGTTATTCCCCTGGGGGCCAGCAGAGGGCGACGACTGTCACCCTGACCTAGCTTGAAAGCGAATGGTGATACTTCGTTAGTTTGTGATGAAAATGGAGGATGATAAGAGATGCACTACTGAATGGGGTAGAAGAAGTAGAGGATATTGGAAAATTGTGGATGGCGGTGATACACCATGACATTGGTTTACCATCCTCCTATCAAGCAAAGGATGAATGGTAAGTCTTAGTAAGACTGTTAGCTGACCTGATTATGCCAAATCTTTTTGTACAATTCTCCTGCTAAGTTCAGTGCAGTGAACACAATAATACCAAAACAGGAGAATTTTCCCAACATTTTAATATGCTGAATGACTTCCATAAAAGCTCTGACAGTAATTTAAAAGAGCCTGCTGCAAATGTCACTATAATCCACTTATTTATCAGCACTTCTACAGAGTGCCAACACCATTCAGCTCTTTTTTTTCCAGCAGTGATTCAGCTATTTTCTTTTGTTTAACTCCGCTGCAGACCAAAGGCAGGTAGGCATGCATCGTAACAGAGCTGTTAATTTCCACAGTCTTCTGGAACGGAGACACGTTTTTATGATTTGCGAGGGCACCAACCCTTTGGACTACGTCTGTAGCTGGTGTTTGATTGCCTGGAGATAAGATATGGGTCATTAATCCCTAATGACGTCGCCATCGCCGATGATCTCACTCCGCACTTAAGGGAACATATCTGTCTCCGCTGTCACGGCGCTGAGCTCACATGGCTGGAGGTTTTGACACTGACACAACCTCTGTTGCTTCTCTGCTGCGAGAGACGGAGCGGTAGATGTTTTAACCTTGTATCTGTTCATGCAGCATCTCTGTGTCACATTGACGGAGCCTGACCCTGTGCTTTTAAAAATGCGGTTTCATCCACATTTCGTAAAGTGAGCAAAACACAGGCTAACAGCAAAGAAAAAAGAAAAATCATATTTCAGATGATTACCCACATTAGTGCACATCTGAGAAGAGCCTGCTGTCATTTAGATAATCAAACGCTGTTGATGTGTGTTGTGTGTTTCCCAGGAATAATAACAACCTAAAAAACCTCTGCATCTATTTAATTCCATCTCAATTTCAAAGACAAGCATTTCCACTCAATTAGCCATTCACCGCCCGGCATGCTGGGAGGCCAGGGACACATTTTTCTTCTCTGCATTTCATGTTTTTTCACTGTCATTTTTTTTTTTGACACTTCAAAATGTGATTTTAATGAGAAAACTGTAGTTGGTGATTCATTATTAACGCTATGAAAGATCAGTGTACCTTGGCGAGGGAGAAGATGCGGGTGCTGGAGGGCACAGCCAGCTCCTGCTGCAGGTCCTGGGTGTCAGCCCAGGCTTTCTTGAGTGGCAGGCGGGGCATGAAGCCATCTACTGATGGATGACACATCCGCAGGGCTTTCTGCACGCTCTCCTCAAAGGTCCGGCCCACTGCCATCACCTGAATCCAGAAGAGGGGATTACAGGGACGATCAAATAAGAGAGTGAGCAGGTGAGGTGGTGTTTATCTGTGGATCCTCGCCCCCACCTCTCCGACACTCTTCATAGCACTGCCGATTTCACTGGACATGCCCTGAAAGCGGTCCAAGTCCCAGCGGGGGATCTTGGTGACGATGTAGTCCAGGCTGGGTTCAAAGCAGGCGGTGGTCTTCTCTGATACAGCATTCTTGATTTCTGGCAGGGGGATTCCCAGAGCCAGCTTAGCAGCGACAAATGCTAACGGGTACCTGTGAGACAAAAAACATTACTGGCCTTCATTCATTCATTCATTCATCTTCAACCGCTTGTCCATTACACCCTAGACAAGTCGCCCACAAGTCGACCCACATTCTCTCACCCAGTGGCTTTGGATGCCAGAGCGGAGCTTCTGGAAAGCCGGGCGTTCACCTCAATAATGCAGTATTCCAGGGACGAAGGGTGGAGGGCGTACTGGATGTTGCATTCACCTACAATGCCGAGGTGACGGACCACCTTGATGGCCGTCTCACGGAGCATGTGGTACTCCTCGTTGGACAGCGTCTGACTCGGTGCTACTACAATAGAGTCACCTGAAGAAGAAGGAGGTGAGACTTCTGTAATATGAACAGTTTTTGGTTTCGGCCTGCGTCATCACAAGTCTTTATCATGTCACCACATCTATGTAAAAATACTACAAAGTCCTTTAAATCAGCAACAAATATATGTATAAGAAATGTTTATTATTATTTGGATCTACATCAAATGTCAGTCCCATAATGCTGCATTCAGAAAGATATCTTAGAAAAAGAAATCAAGGCAAATGTGGCGAAAGAACCTCTCTTGCAAAATCTGTTCCAAAATGCGACTATTTTTCTTTGGGTCATTCCCCTTCTCTCGACAAAGTTTCATGGAAATAGGATGAGCAGTTTTTGTGTCATGCTGCAAAAAAACAAAATGAAAATGTAACATCCTTGGGAGAGGTAATTATTTATAAGGTCCCTGACGCTCTGGGGCCTGAAATATATTGCATTTTAGATTAAAACAATACCTGTGTGTTTCTCTGGACTGTAAAGTAAACAAGGAGAACACAAACCACCTTTAAACTAATGCACACTTCATGTGTCTCAGTCGCTGGGGGCCGGCTATGAGAACTGAGCTAAACCCAAAGGCTTAAATTTGCCATTTCACTATTGATTTGCAGTGTTTTTCTTTATCTGTAAAAACAACAACTAAATTATGTTGTTAAAGCTCAAATACTTCTTTCTCACCACTTCATCCAATTTAGTTGCCAAGATGTCAAGAGAACCACTGAATGCAAATCGTTTTTTTTAAATAATACAACTTTTTTTTTTTTGCAAAGATCAATTAGATAAAGTACAAAACAAGAACACTGTTCATCACAGAAATGTCCAGTCTTTAAAAAGAGGGAGGAAAATGGAAAACAGTAAAAATTCAACTTAAAAAAAAAAAAAATCTTATCACCAGGAGAGCAGCAAGTTCCGTCAACATTAGTTACATCCGAGAACAGGAATATAGGCAATTCTATTCCTTTTCTATTTTTCTTCTACAGATCTTCTGAGGCACTGACTGCCCAAATCTTATCAGCGAATCAATGTGTTCTTAAGGGAACACAAGAAGTTAACTACCCAAAACACATCACACAAAGTGAACATTTGCACCAAATTTGAAAAGAGTCCCTCAAGGCCATTTGAGCTATTGTTTTCAAAAGACTGGAATAGACATAGTGACAACCAGAAAACACAAAGCAGAGCCTCTAATGGTTTTGACCCTGTTATTCAGTGCGTGCCGAGTGTTTTGGTTTGGTACCTGTGTGAATGCCCAGTGGGTCAAAGTTCTCCATGTTGCACACGGTGACACAGTTATCAGCCACGTCTCGCACCACCTCATATTCCACCTCCTTCCAGCCCAGCAGAGACTTCTCCACCAGGATCTGACTGCTCATGGCCAGAGCCTGGGATTCATAAGGTTAATAAAATTAATGATGATTCAATTCAAGACTTTTTAAGAACCTCCAGAAAACCCTGTGTGTGCATTTGTGCGTGTGTGTGACATGTACTGCTGCATTCTGTCATGAACGTGTTTTTTTTTTTCAGGACATGGAGTTGATGAGTTTGTCTCAAGTCATAATTAACTATCTGCCCTGTAATCTGATTAAAACAACAGCTAAACAAACACCAACAATTACTGATAGACATTTACTCCTTTGTAAATTGAAATAAAACAATAGTAATTTTCAAACACCAGATAAAAAAAAAAAAACAGTAAATAAAATCAGTATAACACAGAGCATGGAATAAAGCTGTTTCAATTGAATACAGTCTAGCAGTTATGTGACCATAGATTAGAAACAACTGAGCTGCCAGACATGAAGCTGGATACTGGACTGGCATAAAAGAATGTTGCTTAGCAACAGCAAAATATGCCTTTCTTAGAAGAGGACCAAAGACACATATCTCAGCTATCTAAGGCTTTTTTCTGTTTGCAGGTCTGTGCTGAAACAGGTGAAGGTACAAAACGAATTGTTTGGCAGTAAAAGTCTGAGTAAAATGCATCAGATACAAATTTGATAGGAATGATCGACTGAGAAAAACTATTCTACTGCCTGATACCCAGATATCAACCAGCCTGCTGAGCAGTTTTTCCTCTGACCTTGTGGGCGGTCTCCTCAAGGATCTCTTTGTTGGCACAGAGACCAGAACCCAGACCTCCTAGGGCATAGGCTGATCGTAACATCACTGGGTAACCAATCCGCTCTGCTGCCTTCAAAGCATCAGTCACCTTCAAGATGCACACAAATGTTACTCCCGAGAAAAAAAAAAAACTATAATCATCCGTCACAGGAAATGGAGAATGTGTCTCTGTATTAATGCTACAGGACCAGAGGTGTGTCCGTTTGTGATTTTGGGTCCTTACCGACTTTACAGCGAAACTGGGTGCAATCTTCTCATTGATTTCCATCAGTTTGTCAGCAAAGAGCTGTCTGTCCTCTGTGGCGATGATGGACTCCACCGGGGTTCCGAGGACCTTCACCCCGTATTTCTCCAGGATGCCACGCTGGAACAACTCTACTCCTGAACGCCACACAAACACAAGCAGAGATATAACACATTTTTAGTTTGTCTCTATATCCCAAACCCCATAGCTTATATAAAAATCATCACAACGGTTCTCCAAAAAGTGGAGCCAAAGCATAAGAAAAAGGAAACACCAAAAAACAGACCAAACAAGGGCCCGTCTTACCACAGTTGAGGGCAGTCTGTCCACCCATAGAGAGCAGGATGCCATCAGGACGCTCTGTCTTGATTACCTCAGTGACAAATTGAGGCGTGACGGGCAGGAAGTAGACGGAGTCGGCCTGTTTGGTTCCCACCTCATTGGTCTGAACTGAGGCTATGTTTGGGTTCATGAGCACCGTCTTCAGATTCTCCTCCTACAACAGGTGCACGCAGTCAACTGTTACCATTAATCTTTATTCTTACTGAAGCAATGGCAGAGAACCAGCAAACTTCTAACTGCATCAGGATGCTGTGTTACCTTCATGGCTTTGACAGCCTGAGATCCAGAGTAGTCAAACTCTCCAGCCTGACCGATGGAGAGGCCTCCAGAGCCCAGCACCAGCACCTTCGACACCTGCATCAACACAGACTGTAACTGCAACTGCACAGCGTTCACCTCCATTCACTGGCATTCATCATCTTTCTCGGAGCTCATATTGTGACCCTGACGTTAAACGCTAAGACACAGAGGCAGTAATGAGAAGTAGTTTTCATACTAAATACTTTGTTCCTTACTTTTCAGTCAATCCTGGTAGTTTTCTATAAAGTGAACTATTTAGTTTAATTCTATTTTAAGACAATGTTTCTAACAAGAGCTGTTCGGAAGCCTGGGAGTGAACCTTCCTGAACCGGAACATTTGACTGTACCTGGGCTCTGGGGGGTATGTGAGGTTTCTTGGGCATGACTGAAACCAGTTTGGTATCTTTTCCTTTCTTGATCAAGGATATGAAGGTATCAAAGAGGAACTGTGGACAAAGAGAGAAATGCCAAGAGAACAATGATCTGAGGAGTAAATTCATAGATTTCTGAGGCCTACTTTGTTGCCTCTGAAATGTTTTAACAAAGCTTTTGAATCAAAGAGAAAAAATAAAAACTGAAACGTAGTGTCTGTATGAAGCAGATCTGTGTCACTATGACGACGGATAAAAAAAACGAGATGCAGAAACATCTCATTCTTGGCACAAATCTTTAGATTAGGTTGTGTTGCCACTGTCACCTTACAGCAAAAATGTTCCTGGTTTGGAGTCTGCTTGTGCTTCACATGAGTTTTCTGTGAATACTCCAGATTCACCTTCACAGTCCAAACACATGCAGGCTGGAATTGGAGGCTTGAAACTGACAAAATTGCAGCCCCTCTATACCCGCCTCTCACCTAATGTCAGCCGGGCTTGGCTCCAGCTCCCCCTGCGACTCTCACAGGATAAGCTGTTCAGATAATGGATGACATAATGCACTTTTTCCCTCAGCCACTAAAGGTTATAGAGTAAATACTGTAATAGTCCATGTATCTGCCGCTGAGCCGACACTGAACAGGACTTAAATCTACAACCCGGAGAAAACTTATCTGTGGCATCAGTAACAAAGGAGTGAGAGGGTGGGCTGCAGTGGAACATGTCGGCTGTGCTAACTGTGTTTGAAGTTTCTATAACAAACTGGAAGTGACAGTTCACTGACCGCAGGTAACTCAACCTCCTGTCATGTTATTCCGAGAGCCGCAGAAAAAATGAATAGTATTCTCCATGTCTGAGACAGAAGCATTAAAAATACATTGCACCACCCTGGCGGTAAAACATTTGTCAAGGGCTCTGTGCAAATTTTTGGTGATGTCTCCCGGAGTCAAACCCAGGTGGAAGCAAAGAGAATCTCCAACTGAGCTGTCGGGTTTGTGTTGTGGTGTGGAGGACAGGTCTTATTATTCCGACTCAACGTGACAGAGGTTACAACATCCTTTGACCAGAACTTGAACTGCCGTCCTCGTCTGCCGTGTGGGAGGCTAAAAACTGCAGCAGAGAACAATCAACGTGTTAGGGACACGGACGCTGTTAGTGAGGGCTCCTCCACCTGAGCCCTGACACGTGCAGGAATATATAGATGTGACATTATAGATCTACTAGGTCAAGATAAAGACATTAGACTATACAGTGACACATAGAAAACTGTGACCGGTCCAAACCGATTCAAAGAGTCAGCAGCAAGTGATGCGGATGAGCTAACACCCTGGGCTTCTCCCGCTCTTATTATCAGACACAGAGGTGTCTAAATATAGGTGTAAGTCGTGTCTTCTGTTTCCTCTTCTTGCATTTTGCAGCAGGCTTTGCATTGCTCAGCAGCTTGATGAAGGCGAAAGGACTGGCACTGTGTCGTTTTAGTTGAGTCTGGCTTCATATGAACCCCAGCACATTGTACCACTAACTGTGACTGAACAAAGAGATAGATAAAGACATAGAGATTGAAATTTATGAGGACATGGGGAGATTGCAAAAGAGATATAGAGGTAAAAATAGAGGTAAAGAGACAGACCTGATAGAGAGAGAAAAAGATTAGAGACACATTTATGATTGAGAGAGACAAAGACATTTGAGACCAGATTTAAGACCTGGGTAGAGAGAGCAAGGGAGTTTAAGACATAAAGAGAGATGAAGAGACAGGAAGAGTGACTTGGACTTTTCCTGACTTCTCCCTTGCTGCAGCCTGAGAGTTTATGCCTTTACTTAACTTCAGTGTAGTATTCAGGTACTTAATGCACCGCTATCAGAGTTTTTAATTACCTCTGTGTCTGTGGGGCCCCCTTTAGCCTCCGGGTGGAACTGAGCCGTAAAAACAGGCTTAGTGTTGTGCATGATGCCCTGGAAAATAAGCACAATTGACAGTGAAAAGAAAGTCGGCAGTAAATTACCGTTCTGCATTTCATTTAGAAGCATCTAAGAAAGAAAACAAAACAGGCAAAACTTTCTGATGTGTAGACTCAGCGCCGCATCTTTTTGCTCGCCTGAACTTGTCGACACATCCAAACTTTTAAATTGACATTTTGTCTGTGAGGGGAGAGAACTGAACCTCGTTGGTGCCGTCATTGGCGTTGACAAACAGCGGGCTCCACCCCGGGGGCAAGGACTCGATGTCGATGCCGTAGCCGTGGTTCTGCGCCGTGATGAAGGCCTGGCCTGTCATCACATTCAGCACGGGCTGGTTCTGGCCCCTGGAGGACAATAATCACACTGCTTATTATTTGTCTGTGGGACACATGATACCAAAAGAGAGCACTACAATTAAACCATAAAATATTTATGAGGCTGCTTAAAGAGTGTGCATGCTTATATTTTTAATCATGAGTTATTTAGTTCACCTGTTGCCCATGGGCAGTTTATATGATGTCGCTCCTGCAGCCAGAGCAGTGATCTGGTTTCCCATGCAGATGCCAAACACTGGCTGGGGACGATCACTCTCCAGCACCTTTAGGACAAAATGTAAATCATAATTACTTGTGTTGTTGTCATACAACACAGTGTTAGGACAACTTATTAAAGGGAGAGGGATATATAACCAACCAAATCATGGTTTTGGATCCAGAAGGAGTAGAATATTGTGACTTTCTTTTTTGTTAAATTATTCATGTAATATGACTTTTATTCTCAGTATATCAAAACTTTATGTTCATGATGGTTTTTTAAATTAATCTTTACTGTAATATTCGGACTTCACAAATCAAAAATTGTTTCTCATAAATTAGGACTTTTTTCCGACTTAATTCAAACTTGATCTGGTAATATTATGACTTCTTCTTGATACATTTTGACAAAAGATCTAAAAATCTCGATGTCCTACCTTGCTGACATTCTTGATGAGCGTTGTGGCCAGAGACGGGTCTCCTGGTCCATTGGAGATGAACAGACCATCATAGTCAAGACTCATCAAGTCTTGGTCCCATGGTACAAGATGGACCTCTGCGCCCCTCTGCACACATTTACAGTGAGTCACTCAAAATAAGGGTATAAGTTTACATTAACATACATTCACTACAGAGTTAATCGACCCCAAGGTCCTCAGACAATGACAATTTGAATATGTAGATTTATGACCCAATTAATGGGACAGTAAACTCTCTCCTCAAACCCTATACATTTGAGCACCATCATTTCCATTTTATGAACCAGGAAGTGGAAAACTCCCGAATGTTAATTACTATTTATTTGACCAATTCTTTGACAAATGAGACTCTTCGCAGTGCCACACACTGACCAACAATGCAATTAACAACTATTAAAGCAAGATAAATGATATGATAACAGACAAAACACAGACTTTAGTAATAAAGTCAGCAGGATTTTCCTCCGCTCCAATTGGAACCAATCATACCAAATTATAAATAACATCAAACCGTTAAGTGGAGCACAAATAAAGAAAAAGGAAACCCAGTTTCAGTTACAGCTGGGTGACACGTTTAACTTCTACAGGATGATTCATTTACACCTAATGTTCCCATCTGAGATTTTCTAGGTCATGTTGCAGAAAACAAAGTGTCAATTTTCTATTTCTATGCAGAAAAAGCAGAGACGGTTCATTAGGGGCTCAGCCACAGACGCATCATTCCTGAGAGCGCCTTTTAATGAGGACACACGACCAACGACAGGATTTTTCAGTCTCACCTTAACCAGCAGGCGGATGATGTTATGTTTAATGCCACAATCAACGGCCACGACTTTGATTGGGTTTCCTTTTCCAAAAACTTTGGTCTCCTGACAGGTGACGAGGGGGGGGGGGCAAACAGAGGTTAGTTATCATCAACAAAAAGAGGAAAATACATTTTGAGTTCCAAGTTTAAACTGAAGTAACTGTGGCCGTGTTCACACCTAGTATGAACGTCCATCCTGAGAATGACGTGTGGATAGCGCGTGTGTAACTTGTCATTGAAGCTCGTGTGACGATGACTCTAGCAGCCGTTACCTTGGTTGAGACCTCTGCCACCAGGTTCTTCTGGTTGGGGTCCGTTATCTCAACAGGCTGTCCGTCAAATTCAATCTTTCCCAGAACCGTGCCCTGAAACAACGAGCACATGGACAACAGTGAGCTACCATTCACTCGATGATGCACCAGCATCAGAACTGTGCTTTTACTGCACCTTGTCTCTGATAACTTTGGTCAACATTCTGGTGTCAATCCCAAACAGTGCAGGGATCTTTGGGGAGGGAAAACAAAATAAATGTTAGGTTGCCAAAAAGCAGAGTCTTATTCGCGGCTCTGACGTGACCCCTGAGGAGCGGGTAATATGAATCCTAACCTTTTCTGTTTGAAGCCACTGACCCAAAGACTTGACAGAGTTCCAGTGGCTGTACTCGGGGCTGTAGTCTTGAACCAGGAGCCCGGATACCTTGAGGAGCAGAACACAAGAATTAGCCTTGAAAAAAAAAAAAATAAACAGTCAAACAAAACTTCCTCACAGCAATAAAATGCTCAAATGTGTTGAAGCGTGCCAGCACATCCTGAGCATGAGGAGGGAAACTCCAATGCACTGTGCTCTATGCACCTGCTGCTTGTGTTTATATTTATATCTTTGTATGTAAAAGAAAACAAAAAAGCATCATTTCAATCCATATGTATGAAATGTATTGCAGGCCTGGAGCGTTTCTTACCTGGATGTGATCTGACTCCGCATGCTTCCTCAGGCCCAGCTCGTCCAGCTCCTGGGTGTTGGGTACCCCATAGTTCCCTACTATTGGGTAGGTCAGGGTCAGGATCTGACCTCTGTAGCTGGGGTCCGTCAGGGCCTCGGGATACCTGGAGCAATTTGTTGTGTTGCTGACTCATGAGTCGTTCAAACGCACCTCTGTATTTTCCCTCATGTCAGCGTGTCTCCTCCTTACCCCACCAGGCCGGTATTGAAGACGAGCTCCCCTGCAACTGACACATGGTGCCCAAAGGAGAACCCTTTCATCCGGGTTCCATCCTCCAAGACCAGGTGGGCGGTCTGGGCCTGCACAGGAGTCAAAGAGAAATGGCAGAATGTCAACTAGGAGTGATGCGCTGGAGAGAGCAGAGGCAAAACTTAAAAACAGATGTGCTGCAGACTTCTGGTGTGATGGGGAGCGGAGAGAGCGCAGCGCCTCTGGGACTTCATGCTGAAACTGCAGGTCACTGTGGATTGTGTTGTGAATGCTGAGACACACAAATCTGTTCAGAGTGTGTCAGTGTGTGTGTGTGTGTGTGTGTGTGCGTGTGGCGAATATGTGAGTATAAAGGTTGCAGTGACCCACAATGACCTGCAGCTGCTGAACATCACATTATTGGGAGCAATAGTAAAACCAGAAAGGGTTCCTAAAATCCCAGGAAAATAAAGTGCTCACTTACTGACACATGATGTGGCATCACTGTATGTTATGGTTTCAGGCTTGTTTTTTTCTATCTGTTAGCAGGATTACGTAAAAACTACTGGATGGATTAATACCGAAGTTGGTGGAATGATGTTATGTGGGTCAGGGATGAACCCTTCACATTTTGAAGTAGATCTGAATCATGGGAGAGCAAGGACTTTTTCGAATCGCTTTCTTTAACAGTTTTTTCAACATTTTCCTATTATTATTATCCTATTATTATCCTATTATTTGTGGATCTGGCATGTTTAGTGCGCGAGTTGATTTTATATGTGGATTTGTGACTATTTAGGCATTGGCTGCTATGTGCTCAGTGTTCTAATAATGTCAGCAGAACTTTGACACTATCCAAACTGCATTTAGAAACTGCTAATTTACTGCGATTTTACTAAATTACACACAAAGCATATGCCGATGGCTTCATGTGTCTTAACACATTCGCTGTCGACAGTCGTTTTTTTATTCGGCAGGTAGCAATCCATCAGGTTGCTCATGTTTAAGCACCGTTCTACCCTTTTAACTGGATCGTGCTGTCCTGCCACGACGCTGTATCCGTAAATGGCCAACTAAGGCTAAAGCTCAAAATGTGCTAAAACTAAAACTTCTCTTTGTTTTGTGTTTGAGCCGAATCTATCAACAACCTCTGACGTTTATGCATGTGTCAGTAACACGGCTATGTGTGATTGCGTTTCTCTATACAAGCACGATATCTTCTGCTTCACGTGTTTTTCAATTCGAGTTCGGCGCAAGGTTTGGAACCCATCTTCGGCGTTAGCGCTGAGGTTGCAGCAAGTTTCCAAAACGTCAAATGCTGCACTTTACCTACTGACAAACAACAAACCTTCGCTCACACGCTCTTCCCTTACCTTGACACTGTAAAGTTTGGCAGCCTGGAGCCTCAGGCAGGGCCAGGCGTTGGCCAGACTTCTGCCGAACACACACACATGTCTGAGGGGTTTGACAGCGCTGTAGGCCCGAAGAATCCTGGTCATGTTAGCTCTGCCGGTGGTTGAGTGCTGGCCCGGGGACGTGACTGTGGAGCAGGGTGCCGAGGGGGGGGGGATTTGGGGTTGAAACAGATGAATGGATGAGTTGGTGGTGCCGTGGCCCCCACACACGCAGACACTCCGCGCTTTCGCACGTTGACATCTGATTGACTGCGCGGGCCGTTGTTTTTCTCATTGCGCTGCGCGCGCGGTGTTGTGATTGGTCCGCTCGTGTCACTTGACAGCTGATGAAACTGAGATTCGCCGTCTGTTGGAATCCAGAAACTAGAGATTGAAGGCGTCGACACTTAGAGATTTTACAGCTGCAACACTGTTGGAGCTGTCAACTTATAACGAAGATTACTCTCATAGCTGCAGGTTGTTTATAGGCCAGGCAGGTTATTATGGAATGTTCCATTATCTGCGTGCATGTGTTGCTATAGTTACAAGGGCCGTCAATGCGAGGACATTTTGGATGGCCCTCACCCTTACACTGGAGAAGAGAGTGAGTGACCCACTTTCAATGAGCTATTTGAGACTTACTTCTAGAGTTAAGGTTAGTTAGGGTCAAAATTAAGGTTGCAATTATCCAATATGACCTCCAGCTGCTGGACATCACATCAGCATCATCATAAAAAAAATTAAAAATACCAACCTGTCCTTTTTTTCGTATTTTCTTCCACTTGATACTGTAAAATAAATACGTGTTTCTTTTTATTACTCAGTCTACATTTTCGAGCACTGAAAAGAAACCGCACTTTGACTTGCACCTGCTAACAGAAATCTGTGTGTGCTTCACTTTCTGTACAGCAAACTCTTTAAAAAGCCTTTTCAGTCCTGTAGAAAAAAAAAGTCTGACTGACCATGGGCAGGCTCCATGGTGTTGGGATTAGAGCGGCCCGCGTATTTGCTGATCACTGCAAGACCGGTGCTGTGTTGAGAAGGCTGCCTGACTGCCGCTCTGCTGGGTTCAGCAGTCTGGACAAAGTGGGTGTGAGTAATGGGACCTGTGCAGATCTGGAAATGTCCGCACACTTTTAGAAGTCACAACCTGTAACAAAAAAAAAAACAAAAAAAAAACATTGATGTTATGTGTAAGAATGTAAAAACTGGGGTTTCACTGACACAGATCTACATGAACCCATATGACATGTATGCCATGGGAAATATAAATACGTCATAGCTTGATCGATCTGTCACTTTTATCCAAATATTCATTGACTAAAATATGAATTTACTTATTAGACTGAACTCCAGCCTCCAGCAGCTCACAGCTCATTTTCCTCCAGCCCAGGTCCCTCTCTTGACGTGTGGAGCTCTGCTGACATCCAGTGGTAATGCCTTGCTCTAGAGATTCAGAGGTATTCCAGTTATTAACAGCGCTGTGGTGACACGTGATGTGCAGGGGGCACTGCAGCTGTCACTCTTTAAAAAGAGCTTTGAATTTGATCTGAGACTTTAGAACGACCAAAAACTAGATCATTCCTAAATCCTATTTTGTACATGCTGTGAAGTTGGCCCCAGTATTAAGCGTGACATAAGAGTTCGGTGCATCAGAGCACGGCTGATCAGAGAGGATGCTGTCTGACATGACGGCCGGTGATCTCACTCTGTAGGTTTAAGTTACAAACAGGCCATGAATGACTGTGAGAGTGAACAGGTAATGTGCACCATTTAGCTGCTCTAGCCTGTTACTGTTCCACTTCATACTTATTCAGGTTAACTTGAATTAAAACATTAATGTCCATATGAAGGAACAGTATATGAACACAATAAAGACATCACCTTGTTTCAGATTCTTTCACCAAATCTACCTATGCTAAAGCATATTTTAGCAGTCCATTAACCTTTATTTGTTCATCAAAAAAATAATACTTATCATATGTTCTTCTAGTCAAATGACTTAAAAATACATATAATATATAGCCTCAGCTCACAGTCCAGGCCACTTGCTGACAAATATGACAGAATCCCCCACAGTGGAAAATTGCTGGGTGATGAACTGGGAGAACACGAGACGACTGTGCAATGCAGCGTGGCCCTTTATTACTGGGAGGGCCGCAGTGAGCTGCCTTCTAAATTCCTCCACTGATTGGCTCAGCCTGCGGCCTAATGAGCTCCAGCGTCTGTCCTCGGCGGAGGGTCCCCACATTGTCTGCGGTTTCAAGTGTACATTTCAGACGGTGACCAAGCTTAAGGGAGGACGCAAATAGGCGGGCAGCCCTTCCTCGCTGCTCTCTTTGCCAGGTTTCCAAGCACAGTGCTGTACGCAAGATGACCGAAATAATAGATTCAAGGATCCGTGATGGCAGCTAACACTGGTCTTATAGTTTGAAGGTATTGATGTAAAACAGGATATTGATGTTAATATATTTTATTCTATGGCAAGGCAGACATTCAGCACCTGAGAAATTCTCTGTTTACAAAAGACATGAAAAGACCAGAGAATTCGATTTAAAGAGCAGTTATGGCAAGTTATGGAGTCCAGCTTTTTATATCTGAAAAATGGAGACAAAAGCCCTTTCGCCTTTTTTTGAAATACATGATGCAGCAGACCTTGTGTGTTCTGGGGGAAAAACCTGCACATTACAGGACTGTGAAGGTTCGACTCTGAGAACTGATGATCATAGAGACCTGGCTGGAAGATAATCTCCATGTGATACAGTCTTTCTCTTATTTTGTTGTCCTGCTACCCCTTGTACTTTGGCAGTAAATGTCATCTATTCTATTCTGTCCTATTCATTTTGCACTTGTAGAGGCAGAAGTGACAATATTGTCCTGCACCACGGATCAGGAGTGCTTTCGCTTCTAAATAATAAACAACTTGGTGTAATAACATGGTATGAAACAGACTCTAAGTCCAAAAATGTGATGCTTTCAAATGTAATTATTGTCATTCAAGTTTTGCATCATTGAATTTGTCCCGGTACAAGTGGTTCGCTCGGGTCGCTGCTGCATCTTCAGGACCACACTTTGCTCACGTGTCACAGTGCGTGCCGTCAACTTCGAAGAACGCCCTCGCCCAGCATCACCATTTCTGTTTTGGGGCGATGACAGCGTGATTGTCTGTGTCTGCCGCTGTAAGTTCACAACTTCCACAGGGTGAAAGGAAGGGGGGGGGGGGGGGGGGGGGGGCGTCCCTATCAGATTCCCTTCCTCTCCAGTGATGTTAGAGTCCCCGTTCAAAAAAAAAGGAAAAGGGGGGGCAGCGAGTGTCTTTGTTTAGCCTGCTACCTTCTAATCCCTGTGTGGCCAGAGAAGGGCTTTAGAGGAAGAGCGAGCATGCAGGCCACAGAGGCTGCATCAGCCCCCTTAAGGAGCCATGGCCCTCGCTCTTAGAAATCCCAAGAAACTTCACACCTCTCTGTGGGGACTATAAATAGGCCCCATCTGTCCCCCCAGGCTCAGTTACAGCCTCATTCCTTTTGGCATGGTTAGAGGGCAGGGGAAGGAAGCTCTCCGGGGTTGAACAAAAAGGGAGGTGGCCGGTTTGTGGGGAGTCAAAGTCCCAAATCTACTCTCTAGTCATCGCTGATGACTGACTGGGTGACCTCTGCTGCAAGTCCCGTGGCAAAGGAAGTTCCTTCAGAGCATCGTAACCCTCATGACGCTCCAGCTCCCCACTCAGGAAGAATACCAGTGACTGTCTTTGGAACCTTACACCACACTCCACTCATCACATGATTTTATATTTTACCCCCCCTACCCCCACCCCCCTTCCCTCGAGCTCAGGTTCCTCACATTTCATTAATCTTACCTCTGTCACTTCTCCTTCACAGAATCTTAATTACAGCGCTCACAGTTTCAAGGGGGGTGTATGTTTTAGTCCCCAGGCCTCCTGGTAACAAGGCGGATACCTCGGCCCTTTCTTTCAGAGGTCAGGTCAGGATAGTTAGATAGAAACTGCAGCAGCGCGGACGACAAACCTGAGAGACGGAAAGTAACATGCAGGACGTCGGTGCTTCAGATCACACCATCATTCCTGGGTGGAGACATTATTATAGCCCCTGTCCTGAAGCAAACCTGGAGGTAATAAAAACGCCCCCCCGACGATGCACACACCCACACCAAGGACAAAGCAAGAGAGTGGGCGAGCGATGCAAAGACAGATCTAAGTATACAAGGCTGTGAAAGAATATCCCCAGTGAACCCCTCTTCCCCGGTCATCAGACTGACGTGACAGAATCCAAAAATATCTTCTTTGTCTCTGCTGAAGAAAATGAGTTTACTGAGGCCTCCTGCCTCCTGCCGCGTTCTCACCTGAATGAGTGCAGTGATATTCTAGCTGGAAGAGTGCTCAGGGAAATTAAGTGAATACATTACGATAAAATTAAAAGGTTGGATGAATTATACTGGGTTTTTTGTTGTTGTTTTAAATACAGCCCATTACCTCTGTTTTATCCCACTTCTGTTCGACAGAGCCCCCAATGGACATCAATGCCACATTCTTGTTGAGGAAAATTTATTTTCATTCCTCCCATAATCTTTTGCAAAACTCTCTGAAATTAAAACAAGAAAACAACCTGGTTGATGAACAAGACGGCAGCTAAAGAGTCAGACCTGAAAAGCACATGTTGGCCAACTGGTCAGCAGACTGCTGAGGAAGGATCACAGGTCAAGTAAAATATACTCTGACAGCTGTCATTCATAGTCTAACTAGGATATTTTGAGATTAGTATTATTTAAGCTTTGCACAACTTATGCAAAGTGGCTACACCTGGGTTTTTGTCGTCTGAGCAACATGGGGGGGCTGGTGTTTTTGTCGGTCAGTTGGTCAGTCGGTTAGTTTGAATGAAAATATTCTTTAAAAGGGTTGGGTGGATGGGCCACCGTGAAACTGGACTGGACTAGACTTTCAGTGGCAGCAGAGTTCACCATGCAGTTGAAATAAATCTTCAGGTGGTGTGGGTCCCAATATATCCCTGACACCCCCTCCCCTTTGTAAAAGATATATGACTTTGCATCTCCTTTCCCAGAGGGGCTGGACACCGACAATACATTCAGGGTCAGTTAAGTCAGGAGACATAGGACGATCAGTGAGGTACTGTACACCCTGACAGGTCCCCAGCGTGGCACAGGGCCAACATACAGTGACAACCATTGACACTCACACACAGCTCAGGACTATTTAGAGTCTGCATGTGTTTGGACTCTGGGAGGAAGGACAAAACCCAGAGAAACACAGGAGGCCAGTCCATCTCCGCCATGTTTGTAATCCAATAAGATTTCACAATGGAGCTCAGATTGGACTGCAACCCAGGTGCAGAGTTTCTATCTGGGGAGGGAGTGAGGGGGTAGTCAGACTCGGAGAAGGTGCCGCGGGGTGCCGCAGTTGAGCCCAGATGACAGCTGGGGGACAGAGGCTTTCTCTGGCATGCCCCTGCTGGAGATGGGTTCAGTGAAAGCAAGTGGATGCAGGGGGGGAGGAGTGCATGCAGCTCCGTCATCAACAGGGCCCTGTGGTGGTAGTGGTGGTGGCGTCGGGTGTGGGGCTGCACCACTGGCACTGGGAGACAGATATAGACAAGAATTAAGAAGACAGAATTTGCACCCTTAGCCTTGACTGTGTTACTGGCATCAGCAGCTGAGAGTGCCACTAGTCCGGGGCTCTGCACTTTTACGTCACATCCTCCCCCAGGAGCAGCTGGACTGCTCACCAACATAAAAGAGACTGCATTTGAGCACAGGTGCTGCTCCACCTGACACACCGTCAGTGACTGCAAATAAACAATGGCTCATTATTAGAACTGAGAGACACCTTCATGTCTGACTGAACTCCACTCCTTTGACTTTCAGCTTTATCAGTTTATTTTGGCACTAATGCATCTTTACCGAGAGAGGCTAGTGTCATCACTGAAGCTTTGCTGTAGCTGGTTGCATGAATACAAAATAAATACTATGATGAATACTGTCAATGTGAAGAGTTGACCCCTGTGTTTATCGGATAAGAGGATCAAATTTAATAAAATCATCAAACTACAAGATGAGTCAAGGTTCTTATACCATCATAAACATGTTAGAAAACACAAGACATATTTGCCACAGATCTACACTGGTGTTTGGTACTCTTGTGGCCTTTTCTTTTTTGGGAAACGCTTCTTCATTTCCAGTATCTCGTTTCAAACCCTTCACTGGAACAGTAATTTCTATCTGACACTGATGTGTACCAGAGTAAATAACATCTTATGCAACCACGAGAAGAAAAATCAGGATTTTTCTAATATCAACTCTAAAATGCATTGGATAAATTGCATTGGAAAACTATTTAAAAATAAAACAAATGAAACTAGTGGAATAAGCGACAGTTTTTCAAAACACCAAACGATTCCAGTATGTTTTTATACAGTTAGAATTAGTTGACCTGACGTCAACCAAGTTCCTCTGAAGGGGGCGGGTCGGACCGCGAGACATGTCAGAGCAGCTGCTGTTATCTGGCTGTAATTATTCTATTCCTCGAGACTGTCTGCAGATTACCGTTTATCCCTGAGATTACAGAAGGAAATAGAATTCTTTTTGTTTGTAATTTCGCCCATTGTTGTATCTGCTCATCTTCCCCAGACAGAGGAGAAACGAGTCCTGTGCATCGCGCGTAAAGGTGGCGAACGCCGTGCGTAAAAAGTGGAGCCGTTTACCTGCGCAAAAATATTTCACACCGCTCACGATGTTTTCGTTTTTGATTATGGATAACTGGCCTGAATTAGCACTCTGGCTCGCAGCCCTATATTCCATGTATAGCGAGGGACCCCCCTCATCCCAGACACGCCAACACCTCACACACGCACACACCCCTCCTCTCAACTATCCAATCCTTACACGGGGACAGCGTTGACGGGGGTCAAGAGGGAAAATAGCCTCATATATAAACGCCCAGACGGTGACTTCTTGCTCCGAGTCCCCTCCACTCTTTGTACAGTCCTTGTGTTGTCATCCCTAACCCGGGAATTGTCCTACTTCTGACTATCCGCTGAAATGGCACCAAAGAAGGACCCCAAGGCTCCCGCCAAGAAGGCCGAGCCCGCACCGGCCCCGGCTCCGGCTCCCGAGCCCGCCCCTGCTCCAGCGGCTCCCGCTGTCGACCTGTCCGCCGTCAAGGTAGAAAGCATGAGAGGTTGGGCGTGGGGGAGAGATGGAGATGGGAGGATGGCTGCACGGAGACAGCTGGGATTCGCCTTTTACGCACAGAGGTGCATGGCAGAAGCAGACCGTCTCCAAAATGGTGCTGATGGAGTCCTGGGAAAAATGATTAATCTGAAGGACAGATAAGAATATTCAGAGCTGATTTTCCCAATTTGATCATAGGGACTGAAGAGTATAGAGAGTGAAATTGAAGAGAGGACATATTAATCTTTAGAATGCACATAGCATCCAGGATAAAGGGTAGCGATGGAAGAGAGGGTCTCTTGCTTAACTCGGGTTATTTGTGTTTAATGCACATCTATCTTCACTTTGACTTAACTGGCATCACACTGGCACCTGTGTGGACGTTCATTTATGGTCAGTGAGTGAGAGCAGCTGCAGAGTTTAAATGACCACCCTCAGGGTTTGAGGTGAAGGACTAGAACCATGGATAGCTCACCATGGTCCATCAGACCACACCCCCGGGGTCTCCTGATTGGAGCAGAGCGGTGATGGACTGTGGGACGATTCTGACCCTCTGACGCCAAAAGTGGACATGTTAATGTAGCTAAAGATGGACCTCTGCTGGCTCCAGGGCCACAACGTGAAGTTAATTTTGGCAAAGGGACAAAAAATGTAATCCTAGTCCTGATTGCTTGGTCCACATTAAGAGGGGAATAAAAATTGCATTTGTGTGTTTGAGCTCATGGTTTTTGTTCTAATACCTTCAGTGATTGTGTTGTTGGTTATTCATGGCATGCCCAAACACCTGCACATGTATGTTCTTAAACTAATATGGCTGCTTTGTATTGGCTCGTAGGTGGAATTCAGCGCAGACCAGATTGAAGGTAAGAAAATTTAATAGTACTCTCGAATACATAGGTCTCATCTCATTAGCTCACAGTACTGACAAATCAGAAAAGTCATCCATACAATCGATATTATAAAGAAGTAAGATAACACACCACTGAAAATCTCAAAGGTCAAAGCCTGCCATGACCTTTTAAAGAGTCTGTTCATGGCAGAAAAATGTGTTGGGACATGGCTCAAAAAGATCTTTGAATTGCTGTTATTGAAAGAATCCATGCAAATATCAGAGAACGTTAGAGACCAGTCAAAATACCATGAAAAAAAACTGTAGTTTAAAAAACCCCCATCAAAGTAGGCATTGTATAGCTAAATTTAAAAAGAAAAAAAAAGAAGAATATACACTTAAAATACTTGCAACTCTTGACAGCGGAATATTTATGAGTTACAAGGTTTAAAAAAAAATGTTTCTAAAAACTCAGCCACAGAGCCGGCTGCATTCATGAGATAAGTGGAGGTCAGTGCGTCACAAACTCAATTCAGTCAAACCCTGTGTCCTCATATTAACTTGCAGGTTGTTTACTGGCAGCTCTCTGGTGACTTGAGACTCTGTCGGTGGACCTGTGATATCAGAGCATGTGCCAAGAGGCCTCAGTCTTTTTCTTACAAGAGCCGAAAATATCCAGCAGCTCATTAGAGGGATCACAGAAGGATAAACTTTAGGAGTTCAGTGATACAACTGCTTGGTGTTCGATAAACGCAACGTCGATGCTTTCTAACCCGGATTGTGGACGCCAACACACCGGGCCCGTTGTGTGTGGCAGCTGCGGATTACACTGCAGTCAGCATTCCCCCCTTTTACTCAGCTCACCCATAGAGGGGCCTTGCCTGTAAAAGGAAGGGGCTCATATTCTCAGCTATGTTTATCAATTCCAAGGTGGTCTTTTAAAAGAGCTCGTAGCACTGCAGAGAGAGAGAGAGAGAGAGAGAGAGAGAGAGAGGGAGGGAGGGAGAGAAAAATAGAGTTGGGGGGGTGAGACAGAGAGAGACAGCTGAAATAGAAATAGTCTGAAGGTTAAGGCAACTTGGCATGAGTCCGTCCATTCAGTCCTTAATGCCACAGCCTAGAGAAATGTCTTGCCCTTGTTTGTAGAGGAGCCGCCTCCACCTGGCAGGTCGGCAGCACTTCAAACAACAGCCTTGTAAAAAAAATAAATAATATACATATACTTACTGGATATATAGCATGAAAGAAAACGGTTTGGCTCATTGAAATAAAGATAATTCAAACATTTGAAGCTGGGAATGTAAATATACTATTGCCACCTTTTGTCCACTTTTAACACAAATAAATGTAAAATGTAGGAAGTTAACTGAAGCTCACCAGCTACTGACTAATGATATACTATACTGCTATCACTAACCGGAGATAACGCATCACAGCTTTGTTTTAGTTTTAGCAATTAACAAATATAATGTGATACTGTATGAACCCAGTGAGGCGTTAACGCCCTCTTCTCCCTCCGCCCCGCAGACTACAGGGAGGCCTTCGGTCTGTTCGACAGGGTGGGTGACAACAAGGTGGCTTACAACCAGATCGCCGACATCATGCGCGCTCTGGGACAGAACCCCACCAACAAGGAGGTGAACAAACTGCTGGGAAACCCCTCTGCTGACGGTAAGAGGAACCTCTCAGTACACGATTGAATTAGTGTGCTGATGTTTGGCTGTTTTGTGCAATTTGATGCAAAGGACTTCAAATATACAACTTTTACTGAAAAAACTGTGTGGGACTGAAGCCAGAGCTCAATGAGAGGCTCTGTTCATTTACAGCCTCTATTCAAACCTGTCTGTGCTGCCACTGGTTGAAGTTGTAACCCTGCCACTGTGGACTCATGTGTAAAAACTTTCTACTGTCACACAGACATGGCGAACAAGAGAGTAGAGTTCGAGGCTTTCCTGCCCATGCTCCAGACCATCATCAACAGCCCAAACAAGGCAGGATTTGAGGACTACGTTGAGGGTCTGCGTGTCTTTGACAAGGAGGGCAACGGCACAGTGATGGGTGCTGAGCTCCGTATTGTCCTCTCAACACTGGGTGAGTGAGCCTCAAGGACCCTGCCATGTGTGCGTTTGCATGTGTGTGTGTGTGTGTGTGTGTGTTGCTGTGTTATCTACCGTGGTTGTCCTCTGTCTCCCCCTACAGGAGAGAAGATGACTGAGGCTGAGATCGATTCCCTCATGGCAGGACAGGAGGATGAGAATGGCTGTGTCAACTATGAGGGTGAGCACATGATAGAATTACATTTTTTAAAATGTACATGTTATTATTTAATATATTCTGGAGGAAAAAAATGAGGAATTTGACCTGAGCTACCTCCTTTTAGATTTGAAGTTCACAAATCCTAATCTAATAGTACTGCAGAATAAAAAGTCTGGAGTGACACTTTAAATAATACTTATACCCAAAATGTACACTACAGAGGTTTTATGGCGTTCTAGACATTTGTAAAGTACCTGTCCATCTGAATAGTCAAGTCTACTTATTACTTCTGCTCACTCACTCACTTCGATTCTCCCCTGCTCTGTCGCCCTGGTCTCTGTCCACAGCTTTTGTCAAGCACATCATGTCTGTGTAAGAACCCTGCCACTGCGGACCATCGTATACGTGCAGACCCCATGGTGTCACGACATCCACTCACTGTTTCCAGTACAACCTGAGGAAGCAGGGGGAAAAAAGGACTATGAGATGTCATTTTCTTGAAACCTTGTTTTTGTTCTAAACCCTTTTCCTCTTATGTCCAACTGGTGCTTTTTTTTCTCTCATCCTCCTCCCTCATGTGGGAACCCTTCCTGCCACATGTCCTTCAACAACTACACCCAGGTTCTCACCCGACTCATTGGGGATATTTTTTTTTTTTTTTTTTTTGGGGGAATCGTCACTGGTTTTTACTGTCCAGCTGGCACTCGATCTGCCAGTGAAGTGACTGATTTGGCCCAGGACTGGCCACCATCAAATACGAATCCACTCCTCACTCGACCCATCCCTGAGTCTTAACTTATTGTTTCCTCTGGCATTTCACAATAAATTTTCACAAACTCCCATTTCACTCAGAAATTTCTGCCTGATTTCTTCACAAGATCAATTTGAAGATTATTTTGCAGAATAAAATCAAAAGATGGATTGTTGTCAGCAGACTACAACCTCAGTTCCCTTTCTGCAAAAGTATTTTACACAGATCACAACAAAAGATCCTGAACATTGCACATAGCACACAGCTTTTTTCATAATTTATGCTAAGCTATGCTAAGAGGCTTTTGGCTCTATGAACTTTAGAGTGAGTCACTCTGACAATAAAAAGTACAGACTAATTTTCAATGATCTGAAAAGGAAAACAGAGCTCCAGTATCAGTTTTTGTCCTTTTTATTGTCATTAATTATTGTAATTGGTGTCATATCAACAAGAGAAAAACTGCGTACATCTACTTGACCTTTTAAATACATTTACAGTTGCTGTATGGTGGAGCAGGGGGGTGGGGAGGGGCCACACGGAGATGGGGGGGGGGGTGCAGAAGAAACACAGAAGCAAACAAACAAGTCGCGGGTGAGGGCAGTAATTAGGCAGGAGGCAGGATATACCACAGATGGCGTCTGAAAGAGAAACTACATAACCCAAACAATTATTTTTTTAAAACAGATGTAACTGAAGTTTCCTCTGTCGTTTTATTTATTTTACCTCATCGAATGTTGTTTTAATTATTGATTAAAAAAACAAAAAGAAAGCAGAAAAGAAAAGAAATCCAATTTCTTCTCCAACATTTTGCCACTCAACAACCACACACAGTAGCATCCGTGGTAAAACATGGGATCTGCACCAAACGCTCGAATGCACACGCACGCACGCACACACACGCTGATTACCTGCATCTGTAAAGACAACACACTTTTGCCGTTTCCTTTTCCGGACGGAGGCATATGGACAAACTCTGGCGCGTAAAATCGTTCTGACGTGTAAACACGACCCTATAGTGAACTACTGAGCAGGTACGAGTGTGTGATGCTCTTCAACAGGACTGAGACTCGTTCCTTAGCAACACCACATCAGCTGTCTGACACTGTCACCAAGCGTTACACTGTAAACAACTAATAACTACAAAACATGAACTGGTTTCAGTTTTATCCAATAACTGAGGAAATAACTTACTAAAATTGCTGTTTTTTTAAATTACAAAATAGCCTCTTTTAATAGTTGAATCAATACATGCTTGTCATAACATAGACCTAGTTCTTGCAATAATGCAATTTTACCGGTATATTTTAGAGCCATAGTGTCGCTTCCTTTTAAAATGTTTCATGGACATTTAGATGGCAAAGACTTGTCTTTTTTTTTATACATGTTTCTATATATATTTGTTGAATATATCATATACTGGATGACAAGAGTGACTCGCAGTAAGGATGCTTGGTTTGTTAGGGGGTTTTGGAGTCCATGCACAGTTACTGAGCAGGAACAACACGTGCTGCATGGTGTGCTGGCAAGGCTGTAGCTTCTTCAAAAATACTGATCCAGGAAAGTTAAAGTCAATATCTGGTCCTCAGTCTGACCAAGGATCAGCGCTCAATCTGAACTATTCTACGCAACATCATCCAAAGAGTGAGAGGCCAACAAAATCAATCTGAAATAACACACATCTCTTTAAAGAGATGACAAATAAAGAGGACCAAAGTACAGTAGCTCCTAATTTGTGTTTCTACTCAGAGTTGAGAGATGGATATCGGAGGCGGACATGTTCATGGTTTAGCTGAGGTCGGCCTCAGGGTGGCAGGAGTGGGCAGAAAAAGTTTCATCGGATCATGGCGAGGAGTACTCGGGTCCAGTGTTCACAAACCCTGCTTCGCCAGAGCCGCGGTGACGTCCTCAGCCAGGGTCGCTAATTGTGGCGACTCCGTCAGGTTGAGGCTGCCAGAGGAGGACAGGTGGCTGTCCCGGGGGCGCTGGGGGGACACCGAGCCGGACCGGCCTGGTGACTGGGTAATGATCTCGGCTCCGTGGTCGACCCGGGCCTTGGCGTGGTCGCGGAACGCCAGCCTGTGGGTCTCGATCTGATAAAAGTAGAAGGTGCGACGGGAGACGCAGATAGAGGAGAAGAAATACCATGTTCACCATGTTCGTTATCAAAAATTTGATCAAAAATATGGGAATGCTCGATGAACATTGAACATTCATTTGGATGAGTCTTTACATAACTAATTGATAGCGACTTGTACTATACCTTTATTTTGACCCTCACTGGCTGATAAAGGAACACAACAGGTTTCTGATGATTGGACTGAACGTGTGTGTGGCGTCATAGTGTCTGTTTTTTTTGGTGACTGAGCCAACCTCTCAGAAACTTGATGTTTTCCTTGGAAGGATGGATTGAGGACATGGAGCTGACACTCACCGTGATGCTGCCTCCACCAGGCATGTGGTGAGCATTTTCCAGGGAACCCACCTTGGCTTGGGCCTTGTCCTTGAAGTCCAACTTCACACTCTCTATACGCACATTACCGCCCCCTGGGGAGAAGTGGAGGAAGTGTAAGAAACACATAGGTAGAGAAATATCTACTGGGATTCACATAGTGAACCTGTTTTTTTACAGGCGTGGCATGGATTAGACAAAAACGTTACGCCTGAAAGCCAGCAGATGGCGTTGCAGGGGGGAAAAGGATTCACTGCAAAACCATCTGGGAGGGGAAAGTGGTTTTTCACACCTCACAGCTAAACAGCTAAGTCCTCTGGAAAACTGATAAATCCTTGCTGGTGGTAAGGAAAACAAATGCCAGTACTAAAAAAGCCCTGTGGTGTTTTTATGAGGGGTGCACTTAGTGACCTAATGAATTTCTGGGCTGATTTCCCTCTGATGAATGAGGTCAACAGACTGGATTTAATCAACTCCCCAGTTTCTACTTCCAGATATGTAACCAGGTATATAAATACCACATCCAGAGACAGATGACATTAGTGCTAGTGTAAATCAAATGCTTGGATCTCGTAGGTTACCAGGTCGATGATGGATGTTGTCAAGAGAGCCACACTTGGAGGTCACATGGCTCAGGTCGATCTTCTTGTACTGTATCTGCACCTGAAAGAAACAGGGAAAAAAACACGGAGCTTGCAGTTACAAAATGAGGCAAGGAGTCAAGTATTTCCATCTTTATCTTTAGATCTGCTTGAAAGAAAAGCTGCAGCTATCTACACTCTGACATGGTGATATCCAATTGTAGGCAGTAATTTAACAGGTAAGACAGCAGAGGAGCAGGAAACCAGTGACCGTTACATGACAGGGCTTGTGTTCTGCTGGGAGGAGACCCGCTGGTGTCTGTACAACCAGCTCAACTGAGACTGAACACGATGTCAGTGCCGGGGTCTGGACTCTGAGCTAAAGTGTTTGGGCGCTTTCAGATCCACTGCACACCACAACACTGATCAGTGTTTTCCGTTGAAAGTGGCCACAGGCGGAGAGTAGATATGTGCGGCTATGTGACCCACCCTGGGGATTTGAAAAGAAAACCGAAAACGAGAGATACAGACGGAGTGAACCGATGAGACAGCAAACAGAGATAATAGATAGAAAGCTGGAGGCACAGCACAACGGACACGAGGAGGTACCCCACAATCACTGGGTCACGCCTGTGGTCATCAATCACTTTGCCAAGTCACTGATTCAGCTGATAGCTCCTTTTGTAAACTATCATTTGGTCTTCATTATTTTCAACGGGGGAAAATGAGAGGATGATGAACAACGCAGAGCATGAGCCGTGGGAGCAGCCAGGACACCGTGGCCCGTTCATCCACCCACTGTTTGCAACATGCACAACACGAGCAAAGACAGGACAGTGCGAGTGCACAGACAGAGACTAGATGTGGTTGGTGTCAGCGAGGCCGAACATCGGGCTGCTGCCTGGCAAACGTCACCAGCAGAGAGGAATCTATTAACACATGATTACTGTTGGAATCAAGGATTAATGCTCAAATTATCATGTTTGATGGCGGCTAGAGCCCTGAAAGTTTTCAAGTGCTGGAGGAGGAGACATTCAGCCTTTTGTATAAAACCTGGCAGGACACAAAGCACAACTGGAAAGCACTGTGTTAATGAGGAGCCATAGGGAAAGAGCACGGCTGCCTTAATAAATGAATGACTTCACAATACACTGTGAAACAGTAAAAGAGATGGAAAAGAAAAAGACAAAAAAAAAACAAGACAACAAGAACATTCAGAAGTAACACTGAGACAATGGACTTGTGGCACAAGACTCACATTTCCACCTCCTGCTGAGTAGCCCCGCCTGTCCAAGGACCCACACCTAGACTGAACATGGCTATAGTCCAGCTTAACACTGGGGATGAGAACCTGCAGGGGTGGAGGTCAGGAATGAGGTGGGTAGAAGCGTGGCCGTTCGGGCATGGCAGGAAATTTCAAAAACATCTCGAAAACACAATTTCCCTCCTCTGTGTCTTGTTAGATTCTGTCCTTTATATGCAAGTTAGTTTAGTTGTGGGGCAGTGTTCTAATCCCTCTTATCTGTTTCTCCTCTTCATGTACTAAAATGTGCTGCTTCTGGTGACTCCTCGGCAGATCGTCTAAACCTCTCTGAATGATAATTGCCATCCTAAGACACAGTCGATTCCCTGCAAAAGATGAAGGTACTGCCTAACCGGAGCTAAGGAGAGGCAGTGTGCTTGCTGTCCCCTTGAGGATTCATCAGAAGAAACCAACTTTTCAAGATATTGCTGAACTTAATTTGCTTTGACTTCAATAACAGTCAGCTTGTCAAAGTGTCACAGGACAAAACAAGGCAACTCCCTGAGAAGGTACTCGAGCAGCATGTCGACATTTCCTTTGTTCAGGTACAAATCAAGAGTATGAGCAAATTGAAAGCAGGTGAAACTTTAGACTGTTAGGGACAAGAAAAAGATATAAGTGAACAGCGCTGTGCAGCTGCAAGAAGAGAGAGCAGACACAATCAGTTGGTGCATAAATACCAGTGATACACATTTTCCCAGCAGCACATTGAAAGCAACAGAAACGGAACTAGGGGGATAAAAAATACAGACAGTTTATTCAGGAGAGGAGGGGAGAGGAGGGCAGTCCACTGGGTTCGGCCTTTAAGGCGGAAACATGACGCCTCGTTGTTATTATTGTTGTTGTTAACAATCTCTATCAAGGGGGAACACAGACAGTTTAAAAGACTGTCATGGTGAAATGTCCAATTTAGCTCAGTTTTGAACAAGGGGCTTTAAAAATGGAAAATATTAACTTGTGAACGGGACCTTGTTGGTCGTGACCTGAACGGGTACCATTCTTAATTAGCAGTGTTTTCTGCCATGGCTTTCCCTGAGGTCTAAGAATAATTCTGGGTCCTGAGTGAATCATATTAAAATGCCATAAAACAACTAAATAAAATAGACATTACCATAAATCCCCCCTTAAGCTTTGAATCTATTATAAATTAGAAATAAAAAGCGTGCCAAGCTATTCTTTCTTTGTCTTGAGACCATTCTCACTTTTTCACAGCCATTAATTAGGACTGATCTTTTATAATCTGTTCCTCATTAAAATAATACAAATGCTTAAAGTATTCTATCTCTATTGCAACATATTCGGACAAAGGTGCAGTGACGGCAGACGACTCCCGCATGTAACTGATAAACATACTTTTCATAGAGCGAAATTCAAAGAAAAACTGAATTCACTGTCACCACAGTTACTTGAATCAGATCAAACTAACAGCACAGTAGAAAACCACCTTTAACTTACAGATCCACTATTAACAACTAGGACAATCTTAAACAGCTTCAACCAGACACAGGCTGGACCCAAGATGCCCAGTGTGAAGCGTTGGATCAAATGTAGAAACTAACCCAAGATAAATGATGACAGGGATCCCTGTAGGGAAGAAGTTGGGGCTTAAAGTGTCTTTCTTAAGTAAGCATGACCACAGAAGACATTTGCCAGCGTGGCCTGGGTCAGCTTTCTCTCTTGAATCCTGACACTGCCTCGGTGCCAGACAGTTGAGTTATTCTGGGGGTTTATGGCTCTGCTCTCTCAGGCTAAAAACAGAGGCTCAGTCCAGGTGGTTTGTTGTCACCGCCTGCTTTTGGGAATGTGAGAATATAGAATTAGAATTTGTAAAGATAAGCTTTGAGTATTAGATTTGGTACCCATCAGAAAAGGTAAAACTAGAGACATATACCTAATGTACTAAACTCCACCACAAAACCACAGAACTAGAAAGCAGCTTGCTGCACGTCACTTCACTGGACTAACTACACAGGGGGCCATCACCCATCTCCTCAGCGGGGGGAGGTGGAGATGGAAAAGTACATACATTGCTTCCACGAGAAGAATGCTTCAGATTTTCCTTGGAGCTGCATTTTGACAGCGCATGACTGAAGTCCACCTTCCTGTTTAAAATGTGAATCTATGGAGGAATCAAAGAGAGGATGGATCTCTTACATGGTGGATGGGGATGAACTGACGTGACGTCAAAGTACTCTATTTTCTATACATTATTCTGATGGTTACGATGCCTGAGTATGTTATGTTTGTATGATCTGTATCATTTGTTTGTTAAATGATCAATTGACATGGTTTTTATAAGGTGAATAAATGCATGAATTATTTCTGAAATACAAGAAAAAGTTACGTGACTCGTTTTTTGATAAATTAAAAAGATAATGACAAGAAAACATTTGGCTTGATTCCACATTGAAATGCAAATTTCTTCAAATTTCTTCGAGGTTATCATTGTTTATCTGATGTTGGTTTTCCCAGTGGGCTCTGAATTACATTGCACTACACGTAGTGCCGTAACTAGCGGTGCTGAGGTGTACCAGCAGGTCTTGTGTCCAGGTCACACTGTGTGCTGCTGACAGACACAGAGTGACAGAGATGAGGCGCAGCACTGATTTCCAGATCCAAGAAGCCTTAAGTCTGGCCTCTGGCGACGTATTTTGGTCCGCGTGCTTCTATGAGGACAGTGATGGACAGGTCAGTGGCTGAGAGAGGCTTGAAAAACCAATAAACTACGTGGATCTGTTAAGGGCTGTTGGGACGTTAGGAAAAGTAGACACGGGCCATCTGAGTGGATACAAAAATATTGGGCGACATCTGTGTATTTTCACCTTCATCTGAACTGTCGACAACAACAACCACGTCTTGTTTATCACAGTAGATTGTTGCCTGATCCAATATGCTGCTGAAGGACGGTTCAAGAATAGTTCAGCCACGGGGGATAAATGAAAGGGGAGTGGGCTGAAAAAAAAGAGCCCTGATTGTCTTTATATTCTACTCTTTTAAACCGAGCCTGAGCTGAAGGTCTTTTTCAAAGTCATTATATTCACATCTCACACTGCAGTTTGCAAATACACAGCTGTCAGGATGGAGGAAGAGAAAAAAACAGACTGAGGAGTGGGCGACTGAATCTAAAGGATACCATCACGTTGCTTCTATGGAGGAAATAATCATACGGTACCTAATACCGATGTTAGTATCAAAACTACAGGTAGACACAGTGCCAATATTCTACTCAACCATGGACCAACCACACCCAAAGGCCTGTAACACTTCATGGGGAGCATTGGGTGGCCAACAGTGTCAGGCAATGTCAGAAATATCACATATTCACACTGGGTAAATTGACCTTTAACAGCACGACCCCCATTGCGAATTAAGTCCAGGATCTGTTAGGTCCCAAATGCAAGTTGTCCTCTGCCTTACCCTCTATACTGTGAAAGAAATGTGCATTCAAGGAACAACATCGTCAGCTTCAGCAGTGGCACTCAGTATGACACTGCAGCATGCATGCTTGCGCACACAGACATGCAAACATGCACAGAAACTCCACTCAGGCCGTTTCCCCTGCAGCTGACAGGGAGCCGTCAGGAGCACGACCCCTCCCCATTATCTGTCTGGCTGCCCAGAGCGGAACGCAGAGACTTGGCAAGTCATAAAGATGTCAGCCAAATGCTGAGGCTCCTAATCAGGTCATCAGCGGAGGCTTGTAAGAGCTGATGGGTACAGACACGTCGCTGTTTTCATCACTGTGCTTCCTGTTGCAGCGCTGACTTTCAGACTAATGCCCGAGCAACATACTGTATTTATCAAACTGGGGGATATGCTTCCAAACAGGAACTTGATTTGAAGGGCAGATTCTGGAACGCTAAAGTGATGGCTTCAGTTCAAAGGGCACTATTCTGATTGTTTACATTTGGACCCTGTGAATGGATATGTTTAAAAAGACAATTATGAGAAATAACTTTAGACCAATTTTGTCTTTGCAAAGGCCTAAAGACAGTTTTGCTTTAGCTCTCATCTTTTGCTGAGGAGTTCGGAGTCAATTGTCAACATCATTACTAAAATTATGGCCCTGAACATTTAATGCATAATAAGATATAAAAATTGGTATTATTCCCTTTTCTCTTTGTTGTAACACACACACATTATTTCAGAAATAACTGTGGGGGTTGATATTCTTTTTTTCCTCCATTATTTCTAAATGCATTGGTCTTTCAGTGAGTCAGCAGAATAGCAGTGGGGAGCAGCAAGTAAAAGACAAAAAACAGCAAGTGTAAAACAGGCCGATGAGGAGGAGCCTGTCAAAGCACAAGAACAAGGCAGAGGGTGTTAAACACAATTAAACAAATTGTATTAAACTGCAGGTCTATTATAGTTTTTATCCATTAAGCCATTGCCTGGTTGTTGTGTGTGCCAAATTCTTCTTATGGATGCTGAACCCTTGGTTGCTCGGTGGTTCAAGGACAGAATCAGGGTAGATAGACTGATAACCTAAGAGAAGATATCATTTGTTCTATCCAAATGAAGGGATCTATCTGTGAGCCCATGAAACAGAGACACATAACAAAGGCAGAATCACAAGCTGCATTCCTAAGATTGTAGACAAGCATGTAAGCAGCCGCTTCAGGTATTTGGGTGTGGGAGTAAAGCGTCACCTGTCCTCCTTTGGGCTGGTACTTGATGTTCTCTGTGGAGCCGATCTTGGATTTGATGTTCTTGAAGTCGGGCAGTGGCTGGTTGATGATGCGGAGCTGCTTGGGTGTGGTGGCCGGTGACTTGGGTGGGGTGCGGACCACTGCCACCTTCCTCTCCTGGGAAATCAGGCTGAGGGAGCGAGGGGTTCCCGGGGTCCTCGATGACGACGAGTAGCTGGGAGGGGTCCCTGGGGTGATGGCTGTGGACCCCGGAGTGCGTGGAGTGGAGTGGCCACTGCGAGCTGAACGCGAGCGTATTGATTCCGTGACTATGTGGGAGACGTAAGAGGCTCAAAGTTGGAATTGTTGTGGAGTAAGAAATGCAGATATCATCCCATGAAAATGTATTACCCACATCCAGGTAGACGTGTATAATCTAACACAACACATGAAGCGAATAGTTTCTGGTCGAGAGAATCCTTCTACCTGTCATACTAGGGGCTCGTCCTGTCCGGTGCTCTGCCCTCATCTCAGTGCGAAACGCTGCAGGAAGCAGGAAAGGAGAGGTATGACACAACCAGATATTTGGGGCTTGCTACAATATTATTGGATTATAGGAAAATATTTGATCTGATTATACAGAATGAACGATAGAAGATACGGTGCATACTGGTTTAGAAATGTTAAACCCAAGCTAAATGCTATTTTAGGAGTAGAATATGAAATATGTACATTTCTAATCGGGCCGCTAAAGCAAGAAGGGGATCGGAGGAGCTGCAACTTACACGTGGGTCTGCGAGGAGCCGTTGAGCCGGAGCTGGTGATGGAGGTGGAACTCTCCTCTTGGTCGTGGTAGCCGCGGCGACTCAGTATGGAGGTGTGCCGGGGCAGAGACTTCTTGTCTGGGCTCCGTGATCCACCGTCCTGTTGAAAGACACAGCAGGAGGACGAGGCTTAGGCTAGTGTTGCTGTGGTGCACTGTTAATAGGAAAGAATTTAGATGCAGAACATAACAAAAAGCAAATTGACTTTGTTTTTAAGTTTTACCAGAACTCCGGCAGCTACAGTGCCAGTCATACATCTGCCCACCTTGGCTATGAGTCACTGTAATACTGTAGAGCCGCTGAGGATGGATGAAGTCTGTCTAATAAGGCAGTCACTGTGGATATGGAGGTCGGGATCTTAGTTAAGGGCAAGTGATGGGCATGACACTTGAGATGCTGCAACAATGGAGCCTGGTGGGCGAGCAGCTCCGAAAAACACAGGATATAGGATGAAAATAACACAGCGCTTCTTCTGCATTCTCACTTACCGATGTATTTTAGAATGAGGGACAAGATATTAGCATCAGATCTGTGTTTGGCATTTAATTAGACCCCCAAAATCAAATTCCTTCATTAATACACATTCATCCACTAATAAATAATGCAGGATTTCAAGTTGCACTGCACCCCACAGTAACAGATGTATTTACACACCGTAAATAGACTGAGCAAACATGTGGTGAAACAGAGCATATGTGGGTTGTGCAGAGTGACACCAAACTCTGTAACGACATGACATTTAGGAGAGGCAGAAACTGTTTTATTTTAAACACAATATGTGTCATTACCATGGAGATGAGCAAAATGGAATCACGACCACTGTCGCAGGAGAAATGTCACAAGGTGATTAAACACCCACTCACTAAAAAAAAAAACCCACACGCTAAATGGATCTGTCTCATCGACGTCTGCATAAAGCCATTAGACAAGGCAACAATGGCAAACATTCTATGAAAATTCAAAGTAACATTGATGATTTTATTTTATTTTATTTTTTATTTATGCAACTGAAATGTGTTCAAGCAGAAAAGCAGTCATTCTTCGTGCAGGGATTAGGATTCAGACTTTATGTAATGTGTTTATCTGAATACATAATTAGGTTGGGTGCAAGTCACATGAGCAGAACTCATAACATCTTCTTCATAAATCTTAATTAGAGAGATAATTATTCTGCCTAATGATTGCAGTGCACATTGTTTCAATGTAAACAGTAATGATGCAAATACCAAGTGGAGTGTTTGAAGTTCCAGTAAGTGAACTACTGGTTTGAAATGAATCGCACCAGAAACAGCGAGGAGACATCGTAGCTGCTAATGAGAAAGTAAAACATCCTACTGCACACTAATAATTGACCAGAAAGGCTCCATTATGGTGTTTCTCTGATGGTTCCAAGAGGTGCTAGAGGTCAAACAGTTTAGGGCTGGTGTGATTTACTTACTGGTGCTCTGTCCCGGGACTGTCTTGCAACACTGAGGGGCTGGCGGCCGTCTGGCAGGGTCTCTGAGGGACAGAGAGAGAAACACAATGCCAGAGAAATCAACACAATCAGACAGAGTACATGTGTTGCCTATAATTAAGAGGAATAACTGAGAGCATTTGACATTTCCCACTTTATGATCTATTGCATGATTTGAATCATGTTTTTGTCCCAGCAAGGAAATCTAAAAATATAGACCTCCAACTTTGTAAACCAGAATTTGGCAGCGTAAGCTACATGACAAATATAATGTTCTATGGGAGCGTGTTGCCGGCCCCCCTGAGAGCACTGCTATGAAAAGACTTGGCAAGACATCACACAAAATGGGGGATATTGTGTTATGCAATGCAACCTTTAGAATAATCTAATTGGGGCAGTGCAGCAGCAGTGAGCTGAGCTTTCATCTTAACTGACACAGAATTTCAGTCCATCAGGGGAGAATGAAAAGCAAACCGCCTGGGTAAAGCGCAGCAGCGCTTCAAAGCACTTCAAAACTTGGATTGTGAGTTGCTGGCAAAACGCAGGTCACCGTGGACGTGTTGAAGTGCATAACCGGAGAGGTGGTGTTCAAAACATTTTTAAAAAATATGTATGAGAAGGACATGAAACAAAAGGATGGACAGAGACTGAAAATACAACACAAACCAAACCAAAAAAGATGAAGTCAAAGAAATGAGTTTGACAGACATTTTTTTTTTATTTCAATGCAAAGACAAAAACAAATAAAACAAAACAAAATGAAGCTGACAGTGGAGTACAAACGCGGTGACTTGTGGGGACTGTCCTGAACCAGTTGTGGGACAGACCAGGGCAAAGCGTCACCTGTGTGTCTCCTTCTGGGGCAGGAGTGGTGGGCGGGGCGGGTCTCGCGGACTGCTGGTTTTATCACAGTCCTCTTGGAAGGAGACTGGATGTGAGTCTCCATTTTTTTGGTCAGTTCAGACTTCCTTATCACAGCTACATTATGAGAGGGAGCAAGGCCATTGACAGAGACACAACAAGAAGCAGAGAGAGAGGTGGATGTTAAACAACAGCGAAATATGGAGTTGAAAAGCTCTGATCCACTATTTCAGTTTGAATTTGAAAAGAAACAGAAAGTCAAATGTAAAATGAAAGAGAACCTTTCTTCTTCTTGACGTCCTCTCTGGGGATGTAGACAGGTTCCTTGCGGACAGGTTTGCGTTCTGGTGTGGAGAGTCGTCCTTTGAGGCGCCCTCCTTTGGCCTTCGGTTTGAATGGCTTCTCCAGTTTCTCTTGCTTCTTCTGTTGTGAAGGTTTGCTTGGGACCGCATCGGGCTTTTTAACTGGGCTGAGCACCTTGGGCAACGACTCGATCTGCTCTGTTGCCATGCTCATATCGTCGTCTGCAGGAAAACAGGACAGATAAAACAATATTAATGTCTTTGTTTAAAGAAGAAGATGCAAGCAAGGAAGAAACCAAATGCACATTCAGGCCACAACCACCGCAGAGATCTCACCTTGAGCATCAACCCAGGAGCTGTCCAGGATGGAGTCGTCCATTGTGGTCTCATCTCTGTCATAGCTTTCTGTCTTTCCTTCTGTCTCCATGGTTTCTGCTTCCTTCTCGGGGGAGGCAGGGGTCTCTGGAACGTCAGCCACCTCCTCTAAACTGGCAGCCTCCATATCTGCTTCCTGGGCCAACTCTACAGATTCCTCCTCTTCCTCCTCCTCCTCCTCCTCTTCCTCCTCCTCCTCTTGTTCTTTCTGGGCAGTGACACAAAGGGCCTCGGCCTCAGGTGGAGCCGAGAAACGAACGCTGTGTCCCGGCTCTTCTGCTTCATCGATGGTCTGGACCACCGTGATGAAGTCGTCTTCAACTGTCACCACTGATTCAATGGCTGCCCGGGTCTCGGTGATCTCCTTGGTGACGGCTGCTCCAGCTGCTGCCGCTGGTTTCTCCAACATGTCTTCCTCTCCTCCCTCTTCCTCCACTTCTGCTTTTTCACCAGGTTGAGTCTCCCCGGGTATGTCCACAACCTTTTTGTCCATTTCTTCTGCCTTCTCCCTCTCTTCTTTTAATTTCAGTTCCATCTTCTCTTTCTCCTCCTTCTCTTTTAGTTCCCGCTCTATTTTTTCTTTCTCTTCCTTTTCCCTCAATTCTTTCTCTTCTTTTTCTTTCCTTTCTCTCTGCTCTCGTTCCTTTTTTTCTCGCTCTTGTCGTTCTTTCATCTCGATGTCTTCTTTCTCTTTCCTCTCTCTCTCCTCTTTCTCTTTCTTCTCTCTCTCCTCTTTCTCTATCTTCTCTCTCTCCTCTTTCTCTTTCTTCTCTCTCTCCTCTTTCTCTTTTTTCTCTATCTTCTCTCTCTCCTCTTTCTCTTTCTTCTCTCTCTCCTCTTTCTCTTCTTTCTCTATCTTCTCTCTCTCCTCTTTCTCTTTCTTCTCTTTCTCCAGCTCTTTCTCCTTCCTTTCTTCTTCTTCCCTCAATAACCGCTCTGCCTCTTCTTTTTCCCTCCTTTCCCTCTCCTCTCTCGCTCTCTGTTCTGCCTCTTCTTTCAATTTCTTTTCAGCTTCTTCCTTCTCGAGCTCTTCTTTCACTTTTCTCTCGAGCTCTTCCTTTGCCTTGTCGTCTTTGGTCACTGGCGACGCTGATCGTTTAGGGGAGCCGTAAGCCTCTCGCTGTTTGAGCTTAGAGGGTGAGAGCACAGGGGAGAGCAGCTTGTCATCATCGATGTTGCTCTCTACAGACGACGCAGGTGACGTTTTGACAGGTCGGGCAATTCGGTCCTTGGCCACGCCGGTCAGCTGGTACACATCTTCAGCGTCCACCTCTTCATAGGCCTCCTGGTGGACCAGCTTCACCTTCTCTCGGAGCTCCTGCAGTTCCCGTTCCTCCTCCACACTGAGGGGTCTGTCCTCCATCTCCAACTTGCGGATCTGCCTCTCGTAGTCAGCAATTTCGGTTTCTGATGCCGAGCCGTCTCCGCTGGCCTGTCGCTCAGTCTCGCTCACTGACCTCCCACCTTCCTCTAGGGTCACTGTGACCGTTGGGGTCACAAAAGACTCAGTTGGAGGTTTCTCCTGCTCGGTTACAGATTTCGCCAAGTGAGCATCTGCCAGCTCCTTGTCTTTCTCCTCGACGCAAACCTCTCTAACTACCTGCTTCTGATCTTTCTCCTCAGTGACATCAGCAGCTGATATTTGCTGAGTGTTTTCCTCCAAAGACGTGTCTCTGACCGCAAGCTTCCTCGCCTGCTCAGCCATCTTCTCCTCCAAAACAGAGGGGGTAAAGCTCTGTGCAGAAGCGTTTGTAGGGCTAAACACATCTGCAGGGGACGGCATGGGCCCTGAATATTCACTGAACACACAATAACCCATCTCCTCAAGCTGGCTATCGCTTTTTCTGGCCCCAGGACTTTGTTCCCCTGAAATAAGGCTAGCCAGCGGGTCATCAGCGAAGGCAGGGACGTCCACCTGGATGGACTTTCTCCTGATGATTTCGGGGTCAGTGTTCTCGGATGCTAGTCTTGAACGGGTACCGGCAAGGTCCAGCATCTCAGGCAAGTCTTGTGTCATCACTGTGCCGTTTTTATCGTTATTCTTGGGGAGCTCGGGTGATTCAGGCAACTCTGGTTCATGGCTGGGTTTTGAATCTAGTTCACTGGTCCTGGGAGGAGATGAGGAATCTGAAGTGATGGAGGCTGCAGTCTCCAGGATCAGGGGAGGGAAGGACGGAGGCTTCTCCACAGAGGGTGTAGTAACTGGGAGGTAGTCTGCTGACTCATCTAGACTTCCACTGGTGTATGACATTATATCAGTGGCCAGTGGGGAGAAGTGCCGGGGTTTACCTTGGCCACTGTGATCAATCGCTCCAATGGTGATGTTAAGAGAGTAACTCCTCTGCTCCAAGGCCAGTTTACCTGGGGAGAGCCTGCATTCATTATTCCTGTCAGGAACTGCAAACACTCCAGTGTCTTCTGCTGTACTCGTTTTACTTTCAGATTGATCCTGGGCTCCAGCTAGTGTGCTGTAACTTATCTCCTGAGGCCTAGAATCAATTGCACTCTTCTCTTCGCCAGCTCTGCTCAGTTCATAATAACCCTCCCCCTTACATTGGGAAACCTTGTCAGCCTCCGTGGCTGATGTTTCAAAATATGCTGACATTCCGGATCTGTCCCTTTCATCTCTTGTTAAGTCTTCTCCTTGAACTTTAATTCCCATTGAGCCGAAATCAGAAGGCGCGCCAATGCTGCTGAACTCCACCACCTCCACCGACGGCTGCTTCTCTGACACTGTGATGGGCTCACCATATGCAGGCTGAAGGGTGAGCGGCTTGGCAGATTCTTTGGCTTGGTTTTGAGGTACGAAGGACGGCATATCCATCGTGGGGCTCTCTGGTACAACTCGTTCCCCGGCAAAAAATCCTTGAACCTGGGGCTCAAAAAACTCCTCCGGGCGTTTCTCCGATCCAATGCTGTCTGGGCTCATGGACCCACTGTCCTGCTTGTCTGAGTCCATCTTCAAGGCTGAAACGACATCTTCAAGTTGGCTGTTTTCATCAACACAGAAACAAATTGCTTTGGCATGCTGCGAGTGGGATGTCATTTTAAGGCGGGGATTGGAAAAGCAATTATTACAGAAACAGGCAAAGCTGTCCTGAGAAACTTACGGCGCAATGATACGGCCATCACTGAAGAAGTACGGCGAGTAAATGGGGCTCCACCAATTCACAGATGGATGAGAGTATGGCATGGTATGTGACGGAACCGGCATGAAGACTGTGATGCTGATTTATGGGAAACAAGCGATGACAGATAGGATGTATATTCATGCGACTCTTCAAAACATCAGATACAAAAATAAATAGCATTTCTGTCGTCCTCTTAAGTGCAATATAATATTTTTTGACTATTTTTTCCAGGTAAAATGAATCCGTGTTCACATTATTTTGCTCACATCCAATTAATTGAAGGTCTTTAAAATGACTTTAGAATGTCATTTCATATTTGACACAATAGAAGCACAAATACAGAAGTGCTGCATGCTGTCACCATGAATAAAGCGAAATCAAGTAAGGCACTTGATGAGCACAACTGAAACACGATGAAGTCAAGACAGCCAACACAAATTACCCTGCAAATCCTCTGCACAGAATTATGATATCACTATGAATGAACGAATAAATCATAGCACCAAGCCATGTCTGGAGAGAATGGAAAAAAACGGTTGGCTAATAGCTTGAAGCAGTTTATCACACAAACAATTGCAAGCGCAAAGATAACACACAGGAAAACCAGGTTAAGTTCAAAAGAATGTGACTCTTTTCACCAACAAGCCTGTGTTGCCTTGCAGCCGCAGCAGAGCACAGTGAGGATCACTTGCCATTCCTGTGTTGTAATGCTCACGTTATAAGCTTATGGGTTCCCTTCGACATATCTGGTGTTCTTAAACAGTGGACAATGCTGTAACATGCAGGCAGGGAGTGCAGAGGGCAGGACACACCTGTCTCAGGGCTCTCCTCACCCTCTGCTTCCTCCTCCTCCTCCTCTCTGTCCATAGAGCTTTCTGTGGGAGCACTAACTGCTTCGGACGGCTCCAGGTCTAGAGCCTCGTCTACGGCCTCTGCCTGCTCTAAGGGCTCAGCTTGGGGGCTGTCCAGCTCAGGCTCGTCCCCACTCCATTGCTGCTCATCAAGAGCTGCTTCGGACTCTGCTGCCTCTGCACTCTCCTCCTCCTCCTCCTCCTCCTCCTCTTCAACCTCCTCCTCGTATTCAGCTGTAAGAGCCTCCATGGTCTCTTCTTATCAAAAACAGGGTGAGAGGGGGGACACATTAAGACTACAGGCAACACAGACTTGGGTTATGTGAGAACACAACTTATGACGGGACACTTTCAGCTCTGGGAGAAATGAGGACTAAGTGCTTGTTCTGTTCACACATATAGGAACATTACACATACAGTGTGTATCCATTCTGTATATGTCTGTATGTTTCTAACCAGTGTGAAAGGAAAATGGTGAACTACATGTGTTTAAACTAAGTTAAAACACGAAGGACATTTTTATAAATTTATTTTGTAAATACTTTATTTATTTACTGCAAGATTAGGAAAGAAATAGCAATCCTCTCTCCATCATCACCAAGCTCTCAATCCAAACTGACAAGACCTCATCATTGGATACGGTTGTTAATAAATCGCTGCGTGTGACAAATGTAGATGCCTAACAAAATACATTTCTGTAACTGTAAGGAAGATTTTTTTTCTCTGCAGTGATAAAGAATGTTGGAGGAGGCTGGGATAGAAAGCCACAATCCAGCTCACTTTAACAGGCGGTCGTTTAGTCTACGCAACTCTTTACAATGTCTTTAGTGGGCAAATAGAGCTATTTAAAATGATAGATAGTCCCATTTAGATATTGATCAACATTATTTTGCAAGTTTCATTTAGCTTTATGCTAATATTGTTCGTCTATAGAAGATAAGCTTAGAGAGATGTATTGCAGGAGTCAGTTTTTCTCTGTTTATGCATCAGGAGGCGATAGGGGTTATAATGAAAGTATAATCGATTGTGAGGAACTGTTAGAGTAGTGATGGATGGCCAAGTCATGCAATTGTGTAGCCAAAGCCAAAATACACGGAAGATCTCTGCATATTTAGGCTAATTTAGAAACAAACATCATTTTCAAAATAAAATAACAGCAGTGTAAACATGTAGTTTAGAGGGATTCGTCGAGATTATATGTAAATGTGCGGGAGTGTGTGGAGCTGAAAGTCTTCCTTGTTGCCACGGTGAGTGTCAGAGTAGTTAAAGATGGTGCAGTGTAAAGACGAGGTGCAGTGTAATTAAATGAATAAGGGGTAATAGGAATGAACTTAAGCAGAACTGAGCGAGATGATTGGTAGCAATATTAGAGCACAGAGGTCATCACTTACACACAGTGACATTTCTGTGAAAGCCATTTGGGCCTTCTTAAGTCTGAAAAATCAACCCTGGGCTACGTGCTCTTAAAGGAAGCCAAGTGCAATCGGTCCATTTAGTGTTTCACAATAAAAGATTGTCCTACTTAAGAGATATCACTTTTATGTGTTTGGCTTAGCAGCATGGTAACCACAGGTAGCAACAGCTTTGGGTGAACTAAATATGATGGTTAAAAAAAACATGAAAGTGCTCAGATTTTGAGCGAACACACATCACAAGGACGCAAACACGCACAAGACGGACGAGGAGACGAACTGACGGACGGAGAGACGGAAGGGCGGCAGGAAGGAAAAATGGAGGGAGGAGATCAAATCACAGAAGAAGAAGAGGAAACTGGTGTTTAAAAGAGAAAAAGGAGAAAGAAAGAGAGTAGAGATGGAGGGGGGAAATGGCAAAGAGGAACCATGCGTGGTTCACCTTCAATCTGTCTAAAGGCCACAGCCTGCCCTGTGGGGCGAGAGCCCGAGTGCGTCCACTCTGGGCTGAACAATGGGTGCTCATAGTACTCCTCGTCGGAGTGGTAGGGGTCGTCCTCGGGCACGGAAACTGAGATGGAGGGGGCGAGGAACTTGCACCTCTCCCGAGAATTTTGGAAGCGGCGGAGAGGGCCCGCCTCCTCCTCATCCCCTACATCTACAAACAAGACAGACACAAGGAGAAGAACTGCAGGGAAATCTGGACACAGACTGATAGAGAGAGAGAGAGAGAGAGAGAGAGAGAGCAAAGAGGAGGAAAAAATATATAGATGAAAAGGAAGGTAGAAAACGACAAGAAATGGAAAACAAGCTAAAGAATGTCCACTTTAAATGTGATTTATCATAACAAGAATATTGGGAGAAATTGATCAAATTAATTGAGGTTTTGTAGATATATTACCAAATATTGAAAATATCCATCTTTGATACTATTTATATTCGCACAGTCAGATTTGAACTTTCTTTGAGCATTAACGATTCATGGCCTCTCTGATGAAACACTTTCATGGAAGCATAGTATCCTAACAAAGGCACTAATGCCAAGGTGTAGTCATTTCATCTGGATTTAAGAAGTTAATAGAGAAAAATAACAAATTATCTCCTGGATAAATCTTTCAGTGACATTTAAAGCTGGACATTTTTCGCAGAGAGGAAGATTTAGCTTGAGGAGAGAAAAATAACAAAATTTAAAATAGGCAACAAAAACCAGAGTCATCAGATAGGGGAATGCGAGGAGAAGTTAAGGTGTGAGAGAGAGCAAGAGGAACATAACACACACAGGACACTGACAAGGACACAATGACAAGCAACTCAAAGGTGACCAAGCTTCAGGGACCAGCCATACTCTTACACCAACAAAGTGAGTTTATATATCGCACTGCTTCACATATGGATGATTAAACCTTAATAAAATACAAAGTAGACTAAATTTATCACAGTTCTAAAACTAATAATAAAAAAACACCTCTGGATCCAGATGGACGCACATGAAAACCCTAGCGTATCTCAAAAGGTCATTTTTAATAGAACACCACCTCTAAGGCCTGACGATGACCAGGCCTGTCACTCCTCATCATGTATTGTGTCTATAGATACAACCATAAACCAATGATTGAACCTCTGTTAACATCACCTGCAGGACTTAACCTCATATCTATGATTTATTACTTCTCACTACAAATGACAGAACGGTCTATTTATATTAAATGCACGGCTGTCCCTGCTACAGACTCTCCTCTTTTATGTCACTGCTTAAATTGAGATTGACATTAAAACGCAACCACACACTTGACTAAACTCTACCTTTAGTAACAAAGCTAAAATGCAAAAAGTCAAAAAGCCAGTATAGCATTCGTAGGTTGTAAGGCTAGCTAGCATGCTTACCTATGCGTGGCTAAACAAGACGATCTGGTAATTATATACTGCAACTCAAAAGATTGCTTATGTCCTTCCATTACTATAGGATCAGCAGCCTATTAACCAGAAAATCTCTAACTCTACAAGGAACATGTACAAATTTTTAGAGCTATAGCCAAACACGTAAAAAGGAGACGGAGAGTGACAATGACAACACAACACTATGATTAAAAGTGCAAAACTTTAAGACATCATCCAACTCAAAACAACGACAAAACAACGAGAAGTTGGAGGGATCCTGAAATTGGCTGTCATATTAGTGTGCGGGAAGACGGCGAGGTGAGGAGTTAGAAAGGGAAACGGAAGAAGAGGATGGAGGAAAAAAAGACTATACATAACAATGTGGATGTATGTGAACGCTTCTTTCTTTCTGAGAAAAATATTGATGGCAATGAAGGTACAGCGTGAATCTGTCCCAGGTCTACGATGAGGAAGAGGAAGCAGGAGTTTATGGCAATCCTGCTTTTGGTAAATCTCACATGTTCATGTTTCTTGTCGAGACTATCAATGTGTGGTTTGTCCAGTAGAGATGGAGCATGTCCTGAGAGGAGTTGGCGAGCATACCCAGGGCCAGCCCACTTCACCAGCCTAATGCCATGGCGATCGCAAACCTCCCGAAGTTACGGTCACGTGAAGGAAGGAAACTCCTCCATTAGAGATGTACTTCTATAAACACATTGGCCCTACCTTGTTCCAGAGGGCCAAAGGGTTCTGCAGCAGGTGAGGGGGGAGGAGAGGGAGGCAAATTGGTGGTGTCTTCAACTGCAAAAAGAGGTAGAGAGTGGGGTTATCAATGTGTGTCTGTGTGTGTGTGTGTGAGTGTGTGTGTACGTGTTACCTGACGGCAGCCTTTGAGTCTCCTGTTCTCCCTTCAGAACTGCCACAGCTTCTGCCGTCACTTCTTGCACAATCCGTGCTGACACTTGCTCTGGATATAACACACACACACACACACACACACACACACACACACACAGTCAACTCCAAAGGTCTACTAAATAATAATGAGGAAGAAACTGTGAGAGTTTAAAAGTGTACTTAGACAGGTGGAGCTTCCATTTAAAAGAAGAGCAGATGATGACAGGCTGCAGTGATTTGCAATCAGTAAGTTTGAAAAGGGGGAAAAATCCACATACATTAAAACCCACTTTGAGGATTTATTTGCCACGGTGATGTTTTAAGCACAAGTCACAGGAAGCGTGGATTTTCTGCTGCATTCAAAAGAACTGCGATAGTTTGCTAACCCAGCACCCATCATTAAATGCAAGTGCTTTATGAGAAAGTGGCATGAGGGGTAGTCCTGGAAGAGATTAGCTAGCATGCTAAGACAGAAAAAGAACCAAGTCCCAATGCCTCAATGCTTCAACCAGATTTGGAAACAGCTTTAAAAGCAAATGTTGTCAGCTAGCTTCTTTAAGGTATTAGTTTAACTGATAGATGACCTCAGGACATGAGACAGTCTGAGCAGCTTCCAGGTAAACAACTGTCTGGGGAATATGAAGCAAAGTGTGAGTGGAGGACATGATGCTCAGTCAGCTTTCATCGTATGTAGCTAAAAAATGTATTTCTTCTACCATCAATTTCACAACACTGTATTTTTAATCATGTCACTCAAAGACTGAGTAGGAGGCCAGCCAGGAGACGGAATTGTTATTATAGCTGGCGGAGCGCTTGAGCTGCTGTTGAAGGCTGTTACCATGGAAACCCAGCATCCTTTTAAAAAACTGCACACAGAAAAGTAAAACTGGATTGGACAAACGCATAGAGTTTCGATACAGGAGTATTTTTTTCTCAAAATGCTTGTGTTTTCTTTTAACCCAGACATTGACACAAAGGAGACAATGTCCAAAAACTGTTTCTGTCTCTTCACTTTAATACATGTAACACCCAGTGTGACTGTTCAGATCTTAGTGTTGCTGCGCAGCTCCAATCAAACCTTCCTTCATTTGCATAGTAACAGTGGGAATGTGGGATGGGCAGCAGTGATGCTTCAACTGCTGCCGTTTCAGGACATTTTTCTTTTCTGCTATCACCCACACATCAACAAAAACAAGCTTAACAACACACGCAGACACATGCAATTACTCACACACACACACACACATATATATAAATACACACACACACACACACACACACACACCTCTTTCCGGAACACTCAACACAGCCCACTCACTAACTCAAAGCAGCCATTTCCCATTTCCAGTAGCAACATGCAATAAATGTGTACAGATTATACTCTGGAACACAATCAAGTGTGTGTGCACCATCAAACGACTAAAAAAAGACCATAATGCTGAGACCTGGGGGGAAAATAACCCTGTGGATTTGTGACTGGTTCCATTTTATTAGTGAAACATCACCTCCAAAGTGACTGATGGTGTGTGAAGGGAGGACATTCTGCTTTATGTTACCAAATCTGTCCTGAAACATGCAACTAGCTCACTATAAATCTGATCAGATGAGAGGTCAAACAGCAGTTTCCAGATTGTTTTTCACTGTCAACATCAAAGCTATTTCTTAAATTAAGAAAGACAGTAAAGTAAATAATCAGAGATATAACATAACTGGCATTCATAGAAAGGCTGCTATAATGCCTCCCAATTAAAACAAAGAGCTCTCGTCTTATTCTGAGAGGCAGAGTTCACAATCATGCACAATCACAGAGCGATGTAAAAACGCTGACACATTCACACAGCGAGCCAGCGGTGATGAAAACAAACCCGGTCTAAGCAGTTCTGACATCGCCACCTGCCTTTCATCGGCTTCTACGACAGATTCAACCAAATGCACAAACGTACATTTGTACAGAGGACGCACCACATCTGTGGATCTACATCGTAGAAACAGACGCCATGAATTAAAAAGTGTGGATTACCTGATTAGAAAGACTGAGGCTGAAAGCACCTTCTCTCTCTGGGCAGAGACTCCGACTGTAAGCCCAAAATCAATGCACCACCACAGTCAGACTGCAACGCAACACACACACACACACACACACACACACCACAGTAGAACTGAGAGGGCACGGCAGGAGCAGAAGTGGCGTTTGGTGCGATACCAGCCAGTAACCAAAATGTGTAAAGCCAAAAGGTTGCCATAGCAACAGACTGCTGGTGGGCCGAGGACATGGTCCCATGTGCAATTCAGATGCCAGCAACACGTCAAGGCTGCTTCAGCCTCTGAACCTGAGGTGGCCGTAGCTGGACCTTGTTGCTCAATTTTTTCTGACAAAATCCAAAACGTGTAGATAGATTCTATAAATAACTATAAATTAAAAAAAAACAATAATGTGTGTTTTCTTTGTGTTTCATGTCATTCTACACACAACCACAAGAGCTAAACCTGTTATTTTCCAATAAAACTGACATGTCTGTGTAATTATCTTCATCATTCAACATACTGAAATCTTATGCAGGCTGTGCTACACCTCAAATGCAAAGCAGGAGATATTCCTTGGTAGGAATAAATGTAAAATAAACTCAAAAACGTTATATACTCGTGGTTTCCATCAGCTCCCTCTGTTTTCCTTCCTCTCACCACCTCCTCCTCTTGACCACTCGCAGTATGGCTGACTGGCTTCCTCAACCGCAAGCGAAAGTCAAGAGGGCAATTTTGTGCTTCGGTAGATCTTGTTGTGTCTGAAGTGCTTCTTACAGGGAGAGCAGGTTCAGTGAGTGCCAGCATCAGCCCTTCTGTCACCCATCTTGTCCCAACTATAGCCTCATCCACCCCCACCCCCACCCACTCATCCAGCCCTGCTCTGGAGCGATGCTAATGTACGCTGACAGGACACTCTGCGGACAAACACAGCTGGAGAGAGCATGTCGTCCGTGCACATGATTAGAGAACATGACTTGATACACCAATTGTCACAATAACTCCATGCTGCATAAGTGGGAGTCTCTTGCTGACATCACTACTTCCGAAAAGCTGAACGGACTTAACTATCACTCCTTTACACCTTTAAAGAAATGGCTCCACCTCCTTAGAGGTGGGATTGCAAATGCACAGCAGAAAGTGAGCAGTGAGTTAAAAAGAAGCACAGGATTCCATGGAGGTACTTACAGCATCACTGTGGACCTGAAGTTTGCCAAAAGCAGCTTGACATTTGAATTATTAAGGAAGAACACACAGTACCGTGTGTGGCTTATAAGAGGGCACTGCATGGTGAGCACACATCGCTGAAGTGTCAAGTATCATCGGGGGGGAAATTAAGTGTAATATTGCATCTAACAGGGTAATGACACTCAGAAGAAAAGTCATACTTTAGCCAGACCCAGTCTGAGCATAGTGGAATCAATTCAGACAGCACGGATTCAGGGACAACTCTTGTGAAATGCTCCTCACTATCCTGCACCATCCTGACTGAATGACAATAAATCCCAGGAGATAGATGAAAATAGTCAAATGTCAACAGCTTCCATTAAAAACTCTGTTATCAGCCTGCAAACCAGCATTAGCAAAGTCCTAATAATGTAAGAAAGGTGGTTAATTGTGCTCTTGTCATCGCCTGCTTAAGAGCTACAGGCGAAAAGAAAGAAGAAGGAGAAAAAAAACATGGCAAAGTAAATTGCAGGGGACCCGTTGCCATGGTTACACCATTGGGAGATTATAATTCTTGTTTCCATTGGTGTAAATGCGGATGTGGTGGGGAGCTGAGGGTAGATGGACAGATTTTATGTGCTAATTACAGCACCGCTAATAACAGTATGTGATTCTAGTGAGGACTGAGTTTATGCCATGGACCAGGAAACAGATGCCAGGAGACAATTCAATTCATTTTAAAAATACATGCACGCACACATGCACACACACATGCACACGCACTGAACAATAGCAGCAGCACGCACCCTAATATGAACTTTCATCTCTGTTGTCAAACTGCTGATCTGATATGCCGTGACTAACAGCAGCTATTTCTGCAGATTCAAATTACTTTTGACAGAGCACTTTCTGGTCACAGGGCGATACATCAAGTCTCCAAATTAATAATCAGAAAAATCTAATTTGAAGAGATCCAACCATTTAAACTCTGAGCTTTGCTGCTTGTGCTTGAAACTTGATTGTCAAAAGAGTGCCGCTAAGCGTTGCTTCTGAACACCGATCGTCAGACCTCGGCTCTACTGGGTACCATCCGTCTTTTGGTTATGCATGCCTTACTATTTACATGCCTGCAGATGCCTCAATGGTTTTCATGACTTCCAACAGTAGCCTGGATGGTGCAGGGGGTTTTAAGCACAGCCTGCAGACTTTGCACGACGTCCCCCATCTTTCTCTTTACTGTCGACTCCATAATCAAGGCATTAACAACCCCTCCTCTTAGGGCAAAAATGTCCACCTATTGTTCAGTGATTACAATCTAATGTACCCAGTCACCTCTTCAAGTCCTGATATGTGTGCACCCCTTGAGGTGAAACAGAGAAAGGATCTTACCGGCAGTTATTGCATTGGCGCCAGTGAGCTCCCCATTGAAGCCGTTCTCCCTGGCTGAGTAGGAGGATGTGGCCAAGTGGGCACCACCAGCCTGGCAGGTCCTGTACGCTGAGGAAGAGTAGCCATTGGCTCCGTGGCTGCCAGCAGGCTCCTGTCCTCTCGCTGGGTCCCACTGGGGGGCACCGTCTTCTGGCTGTCGACTGTCTGCCATGCTAGTGCTAGCTAGCAGCAGGGGAGGGCGGGCGAGGGATGGGGTCTCTCCTTCTGGCTAAGAGATGGTAAGAAGAGGCGGAGGGAGGAGACAAGGCGAGGCACGATCAAAGCCTGGCGTGTTAGTCTTATTAACAGTTAATATTTGCAATGCTACACAGAGGAGACCGAACAATTTGCAGACCGGAGGGGACTCCAGGACACGCAGCATCAAAGCTGATGTGACTTTGTGTGTAGGTGGATGTGAGAAATACTGCCCTTGGATGTAGGCAGGCAGGTGACAGCCACTGGATGGAATGCTATTGATTTGTGAGTGTAATGACTCATACAGACAGCAGAGCAGGTAGAAATCGCCACTGGAGAACAAAGTGAACAGCAGACCTTGGATTGCATGACTCAGGCCTGTGGGGAGGGCAGGTGGGCTCTGATCCAGTCTGATGTTATACAAACAGTTAGAAAATGATAAATCCCACAGCAAAGGCAAAAATGTATGGTACTGACCAGCAACCAGCATGTCAGCTTATATTCAAAATGTTTCACAAATCTCAAAAAAAAAACTTTCAGAAAATTAAAGCTGGTAGATCAGAATAAGCGGAAAATGAGGCATGAAGCAAAAAAAAAAAAAAAAAAAAAACCCAAACCCCAGATACTATTAATGTGATGGAAATCCTGATGTTTGTAGTAAAACCCAAACCCCAGATACTATTAATGTGATGGAAATCCTGATGTTTGTAGTAATCCACAGAAGATCTTATTTCTTTACTGGTCCACACAGTCCTGATGTTTCCGTCTGCGGTCCCGTCTCATTTCCCCCAAAACAGAGCCTTGAGTGACATCTAATTCATGTGATTTCTGTGCTTCATCATTTATTCACTGAATCCATTTCATTTGCACTTTTGCGATTTCTCAAAAAGCACAGTTTCTAACTTTAAAAAAAACTTGAAACTTGTTTTTAAATATGCACATTGAGAAGGTTCAAGCTGCTGGATGGAAAGACCCCCGCTGTAATATGTGTCTGATTAAAGGTGGTTGATCAGACACATGTGGAGTGGGGCTCACACGCCAGCAGAAGGGTTCCACTATTGATCAGCCCACATGATCACTTGAGGCATGAGAGGCAGCAACATTTAATGATCCTTCTTGAAGGATACTGTGCAGATGGTGGGGGGTGATTAATGGACTTAATGTAGCCATGAGATCAATACAAAGGGGTGTGTATGATCGATCCTTAACTCAGTCTATGTGCTGTGGAACTGAGGTTACCGGATGAGTCTATTGGCCGTTTTGATAATGTTTTATTGTATGTGGGCTACTTACTCTTTCTTCCTATTGACAGGGATAGCAACACATGATAATAAATCATGGCTGTTTCAGTCACACTGTGACATCAGTATTGACCTTCAATCTCCTTGAATGTGGTCCTTGTGTGAAAGGGCAGAGTGAGAGATAAACAAATGGTCAAGAGGGAAAACGCAATCGTAAGCACACCTGCAAACGCTAACTGAAGGAAATCCTCTGTAAGGGATTTCGTTTTTACAGGAGGGTTGTGGCCATTTGTACTCCCAGCAGCCTATGTGCTTGTGTATAAGGGTATGTGTGAGAGAGCAATTTGTCATTTAGCTCTGCAGTCCACAGAGACCCAGAGACTAAAAGGAAGTCTGCCGGAGAAAACAGGAGTCAATAACTGCAGCCTCTAAGACCGAGGCAGTGCTACAGTGAGCACTGCATACCCCCCAATATACCTTCAATATATAACTCACTGTCTGCACGGAAGAACAGAACAGAGAAGACGAGAAAATAGTCCAGAATAGGGATTAAGCAGGTGATAGTGATGAAACAAATACAAATGCTACAAAAATAACCAAAGGCATGGGGATTTATTTATTCATTCATAAGTCTACATGTGTTTACATGTGCAGAGTCAATGGCGCTTTGAGTGACTCAGCTTTGAAGGGATCATCCGTGTGAATCAAGCCTGTGCAGAGACTCCGCAGCAGAGCCTCTTAACCAAGTGCTCTTTCAGTCTCATTCCACAGCAGTATATTTCAGGGCGTCCCTTCGCTGTCACCGTCTCGTCTGTTTCCTGTTCACCTACCGAGCCCCTGCTCCATGAAGAACACTCTCAATATTAAAAGTCATAAAGCAGAGCGAAGAGCCTGCTGTCCTGGTGCTGCGTCTCACCGCTCTGTCTGATCATGAAGGTCACTTTAACCTCTGTGGCTGATGTCCACGCCCAACAGCACCATCCTGACTGGTGGGCAGGCTCTGGGGGGTGGAGGAGAGAACGCAGTGATGCCTGGCTGACTGGAGGCCCTCAAGCTGCTGATGACAATGCTTAGTTTTGTTTGTGTGTTTGTCAATGAGGGTATGCCGCATGAGTGAATGAAACAGCACCACCTGCTGGGCCAAAGCATGAATGAATAAAATTCGGACTATTCAAATCATTATAAAAAGGACATGCTGGGTCTTGAGATTAGGCAGGCATTAGAAAACATTATGATGTGAAACTGCACCTCTATCATCAGCATAAAGCATAATCCAGGGCTGCAATGCAGCACTGTGTCTCATCCCTGCTCATTAAGATGCATTGTATTCGGTCTGTCCCTCACTACATACTGCAGTGCACTGTATGATGATGTAGGTTTCATTAACAGTGAGTAACAAGGAGACAAGGGCAAAGGGTTAACAAGAGAGAAGGGGGGAGAGGTATTCTTGAGGGTGATGAAGTAAGAAAAAAAAAAAATAAAAAATTGATTGAGGATCACAGGATCCCAGAGACAGATATTGCCCAGATGATGTAGTGTCCTCCAGGCATCGTGTCTGGTGGGGAGTGACAGAGTTAGACATCAGGCACCTCAGTGGACAGCAGGGCTGTTGCACTTGGCGTAAAGCCTGTGGCTTTTCGCCAGAGGGATACTGGGTCTGTCTCTGCACCATGCACAGAATGCATCTGAATATAGCCGACTGGACGCCTCCAAGGGAGAGCAACATGTACCGCCATCCTCCAGATGAAACAAGAGTCAACTCAGATCAACCTCTTAACACCAAGTCAATTAAAGCACATAAAAGGACATGTAATTTATCTGAATCCATTAGTAAGTGAATGCAATTGGGACATTGTTTAAAGTCACCTAGCAGTTTCTAATGTGCGAGGAAAACATCATGCAATCGTAGAATGAGCCAAGTGTGGGCCAGAGCTTCACTTAACACCCATAAAAATATAAGATATCATGACCATGACCTGATTGATGGTGCCAGACAGACTGTTTGTGAAACTGCTGATCTGGTGGGATTTTTATGTACAACACTCTCGGGAGTTACTCGGGATATAACAACACAAAACATCTGGTGAGCAGCAGTTTTGTGGACAGACTGGGACTGGGTGAAGCTGACAGAAAGGCTTCAGCATCTCAGATAACCACCATAGACAACTGCAGCGAGCAGGAAAACAGGTGCTCGACGACATTGAGGTTCAACTCCTGTCAGCCAAACAACAGACGTGTGTGTAAGGCTACACTGGTAATCACAGTCTCAGCAACACTGAGGGGATGAAAAGCGCAAACATGCAGCGGTATGAGCAGTATGTAACCTAATTAATCTAGTAAAGTAAGTAGAAATTTGTTAAGGAAGCAGAATCATATTCATGATATATTTATTGGTTCTAAATAAATAATGATTCTGATGTATGTTTTTCCTACCATGCTATGTGCAGGGTATTCAACAGGAGCCAATCAACCTGGTTGCTAGGCAACATGTACACTCTGTACGATGAACTGTTATTATAGCTTAATGTTTGAATTTACAGTGCACATTAATGATTAATATTCACATCTTTATGTGAATCCTCATATTTCTGAGTACTCTGGCAGCCACTGCAGCATGAAACTGAAATGTTGTAGAAGTGTTCAAAATACACAGAAGGATGAGTATTCACATTGGATTTTCAAATCTCTGCACCTTTCAGTTGTTGTGACTCAAATCTGCAGCATCTTCAACGAAGAAATTATCTGTGACAAGCTGCAATTTTTTTTGGTGCCATGAAACATATTCCAGCAAAAGAATGCTGCATGCTTCCCGTCATGTCTGAGAACAGCCAGAATACCTGAAAATCAAGCCGCTGCAGGGGGCACTTTTCCACACTGTCTCCTCAAAATAGATCACTCAGGGTACTTCTCCCTCCACTCTGTCTCATTTAAAACTGGAATTAGGTCATTTGGTGAAAGAGATGAACAGAGCAAACGAGAGCTGGAGCTTCTCCCAGCGGACACTCGGTGAGAGGCGCGGCTAGTGCCTGGACAGGTCACCAGCATATTGCGGAGACAAACAAAAAACATTCACACCTCCAAGCTGTTTAGAGCCACTACTTAATCCAAGCTGCAGGTGTTTGGCCTGTGGGAGGAAGCCAGAGTGGAAAAAAACACATCCACACTCCACACAAAAAAGCCCTGGTTGGTCAGACTCCTTATATTTCACTCATTGTTAAATAAGAAGGAGCTTTTCGCGCTGTATATACAAAATGACAGAAAAGTCAGAGGCTAACATAAAGAATATCTGCCAGGAACCCTTCAACACTACATAGCTAAGACACAGAATATGAGAGACTAACCTTTGTAATTATATTTTAGAATTAGATGCATTTGTTCCAATAAAGAGATGAAGCAAGACAAGATAAACCGTGAATGCATCTATTGGCAGGCCAAGGTAATCAGCGAGATAATTAAGCAGTCCATTTGTCATTTTCATGGTTCTTATCAGCTTCCTCACATCATTTTGTCAGATTTCTAAGCCTCCTTTCACCTGTGAATTATCCTCCCACCTGTTATTTCTTCTTCCCTCTTCACCTTCCTCCCATCACTGTTCATCTTCCTACTCACTCCTCCTCCTCCTCCAACACGCTTCATCTCTCTCCTCACTCTGCTCACTCCTTCTCTCCTCAACTCCCTCCTACGACCCGAGCGCTTTCACGAGCCACCACAGCGCTCGTGTGTGCGTGCGTGAGTCACACAGATGCTGCATTGCAGGGCTCTCCTCTCAGGGTCGTCTCAACGCAGGAGCCCGGGAGAAGGAGTGGAGCTCTATCCCATCACTAGTGCCTGTGTGTTCATACACGTCTCGTGCAGATATATGTTGAGCTGATATTTGAAAGAAGAGACGTTTGTATGAATGCTTAAGTGAGCCTGCAATTCTTCTTTGAGTCTATTTACTCACTTACCAAGAGTTAGATGAGAAGATCAGTATCTCTTTTATTTATTCCCTTTTATTTATAAAAGCTTAAATCTCTAATTTTCCTGAGGGAACCCTCCTGAAGGACTCAATAAAGTTCTATCTAATCTAATCTAATCTAATCTAAAATACACATCTGGCGTCATCAGATAGCTGTCTTAGCTTAGCATCAAGACTCAAAACAATTATCATCTGTCGGGGATAATGTGCTCCTTTTTCTGGCGAGGAGCAAAAGCCTCCTGGAGTCTCAGCTGGTTGCCTGGAAACAGCTCCTGGACAAAAATAATCTGGCACAGAACCCAAAGTAATACAGGTATACTGGCAACTGTACATTTTGGATTTTGGAGAGGTAGCAGCACTATTACATAACTAGGTAGGATTTTTAATCACATGACAAAGCAAGTTTCTTCTCCATTGTTAAGGCTAGATTTAAATAACCTGTATTTGGCTACAGCTACATATTAATTTACCTCTAAACGGGAATGATATCAATTTTCTTAATTAACACTTGAATAAAAATAAATGAAAAAAAAAAAAAAAAAACTGTGAAAGAATTAGTTTTTTCCTGGGGTGTCTTTAGTGGTTCTCACTACCAGGCCTAAAATTATTCTCATTGTAAACACTTCTCCACATGATGTTGGACTGAAATGTCCTTTTTATTCCTCAGCACTATCCTTTCTCTAAACTCTGTAATGAAACTTGCCTCTTGCTTGAAGTCGCTGTTACAAGACCTGATTACAGAAGCTTTCAGTGTCAAGGTCTTTGCTGAATGCAGTTTCAAAACCCACTTAGGATTTTTTTTTTAACATGAAAGGCAAAAGATGCTGAACAGCAGCAGAAAATAATACCACTTAGCAGGTGAAGCCAGGATTTATGGTATTAGTGTCTTTAAAATCCACAGCAAAGAGCTGGTAAATCTGAATACAACACAAAGAGGCCAGAGTAGGAAAAGAAGACCAATCATTCATTTGTATAGATCGTGAGCCACGTCAGTCCTGAGCATCCCTTCTCACTGACACTGATTTAAGCTTGTTTAACAGCATGTTATTATACATTTTCATTTGTATCATACCACATGTGGGTTTTGAGTCTCTCAAATAAAGATCTATAAAATAGGTAAAGTTTTAGTTTAAATTTGTGAAATAAATCAAACTATGGCACCAAACACAGAATCACACAATCAATCAATTCTTAGTTAAACTTGAATTTGTTGTTTTAGTTGTAGGTTTCCCAATAACATTAAGACCATTACGTGAAACTGGCTTGTGATTGTGCATGAATAAATTGGAGGAAAAAAACAACCCATCTCATCTGAACATGCATAAACAGATAATGGGAGACGCATGTTTAAAAACATCAACTCTAACCCCCCCCACATCCACTACCTGGAACTCTGTACGAGTACAGAAAACAAAGAGAAGCCATGAAAGCACGACTGCGTTTCAGTGGGCCTTGGTGCTGATTGTCTCACTAAAGCAGCTCTTCTCTGCCCACTCAATACCCACTTCCCACTCACAGCTCCTAGCAGCCTGGACTCGCATGTACGTCCACCCACACAGCCTTTTCATCTGTGGAGGTGCTTTCAGTCTCTCTGTCTAAAATGTTTCTGTTTCTCTTTCTGACAGGTAAGCACCACGTCTCAAATATTTAGTATAAATGAATGTGGTCTTGAAAAGTCTCAGTGTTGGTTCTCTATGAGGTTCTGGCGTCATTCACTGAGCCATTGTGAAGCGATAGTGGTGCAAAATGTAGCTGTACCTTTCTACTCCTATGCCAACAAGATTATGGCATAGGAGTAGAAACATGGTCAGAGCCTGATTCTTATCTTTTTAGCTTAATCTTTCACATGAAGTGAAGGTTACAGTCAAAATAATTTTTGGGGCAAAGTTGGGTCACAGGTTATCCACAGAGGGGTGAAACCAAAATGTGTTTTGGTGTTAACCTCTGGTTCGTCAAACAAAGGTAATGACAGTCTGATAGTATGAACAAGCTGAAATGAATATACCAGTTTAAATATCAATGAACTATGGGGAGAGGTGCAATAGGAAGTAACAAGAGCCAGTGCAGAGAAAAATCATATGGGAAAATAATCACTTCTTACATGTTCTGAGGGTTGAATCGTTGTGCAGCCACATTTAGTTTGTGATTTTGCAACCTTAAAAAACAGCAAGCATATGTGGCAAGACACACATCAGGGATCCTTACCTGGTCGGTCGGTCTAGGGCTGGAGAAGATGACACAGGCTGCCCGCTCTCTAAATCTCACAGGGTTGGTGTCAGGGTTTCTAGAGGATTACTGAAAACCAAGCAGGGCCAGGATCACAGTTGCATCTGTTAAGTATGAAAAAATTATATCAGTATAGTTCGACGTATATTTGGACAGGAAGAAGGACAGAAAGCTGGAGCACATAAAGTCAAACATTCTTGGCTTTACTTGTTAATCGCAGAAAGATGGGGAGCAAAAAGAAGGGACCAAATAAAACTGGTTGTTTCCAGCTATGATTGTTTGAGCTGTTCCACACAGCAAACACACAAAAGATGAAAAATTGCATGCACATCTCTGCCCAAGCTTTAAAGACCATAAAAATACACCGGGGAACAGGTACACCAGGAATAGGAACAGGATTAATGATCGTGGGTTGCATTAAAAACTTATTCGGAGCTGTTGTATCAGACCGCACATCTTCCAGCAAGGTGCACATAACAAACTGTTAATGGCAAACAGCTTGAACACACATCATCTGCTGTGGAGATCATTTGCATATAAACACCAACAGATTAAAAGAAGCATTTGTGGTTCAGTGAAGTGGTGAAACAGTTCATATTTAATTAAAAAGACAAGTGAGATCAGCACATAACCACCATGATGGATAAACAAGAACATAATATAATTAAATGAACAGCCATAAAAATTGTGAATCACCGTAATATATACTTTGAAAATGAAGTAGTGCTGAATAGAAGCGAAGTAACCTCATGCATACTCTGTTTTCTCTGTACTACATCCACTAATATTCCACTTCTGGTTACAGGGATCATGTTTCATCAAACAATAAGGCATTAGACTTTTTGAAGACTGAGATCAAGGATTTTGCATTGGAAACAGAAAAATGAGAGAAACAGCTTTCCTGAGTCTGGATAAAGTTAAAATATATAAACTACGACACTAACAAACACTAACTAAGCAAACTGTCATTGTCGAACTATTGGACCAAACCACGATATCTATTTGCCCTGCATTCAGCCTTATAGCCTGCTGACGTGAGAGTGGAGTTGATGTTCTCATCTGATATGTGGTGAGAAATGTGCCCAGAACACCTTCACACACTAGAGCTCTTACTGTTAAGTATGCTGCTTCTGCTTTTGCCGTTTAATCACTGCAATCGCCCGACTAAACACGGCCATTTGTACATGTTAAGTCCGTAAAAGCACATATTCACTCAAGCATCGCTGGCACAGTCATGAAATAATCAGCATACTCTGCAAAAGAAGCATGGGCAGTACCTCGACAACGACAAAAGCAATCATACACAGCTTTAATAGAACTTTAAGAGCAGAGTGCTGATGTGGTCGGCAGCTTTTCTGAAGGATCAAAGCTGAGTGAGTGAGTCAGCAGCCCCGCAAGCCTCTTTTTTAAACCATATTAGAAAAAGTGACTTCTGCTCCTGTGTCCAACTGAATAAGGGGGGGGGTTCGTCCCGGTCTTGACTTTCATACCCAGGAAGTTTCAAACACAGTTCAAACTTCAGGACACATGACTCACACGTGGGGGTGGATGGGACAAAGACGACAGAACGGCAGCCAGGTGGGTCCCACCTCTGACCCAGGTACCCTCAATGGCTCGAACCACCATACAAATCAAATCCTTCAGACTCCCAGCAGTCTGCCATGACCAGGAGGAGGAGGCCTCTGAGAGATGAAATGCTTCAAGAAACTCAATCAAGTCCAAATTGACCTGGATGACTGCGAATCTCCACAAGACTTAACTCCTTCCACTGCGGTAACATCCTTAACACAGAACAGAAAGAGCAGAGGGCCTGGAGCCAAGTCAGCCAAACCCTCAGAGCTTTGAAACCAACCAAAGCAGAAGAGACGTTCTTCTTTCTTGCCTCAGAGAGACCTGAGTCATACATGAGACCAGGACCTTGGAAAGGACCGCATATATTACTGAGAGTTAACACAGGTTGGTTTGTACATCAGAGACATCTCGCCTCAAGCAAATGATGCATCTCTGCAGCTCATTATGAAATCTTAAGGCACTCAGAGGTGCTAACACTCATGTCTCTTTTAAAACCCTCCTGGTCCTCTTTCAGGAGGAATGGAGTTTTAAAGGAAGTTTTATAGGGCTATAAACACATGTGGCACCAAAGCACAATAAAAGTAAATCAGAGATTATAGTACAGCTGAAAAAAAAAGATACTCACAAATCTGTAAAGATTAGAGAACTCATTTTGAGGTAGTAAGGAACTTTTTGAGGATGCCAGATACAAATTTGAACTGTGGTGACTCAGGCCCATGGCAGGAGGAACCAGAGGCAGGTCTGGTGAAGCCCTGGAGCCGAGGCCAGTCTCTGGCAAACACACTCACCAATTAGTCCGGTAGGTGATTACAGCCTCTGCAAAGCTTCATGGATCTAAGTTAAACCATGTGTTTAGACCACCAGGGCTGTAGAGTAGATCTGTAGCTGCCAACAACCATCATGTCCAAGAAGAGGGTCGCCGAAAGAGAAAACGGCTCAGCTTTTGACTGGATAATTGCAGATATGTGTAATAGCCCATTTTAATTGGTTTTGTCAACTTTAAAGATGTCTTGAAAGTAAAAAAGGAAACAACCAGAGGAGATCTTGAGTCACCTCCAAGGACAGAAGCCAAGTTTTTACCCCACAAGTAATTGCTACATTGGTGGAACTTCAGTGATCCACCCATGTACTTTACACTGCTCCCACACTAACTCAGGCTTCTTCATGTACCATTCAACTCGAAGTCAGTTCATCAAACTCGGACAATGCAATAAAACAATGAAGCCTTTTCATGGAGAACTGTCTGCAATTAACGCACATTATTCAACCCATAGATTTTCTTATATTCTAATTTGCACTCTTATTCATTACTCATTCTTAAAGGCACATGAGTCTGTCCTTCAATAAATAACATCCATTCAAAGACTGATTATACTGAGTATATCCAATCATTTAACCTTTTTAACATTTGCATGAAAAAACATGTAGCTTCTTGTACTATTTCGAAAGTCTTGTTGGCCGGACCAAAATAGCCGAATGAGGCAAAAACACAAATCAGGAAATATTCTAGGACAGTGAATTGCGGTCAGGAGCTCAGAGAGACGAAAATGAAACAAAAGAGAGGACTCAAAAGAGAGGCTGAGGAGCGATGGACAAGCAGAGCGAGAGAAAATTTAGAAAAAATTCAAATCTGAGGAAGGAAGGACATGTTACATGTTCTTCCCTTTTTACTGTAGCAAAACTCAGTGTTAAATTATCTCTTGTAATTTCTTACGTCTCAGACACATTTGAAGTCCTCATCGAAATATTAAAAGAATAATACATGAGGTCTGAACTGATCCATCAAGTGAACGAGATGTTTGTTCTTTGAATAAATCATTATCTGTTAATAGAATCCCTTATTGTGTACTTAGGAGATTTTTACCACTCTCCTATAATAGAACAAATGTGAGTTGGTCTCCATTTGGTAACGTTTACTATTTTATTTTAGTAGTCTAAGTACTAAAGAGTTTGTCTTCAGAGATAAAACAAACACAAGTAAATCTCAACCTAAGCTTAAAATTGGAGTTAATTTTGAGTTATCTATTGCTGATGGAGACACTGAACATAACTCAACAAAAGACAGATAAAAATCAGGCATATTATGACTTAAGTGCTTCCTATATTTGCACTGGGTAAGAAGGAAGTCATAATAAATGTGAGGGCGGCTGTCAACAATGTGAAACGTGGACAGCTGTCTGTGGTCTGCCATTCTGGTTCAGCCACCACCATGTGTGACGGAGGAGTGAGGGTGAGAAGTTAAACAAACAGGAGAAGGTGAATCCAAACCTGCTGGGAAATGCCACCAACGTTTTGCTTCACAAAGGCAGCAGGGGGGAGAGAGACAGGGTTTTCCCATCAGGCACTTGGACTGTGTTTTGCATGTGCACATATACCCCTGTGTCCATGAAAGTGTGTCAACAATTTAAATATGGCATCTAAAATATCGGAAGTGAATGTTGAGGGATGGTACTTCACAAGTGAATTAATTAGGTCAATCATTCAGTAATTCATTCTCTCCTATCATCTTTAAGGAAAACCCTTCATAATAGTTCATTTTCTAAATTCATGTCAGTTGTGTAGCTATAGCAACAGGAACACAGGACATGTAGAGTCGATGGATGAGTAGTTATGTGGGTGATGACAGACTGACGTCCGATGATTAATGACTTTATCTCTCGTTGTGGGTGTGACAGGAAGAGATGAACAAAGATCTTGCGCACGCAGACTATGCCACGCTCAGAGTAAGTTGTGTTATTATAGCTATTCTTCTTCTTTGCTGAATAATTAAAATCGCAGACGTGCCCCCACATTCTTGTCTGAAGAGGTAAAATGCACAATGGTGCCAACTGGATGGATTTCCATTCATTTGCATATCAGAATATCTCTGCAATGCTGCCAGGCTGGAGTCAGGATGACAAAAGACATGTCCCCACATGAAAATACGTTTATATTTTAACAATTTTGAAAAACCTTTCATATTAGTTTGATGGAAAATTCCTCGCAGTTTTGTGTTTAAATGGCAATGGTGCATTGGTGTTAGTGTTAGTGATGCTAGTAAATAGAACATGATGACATTAAAGTTCATTGATTTTCACAAATAGAATTATACCTGCCAAAATGAAAAAAACCCAACTTTGTTTAGGCTTTCAGGTGTGAAAGTGCTGATCCAGGAGCGCTATTAAAATCAACATACGGGGTTCCATATATCAAGATCTAATTATATCAAGTGCTAATATGTCCGCATTGCATTGCATCAGCCACAAAGTCGGTGAACATCATCTTTCAGCTCTGCTGAGAAATGTTTATGTCTCTTAGGCTTCAGTATTTGTCTTGCTTCATTTCTTGCTGGACAGTTAAACTGCAACCAGCGTCTGTGAGCTTATGACCTGGAAGAAGAGGTTAATGGTTTTATATGGGGGCATCTGATGACAGCGATGCGGCCCAGCGTAAAGGGTTCCATAGATTTGTGGGATCAGCTTCAGCAGCAGCTCTTTCACAGCACAGGGAGATGGTCATTGGAGGAGTTTAGTGGAATAATTGCCTAATGGAGTTTTTTTTAATTTTTATTTGCTTGTTTAATCCTTTACGACCTGATGTACCCTTTACAAAAACAAAATCACAACAAATTTGAAAGCTTCCTCCTAAGACATCATCGATTTTTGCCTTGGTAACTGGAAATGACTGGTCATAAGAATGTTTTTATTCCCCATCTACATTTTGCATTGCTGATGGGAATTACTGTATATCCCTATGCATTAATATGTCTTCGATTCTAAGGAAAGGAGAGACTTGGAACCTGTTCTGAAGTGGTCAAACATCCATATGCTGCAACCAGCAGGTTAAAGCACATTTTAACACCTTTGAGAATTTTAATTTTATGATTATGGCATGAAGTAACAAAAGCAAAACAATCCCTGATACTGACATAAAAAGCAACAAATAGTATGAATTTTAATGATTATAAAGAAATTAAATGATGGTTTGAAGTTTCAACGTATCAGCAGCTTACAGTAAATCCCATATTATTATTTTGTCCGGAGGGATGACAAAGCTAAATACATGAGGTCTGTGTGCCAGACAATTTGTAGGTCACCCTTTAGATTTGTCTCTTCCACTTGGCAGAGAAGTGACGAGACTTGACACCAGAAATTAATTTGAACAAACATAGAGAATTTTTAGTGTCTCAGTCAGTGGGAACAATGTGCCCTTCCACTCTGCACCTGATCCATGAAACCGACTGTCTGGGAGTGTCTGGAGAAGTCCACACACACACACACACACAAAGCATAGCCTTGTCTTAACACATGTACACTCAACATATGAGCCATCATATCATGCACTGTTTAAATGCAGGACACAAAGCCACGTCTTGCTCAGGCTCCTGTATACACAGAATTAATCAGCAATTCCATACACACCGTACTTCTCCTGCTTCTGTCCTACAGTGGGATTGCAAGTGTCAACTCGAAAGCGGCACAGTGACGCAGCATCTTTGCAGCAGCACCCAAAGGCATATGCAGTGAAGAGAGGGGGAGACGGAGAGACAAAGGGGTGTGTAAGGGGGAGCAAAACAGAAGGAGAGAGAGAAGAAGAGACTGAGCTACACACCTGACTGGATGGGGTGTTGTCTTCTGTGGCTTCGAAGAAAGGATAACATCCGAGACCTGAGAGGGTGAGAGAGGATAAGGGGGGAAGAACAGTAATGAGGGGGAGAGGGAGGAGAAAGGGGGGGGGGGGGGGGGGAGCGAGAGAGGGGGGAGAGAGAGAGAGAGAGAGAGAGAGATTAGATTTGGTTGCCAGTAGTTTTGGAGAGCAGTGGCAGGTGGCACCTCAGTTAACACACACTTCCTCAGTCCCTCTTATACACGGACAGATGGAAAGGGAGGGAGGTGGAGGTGATAAAGTACTAAGAAGTGGTTGAGAAGGGCGAGTGTGACTGATACTGGTTCCCAGTCAACTGTGAATCTACAGAAAGCGATAAAGCAACAGAGAGGGGGAACGTGTGAGTGCACCTTATTTAATGCAACCTGTACAGCGTTCATTTGACAGCAGCCGAAAGACATATCTCCGCATCTGTTCTTGTCTCCTCTCTCTCTCTCACACACTCACACACACACACACACACACACACAGTGGAAAGCCTCCTGAAAGGGTAAACGCAACCATGTGGCCCCATTTATCAGATGCACAGTCGCACACGAGAGCCGACACAGACTAACTGGCTTTAGTCCAACACCCACAGTCTGAAAATGCTATTAAATGCACCCATTGTGGGCCACTGTGGGTATCTCAGCATGAGGGCAATGGGTTCATCATATGAATTACACTGAACCAGCGGCAGACAACATAAATCATCAATGTCAAAGGAGTTGGCGACGCTACATGCCCCACCCCCCTTCTCTGACATTTTATCAGTTCAGGACCAGGATCAATCGGGTCAGTTACTGATACAAAGGTTTCCTGGGTCTTAGTAGCACTAGCAACAAGGGACGACAAAAGTGCCTTTACATCTTCATTAATTAATTTGCCACTTCCGGATGATGCCAACACACTTGGCATGACATGCAGTCCCAAATGTTAAAAACTAGGAGGAGACGAGATGGGCCAACCCCCTTTGTTTGTTCTTTGTTCACTGCTCTGATGCTGTCATCGTCAGTGTTAGCAAAGTCGGCTAAAGTAAACTTTGAGCCACACCCTCTATCTGCCAGGTAGGTAGTAATTCAGGTGCCAGTGATTCCAGGAGACGTGTTAGATGTTCGGAGGGCTCCGATTAAGAACATAACTTAATAATAATTTCATGACATACATTGAAATGACTGAAGATAATGAAACATAACTTAACCAATAACTCCATGTGCACAATTTCACTGTAAATTAAGTGCTGGAAAAAGCTGCTCTGCTGGTGAAAATAAAGCATCTTCAAATATGATTATCCCTCCTAAGTTTTCCTTTTCATATTCGCCCCATAATAAGAAATCATTATCTGAGGTACAGCCCTACAGCTCACTCGGTGAACCCATCACCTTCTTGTCAGCAGTGAGGATGCTGGCAATCAAATTCCTCAAGTAATTCCACAAAGCTTGTGACCATGGGCTCCACAAACATATTGAACTCTCGTTATCCCAGCCACTACGCGGCCGATAGGAAGGACCAGAAGTAATTTCCTTCAACACTGATTTATTGTTGGATAGCAACAGCTCATCTAAATAATGTGTTTGCACAATATAATACAGAAGAGTGTAAAACTGCAATATGTGGATCCTCCAGACATCTGCAGCGATAATCTGTTAATGAGTTCATCTAAACAGGAAAGAGGCGGAGTCACACAGGTCTACAGCCTCTAAATGTGCTCAGCATAGAACAAGACCAGCGTTCATGTCCTGGGCAATTACTGCACATAAAAGAATGGCTGGACGACTTTGAGTATAAAGCTTGGGAAGTTGCTCCACTGAGGAAAGCCTCTTTTGCACGCAGCCCTTCCAGGAGGTTTCACAAATGAGACCCAAATGTTCTTTGAGAGGGGAAGACAGTGGTCTGCTGCTGCACTGCGCTGACACTGTGACATACAAGAGCGATCACGATAAAACAGACTCATATTAACACTAAGCATCATCAGTATGACGACAAAAGCTTTGGCTTGTAATGTGTAAGTAAGTGTATTGTTCAAGTTCCTTTACTTGAAATAAGAAGGAGGGAGGCATTGTCTTATTATTTACTTTTTTTTCGTAAGGTTTAATTTTTGCTGTTGGAGGTATTTCCAACACAAAACAAACAACCATACAACTGCCGGCTAATATGTGGGAGGCAACTCCTCGTGTAATCTGCAACGCTGCTTCATCGCTCCCTCCTGATGAATGAGAACTTAACACCTCCTCAGAGGCCCCAGCAGGCCGCCCTGCTCAGCTTCCTCCTGCTATTCATGAGCGTTCTTCTTCATCCGATCAAATGCTGTTTGAAACAAACGCCTGTGATAGCAGTGGATGAGACGGCTAAAATGTTAACCAGGAATGTTGAAGCACCAAACTAGCGGGTGCTCAGACTTATTATTATGAGATGTCTGGTGTGAATCGCCGTCAGAGCTGATAGGGACCTCCAAAAGAACAGGTTTGTCTCTTTTTGCAGTTGTTACCCCTTTACAGAACAGCACTGTTGGCATAACATTCTTTTTGTTTACCACATATCAAGAGCTCAAGTGAAACATAGTTTCATCAAAACATTGACCCCGCAGCATTTTAGGAGGGAGTTAGCTCATGTAAAATTCACGAGCAACTTCTGGCCTCTGTTAAACTGGCAAATCTGTAAATTGTATCCATTATTTATTTGAATTCAGTCTGCTTCAATTTAAGCTTCAATCTTATCGCCTTAAAGTCTTAAATTATTGCATCACGAAGTTAAAATTGTGATTTTATTACAGTGTGAAGTGACACTGCATGGCTTACAATTCCAGTTCTCTTCCCATTAAATGTGTTGTTATTTTTAATTCATTCATTCAAGCTAATAATTAAATTGAGATAGTTGTAGTTGTGTGCCAAGGTTATAATTAACTGAATTTTAACTTAAAAATGAGATGAAGTAAATTGCAAGAACAGTGGTATGGAGTGGATTGCAAGGGACTCTTTCACTGAAGGTAGCGCGAGTCTTGCTGTACATGTTTCACTTATTCCACTGATTCTGCCCTTTCAGAGATCTTTCAGCCGCGAAATAACTATTATTCACCATCATGCCAGAGCCCGGAGAGACACACACACAGTGTGTGACAAAGGAAATTAGAAGTCAGGGACTAAAACCAGCGACTGAAACAGAAAAAAGCCTAACTGCCACAGTCAGCCTGAGCTTTTGCTACTTGTGACTTGATGACAGGTTATTTTCAACCCCGGGGGAAGCAGGGCAGCGAATCGCACAAAAAAAAAAAAAAAATTAACTTGAGTAGTGCAGTAGAGACTGGATCTGAATCCAGTTCAATTATTTGAGTTAAACCATCCAAATGATTCAAGTTAAGTGTTTTCTTTGGGACAGTTTTAGTGACTGAAAAGGAAACACACTGGAAAAGCAGAAGAAATCAGAAATTAACTATGATTGTCCAACGTCATGAAAGCCCAGAGGCATGAGAAATAGATTTGTTTTCAAGGGCACCAGCAGCATATTGTTGAGATGAATGAACAATCTCATCTTTTCATCTTGTTTTTTCTTTTTACATTTTATCAGTGAAAGACTGCGCCCATTGTTGGCCTATCTAGTGTCATTAGGAGGTCTTTGTTCATTAAATCTATTTTTGGACGAGTGTTTCTCAATCCATCTGAGTTTCCCAAAAAGAACCCCCTACATTAACAGCACAACAAGTCCTGCCCCCTTTCTGTGTTTTGGTAAAACACTGAATCAAACAGAACAGTCTCTCCCCTCCTTGGAAAGCAGCAACGGCACCCTGTGCCAACAGGATCTACAGACCAGGATGCAACAGGGCAAACAAAACAGGCAAATAATTGGGGTGATGAAAAGGTCAGCTGAAGCTGAAAAAAAAAGAGAATAAACTATAAACAATAATACAAAACTCCCTCCTCGTCAGACTCATTAATCCCTGTATTTTAAATAACGAGTATCAGTCTTCCCTTCCTGTCCCTGGGCAACAAATTACTAGCGAGACAAATCACATTTGAGTTTCATGATGTAATTAGTTTGGGCAACAGAGGAAGCAAAGCAAGGCAGAAATGTGAAGACAAGACAAATGACACTGTACTAGACGTATATTAATTATATCAGCAATTAGCTTAAAGCAATGTTAGTCAGCTATTTACCTTGAGTTACAGTTTGAGGAAACCAGACTAGTGATGGGGCAAACTGTGTCCTCTGCTCCAAACCCTGAACGCTACATTTGCAGCAGGAGAGCTTACAGGAGGTGCGTGACTGAACCATCCGGCTGAGATCAGGCCCAGTAGAGATCCATTAGACAGTCATGGAAAACCACAGTGAATCTGCGTGGAAATATCCCAGTGATGAATAACTGCAGACTCCAGCATCTGACAGCACTTCAATTTCAGACATTTCGTAAATATGCTTTTTCCCTCCTGGACGTTTTCATGCACAGATATTCCCGCAACTGCAGCCATATTTATCTCCCGCCAGTGCATGAGCTCTGCAGCGTGTACTCGCATGTTCCTATTGGACGGCTGTTGCTAAATGTGAGGTACAAGCAGCCAGCTAGCGGAGTCCTCCCAGACTCCTGTGGTCTGTTCTGAAGCCACATCAGCCGCGGTTCTGCTGGGCGGGGTTTGAAGCATGGCGGCGGCTTTCTTCCGCTGGAGCGCACACACGTGGCCCGCATTAAAAACGTCACTGTGATCCTAAAACCAGAGCAGCATCAAAGGCGCGAGAACACTTTACATTAAAGTCAGAGACTGTTGGGTGAAGGATTTAATGATAAATGCTCGCACACAATTAACAACTTTTACTTCCCTGACTCAACAAGGAGAGAGAGAGAGAGAGATAGATAGCAGCATAACTGGGTGATTCATGTCTAGCTTCCATGCTGCCTATGTGAAGCCCAGGAGCCCACATATATAGCTGACATAAAGCAATAACCCCCATAGATATGAGTCAAAGTCTCATTCACTCTGAATGATTTGCTGAAAGACACTGATAAATTCCAGCACAGGAATCCAGAAATAGCAAAGAATCCAGAGAGGAAAAACAAAGTGAACGATATATAGAGTCAAAGGACCATCGGCAGCTATCGTTAGCTTTATGAGAGGACAGAAACCCTCATTCATGAGGAGACTGGTTCCTCTCTGGCCGGGGCTGCACAGGATAAAATACCCTGCAACAGAACTGTTCCTCTTTCAGACAAGTGTTTCCTCCACAGTCGACCGAAATAACCCCTAATTTCCCTTTGCAAATGAAAACAGAGAAAGGGAAATTGAATGGAGGATGAGAAAGGAGAGAAAGAGAGTGAACTCCCATTTAGGGGAGTGAATTTCCTCTCTGTGCTGCCTGTTTTCCTGTTCAATGAATTTCATTTCTGTCTGCTCCTTAAAGAAAGACGAGGAAAAGATTTAACATAATAACAAAAAGTTCAACACAAAATGACCAGGGTAGAATGAAATTGTTTATCTCCCTCATCACTCCCTCCGTGCTCCTCTCTGATTCAGGTGTTCCTAAATGGCCGCAGTGAAAAAGCAGTCACAACGCGTATCGTCACATCAGACAGACTCGCCCAGCTTTAGATGGCGCTGCTCTTTACAAGCGCTTTCACGGATTCCTCATTGGTTTACGTGGGCTGCAAAACAAACAGCTGACGAACCCTCCCTGGTCTGTGATCTCACACAGAAACACCAGGACGCATATGGACGACGTATGGCTGCTATTCAAGTGTAGGTGGGTGCAGCTTACCCTGCCGCTGACTCTCAGACTTTTATTTATTCCAACGAGTTGAGCCACGAGGTTTTGAAAAGCACCAACTCTAATGCTGTGTTGCCACACTGAGGCTCAATCAACTTGGTCAATGAGGATTTTAAAGCACGATCAAAATTTAAAGGAGAAAAAAACCCTCATGAGCAAATGACAATCACAATATTACTGATTAAAAGGACTTGCTTGTGTTTAGAATCTCCAGGGCATCATAACCTGGACGTGCAAGTGTTACGGTGATATAACCAGTTCCAGCTTGTTGTTCCCAAAACACCCAGTGCACACAACCCTGTCCAGTTTGTTGTACGTGTACTGACGCGACTGAGCAGACATGTTTTGCCTCAAAATGGAGGACGCTAACACGAAAACCAGGACATCAAGAAGAAGCATGGGGAAATTGTTTGTGTTCTACAGTGTAGATGGCGATATGATAAACAAAGATACAGAGGTTCATTCACCCTATACCATACACATGTCTTCGTGTCCTGCATGCTAACCTGTGGAGGAGGTCCAGTGTTCAGCTTTGTCTGACTGCGCCAACAGATTGTGTTATTCCAAAAGATGGTGGGCCGCTCTCTTCCGTTGGCAGTGTGCAAGCACGAATGACGAGGGGCTGTTTATTACTGACGAACCCGGTAACGGTTCCCTGGGTTCCAGAGTCGTGACCCAGCCCCGTGCGCTTTGCCTCCAGGCTTGGCTCAGCACCTCCTGGGTCTGACGGCTCCGGCGGCCAGGAGACAACCTCAAACATAAACATACAGCGCTCACTGGTGCGACTCGACTGGCATTTGAGATCAGGAACGATACATTCAGTCATGTTGATCGATGAATCATCCTCTTCCCCTGAATCAGCTCAATTTAAGCGTCATTGTTACGTGAACCTTGAGAGTCAGAGCAACTCATTGCATCTGTGTAGGAATGCAAACACTTCACACATCCAGTCCTTAATGTTCCCAGCTGGTACAGCATGAAAACACATTGTGTCTGTGTTACGTGTGAGTGACTGTGTGCTGCTGGTGTGCTCATGGGAGTGGGGAGGGCTGCTGTGGGTGGTAATGAGCTAGCCGCTCAGTTTCCACAGCAACATCCTAACTCAGTCAGTCTCCATGGCAACTGATAACAGCATTAGTTCATTCTGCCTAAGTGAAGGTTCATATCAGACGAGGGGCAATTTGATTTTTTTTTTTTTTTTTTATACAAAAAATGACAGGCAAGGATACTGTTAGTCATACTCCTGATAAATATTTGCAGGAAAATTAAAACCCTACACACCAGGCATCTCTATGAAGCGGAAGGTTTCTTCTTTTAATTAGGCAGGGGCTGCTGGAAAATCTGGCATGTTCATTTGTGTTCATGTGCGTTTCTTGAGCACCACACTATAGCTAGCATGACACGTTACCATTGAAACTGGCTACGCTACGCGACAGCTAATGCGTTAGCTTCCATCACCGCAAAAAGATGAATTCATTGGGGAAACCAATACAAATGTAATGAAATGTGACAATGATGATCAATGATTCTCATAACACCCAGGTTGAAGCCAGCTGTTGCCTCATGTCCCCGTGGGTGAGTCACGGTCTGCAACGAGTCGGCCAAGAAACTGCAAGATTTAATTTTTGAAAAGCACAAACCACGGGGAAGAGAAGAATAAAAGATTATCAGAATAACTGGATTTTCCACGCCTAGTCAGATTCCTGAATGAAAACCCTAAAGAACGGCCTGAAAATGGTAGATCCCCTTTACAACTTAAAGGACCTCAAACTGTTTGATTAAAATCCAAAGAATAAATGTGCACAGACGGAGAGAGTTTGAATCACAAAGACTTGCTGCTTCCACAAACTATGATTGTTTGGCCAAAATGTGTCAGCTGCAATCAGGGTGTATGTCCCTTCTCTTTTCTTTCCTCGTATTTGTACACAATAGAAAATAACATTGACCAGAGCTCAAATCATTTACTCATCATTTACTGATGTGGCACCACGCAGCCATTTTGTTGTTCCAGTCGTGCCATGGCAAACAAATTAACCTTCCCTGGCTGCACCATCATAAAACAGAAATGCATGTTTGTCAGCATGTCAAGCATTGTGCGTTCCCCAATCCAATTCTCTCTGCGGATGTGAAACAATCCAACAGCACCCGATGGTGAGCAATTACTGTGCGTTATCTCCACATCACAACTGGATTGCCGGCTCCAGGTTGCCATGGAAGCAACAGGGGCACTCGATACGACGCTTCAACAAACCTGGCATATAGGAAATAAACACATAAGGGGGAAACAAAGGTGGGGAATAATGATGATCATGTCGATCCGGTGGTGTGAGTGTGTCGCCTGGAAGCGGTGACTGCGCTGTATAAATATATACTATATGAGCACTGGCCAGGCGCCAACACATCCTCCTCCTGGATTCCTTCAACCGCTCTCTCATCCCTCCAGCCCCTGCTGCTCAAAACAAAAGCGAGGCACATAAAGCCATGTGCCGCAACACAGCAGAACACCGCAATGTGCAAATCAAATAGAAGCCATGCCTGAGGAGACAAGAGGCACAGGGACTGAAGCCAGTAGAAGAGAGCCAGCTCTACAGTGTGTGAGTGTGGACAGTGGGTGATGGACTTAATCCTCCTCAGGGGGAAGTACCAATGCTGCTGATATGAGGGACTGTGATGGTGTGATGGTGGACATACAGTAGTTGGTGATTGTATCTGCTCTGTAAGAAACTAGCTGAATTAAGAAGACTCTAGAAGTATCTGAGGGCTGTAATAACGCCAATGGTTTTCAACATACAGTAATTAGCTTTTGTTTGATTTATAGAATGAATTACCTGTACCTTATTCTCACTTCAATTATATGTGCAATTTCGAGGTGATGCAACCAAGTGGACTGAGCCTGAACAGTGTGGAGGTTGGCTTATTTTAGTCATTAATGATGAAGTAATTAAATGTTGAGTTCAGGTAAAGTAAAATATTGATCGCCGCCTAATTACTGGTTGCAGTATTAGTATTCGTCCTCCTCCACATCAGTAGGAGGGACGTGGATGAGACAAATCGAAGAACACATTTAATAGCTCTTTTCAACTCTGGATGCTGTCAGATGAATTAGTTATTATGATCAAGTGTTGGTTTTTTAAGGATTTGTTAAAATTCCTGCTTCTTCCCACACGCCAAATCAGCACTTTCCAAGAGACCACCTTCCTGCAATAGGTCATTCTATGTATGTCTGTCTGTGTGTGTGTGTGTGTGTGTGTGTGTGTGTGTGTGGGGGGGGGAGTGAAGTTATCCCAGCGTTTTTTTTCTGATGTAATCCTGTTATTTCCTCCAGTAGGAAGGTTCCCACTCACACTTAATCACATATAAACTGGCCCTTAATCCTGGTAATCTAATAACCGTTGTATTGTTTGGGCACCTCTCTGTGTGAAGCTCGCCATGGTTCTTACGAGTTACCACGTCAAGTCTTACATGAGTTACCGCTAATCATTTTTTTTCACTGTTGAAGGTGGTAGTGCTGCTGCTTTTCTTACACAATAGAGACCCATAGACCAGTTGTTAACACTGAGCACACGTTTCTACAAATGGTTTATATGACCACATTTCACCATATAGAGACTTTGGACTGAACAGGTACAACAAGGTGCAGTGTGTTGTTCGAGGTGAGGTGAGATTAAAACAGGGTTGAACAGATGGTCCGAGATTAAAGCCTGAGAGAAGGGAGCTGCTTCGCCACCCCCCTGAGGAGTCGGCCCACAGGTTGTCTCAGAGAAGGAAACACACGTAATCCTTGATAGTGCAGCTGTGACGGAAGACGTCTCAGAGTAAAGCTCTGTAGTTGTGACAGTGGATGTCTCAGTGTATCGCTCTGTAGTCTGTGAATCCTGCTCTAAGTGGGAATATTGGTGACAGTGAGACTAAAGCTTTTTGATGGGATTGGAGCGTCAAGAAGGAAACGGTCCTCCACGCCACATCCAGCGAGACCCAGCATTCAAAAGGGTTTAGGAACCACCACAGTTAAGAGATAGATGATGGAGTCTTCTATTCTAATTGGCTACCAAGGGATGTATTGTGAATTGGCACTAACTGGATGCATGTGTGAATGTGATGATGTGTGTGTCTGTTTTGCTCTGAGTAGGACTTCCTGCGAGTAGGCATGGGTGTTTATTACGTAACTAAAAAACTTGCTTCCCCGCAGACGAAACGCTGCAGAGATGAAACGCTTCAAAAACAATAAGAGAATGATTCACGTTCTTCTCTCATGTCTTACTTGTAAGCTTTTACGCCTCAAATACCCAGAGATCTCCAACAATTTCAGAACCGTGCACCTCACACGTGCACTTCACAAGACATCTGCCCGACACACGGGGAACCTGAGCACGCGCGGTTATGAAAAATAATAGAATGCCGATGTCAGCTGTCTCCGAAAATTGGTGAATCAGCGCTAAGTTAATTTCCTGCGCTCTGTATCCTCACCGTATCTCACCTGGTAATGAGGAGATCGAGCTTGATGCACTCCATTAAAGCCATTTGGACTTGTTTCTATAAACATCACTTTCTCAAATTTAATTTACTTTTATAATGTATAATTTACTCTTTTAATTCAAAGAAATTTGTATTCTGCTTGTTTCACAGCCACAAGCTGGAACATAGTGACATTTTGTTAATGTGATTAAATCCCAACTTATAACCTCGGGGGTGCATGTACAGGTTAAATTGATGGGGGTTTCAATTTTTCTGAATACAGTTCCAGCATCAAAAAGCATTCGAAGGCAGGTGAAAGGAAGGTCACAGAGATCTCAGCGCGGTCTGTCTGTTTTCTCATTTAGTGGAGATTTTATTCCTCTGCAGTGCTGCCGTTCAGCAGACGTGCGTCCGCGTCGAACAACTTTCGAGGGGGCGTCGCCATCAACTGCCGAGCTCTATCAAGAGAGGCCATTAAGAGGAGACGGACGGAAGACAGGGCAGTAATATAAAGGCATTTTAGTAAAGTGATGTGGGACGCAATTATCCAGACGGAGGCTGTTAAACAAGTGATTTATATAAGCGCCTGCTCACCTTTAGTGCGTTTACAGTATGGGAGACTGTTAAACAAAGATATTCTATATTATGTACATGACAACACAGTTGTGTGGGGGGTTCTAAAAACAGCAACAAATGCATATAAAAGTGCAGCATTAAAGCATCACCTGAGCCAAACCACCAGGAATCTCCTGTCCATTTACCATGGCATTATTAGGATTATTGCTGCTTGTATTTGGTGTCAGACGTCAAGACTGTGAGGACGGTTATTCGACAAATAAGTGAAATACAGAAAAGGCTTGGGGTTATTCAACACACACACAGTTGTCAGGGGGCGGGAAAAGGGGCGGACCTGCTCTGCAGGTAAATGACATTAGTGTTTCTTTATGCCCACACACAGCGCGGTGGAGACTGCTATTTATCATCCTGCAAAATATAGGGATTCTGGAGTGAAACCGATTTCGATGAAACAGACCGAAAGGAAATAAATTACAGCATTATGTCACAAAACAGTGCCAGGAAGTATCAAAGTAAAAGACATTTTCCCTCACCACAATCACATAAAACTGTAAAATATACCTACACACGAGCATTACACTCCCACACGGTGTATTAGTATTTGCTCCCACACACAAGCTGAGGGAGAGGAGAGGAGAGGAGGTGCAGCCCTCAATTTTATTTCTGTCAGATACAGCTGGGTGACGGGACTATTTTCCTCTAGAAACAGGTCCTCTGCAGACATCTGGCATCAGGAGAGACATAAAAGAAACTCCCCAACCCCAAAATACTAGTTGGGTCTTTTAGTTTTACACATACGTCTCAGACAAGCCATGTCTAAGAAGAAGGGGTCTATTCCATGTACAGCTATGTGTGTTAAAGCGTCAATGTCGGCCTCACTGCTGGAGAGAGTTTTCGTGATTACCCCCTCAAGGGAGTATCTACGGTGAGATATGACCAAATTACTTTTCAGAGTTTTTTAAGCTGACAGCAATATTCTCCTTTTCAGGCTTTGCCGAATTTAAGTTGGGATGAAAAATAAGAGGTGCCGTATCGTCTGTGTGAATATATTAAGCAGGCTAATCCAGTCCCATTTGATTGCGTTAAACCATAGCTTCAAACACCCTCAGTTCCCGGTGTTGTATGTGTTTAAAGCTGGAACAATACAACAGTCCATCTTTTACCTGTACCGAGCTGCCAGGAAGACAGCTAGAGTGTGTGTGTTGGGACAGACTCTGGTGGGTCTTGTCTTGACTGATCTCTGCTTCCTGCAAACTAAAGGTCAGCAAGCTCGAGCCCAAGTGTCCCTCAGGGCACAAAACATCACAGATGAAGAACAGAAGCCCGACAAGACAAAAATGTTCTTATCACCGTGCTGTACAGCAGGGAGAAGCTGTCAGAAGACATGGAATCCAGGTGAGGCCAGCCATAGTGCTCCTGGACCATTCACCTTGAGAACAAAACAAATGTTGACGTCTGAGCTCGATCTGATCAAGGATTATTACCTGAAACCTTTTCCTGATCTTTGATCATCAAACTGTGACTGAAGCAAGATGGTGGAAAAGGCACCACGGCCCGCTACTACTCAGTGGAGATTAACATCTGACTTTACTTGTTTTTCATTAGCCATGCCGTTTCCTCACTGTGTAAACTAGGGCCACGTCTTTGCAGATGCGGCAGCTGGCAGCTCCTTCCATCGTCGTTTGCCATATGGCGTGCCGCGGGCTGAAGCCTCTTGTAACGTCTGAGTCTGGGGTTTGTTTTGAGCACTTCTCTGCCTCTCGTCTGTCGACTCACCCTGCACTGTTTAACATGCTTCCTGTGTAGGTGTCAGTAGAGGTGAGCGGCGTCTGAGTGTGTTGTGGTGACGCCTCTGCGCTGCAAATTTACAACGTATGTTACTGATCCATGTCAGACTTTGCGTACTCAAACCTCATCCACGAGACAAAGGTAGACACTTCTCTGTTAGGGACGAGCTCTTCGTTTTATCGACGGAGGCTGAGAGTCCTCCTCCTGTTGCCTTCTAGCAAATTCCCTGCTTGCATCTGTGCCAAGTGGAAGAAAAGCGCCAGCCAGAAACAAACACTGCCATAAAGAATGATTTGGGAGAAAATACGGACAAAATGAAGAGTAACAATAAAGGGAAATATTGTGCTTTTCTCCTGAATCCATTATATGCGACAGCCACAGGCAGAACAGAGCATAAAACTCACTTCTGCCACCTGCTATGCTGAGTAGGGAGACCACTGATTTATGAGACATTTGGGCATATTACTCACACCTGTATGCTCCATGAGCTCCAGAGCAAAAACACCAGAAAAAAAACCATGCTCCTTCTGATAGCTGGTGGACTTGCATTGGTGGTGACTGGCATTTATCACAGTAGAAACGGCGTCAATGGAAGTTGACTGCAGCTGATACACTGAGGCGTTGGCATTAAACAGAGGAGCATCTTCCGATTCTTTGTAAGCACATTTACCAATGAGCTAATCTTCCAAAAACCTGGGCTACTTTACTTTAGCCTGAGAGGGCCAGAGAAAAAGGAGAGACTGGCAGCTGGCTGGCAGACATGGCAGCAGAGCGGCTTGATGCCACTGAGAGTCTCTCCTCCTTCACACAAAGAGCCTTTCCCAATTCCACCGTCTCTCACACTCCCAAACAAACAAGCAAACACTCACACTCAGAGCATTACGTCAAGCTACTAGTGTGTGTGTGTGTGTGTGTGAGTGTGCATGTGAATGGCCAGCTGACTAAGTATCTTTGCAGGACTCAGGATTAAGTTTTCACGCTGGCACACGGAGCTTGGTGGCGCTGACCTACAGTACGAGGTGGCACTTCACGAGCCATCTAATGACGATCATACTAAAGGAACTGGCACCATCAATATATCCTTTACATTTAGATCATTTCAATTTTATCTATTATCTATAGAGATGTCCTTTACCGCTTGTGGATTTCTTTTTTATCCCTTCAAACCAACTATTTTTTACAGAGAAATGTAATTACCGGGAGGAATACAGTGACACAGCAGTCCAGTACAGCAGTCGGTGTCCATGAGGTCAAGCAGCACATGTGGTTAGACGACAAATCCCCAGTTTAACCTAATTATCTCAATGATCTTATCATGAGCTGGAGACAGGGACAGGTGTTGCATGTTAAACCCCAAAATGTCTCCACTGTCTGCATCCATGGCGTCCTAAGGGCAGGGGACACCAGACAACACAGGTGTGTTCACCTGGACGTTGTCTTTCTTGTCTCTTTGTGTGTCGATGCCGTTTCTTTTTCCGCCCAGCTGGATGTTTCTGTCTGCAGTCAAATGAAGAATTTAATGATGCGTTTTTCCCAAATTTGACAGAGCCATAAACGCTCTGCCTCTCAGTCTCTTCCTTTGTTTCTGTGCGAGTCAACCCCGCAGGTTTTCCACCGTGCTGCCACCACCATGTTCCTTCCACTTTCAGGTTCCCTCATTCTTTTAAGTGAAAATCAAAGGGAGAGAGAGTTTCCTTTTTGATACGCTTACCACAAGATTTCCTCTTTTCTTGGTGTTTTTAAAATCATGTCTTTTGATTCATCTTGTGCCGAGCTTATTATCAGACAGAACCCTAACAACCCTGTAAAAACCCCAGATATCCTGGGAAGGAATCACTTTCATGAATTCCTAAAAGACTTTGGTCACTTCTCACATTTGAATGTTTGTGTTTCAATCCAACCTGTCAGCTGAGTCCTCCGCACACACCACAGACGGCCATTAGCTCTGAACCTGTACAGATCACAAATGCAGACATCTGCACTTTCAGCTGATGTCTCTTCCCCTGATGAATCTTTAATGACTATTCACTTACTATCAAATTAGTTCTGAAAATCAGCCTGTAATTTTCTACTCTGCACTGCCATGAGGAACCCTAAGTGAGCACTTGTAACTTACAGTGAGGATGAAAATGGTTGTTTATCTCTGATAGAAAGCAGACACATCATGATAATGGTCAGCTGTCCCTCTGATAACAACCTTAACACAACCAGCAAACCTATAGCTTGTTATTTTTAATCACCTAGTATTCAGCAATAGAATGAGTCATTAATGTGCACGTTAACATGTCAATTGAATGTACCTCAGGTGGTGCAAATAATACCATACTGCTTATATTCTAATTACAGTGCAGGACATACATTTCCTATGTTCTCTCCCATTCAGACTATAGCAGCTGAGGGGTTGTGTCCAAAGCGGCAGAAAACAGGCGTTAGTGATGTAACAGAAACCAATAAATGACCAACCTACGCCTCCTGGAACAGGAGCCCACTCCCTCAGCGAGGAGGAGCTCCCAGCTGCCAGCCAGCCTGCCTGTTCATGACTCAATACATCCCAGCCTCATTCTGAATTCATCAGGCCTTTAAATGTACATGCACTGACTGGAACCAAGTGAACTTGACAGAGGGGGGGGGGGGGGGGGGTGAATCGCCAGCTCGGGGGGGGGGGGGGGGGGGGGGGGGGGATGAATCGCCAGCTCTGTGTATGTAGACGAGATTCACCTGAAGCTTGCATGTGCTGTTTACCTTGACCATGTACACGCTCTCCATTTAATATCCGTTCACTGAAGGAGGTGTGACTGCTTTGGCTGCATTCACTGTTTTATGGTGGAACAGGGTCTCCATCAAGAGATAAGCTGTGTAACGTCATTTTAAAATGAATGCAATTAGCTCTGCAGCATTAAAAATACTAAGGCAATGATTTGGGGGGGAATGAGTGTGAACATACTGGGCTTTAATTAGTGTGATCAATAGAATCAGGGCTAACATGACTCAGCACCTGTGCCTGCACCCCTCTCCCCTCTCCTCTCCCCCAGCAGGAGCATCACAAATCAGACATTATACAATCCTACGGTGGATTCCTCTCACTGACCTCGTGTTAAATACATGGTGTGCGAATACTACAGCACTGATTGTGCACCGCCGCCGCAGCACCGCAAGTTCCCGCAGTGACCGCAATAGGTGAAGCCCTTTTTTTTCTGGAGCACAATGCAGACACGGTGTTCTCTGCACGACACAAACAAAAACAAGCAAATCATCATCGCTCGATCGATCCACCCATCCATCGATAACAGGTCTCAGAGATCTGCTTCTGCAGATCTGTTGCTCTTTCTAAGATTCCGTGTCCTTCCAGACCCGAGACACCGAACCCTGGCTGACGACAGCAGTGAGGCAACAGCAACGCGGATCCGCACGAGGACCCGGAGCCGCATGTGAACAATGCGTCCTTTCTCCATCCTATCCAGAGACAGAGGGGCACCTCATCATTTCAGCTTCAGTGCTCGCTCTAATGTCCGTCCACTGCGGGCTGGACAGACTCCCGGAGACACGGGACAGTGTCCCTCATACGCGTGTACACTTTGCAGAGCAGTAGGAGAAACGCAGAAGCGTGTGGTGTGTTGTTGTCTCACCTGTCCGGCGCGGCGTCTTCCAGAGCAACTCCTGGTCTGACGGTCACCGAGCGGCTCCGCAGCCTCACGCTACCGTAACGACTGGAGCAGACGCGCCACCCAAACCGATCCCGCTTTCACCAGTCATCAGTGTGTTGCGCTGCTGGAAATGACACAATTGCGTTTGTGGTATAACTGATTACAATAAACAAAAAATCAGGACGAGCTGTAGTTGGATGGTTGTCGCTGACCAGATTAAAACGAGGGCTAAATTGTGTCTGTATGATGTTATGGTTACATGTCATTTTTCCATCGCTGAGGTCGTGAGCTCCGCCGTGAAAACCCAGTCACGCCAGGCACACTTTGAAAATGCGCGCGAGTCTGTTTGTGGTGTTACGGTACAGGCACTTAGTGAATGTGTCTCAGACAGAGAGCAGGAAAATGTGTGGCGTCCCTCAAGGATTTTATTCTAAGGATATTCAAATTAAGAGGGTGCCACAAGTTGACACATTCAAAGTCCTAGCGTAAATCCTTTGAAAACTTAACATGCAGGCAGTGGGGTCGCCATGCAATCCAGTGATGTGAAAAGCCTGATTATTTTATTTTTTTATATTCTTTCTCAGAAATGATACTGATATGATATATATGATATGATAATACTTGTCACCTCTCAAATATTTTTTAAACACATTAAATATCAGCAAGTCATGAGCATCACAATGAGCCTGAATGGTGCACTAAACATTGCAGAACATATTAAACCCTGTATTTAATCTTACTTACCTCAGGTTTCAATCCCAAAATTTCCATGTATCCAGTGAGGTTTCTTTCAGCACCTTCGTATAGTTAACAGCTTAGAAAATGTAGTTTAAAAGTCAGGAGGAGAACAGTCGACGTTTAGTGGACATGTGAAGCGATATTATGAAACACGTTGATGCAGTTCCGTTGCACACTTGCAAAATGGCTTGGCTAAGGTGTTCCTGGTTATTCAACAGCGCCCCCATGAGTGTAGCGAATGTAGTTAAAACCACGTAGAAAACGAATAACAAAACAAAATACAACTCTTCAGAGGTGTTAACATATATACATACATCAGTTTCTATAAGGTAGTGACTCTCTCTATAACACTTTAAGTATTTTATTTTAATTTTTGTTTGACTGACTGCTCATTAGCTGACTTCTGAAAGGAGCAATATGGCCCTCATGTGGCCATCAGAGGTTATTTGCTTGCCATCAGCATCAGAGTGGAAATCTGGAGCATTAGACAGATGTAGCAGTTTGAAGCAGACCTCCTGCTGCTCAACTTCACTTTTCATGGAGACAATATATGGCCTTTTGATCATGAAACCTGCAGAGAGAGGGAACTAGCCAAAGTGAATGCGACCTTAATGCTATTTGTGTGCAAGTTTTCAAGTAGTAGGGTGAAGAATATTTGTGTTAAGTATCCAGAACCAACCCAGATTATGTGGAATGCTTTTTTTGTAACACGGTCATTGAGAGGCTGTGATGACAAGGAAGCATATAATTACAATCTGTAAATTAATCATTTCTAATTCTGAGGAGCCACTGGCATATAAACATGCAGATCACTTTGACAAATATCAACAGAATATGAAATCAAAAAGCTCAAGTAACTCAGGTAAAGGTTTACATACGTATATATTGAAGTCTTTGTATGCAGGCTAGTTAAGACAACAGTGAAAATAAATAGCAGGTAACAACTACAAACAGTACAGACCTGAGACTACAGGGGAGTTGTGCTGGTTTGCATTTCTTTACATTAAAACCTGAAAGTGTAGCAGGAGCTACAGTTGTGACTTAAAACTACACGTGCCACAATATTCACACAATAAAAACTTTTGCTTCAGAGTATCTAATCAGGTCACTTTACACATGGAATGATTTGAGTATCAAAAATCGAAGCTCCCTGCCGGGGCAGTTTCTCCTCCCATTCCCAGACATGAGGAGATCTGAAGAGGAAATATTACAATGAATCATTTCATTGACAAATTCAACATAGAAATCATAATCATCTACAGAATGAACAAATGTCTCCACACACTACGAGGGTTTGAAAAATAGTATAAAAATTACTGAAAAATATACTGAATTTTGTCATATTTATGAATGAATGTAAAAAATAAAACCAAGAATGCGTTGATGAATAGATAATTGACACAATACTTCCAATAGTACTTGACTTACTGTGCATTAAAGGGTGACGGCACTGCCCCCTCAGCTGCCTTGAGGTGTAGTGCTGCAGCTTGGCGCACCAGAGGGCAGTGTAGCACCTGGGGATTGTTCTGAGGAGAGCTGGGAGTTGGATTTATTTGATGCAGAGAAACAACCAGACTCTGACCATCCTGAGGTTTCTGTTTCTAAAGTGTCACAGAGCAGGCCACTGTCTTCATCCTCGTCCAGAAGAAATACTCGTCGTTCCCACGGTGTCTCAGGCTGCCAGAGGACAGACAGGAAACAGAACTGTTACTGGCTTGTTTTCACAACCAAGTTCTGTTTGAATTGAGGCCATTCTTTGCTATAGACAAAGAGATTAAATGTGAAATAGTTAATTGTTATAATATGAATGCAATGGGCCCCTAAAATTATGCATGAAACCATGACAATTGTTCTTCCTATATCCATCTCTGAATTTGGGCTGTTCATGGCTCAGATGCCTGTATAAGAATAAAACATCTGATGTAATGCTTCAATCAGGGTTTGTGTGGGTGCAGCAGGAGAAGTGTAAAGCAGTGAAGTGGAAGGACAAGGTTGATTAGGACGGTCTGGTTTAGTGTCGACTCACTCGTCCAATCAAAGCAAAAAATCGAGAGCACTGCAATCAGAGCATCGTCACTTCAAGGAAGGGAAGATGAGTATATGTGGGCTCTCAAGAATCCTTCTGGGCCTTATAATACACACAACACTCATGAGAATGGTCTGCAATGCATTTTAAAGTGACATACTCTAATTCTGCTCAGGCACAAATAACAGCACGTTATCTGGGACTGGAACGCTGCATGAAATATATTTTAGTCCCTGGATGTTTTGGGGTTGAAGTGGGAAATTATTTTGACTATATCAGTCAGTTTGTTTAACCTGTGGGCAGCGGATAAATGTCAGGCCCTATTCTAAACTCCTGTGCATGGCCATATTGGTGGAGCAGTCTTTCAACAAAGACTGAAAATGTGACCATTTTTCTGCACAGGGTAAATAACATGTTTAGTAAATTTTTGTTCAGACCATCAGTTTCCAAAGTTTCAAGATCAGAGCTGCTGGAGAATCTGCCAAAAATCAATGTGCTGGTCAATCTCAGAAAAGTGGGTGTTGCAAACCCAACTGCGAAATGAAAGACTGCAACAGGAGTTCAGGTGTGCATGTACAGAGGTTATAAAGCTTTGCTATTTCAAAACACTTGAAAACAAGTTGTGCAGTTTTAAAGAAGAAAAACTAAAATACAGAAAAATCATTTTTTAGCTGAGAGCACATTGTGCCATTAAATCGAGATGTTTCAAACATTTATAGCCCATTTTGTCACATGGTATTTTTTTTTTTATCACAAATCATTTGATTTTTTTTTTTTTTAAGTATTAAATTGATAAATAGGATCTTTCACCCACCATGACCACAGACTCATTAATATATTTTTGGTATAGATGTGAAAACAGGGACCAAACAAAGTTTAGCTTGCAAGAGGAGAAAACCGAAGCAACTGGAGGATGGTGAAATTATAATAAAAATGTTGTAATTTAATAAATAACCAGTGACTTCCTGCCTACGACAGTCAGATCACAATCGTGTGATATTCAGAAATTTGAGTTCTCAGCTGTGTTGCTTTTGATCTCACCAGCCACTCCTCCGAGCTCGGCTGTTCATCTGTCTCCAGCTGAGCGCCGCTCCACTCTGCAGAGCTCTCCTCTCCTGATGTGAACATCCCGCCCCCACTGCCTGACAGCCTGCTGCCAGATCTGGAGTTTAAAAAAAATATTTAAAAAAAACAAGCATACCCCATGAAACTCTGCCAAGAGATTTCTCAACAATCCACTTTCACACAGATTCTATTTACATGCACAGAGGTGAACACACTGACTCTCCAACAGCTGCAGAGTCAGCAGAGCCCTGTGAGCTCACGATTTTCATCTTATTGCCACATGCTTCTCTTTGTTGTCATCTGGTGATTTCAGTACTCAATACTGGGACAAACCCTGCCTGTGGTTTCTGACGTTGGAGACGGTCTAATAAATTCTCCCTCCGGATGCATGTTGTTAATGAGGGTTTCATAACATCAAACTGATTTTAAGGTATGGCAATAAATTAGAGGAGTCAATGAAATAGATATTTAAAAAAATATATGAATAAATAAAATGACATTCTTTTTAAAAGATGTTTCCAGGACTCATTCCATTCATTTGGCTCTTGTGCTACAGGCTTTCTATTATGATTTATTAAGTCATCATGTACGTCTATGGAATGTACATTATTTCAAAAGGTATTTTCTTTTTCAATCAAATCCCAGATTGTTTCCTCAACTAGAAAATAGCTATTTTCCAGGATGTGAGGGAGCAATGATAAAATTGAGCACCAAATGATGGGTGTGTGTGTGTGTGTGTTCACCTTGTAGGATGCCTGAAACATTTTCTCTTTCCCCACGAGGACCAGCGCAGCTTCTCCTTCTGCTCCAGAGCCATGTGCCTCCGAGCAAAGGCTTCATCGCTGAGATCCTCGACCTGCACACAACACACAGGGATGAGGAGGATTTTTTTCTTCCCAAATTTAAGTAAAATGCTTACGTCCAAACTCGTAAGACATTACCTGTCCGTCCTCACTGTCCTTCATCTCTGTGTCTCTCTCTTTCAGGGACTGGGAGCACAGCAGCCTCCACCTGCAGGAAGAATAAGAACAGCGAAATGTAAGCTGAAACCAATAGAATTACAAATCAGGGATAAACAACCTGTGAATTTAGGAATTAAGCCAATGGAAAGACAAATAATTATATCGTGTCGATAATATATCATCATATGAAAAAGCTTTACGGGTTTTTGTTACATACCGGGGTGTGAGGATGTCTTTGTACTGCAGCTTCTCCACTTTGGCCAGTGACATGGGGATGACAATGTTGTTGATGTTGTACACGCTCTCTCCCTGGCGCTTTCGACCGGACCCCTGTGAGGAAACACTGCCGAGCTGAAGTAAGAGCGAACGCGACAGTTCACACCAACGCTTTAGAGACGTTCACACATTTAGTTCTTCTGAAGTAAGGTCGCTAGAAAATTCATTACACTGCACCGACCTTGCACATTTGCATGAGGATCTGTGTTATACAGATTCCATCTTGTGATGTGTAATTATATCATTTAATGAAATGCACCATTCATACAGACAACCAGATAACTTATAGAATAGATATAGCAATCAACTCTCACAGAAATCTAATCTCTTGAGTCCTAACATCTATGAACAGGTGACATTTGGTGCAGATATGGAAAACGACCTGGGTTTAATTGTGTGACTATACGATCAATTGATTTCTTTCAACTAGACTGAAGAGTTCATATTTTGCCTGTGAGTTATGACTGACAAGTAAACAGCATTATCACAGGAGGAAGCTTTTGTAAATGATTTACTTGAGAGTCCTGCTTGTGTGAAAACTGTGCGTCGCCCTCCTCCAGCACATCGTCTGAACTTCCCTCTGGCTCACGTGACCGGTACGGGACGTCTTTATTGTCTAGGCACGGACACACATCATTGATTTCAATACTGTTGACACTTCTCAAACTGGGTGACGTCAAGTGTCAGACTGATTCAGTGTTTACTCTCGCCGCAGTGTGAACAAACACTGCGTACGTCACACACCTCCATCAAGACCGGGGCTTTGTCTCCTCTTCCTCTCCTTCTGATTGGCTCTCCTGTGCCGGCCCTGAGCAGAGCCTGTCACCCTGATGGGTGACAGTTCCATAGCTCTGCTTTTATGCCGTTGTGCATGCTGCTTGTATTTGTGACCTGTGATGACACACACATACACTACAGAAAGATTCAGTTATTTCCCTCCAGCCTCTGCCTCAGTTCCTCTGGGACTTTACCCTTGGTTAAAGTGTATAAAAGCTAATGCTTAACCATCAGTCTGTGTTCTGGACACACCACTGGTAATTATTGACTCATGCTTAATGGTTTTGATTCTGATTAACTAGATACAAAAAGACAGAGGAAAGAAGGAAGGAATTAATGGACTAATGCTTAAAATCCACCTTTTATATAAATGATATATTACAGAACACCGAGGAGAACTTAATCCAACCCCATAAGAACATTCTGGGTCCGACTGATCTGCACTGATCTCATTAGAAACCACTGAACAAAGCTCAGAAATTACACTATATAGACTGTATATATTCCCCTCATTCTCCAAGTAATTTCTTGATGTTTCCATCTCCTGCTTATTTGACTGTAAACTCACTTATTATTAACTATGACCAGAAGGATAACAGAGTAGTTGCTTCATGTCAGGGTATATCATTAAGAGACACGCTGTCTTCTCCTTCTGCTCTAAGAATCGTTCAAGCTGACAGGAAATCGACAGGGTGACGGATGAGTGATGTGTTCATCCATTCTCGGTCGCCTTCCTTTGTGTCTCTGCCTTTAGAATCTCTCTGCTCTGACTCATCCGTCTGTTTGTGTTTCTTACCTCAGTAATTAACACAAAAAGGGGGAAAGAAAGAGCATGAACAAAGATAAACAGTAGAAATCCTTCAATCAACCAGCCAATGGTTGGTCTGGCTCATCAATCTCTATTGTGGACGATCACAAAGGCCACCAAAATAACAGCTGCCACAGGTGTGTCAATGCAAATGATCATTAATTTGCTTCCGAAAAATAGATATTCTAGAACACATGAAAATGTAGAATCATTTCATTAATTAATCTACTGTTCATAATACTTTTTGCAGATAAAATAAAAAATAATGGCAACTAAAAAAGTGTCCATCTTATCATGCAAGCTGTTGCATATTTATATATTTATATGTTGCACCTGGAAGACAAAGACAATACAGGCTTTCTGTGATTCAAAATGGAGATGATCATCAGTCACATAGCTCCAGTCCTCCCAGTATAGGGCAGGGCTCCCATCTCCCAACAAAACAGCAGGCTCACTGCACCTGCCTTCTCCTCATATTGCTTATCGGTTGACATCAAAACAGCAGGTACCCGTCATGCTATGACCCCCCTCTACACACACTGGATCCATGTTTTCTACTGGGTTAGTGAAAATGGATCAATCTTCACAGACTGGAGCAAACTAGAAGAAGACAGGAGCAGAGGAAGAGGATGTGTAATCATTGCTGGTGAAGGGCTGGATCTTACTGTGGTGCAGCGGTGTGGAGCAGCGTCTCTTGAAGTGCACTGGAGTGGGCGATCGGGAATTGATAACTAACGGCCTCTGGGACCACTCTTCTCGACCGAGGGCTCTCTGTGGGTGGTGTGCCTGAGCAGTGTCTTGGTGAAGAGGAAACAGCATCACGTTGGTCGAAAATTATACAAACATTCTCAGAAAAATGTCTTGGAATGTCTGTGGAGTATTTGTGTCATATCGTGGAAAAATCTTCTTGCTATACTATTTTCTGTTTTCCCCTACCGAATGAAAGAGACGGTCTGGAGCTCCTTCTCCTGGAGATCAGGGCCAAGCTGCCGGAGCTGCACTCAGGATTAGAACAGAGGACAACTGGATCGCAGGAGGAGCAACACGAATGGGACGATGAAGGCAGCGGAGAGGAGAGTGTGGACATGCACTTCCATGGCTCCTGGAGCACAAGAAAAAGAAAACAAGAGAAAATGATCAGAGAGGTTTTAAGGAAGGTCTCAGCTTGAGCCCTTTCTTTGTCATCTGGCACTAATAATGAGGCAGCTTGGTGCTGTTAAGTACAGCAGCTGTGCTCACCATCTGAAATAATACTCCTCAGAGAGACGCCTCATCTAAATAGTCTGCATATTTTAATTTCACATGCAATAAGGATTAGAATTCAAGATTCTATCACAAGCCCAATGGATTTGTGTTCTATTTTTTCTGTGAGTGGCTGCGTGAAGCACTATTTGCGGCATGCTCACTATCGTCTGAATGGCTGTTACCATACACACAGCAGGCAGACCTAATAATCTGAAATGCAAGTGGCACTAATGAATACGAACACCAGCGTATCCATGGCAAAACGCATTTGTCTGAGGAACGCAGAGCAGCAGTAAGAATAATAATATTTCCACACCAGGCGCCCCTATGATGGAAAGATTTTCAAGAAAATCACAAGATCTCCGCAGCAGAGTTAATACTTAACTTCCTGCTTCTGTCTCTGGGCTGCTCCACCTGAGTAAACTGGAGGATTTGTCGTGGTTGTGTCCGTGCAGAGGAGCTCACGCAACGTTGTGCATGTGTGAAAGGCAAACTGCTGGTAAAGACACGGGCCTACCTGGGAACTGCTGTTGAAAGTGAACAGTTTGGGCTTGTGGTAGGAGACCAAAGGCCTGGTCCGGGCACACGCGCACGCATCGGCCTTGTACCGCCTTGTGGTCACCAGTCTCCGCCTCTTAGCGCCGCCGTCGCACAGGAGAGCCTCATCTCCTTTCTGACCACTGCAGGGACGAGATCAGATGAGGCCATGTAAATGTCAGGGATGTGATTCATGATGAGATCACAGGCACTGAAAGGGCAAGATTTTGAAGGTCTTGCATCTTTTAGATACGGTTTGCAAAGCACAAGCTGAAACAAATAACTTCAAAACCCTTTTCTCTGTTGCATAAAACAAGCACAGCATCTTTTTTTTTTTATTGTGTTGCTTTTATCTTCAGAGCCAGGCAGAGAGTTAAAAAGGCAGCAAGAAGGAAGAACATGAAGGGATGATTCAGACCAGATGGGACCTGACTGTTTCACTGGGTTTCACTACAAAACAGGCAGCCAGGTCTCAGCCGTGATAAACTATTCTACATTAAGGCCGGAAACAGACAGTGGATAAAACTGAGCCGACAAATTATTAAGTATTATCTGCTGGTCTAATTGAAATTGAATGAACAAAATGATGTCAATATGCGTAACACTCTTGTGTGTGTGTGTTGTCAACCTGGTGAAGGATGGCTTGTCTTTACAGGTCTGTGCTTGCTTTGAGAGCGGCGAAAAGCTGAGAGGAGGCATCAGACTTCTGACGATCTGGCTGAGCTGTGCGCTCTGTAACAAGAGACGTCTCAAAAATAAAAAAAACCTATCACAAGTGACCGACTGAAAGTGTGACAGACAGTTTGTCCTCTAAGCAGAGCGAGCAGTGACAGCGCCTGATGGAGTCTCCGACACAGTTCTCAAATGCCCTGTGATATCGAATGATCAGAGAGAGAAAAACGTCATGTGTGAAGAAAGAAAGAACACATTCATAAAAGAATCCGGGTCGTGTTTCTTGACCTCAGAATCCTCAGATTTCATAGATTATTCATCATTTAAATCCAATTCAACTATCTCCCTGCAGAGCTTGATGTTATTATTAATATTTACCTAACACTTATGAAAGGGAGATATTTGCAAACAGATATGAGCACTTTCAAAAGCACAGAAAAACTAAATAACATTTTGCTTGGCCCCAAGGATGCACAGCTGAGTTTGTATTTAACAAACTCAGCTGTGCACAGAAATGTTATTTTAAAAAAAAACCTTGCACTTAGACAACCTCATCGTATAAAACAAAAAGTCCTTCTACCTCTGGCAGTTTTCAAACAGATGTCTCTGAAATGTGTGTGTGTGTGTGTGTGCATGTTCCTTTCACCTACCTGCCTCTCTATGCTGTGTAGAAGGTGTGTGGGGCTGCAAGGTTCAGTGTCAGCATCTGCCTTTGTGCAGCATAATCCTCTCACCTCCTTCAGCAGGGTCTGCTGAATCTGCCTGTCTGTCAGCGGCTGGGAGGCTGCGAGCACCACACCGCCCTTACGCCCACAGAGAAGCAAGCACATTACTTAGTTAATGATATCTTCGCCCAAAATGGATCTGACATCAGCCGCGCTTTGCTGAGGTGAACACAGCGGAGTATTGTTTTACTTTGGACGCGCGGATGTGCTTGTGGAGCTCCACCAGTTGCTGTATCCTCCCCTCCAGCTTGGACAGACGCAGCTGCAGCCAGCTCCATCTGCTGCCCAGCTCCACTCGCTCTTCTAGCCATTGCCTTGCACATCTGCTGCTGCTGCCAGGAGGGGTGGAGTGGCACAGGAGAGAGAGAGAGAGAGAGAGAGACAGTTACACCCATGTTATAGTATGATGACATGTTTTATTCATTTTTGTCAGAGAATTTAGACACAAATGTTCTTATAACACTACAATATAAGGATATTCAATGTTGGTCATAAAAACCCAAACCCAACCGCTGAGATTCAATCCTGGGAAGTGGGTGAAGAGGTTAGCATATCCTGAGCTGGATTATGTGTGTCACCAGAGAGTGGGACAGACACAGACACCAACACAAAGAGAGCAGGGACCAAACAGTTGGACACATTTGTACTGCTGCTTGGTGAACATTCCACCTCACACAGCCACGCTGCAGTATAGCGTTTAAATTGTTTAGCGTCCTAACCCTGTTTAGAGGGAGGGCTATATTTTGCCAAAACACAAAAGCTTATCTGGGCCACAGAATAAAACATTGTTTTGTGTGGTGTGTCTATAGTGTGTTTCCATGGCACTAGCCTGTTCAGTTAACATTTATCTTGTGTGTGTGTGTGTGTGTGTCGTTGGCTGACTTCAGCGGGGCAGTTGTTGCTATGGCACTGCTCTTGGACCTTGGCTCAGAAAGGGAGCGACTCCCCCCACCACTTCAAACACTCGGATGCAGGACAGAGAAAGGTTAGGCTGGTCAGGAAGCAGATACTCTCCGAATACTTTGCGATAACATTCTGTTTTACAAGGCAGTTATTCTAATGTTAGCCTGATGGTAAATGACAAACTCAAAATGTTTTTGTTTGTCCAAGCCTAGTTTGTGGTTGATCTGGGGAATGAGTAACAAGGTATACATAGTAAATGGTAGCCTCCTGGCTGTTAATTGAGTTTACTGTCTTTTACAGTAAATATAGCTAGTTTTTTTTTAAAACTTGAATAAAAAGAATATTGATTCCTTTCCCATTGCCAGTGTTTGCCTGAATCAAGACTCTGCTGTGTCACCGAATTAGCAGGGTCACCTGAGTGTCACATTTCCATCAGTGATGATCAGAGTCTGTCTACAGCAAAGTTATTGACCCAGTGAATGTGGATTGTCTCAGTTTCCACTGCAGACAAAAGTCAGATGGTTATGGGTGTCAGTTGCTTTTGACCAGTGGAAAATGTTATTTTAACTTAATCTTAAACTGGTAGCCTTTTGCTAAGCAGTAAGCCAAGTCTTTTCTCTGTAGAAAAAGACCAGACCTGGCTGCCCTGCGGCTCGTTCCAACTCTGTAATGAGAAAATTCCAGGAATATTTGCCAAGCAATAGACCAGACGGGAGGAGAGAAGAGGAGAGAGGAGGGGATAAGAGAGCAGCGGTTCATTTACACCAGCAGTGTGCAAGTTCACAAGAACTCTGCCTATCATACTATTTATTGTGCAGTTATTGTCACATATTTATGAAGTGTGAGGTCGATCAGCACACTGGCTGCCATCCACAGAGAGAAAGAATGAGTTGTCGCTGCCAAATCCCGGTGGAATCAAAGGCCAGCCCCAGCAAGTAGTTCTTTAAGCTTATGAATTCCCCTCTTTGAACACTGGCTCTTGCCTCGTGTAGCGGCATTAGGATTTTTGGGTGTGTCCCGCAGTTTAACTTTCCAGCATTTAGCCTTTCAAAAGCCTCCCCAGCAGTATATTTAAGCAGACTGGAAACAGAAAATGAGCAGCAGCTGTAGGCGTGAAGGACTTGCTGAGCGACCTGGACACATAGTTTCACCCTGAAATCAAAACAATGTCTCTGTGTTGCAGGTTCACTAAGGTCAGCCGTTTCCACATTTTCTCAAAGAGGACGACGACCTGTTCCTCCTCCGGCATGGCGATATCCTCAAGGAGGAGGAACCTGCCACAAAAACTCCCCAGGGGGAGATTTACTGATGAAGCACAGAGAATTGTCCCATAAAAAAAGAGAACATGCACAGACAAAAGGCAAACTGACACCTCCAAAACGACTGACGCTGGCAAAATAAAAGCCACTCATAAAACACCCCCTTTCGTTCCAGTTTTCAGACCACATAAACAGACCTAAACTATCGGTTCCCTGATACAGGACAAAGCAGATGCCTTGAAGAGCTATACAGAAATAAATGCCACTGCATTTGAGCTAGCACTAACTGAAAAGAAAAAGTAAAATTGGCCTGAATCCATAACCAGGACGCTACACCACTTGTTGGAATAGTAAAGACACAGTGACGTCTCCGCTTTGTTGACCAGGAAGCATATTGACCTGGTGACGCATGAGAGAAGTCAACAGAGAACGAAGGAATTGGGAAAACATCTCTCTGCAAAAAGCTGAGACAAACTTTAGCCTGAACACAGAGCTAGATGAAAATGGCAGCTGCCTTCAAATAAACTGGATCAGCCCTTGAGTATAGGTCATTAGCCCAACCTCCTCCATGTTAGTGGATATTAACCAAACTTGTTTTCTAAATTAATCTTGTTAAAATAGTTCAAATGCACATATTTACAGATAATCAGATTATAATTTGTTATTAGCTCATTTTCTTTTTTCCAGTAAAAAAAAAATTACTGCGCAGATTTGGTCAATCTGTCTATGGGAAAAACACCAAAAAAGCATCATTACGGGGACTTTAAATTCAAGAAGGGTATTTTCTATTAAAAAGAGGAAAAGCTGAGGCACGATGGCCCAGAATGGCTGGCACGGTGCATGGCTTCTGGCATGTCTGTGTTTTATTCCTGCCCTGTGTTTGAGGAGCGCTGGCTATTGCTGACTCAGTTACAACTCTAGCATGGAGAGAAAGATGTGTGTGTGTACTGGGCTAAAAACAAAACAGAAGACCAGGAGGACATAATTTATGACAACCGCACTGTAAACTTCACTCATGGCCAAGACAAACACGCGTCCAACACTTCGGAGGAAGAGAGGCCCTCATTCACTGAACAGCTGACTTGCGCAGTCATCCAAATAAAGTCAAGTTATTTTGTCATCCCTGACATTTGTTGATGTGGGTGATTAATTACACAGGATTTGGATTGATTATGATATTTAGAATTTGAAACGAATTTTAAATATGGCCATCTCTCAAAGTTGCACCGTTTCGGGACTCTGATCTGGTCTATCGTGCTTTCACTGTCCTGAACTGAAAGGTTGCTTAGTATGAGAGTCTACGTCTGTTAATTGTCCACTTGTCTCGAGTTAAATCGAGGCCAATGACTCCAGCGTGAACCGCAGCTGGGTCTGGAAAGCCAACGCTGGAACAGAACAACAGATCTCCTGGAAGCGTGACAACAGTGCAGACGCCTCCGAGCTGGTTTTATTATCTCAACAATAGCACAAGCTGTGAGAAACTTTATATGTGGCGATGTGTGGAATGATGATTCCTATCAACTGCAAAACATGCAGTTCAAGGTCTCCCCTGTGTAACCAGATGGGATGACCACAAACACAATGTGGCTCCATAGGAGACAAAAAGGTTAGAGCAACATGACACTATAATTACAGAGCCCACAAGTCAAGAAACAAAAAGATACCAGAGATTCCATTTATATGTAAAAAGTGGTATTTCCCTTCATATCTATTAGGATAAGTGCCATAACCAAACCTCTATGACAAAGAAATGTTATTAGGGCTTGTTTTACTACTATCCTCAGCCATATAAAAAAAGGATGTGGTCTACCACGCATCTCCTCGTTGGATACTCACACACTGTTCTCCTCCTCTACCTCGTCATCTGAGCTGCTGCTGGCAGTGGCCTCGGAGTCTAAGGCCTCCTGCAGGCCTCGCAGCACCACCTGGCTGGATCGGCTCAGCTCTCTGTGCTCGGTGAAGGACGACTCTAGTGAAGACAGGAAGAGTTTGCCACCCGCTTGCGGAGGTACAACATCAGGGCTGCTGGAGTCCAGGCCGTTGTTTAGTGCTTGCTCGAAATGGATGTGGCGTTTCAGCCCCTCCAGCTGCTGCTCGCAGTGTCGCAGAGCGTGCTCTCCCAGCAGGGCTTTCAGTCTCTTCTGCAACCTCTGAGCTTGGCTGTGCAACTCTTCCTGCTTAGAGATTTGCTGCTTCTTGGCCTCCTCCAGCACAGCTCTGGGTACCATCTGGTCAAAGTTCAAGCGGCCATTGCAAGGCTGCTCTGAAGCAAGAGGAGCACAACAGTCCCCTCCGGTTGCTCCTTCCTGTGTCTGGGTCAGTGGCGGCGACAAAAAGGGAGCACAGTCCTGGGAGTTAATCTCCCCAAAGAAATCTGATGGAGAAACACTGGTGAGTGTGAAGGGGGAGCCGTGCACATCACCACCATCTGGTCCACATTCATGAGCAGCACCGCGCCTGTGAAGCAGACAAGCCTCTTGGCTATTGTGCTCAGGGACAGGGCCTAAAAACATGTCTGGTACACCTGGTAGGACCGAGACCACCTGAGGAGAGTCTCTCAGATCTTCACCGAGGGACAGGAATCTGAGGAGGGAAGCAGGGCCGGAGAGGAGCACTGACTCACACTGGCTGGCAGACGCCTCCAGATGTGGGGAAAGCGCAGGATTGGGAAAGAGTTTCAGGGGACTCGCTGGCAGGCAGGGGTCCAGAGAGGGACACAAGGAGAGGTTCAGCCACATCTGGATTCCGCCGTCCTCTGTGAGCCTCACGTGAGGATCAACCTCATTCCTGTGCACAGCTCTCCCTGTGGAGTCCCTGACAGAGCATAGAGGGGAGGAGAGGTGGATGCCATGGCCATCTTTCAGGATTTTGGTCAGGGCTGGGGCCATGTTGCCTTCTGAACCACTGAAGCTTCAGACAGCCATGATGGCAGACTTCACAGGCTGCATCTTATATGATCTGACAGTTAGAGGGACATTGAGGACAGAAAAAAAATATGTTAGAAATCTTAGTTCAACATAGAAAATACTGAAGATGTTGTGAATGGAAAACATGAGAGTCTTGTTAATGTCTGAGAATCCCCAGGGACAGATAATTTAAGATGAGATAAAATAAAGACAGGGCAACAAACAAAATACACACGCCAGATGTTCCCAAAAAACCACATCTACTAAAATACAGACACGCTTAAGGGAAGGATAGATCAATTAAGAAGCATTGCGAGAACTAATGTGTTAAGCTAGCAGGTTAACTATTTCCCTTCATGCTAGCTTCCTCCCACTTTAGACAAATAGGCAAAAGACAACATTTTTAACAATATGATAACAAAATATGATGACAAATATGATGACAAAAATATTGGTTTGACCTTGTGTGCTGGTTTCACCACAAAACAGCATTAAAGTAAATGATTATTAGCCTATTCTGGAGATGATGAGTATTTTGACTTCACTTTATTGGAGCATGACAGCTACATCTATATATTCAAACAGTAAGTGGTTTAACATTGTGCGCATGAGTAAATGTACAAAATACTTAATGCTAAAATTTCCCTCGCAGACTCCCAAATTTATTTGGTGGTAAAACTGAAAAGGGTCGTTAAAGGGTTGGAAAGACAAACACCCCATTAAGTTAAACAGCTGAAAATTAAACATGAAACGGTTCGATACCAAACAACAACGTGTTTGAACTACCACTTTGTTCAAATAAAACAACACAAACATGAACAAACCGCGCGGGTCACATTCGATTCAAATGCTGTGGTCACTCACCTGAGCGCGAGGCGAGCCGTTGACTCGTCATCTCAGACCCCTGAAGGACTGACGCCTGAATGTGACGTGTCTGGTTGTTGGCTCTTCAGGGTCCGGATCCGCTCGAGAAATGAGATCAGAGCGAAGACACAGTTGTTCTGCGGTGAGAAGCGGATCATCCACCGTGAGCGGGGCGAGTGTGTGTGTGTGTGTTTGTGTGTGTGTCCCCTTCAGTCCAACTGACACACATCTGAAGAGAGAGAGAGAGGGGCTGGACCTGATGGTGCCTTCAGGGCTTCCGTGGGAGCTCGGACCGCAGAGCACTCGGAGGGGAAAATCCCGCCTCTCCACCGCGGTTTGTTTGTCCCTGAAAAGTAAGTTCACTCTGGACAGGAGGGGGATTTCTCCACATTGTTTTTTTTTTTTTTAATCAGCCACACATTACAGAGACTTCATTTTTATGTGAGTCTGATCCACAACAACAAAAAATATCCCACAGCTACAAAACACAGAATAATAATTAGATAACAGGAGATCAAGACTATGGGGAGGAGGGGTTTTGGTCTGCATTCAGCCACCAGGAGGCAAACAAGGTGATTTGCCTTCAGTTGTACATCAATGGTTGAATCGGTTGGCAAGGTTTCCGACAGACAGTGAAGGCAGCGTGAAAAGGAAAATCACTGAGAGCAAAATATTGTTATTGAGCTGAACGTCTGTGAATCAGCAGAAGAGGAAAAACACTTCTGCAACTAGAGTCAGTTATTATCACACTGAAAGACACGCAAAGGCAAAGTACACATTGTTCACAAATCTTCCTCCAGCAAAATCAAAGTGCAGAAAATTAATGGCAATTAACACATCATATTATTATTATTTCCGATGTATTGCAGTGACACCAATGGCTTTTAATTCTATTCTATTATCAAACAAGACACACAACAAAAACACAATCCTCAAAGTAAATCCTCGTCCTGATCAGACACCCAGTAATTACTATGACATACAGACATCAGCAGTTTCAACTGATGTCGGATTGCCATCACTGGCACTGACGCCAACATCACACAGTGCTTTGAGAGCTTTCCATGTTCTAGCTGCCCCTTGCCTGAATACAGCCTGGCCGATCCCCACGTTGACCGTGGTGCCTGAAATGTACAGTGAGCTGGAAGTGAAGAGGACCCAAAAACCTATGACAAAGTGAGGCGAGAAGGTGTCAGTGAATGAACAAAAGAGGGAGAAGGTGATAAAGAGGAAGTACAGAACTACTTGACAGATCCCACTGACAGCAATTCTCATATGTTTTTGAATCCTTGACATGTTGATGCTGCTCAGTGCTCTGTTTCTCATGTTTCTGCAGATGTAGTGGGTCATTGAGATGCAAGAAATGCTGGTGAAACACACACACATCAGGATGTAAGCTTTGAAGATGTATAAACCAACATTTTCAAAGTAGCCTGTATGAATTGTAACATCTGTCCATGTTAGGTTCTGGGGAAGGTCCTGTGTCACACTCACAATACAGTTGATCAGAAAAAGCATCTGGTCGAGAAGGAAGGACGCCAACATGATTGACTTTATGTTCCTCTTAGCCCAGATCCAAAGAGCTCGCTGTGCAGGGATAATCTGGGTATAGAAGTAGAAGTTTAGCCGAACGTAACTTGTCAAGCTGTTGTGAATGAAGAACAGCACAATCGCCCAAGACACCACATAGACTTTTGTGCTTGGCCACACCTTTAACACATAATACAGCAAAGGCAAAGCAACACAGTAAAAAATAGAGCCACAGACAAGACATCCAAGGAGCGTCTTCAACGGCTGCTTGAGTGTCTGTTTGCCACCCGACACAGAGATCAAACAGGATACGTAGAAGACGTTCGCAGTGAGGCTGAAGAAGATGAGTGGACCGTTGATGAGTAAAAAAGCCCATTCACTGAGATCAATGACTTGACGTTCCATTGGTGTTTCAGAAAGGTCAGACGCGTGCTCCGCTGAGTGTTGTCTGGTCTGTTCTACACCAGTTGTTTAAAAGGGGAAACCAATATCAATGGACCATAACAGTCATAGATCATGTAAACAACCATTCCCAATGTGGCATCGCATGTAAATATGTCCTGTAACCATTACAGTCTAACCTCTCCACAGGAGGCTGCAAACATGGAGAGGCAGCTTTCAGCGTCTGTAGCGTTTGTTCCCTTCTAGAAATTGCCATCTCATACACTCTGCACATTCAGACTTTCAAAGAGACGAAATACCCTGCTGTATTTTTTTTATTTAAATAAGCACGTCTGACTAAAACGCCAGAGTCAACAGATCATATAAACACATACAATAAAAACAATTTTAAAAACAGAACTTCATCCAATATACATCTTTACACTGATACACAGTTAATTATTAAACACAATCACACCCATGCACACACACACATTTAAATGTTTAAAGTCAGTCAGTGTGTACGAATCAGATGCTACAGGTACAGAACATATAGGGAATAAATAAACATCAAGTTCAGAGGAGGAAATCTATCCTCACCTTACACTGGTTAAAAAATTTATTTACAACCTTCAGTGGTTTGTTATTATCGTGTTCCATCAATATGAAGAAACAAATCATTTTCATATCACAGCAGTGGCACGCACATATTCATATTTCAGCACTTCAAGGTCCACACATTGTATTTTTGCATGTACTTCACTATTTGCGACAGGTATAGTATATACTACTGCTGTTTTGAATAGAATTGAAATATGTTTCCCAGATTCCTCACACGTTGCATTTGTGCACAGTTGATGTGTTATTCATACATTCCTTTGTGCATTCATGCTTTTCTTGTAATATATGTGTAAATAGTTTTTTTTCCTGACAAATGAGGGACAGTGGCCTCCCGGAAACAATCTTCAATGCCACAGCAGTAATGTAAAGTACATGCAAGTTGTAGCAAGTGAAGTAAAGCATGCAAAAACACTGAACTCAGACAGATTTTACTTGCAAAAATGGGTACTTCTCTGACACACACTCGCATACACACACAACCTTATTTCCATAATTTATGTGCAGCCCTGAATGCAGAGGGTCAAATGGGTTTTCACAGTGGAGCCAACACATGGGCGTCTTCACTGTGAAAGCCATCACGACACAGCTCAGTATAACAGGGTGAGTTTCTGTGTGTGTTTCCGGTGGGGCAGTTAGAAGTAGTCTCTTCTTCGTGAGTCATCACTAATGAAGGAGGGGTTCCACTGGGCGGGGTAGATGCACGAGTGGCGAGAACCCGGCAGCCCTGTGAACGGGTACAGGCCGTTTCTCTCCAGGTCTGAGTTACGCAACGCAGGCTGAGGGGATGGAGACAAAGAGACAGAAAATTCAATTTTTAAAGAGAACTTGCGCTAGAAAGACAAACCCAGAAGCGTGGAAACATTTCTAGGCCTCCTTACAGAATAGTAAATGTCAGTCATCTGCAGCAGGTTCTTGGTGCTGCCGTTCTCCTGCATCTCAATCGTCTCTCGGCCCCACTCCATGGATATGCGGTTATTTTTGGGGAAGTCAGCATAAGGGGACATCTGCAGGTCTCCACTCTTGAAGATGATCTTGTTAATGTCATTCTTGTCTTTCCTGGGAGATAAAAACACTCAAAAAGTTAAGTCCCCTGCCAAGGTTTACTGGTATAGGACGGTGTTTAATGCAAACGATATCTGCCCACTTACTTGCAGCAGGTCACAATGAGAGCGATGATGAGAATGAGGAGCATAGCGCCCCCTGTAGGTGACACCACAACTGCGATCAGCTTGTAAACTGCAACATAAAAATAACAACTTACAGTGTTAAATGCGAAAATTTCAAATTGATGCACACAATAAGAAAATAAATTACGTGTCAGTTTGTTTTCCAACTTACAGTTTCCACAGTTGAATCCTCCAAATCCAAACGTGCACCTGAAAAGCAGAGACACAATCTGCAGTGAGAATGTGAATTCAAAACTTTGATTCTGTATGCGGGAAAAAAGCAGATTGAACTTACGGGACGCAGGTGCTGTTTTCCAACTTGTAGCCATCGCCACATTCTGGAACAAAAGTTTTTATCAACCTTGTTATGCACTTTGAAACCCGATTTGGAAAAGTGCTCTATTATTATTATTATCTATTAAGTCTATTATTATTACTATTAGTAGTAGAAGTAGTCGTCGTAGTATCAGTAGAAACAAAGAGAAAAGGGGCGCTAACCAAGGCAGGTCAAGTCCTCTGGATTGTGCTTGTAGTATCCTTGAAGACACTGGCAGTATGCCGTGCCTCCACTGTCTGTGCACATGGAGCGCTCTGTGTCACACTGAGACTTCTGAGCCGTACACAGGCTCTCCGCTGGAACACAGCGTGGACACATTTAGTACAGAAAGTAACGACACAGGAATCTGCTCCTAAACTGGGCGACGTGAGAGCAGGCAAAGTAGCTTAGGGTGATTTTTCTGATTTTGCCCTTGATACTTCTAAAGACACTATAGTGATCCAAGTTTTACAGCACCATTCTGCCCTCTAGTGGCTCTGAACATGTTTTTAACTTGGGGAGTTCTGGTTAGTGTTTACAGGAGGAGGCACCATTCCAACCAGAATGAATCATTGTTCCGTTAATCACAACGCGGTGCTGTTTACCGTGATAAGTGAGCTGGTGGTGCAGGACCATACGGCAGTGCGCCACGGAGGAGCTGCAGTTGCCGAGAGACATCTGGATGCTGTTGTAGACTTCAGCGCTCGTCACGTCGGTGGAGATTGAAAACATGTTGACAGCAAAGATACGAAGGCCGTCCTCCTCTCTGCAGGAGGAGAGCAGAGGTCAGCACGGACGCCCCAAACAGACAAAACTCACACGCGGCAACCCTGAGACTAAAACACCTTGTTATGATATGCAGATGCAGCTTTTATTGTCATGTAACTTGTGTTTTGGTTGAGAAACACTAGGACTCACTTCTTACTCAGAGTGGAGCGGCTGTAGCCTCGAAGGACCGACAGCGACGCATTGAGCTGCAGTGGCGACAGGAAAAGAGCGTGCATGAGTTACTAAGTCATTGAGATTTGCAAAGAGAGGAGCCGAGAGGACGAAGCAGTGACGTGGACTGCTGCTCACCAGCTGGATTATCTCCCTCTGGATCTCGTGCATGGTGGAGCTCTTGAAGATTACAGGGTCTTGTGGCAGCCTGTTGAAGCTGAACGTTCCCAGGAATGTCTTTGCTGTGGAGGTGCAAAACAATCCAAAGCAAAGGCCTTTCAGAAAACAACTCGGCTAGAAAAATAACAAACTGTACGCATGTGTACATACGGGGGTCTTACCTCTGGTGCAGGTGCGTCCGTCCTCGAGGTCGAAGCCGAGCGCACACTCGCAGCTGAAGGAGCCTCGTGTGTTCACACACCTGGACCCAACCGGGCAGGGGTCCCTCTCACATTCATCCATATCTGGGCACATGGTACAAATAAAATAATTCACCCACTGATCCACAGCGCTAAGACTTTATTTTTGGACTGCACAATGTTTATCAGGCCATGCTAGAAAAGACGAGGAGAGACGGGAGCTCACCCTGGGTGCAGGTCGGTCCCGTCCACGCCTGCTGACAGCGACAGGTGAACTGATGCGTTTCATAGCCCACACACATGCCTCCGTTCATGCATGGGTTTGACAAACAAGGGTTTCCTGGATTACCTGCTATTTAAATCAAAATGGCTGCGATGAAAACGGTTTTTCATCCCTTTCCATTTCCCGAAGGAAACAGAGTCTGATTGCTATTGCTATTTACAGTGAAAGAAGAAAGTGAACTCACTTGGTGGCGGCGGCGCCTTGGTGGGTTGGACGTCAACGGGTGACGTGGTCACCACCAGCTCCGTGGTCCCCCTCCCACTCTGTCTCACAGTGGTGTGCAGGACCTCTGTGCTCCTGGTCGGCGTGCTGTGGCTGACGGGCGTGGTGACGTACTGCTCGTGCGAGGTGGTAGCTCCCGCGGTGCCAGTTTCTATCGGCAGGGTGGTGCCCTTTGTTGGGTTGGGACTCTGTGTCGCGGAGCTCGATGGCGTGCGGCGAGTGGTGCGCGCTGCTGAGGTCTGCAGGGCCGGGGTGGAGGCTGTGGCCGGGAGCGTGGTGGACGGGACGGTGGCCTCGGTGAGTAACTCTGACGTCGAGCTGCTGGCGGTGCTGCTGAAATGGAGGGTTGAGGTTGCTGGTAGAGGAGGGATGGTGGTGGATGGGGTGGAGGAGGTAAAGGCTTTAAAAGCGTCTTCTTCTGTTGTCTGTGGCCTGTGGATGAAAAAAAAAATAAAGCAATGACTTTCTCATTGACTTCTGACATGAACTTAAAATGTCTGTGGCCTGGGGACTGACTGTGGTCTTGGTCATTATAAACTAGGGAGCCTCTATTTCAGTTGACGTTGCTGTTGAAAACATTTGTGCATCTCATAGAGAATTTCTGAAGTTTTACTTGAATAATAGAACAAATAAAGTTTTCCTTGTTTAATTTACAAAATGTAATAAATAACACAACATACCTTTCTGTGACAGGAACCGGTGTAGTGTGGAAAGAGACTTCAGTAACCAGCACTGGCGTGTCTGTCAGAAAGTCGTCCATGTCGTGTGTATTGCCTCTGACTGTAGGGGTCTCTGTTGTCAGTTTGGGGGCCATGCTGTCCTCTCGGGTCTGGGACGACAGCCCCGCCGTGCCCTCCTGATTCGGAGTGCTGAAGCTCTGCGAGGCCTCGGTGGAGGTTCCCACATCCGATCCCGTCTCCAGCTCTGTCCCTGAGATGTTGGTCAGGCCCCCTGCGGGTGAGGTGACAGGCGGCGTGGAGGAAACCAAAACGTCTGCTTGGTCGGTGCTGAGCTCTGTCACTCTGAGAAGCGGTGTCGAGTCGGAGGTCTCCTCAGACTCTGGGGTGTGCTGATGCCAGGTGGCGTTTGGGGCTTCAGTTAAACTCTGGGTTCCTCTGGACCCCTCTGGGCTCCCTGTCTCTAAAAACGTCCCCTTGAACATCCCCCGGGTCATGTGCTCATCTGTTGAATCCCTGCTGTCAGTCTGGGTGGATGGGGCGCTGTAGGTGTAGACCTCGGTCTCTTTGGCCTGAGCGGGAACACGCCAGGTGGAGGCGGGCTGATGGGAGCTGGAATCCTCTGTGAACGAAGAGGAGGTGCTGTTGCCAGAGGAGGAGGTGACGGACAGCAGGGTCCTCTCCCCGGCTCGACTGATGGCCGAGGAAGTGTAAGTGCTGTCTGTGAGGACGGCTGTCTGTGACGCCAAGGCGGTGGCATCCTGCAGCTGCACTGTGGTGTCGGGGTTGTCCCGGGGAAAGCTGGAGTCCTCTGTCAACGTCGAGGATTGGGTCTTCCAGGACACAGGGTGGGACACACCAGGCGCTATGTCTGTGATAGCAAAGTCTTTCCAGCCATTGCTGCTGCTGATGTCACTGGTGCTGCTGCCACTGGTGCTGCTGCCACTGGTGCTGCTGCCACTAGTACTGCTGCCACTGGTGCTGCTGCCACTGGTGCTGCTGCCACTGGTGCTGCTGCCACTGGTACTGCTGCCACTGGTACTGCTGCCACTGGTGCTGCTTCCACTGGTACTGCTGCCACTGGTACTGCTGCCACTAGTACTGCTGCCACTGGTACTGCTGCCACTAGTACTGCTGCCACTGGTGCTGCTGCCACTGGTGCTGCTGCCACTAGTACTGCCACCACTGGTGCTGCTGCCACTGGTGCTGCTGCCACTGGTACTGCTGCCACTAGTACTGCTGCCACTGGTACTGCTTCCACTGGTACTGCTGCCACTGGTACTGCTGCCACTAGTACTGCTGCCACTGGTACTGCTGCCACTAGTACTGCTGCCACTGGTGCTGCTGCCACTGGTACTGCTGTCGCTGCTGGTACTACTGGTGCTGCTGCTAGTGCCACTGGTGCTACTGGTTCTGCCACTGCTGGTGCCACTGGTACTGCTGCCACTGCCACTAGTACTGCTGCCACTGCCACTGGTACTGCTGCCACTGGTGCTGCTGCCACTGGTGCTGCTGCCACTAGTACTGCTGCCACTGGTGCTGCTGCCACTGGTACTGCTGCCGCTGCTAGTGCCACTGGTGCTACTGGTTCTGCCACTGCTGGTGCCAATGGTACTGCTGCCACTGCCACTGGTACTGCTGCCACTGCCACTAGTACTGCTGCCACTGCCACTGCTGCCACTAGTACTGCTGCCACTGCCACTGGTACTGCTGCCACTGGTGCTGCTGCCAATGGTGCCACTGCCACTGGTACTGCTGCCACTGGTGCTGCTGCCAATGGTGCCGCTGCCACTGGTACTGCTGCCACTGCTGGTACTACTGGTGCTGCTGCTAGTGCCACTGGTGCTACTGGTTCTACCACTGCTGGTACTACTGGTGCTGCTGCTAGTGCCACTGGTGCTACTGGTTCTACCACTGCTGGTGCTACTGGTGCTGCTGCCACTGTTGGTGCTAGTGGTTCTGCCACTGCTGGTGCTACTGGTGCTGCTGCCACTGTTGGTGCTACTGGTTCTGCCACTGCTGGTGTCACTGGTGCTGCTGGTGCTGTTGCTACTGGCCCCAGTGGTGTCTTCAAAAGGGGTGGAGGGGAGCGGCTCAGTAGAGCGAATGATTTCTATTAATCTGCTCGTCTCTGTGAAGGCTTGGGTTTCCTCCGTGTCTGCAGGGAAACAAAACAAAGTATTGATAGGAAAACTTAATCAACCTCAGACAAGGATTGCTACAACTTTACATGGGCACGGAACACATAATATACAGTATGTGAACGCAAAAGGTCGAAGTTCAAGAAATCAGAACTGATAAATCGAAACCCTACAATTACAGCTCACATCAGAATTGCTACATGTTACTGCTAGTTTATGTCAACTGCTAGAATATAAAAGCTTAGCATTCATATCATTTGTGTTATTAATGACATTATTTTAGGTGAATGCTACTGGGAATCTACACTTAATATTTCACAGCCTCATTTACATGTTACTGTCTGTTTTCTTCCAGCTTCCTCAAAATTATAGTACAGAAGTTTCCCATGCTGGGGCCACCAGTGGGCGCTGACTCTGCAGGCTGGACACAGTCTGCACACAGGGGTGGGGGGGGGTTGCTGTGAGGTGCTGTAGTTTGCTGCAGGGGCAATAGTTTTGGGTGGAGAACAACTGGCAGCCGAGCTCATCTACTCTAACCAAGGCTTTATGTCCTAAATATGGCGGTGACGGTCTCCACTGGGAATCGGCCATTTCCTTCCTAAAGCTGAGCGAGCACAAGGCGCTGGCAGAACCCTGTCACCACAGATCTGGGCGTACATTCACGCGCATTGTGTGATTTATATTGTTCTTTAGGCTTGTATTGACTACACACTTCCGGAAGTCAAACATCAAGAAGAAGAGTAGGAGGTTAGAGAGTTGAGTTGCGTTTTGTGTAGGGGAAGTATTTACACATCCAGCTAACAGGCTAATATTAGCTTTCACTTTATCTGCTGATGATGAATTTGATGAATCTAGATATTTACACCTTTAGATATATTTTGGTTTCTACCCAGTCCTCACTAAATGTCTGGCTTTTTATCAAAACGTTTCAAGGGAAATTGACAATCTTGTCTAAATACTGTTTCCTCAAAACTACTGAGTTGCATTATGGGATATGAGCCATATACAGACGAAATGTAATCAGCTTCTTGTCTGCTGCTATAAACTTTTAATATAATGAATAACTGTCAACAGTGCAGAAACTGTGAGCATTTATGTTGAAATTTTATTTTTAAAAATCAACATCCCTGTTGGTCAGGATCTAATGGAGGAGATAAGATCGAATGTTTACATCAAGGTATTACTCTGTGATTACGAAGATGAGCAACAGTTCTGACAAATACTTTTTCTTAAGCACGTCCCTGACGCTGTGGCCGAGCTCCAGGACCGGAGCCGCAGCAGCGGGTGCCCGACACCCCCTGACAGCCACCGTCCAGTACCAAAGGAGGGATGGAGTTCAGGTGTCATAACAGCTCATCTACTGGGAGTGTTACAGGGAGAACTGGGACACCAGACTCGGCCGCTCTCTCTCTCTCACTTCCTCCGCATGTGTCTCTCTCATTATTTCGTTTTCTCTCTTTGGATCCAGCAGAACTCAGACTGGAACGTGGTGTTGGCAACGGGTGAAGGACACTCCCAGATTCTCTGCTGTTTATCGCTCAGCTCTCAACTCTTAACACAGTTGTCACTGACAGCCATTTTTCCACATCTGTGATACTTCAGAAACACTGAGGCTTGGAATTTTAGGTACATGCAGAATGTTCCAGCATCAGAACGACAACAGCTGATTGTAGGAGGTGGTGGAGTTGTGAATATTTCATGTCTCGTTGACAAAGGGGGGAAATCTCTGTGAATTAAGTGATTTATTTCTTTGTAGATTCTAAGGGATTCCGTGCGACACTACTGGCAGAGAGCTGTACTGAACAATGAGAGGATAAATTGTCAGCTATGTAATTTGTGTGAGTGGAAAAACAATACAAAAATCTAATATCTTGGATTATCTGAGGAATAAAATCTTTGACCACATGACCACAGTCACAATACTTGGTTTCCCTGGGGTTGATATTGGACAAAGAAGTGGGCCTGAAATCTCGATCACAGCGAACGCCAATATGTGCTTTTGATTGAAATATCAGCATCTGCATTATGTTGGATTATATGAAAACGTCTATATAAGCAAGCACTGCAGAAAAGATCCACCATGTTGTTTACCTGTATATGATATTTATTACACCAGAATATCCGTATCAGCTGTCGCCACCTCGCCTTCAACATAACATCTACAAAATTTGGTGTTATCGTACATGGAAAGTACTGGGCTCATGGGTGGACTCGTTAAACGCCAACCTAGCCATGTTGTGTTCAAATATAAGAGCAAATCCATCCATCCATTATCAAACTGCTTTTCCTTGGAGAGAGTTGCGTAATGATAAATAATCCTATAGTTTAAATCCCTGAAGTCATTTTTAAAGCAGAAATTTGAGAGAATAAAAGACTGAATCTACGATTTAAATAATGGTTTGTTTCCTCTGAATGGGACAAACAAGACAACAATGAAATGCACCTGTTTCATAGGTGAACGTATGATCAATTTATAAAGGTAAGGACAGCGGACAGATTATGGAAAACTTAAATCACTAAAGAATAGAGCAGTGCACAATTTATATAAAGATTAGTAGAAAGAGGTTACAACTTTGGTGTGTTTATATAAAGGTTAGGACAGTTGAGAGTTTATATAAAGTTTAGGACAATAGTGTGTTTATATAAATGTTAGGATAGTGGAAAGTTTATATAAGGTGTAAGACAGTAGAGCGTTAATATTAGGACAGTTTATATACAGATTAAGGCAGCACGGTGTTAATATAAGAGCAGTGGACAGTTGGTATGAAGTTTAGGACAGTTTAGGACAGTAGTGTTAATACTAGGGCAGTGGGCGAACAGGGTGCACTTGCCACAGCAGGCCTCAGGGACTTAAGCGTCTTACCCAAGTTTCCCCCAGCACCGGCACCAGCGGCGGTTGCAGCGGTCGCGGTGGCGGCAGCGGCGGTGTGCGTGAGCAGGTTCCTCTGTGATGGGGATAAACTCTCGCTGGAGTATGAGCTTGAAGTCACGTTGTTTTCCACGCTGCTCACTTCTTCTGCCGGGGTTGAGTGATACGATCCGGGATCCGAGCTGTTGTTGGCGGGGGTCCCTGCCCCGAGGGGCCGCGGCAGACTCACCACCAGCAGCAGCAGCAGCAGCAGAGACAGCCCGGGGACGTGATTCAAAAACCACGTTTCCATGATTCTCAAGACCGCAACGCGCACGCCGATAGTATCCGCGAAGTCGAGTGAAGGCCGGGGTGGTCTCCCGGGGAACGCATGGGGGGAGCGGGTCGGCTTTAGGGGAAGTTTGCAAAGAATGAGTATAAATCCTGGTGGAGGTCCGGAGGAGAGGAGCCGGTGTTCGGAGGCGGACAGCGCGGGGAGCGGAAGATAAGAGACCGAAGCAGCAGCCTCTTATCACGGGCTCCTCCCCCTCCTCCTCCCGCGTCTGCACGCACACGCTCTCTCCTCCCTCTCACACACATATACACGCTCGCACGCGCACACAATACAACTGTGTACAATAAATACTATGTTAGGATAGAAAATACTGACACCGATAGTGTCTTTAGCTCAGAAAATCGTCTCATTTGTTTGCTTTATTTGCCAGTGTTTGAGTGAATAATGTCAACACTATTTCCTTATGGTTGCTGTTCTCTAGCTCTCATGATTTCAACCAAAGTTCCACAACAGCCACTACATAGACATTGTGCCCAGTTCATTTTGGAATTTGCTGTCCAGAAAATGAAGAAAGGCCTTTGGTCCATATCATCCAGCTCCACAACACACAGCAGACAGAACCACAGACCTACCCCACCTGTGCAGAATCAAGTTTGCATCTATTTTATCAAACTAATCGACATTTTACATTGGCACTATGGAGGCCGGAGGCCCCATCAATACGAGTTGAGAAAAATAAACAAACTCCAGCTAAATCCAATTTCGTTCTCTCGCAACAAAAACATTCATTGCGCCGGGTTTCCTCTGTGGTGCTGCTGAACGTCACTGGGCGCACCAATGTGTCACAACACGAGACACAATTTGAGGCAGAAAATGTGGGTTTGAGCTGTCAGCTCCACGAGAACAGGAGCAGTGTCTGATTCAGTCAGTCAGGAGTCAAGAGTGAAGGCGGCTGCACCAACTTGTTGGACATGATGAACGAGGATTGGTGGTAACGGTGCCGAGAGGCAAAGTCAGCATTCTCCTCCGTCAGCTGCCTGGTTTTCATTCCGACACCGGACAGAGAGGGTGTCACTATGACCTCATCCCGGGGAGATCCTTCTCTCCTGGAAGAGAAGGAAGGGTGAGGATGGTAGAGTCATAGAGGAAAATACCATATTATTGAACAAATATTGCAGACAGACTTACTCACGTAATATTAATCACAATGTAATGAACCAATAATAAATGGAACATGATCTGTTACATGCATTTAATTCTTATTATAATAATTCCTATATGATTGTGTAACATACCAACAAGTAGACTGTACCTGCAAATATTATTCAGTGTTGATTTGAGCCACGTGAAAAAGCTGAATCGAGCTGCGATACCTGCAAATATGCAGAACATTAGTTTTTCTCCCCTTGCATAAATGAGCTCAACAAGTTGATTCAGTTTCTAGCCATCAATATACCTGATGTTTCATCAAATATTCTACATTAGTACATTTTATCATCAAGATCTATGATTTAAAAAGCACCAATAGTTCATAGGTTCTTCCCTCGTAGCCCGCCGCAGAAAGTGTATGAGCAACACAGAGTAACACACACACACCATCTTATCTTCCACCTGTGCAACAAGTGTTCAACACTCACAGCTCTTGGCACACTGCACTGTGGCCTGTCAGAAGCAGTGTCCCATCCAGCTATTCTAGAAATCCCATAAGCCACAACAGCTGCCAGCCTTCCAGGCAAAAGGGGCTGCAAGTAAAACTCCCAGCAATGTGTATGATTTTGTTACCAGGTCAAATGACCACGGAGCATGGCCAACAAACCCACATTTATTTCTTCTGGACATAGAAAACTTAGACTTAATTCCTCTATGAGCATCAAAACAACGCCAGCACATCAAATGACTTGACGTCATGGATTTCATACTTTCACACTACAAAAACTGCATCAATATAAATTCCAAAGGTTAATCACTGAAAATGAAATGGGGAAAAAAATCACCTATAGGAAGCCCAGGGCTTGTTTTCCCAATGTAGAAGAAGAGCAGCAAGGCCACGAGTATGTTTGCTAAGGCATACGCCCACTGGATAACAAACATGATCACTATAGAGCTCACAGCCTGAAAGGAAAACACATTATATATGAAGCCAATACAGTGAGTTCTGCACAAACTATCGGAAATAAAGGAAATGTGCCACATACCCCGAGGAGAGCAACCCAGTGGTTGCAGAACTTGGCGTAGCATGAATCTCGCATGGCTTTAATTTCGAAGCTCTGGTGTTCTGCTTTACCTTCGACACCTGAAAATGTTCAACAAGATGCGAGGTGAAGACCCACAGGTTCAATAAGCTGTCTGATGTTTCACTGGAATATCACCTGTGTTGTGGGTGTGAGGGTCGGCGCATGAATCCGGTTGATTTGGACCATTTTTCACCTGTGACTCTTCTCCAGCTTTTGGCTCAGCACTCCCAGAATGCACCTCAGCTTCCCCGTATGGCGGCGCCGATCTCGTTTCCTCTCCTTTCTCTTCTTCTGGGAACATGTTCCTGTTCAGGTCCAAACCAAAGCTGCCCAGCAGCTTCTGTTTAGCAGCAGCCTTCCTGCTGTTCCCTTGGCTGCTGCTCGACTCTTGCACAGAAAATAACTTCCCTGTCCCTGCGTCAACATTTGAGACAGGGGGAAATATCCGATCCATGTCCTTGGTGAACTCCGATAACGTTCCTTTGCTCTCGCCTCTGCTCCCATAGCTGGGGAGAGGGTGTTCGATAAGCGGCCTGGAGCTCTGTCTGGCAGACCTGCGCCGGTTTCTTCTGGCCTCCCTTCTCTCTTTGCTCTGCAGCTTGAAGGTCATGGCCACGCTGAAGTAAGAGTAGTCGATGAAGCTGTAGGTGAGCATGAAGTTGATGGTGACGATGGGAGCCAGCACGTTGACCCGGCCGATGAAGATGAAGGCCATCGTGAGCAGGCTGGTCAGACAGATGGCGGCCACCGGGGTCTTGTTTGGACCTCTCTGCGAGAGATTGACACAGTCAGGTCAGTGTCAGTGTACTCAGGATAACACAAGGTCAGGTCACAGTTAACTTCAGCTTTGAATAGCAATAAGGTCATCCTTGAGTCCAAGTGAATGTTTGTGCCAAATCTGTGGACACTCCCTCAGTACCTGATACAACTCTATGAATAGCAATCAAATTAAATAAAACCAGAACAGCAGAAAACAATCTTTAAAGATCATTAGTTTCCTTTCAATGATGTTTGGATTGATTATAAATGAGAAACACCATGTCTATATAGTTTGTTTGATATACTCTGATTCTAGTTACGATCTTGTAAAACAACTATCAAAACGCAAGTTCATGTTTCTGTTACTACGCTCAAAGAAACCATTCCACAAACTCTTCTCATGACTTCATGTGGCCTGTGGTTGGTCAGGAGCCACGTTCAGTCATTACTCACACGCTAACCTGACACTGGACGCCCTCAAGGCCCATGAGAAAGTCTGTCCCTTCAGAAATGAAGCTAATCTATGAGAGAATTCTACACATAGTTATCTGAGTTTGACCTGAGGAGGTTAAAACATCCAAAAGAGACACAGAACTGAATTAACTGAATCGATGAAATCCCAATCAAAATGTGAATATTTGTCCAGAATTATAAAAAACAAGAGTTTTCTTTCTGTATTTTCTGCAGTGCCTGAGGTTTGCTTTCACTTCCCAGGTCCTGCTGTACAGTTTAAGGAGCACTGCAGTGTGCCTGGCGGCCCTCCAGAGCACACAGCGGAGCGGAGCCCTGCCCGTCGCCCTTCCTGCGTTTGTTCTGATGCTTTGATTTGGCCCAAGATGTCTAGGGCCTCATTCCAGCCCGCTGAGAGAGGTCAAGCGCCGCTGCTGTCCCAGGTCTGAGGAAAACTGGGGTGGACGGGGTCAGAGCGCGAACGTGACAATGTGAGAATAGCAGGAGTGACTCGTGAATGCAGTCAGCCCAATGAATTCACCTCCACAGAACAGTGGAGGCTTTGGGATTTTTTTTTAGTAGTGTCACTGCTTCCTTTTAAATCCTGCCATCGCACCGCCAGGGACAACATAGCTGCTAATACTCAACAGTTTATTGTTATAATAACAGTGATGTTTTTAGTTGTTCCTGGGGTTTATTTGCCTGAGTTAGAGAAATCCACACGTACCCTTCTGATGAGGTTGTAGGTTGAAGGCATGTGGAACAGTCTGATTATTTTTATTTACGATCAATGTTGGAACGTCTGTGATCAGAATAATCTCTGTGGTTTCGTTTAGTTTTAGTCCACATCCATTCACTCTGAAATTCAGGGGGTCACTGTGACCTCTGACCTCCGAAATCTAATCAGTGCATATTTCAGTCAAACTGACAACTGGCTTAGTTGAAAAGAAATTCCTCAGACTTGAGACATCATGTTGATCAGGCCAAAAATGTTTTGTAAGGCCACAGTGACCACTCTAATCAGTTCTTCTCTGTGCTAGTTATTTTTACCAAATTGCAAGAGTCTTCCTCAATGTTCCTTTACAAGAACATAAACACGCTCCGTCCCTTGACCACCGCATTCTGCCCAGATCATCCTGGAGTCCAAACAAAAACAAACCTGAACAGAGCTTTTTTCAGAAAGCGTGTTAACAAGAACGGTACAAGCAAACTGAGAGCTGGCGCTGGCTATGCTGCATCTACTTTAAAAAAAACACTTTTTTTTTTTTTTCTAAAAAAAAAAAGTCTAAAACTGCAGAAACTCAATAAATAGAACATTGAGTAATCTGACAAAGATAACTGCACAGGAAACATTATTTCCTTGCATAAAATCAAATTACCCTTCTCTAAGCTCTGATGGGACTCGTGTCAGAGGCTGTAATATGTCCACAGTTCTTGAATTTAACAGGGTTTTCACCAGGTTCTGAACCCAATCAAAATCTGAACTAAGTTCATCAGATAAAGACTACGCTGGAGTCCATGGACAATATTATTCATGAAGCTGTCAATGTGAATTCAGCCATTCCTGCCCTCATGGCTCCATCCATCCATCCATCCATCCACCCACCCACCCCTTTTCCCAGGAAGGCCAGAGCCGGGATCACCCTCTCCTGGGCGACGCACTGCAGGATCCTGGGTGCTCCGTACAGGCCGCCCATGCAGGAAGCCAGGGAGGAGACGTAGAGGCCCAGCAGAAAGAGGAAACCCACCAAGGAGACCTGGAGGAAGAGGGAAAACAAACAGAGGGGTGGAAGAGGATGGGGTGGGGTCGAGAGCGCACAACAGCTACACCCAGTTCAGTTCCGCTGCAGCCAGCTCCTTATGAAAACAATGAGAGCGTTGTTCTCATTCACGGGTTAGTTTTAATAATAGACGGATCACAGTCTTGCTGTCTCACTGTGACTTCACACGTTAGAGTGTAATAACATCTGGTGAGAGGTAGTCCACCACCAGCTGAGCTCACTCCTACTAAAACAATTTCTAATTCATGTCTGGCCGAGGCTGATCGACTGAAACAAACTGTCGGACGACTCAGCAGCATCCTCATTGTTCAGCTCTTCCTTACAGCTCAATCACTTCCTCCTAGTTTCATAAAAACCTCTCATGCGTGCCCCTATAAACTCAGAATTGCTCCACCCTGTCTTCCTCACATCAGTCGTCCATATGGAGCCTGACACATGCGCCATTGTTTCTGATATTCATACACTTTCCACTTTTGCGAAGTTCCAGGTCAGGAAGCAGACCCAGATGATTTTATTATTTTTTTTACTTAGAGGAGGTGGGGTTTTAAATATTTGTGATGATTTCTAATGCGTGTTTGCAGTTTTGTTGCAGATCAGTGTTGCAACAATGGATGTACTCTAAATAAATAATAAAATGGAAAGTAAACCTGAGGCTAACTTTTGAGGATATCTGAAAATAATGTAATATATCAAGAGCCAATAACTGATCTGTGAAACAGACACACTAAATGTATGTTATGAATTTGCAATCATAAATAGCCATTGTAATCTGTTTGTACTTGAATATTTTGGATACGTACCCATGGGCCTGGAATCAATGGTGGACTTGGCTTTAAGAATTATAATAAAAAGACTCTTTTCTTGGGACTGTGGTCGTGGTTATCAGTCCAGTCCCATTAAGAAATAAAACAACTGCATACTTGAATGGTTTTCATTCTTGAACATGAACATTTCAACACGAGGGGAAAACAAAACATGTCAAAGGGTTTTGCACCTGCACCATTTAAAAGAGGATGAACAGTCTTTCAACCCTGCTGCCCACGGGCCTCTCTCACAGGGCAGGATGGAAACAAAGAGCAGAGTTTACCTTCTCTGCGATCAAGAAGTCATAGCGCAGAGCTTCTCTGGTGCAGATGGCCCCAAGGAGGAAGGCAAAGACCAGATACAGGAACCACCTGAGGGTCACCAACAGTACACCACACAAATTATTAACAACGGCGCCTTTCTGCATATTTATAGAGAAACTGTGTCATCTCGGCTCTCACAGTGACATGCTGGGAACGTGGGATTGTTTATGCTCTCCAGTGAAAATAGATAAGGCTCTCCTTTTCAAAAGAAAAAAAGAAAAGCTCATTTTTTTTAGAATGAGCTTTTCTTATTATGTAACTGTGTTTCACCTGGGTGCACCTTCACTGTAACTGTCTCATTACTATTTCCTGTAATGTTTCGCTCTTTTACAATATTGCTGTGTTGTATATGTTTGTTTGGGAGTGCGTTTGGGCTGTTGTCATACGAGGTGAAGACAGCTGCCAGCGTTCCCACAGGGATGTTGTGTTCTGGCCGCTGAAGGTCTGAGCTCATGTTGAAGCCTGCCATTACCCCTACACACACACACACACCCACGGGTCAAGACACCACAGAAATGTACACAACACACTGTGCAATACAAAAGGATTGTTGTATTACATACAGCTGCAAGAAGGGGGGGGGGGGGTTAACAGCACATGTGGTGTAACAATAAACAGAGACGGTGGGGGTCTAATTACCTGTAGCAGCAGGGAAGAAGACCCCAAACACTGTGAAGAAGTTTTCTCCGGGACTGTAATCAGGCTTTGTGTTGCTGTTTAGTAGCGCCTCTGAATAACCAATGAACCCGTGCTCTGAAAGAAGAGGAAGCGGCAAACAAAGAAAATCAGCACGTTCTGGGGAGTGATATTTGTTGCAGATCTGAATCTGGATGTAGTCTCTTTAAATGCGGTTCCATAATGGGACAGCTGGGCTAGTTCTAGTTTCTAATGTGATAATCTACTTTTTCGATCAGCCTTTTCCCCCAGTGATTGCAGAGCTACACTTCAGCCCCTTCATCTCTCCCTGCAGCTACAGAATGACGTCATCAAAGTAATGTAATCAGCTGCTTACTGCTGTGGAGTTTTCATTTTTCAGTCTCTGTATTCAGCCATAGGTTTAAGTCCAGGATGCTTAATAGTGAATTTTCTTTTTCCCCACTGCACTTCCTGGAGAGGTTGAGACCAATGGGAAATGAGAACACATCACGTCTGCACGAGGGGATTTCACTTAAGACTTGTAAGAGACCAGAAACTGTACATTTGGAAAATATCCCGTCATGTCTGCACATTTGGTTTAACCATCAGAACGTCACATCACAACTGGAGACTAAGTATTTAAGTATCAAACAAATGAGAAATAGGTAGAAATTTCCTTTCCCAGTACAAAGGATGAGTGTGGTCTGGTGAGTCTGGGTCAGCTTGGCGGTTGAGCGAGGGAGATGGTTGTGCTCTGATGGGGGCCATTTAAAGCGTGCAGGCTGAAGGGTCCGCCTGTGTTACAACACCGGACATTTCCCCTTTGGTTATCTTTCGACGGGAAAGAATGTGTTCTGTCAGATTAATGACATGTTTATCCAAAAGGAAGTCGCCGCCCTTTTCAGAAGCTCAGCAGCTTCCAAGTTTGAGAGAAAAGAATGAGAGCGAGCGAGAGAGGGAGACAGAGAGTGAGAGAGAGAGAGGGGGGACATGCACAGTCCCTTTTCTATTTTTTGTTTGGCAAAAGCCAAAAAAACAAAACAAAACAAAACAAAAAATCCAAAAAAGGCATAGTTATCCTAGTTATTCCACCTGCCATTATTTTAGCTGATAGGAATTCAAAGAGGATAAAGAAACGAGACATCAAACGGGACTGAGAGCCTTTACTCTTGTTCACTCGGGGCCCCGGCGTGCCTGCCCTCTGAGCAATCACAATCTAACAAACCCAAGCCAGTCAGTGTCCATGTCTGCACCACGGGCTCTCCACCCATATTACAACATCACGCTCCAACATCCAACAGCTCTGTGCAGTGGAGGGCGTTCACGTATTTATGAGGAAAATTTGTTTCTATGAGGACGGATTCAATGTTTCTGTCAGAGTCTGAAGAGCTGTGGAGTCAAAAAAAAAGTGTCTCTCAAGTTGTGCTTGCTGGTCCTATATGGCCAGAACATTTAGTCTTTTCATCCAACCACAACCTGATGTGCTCGCCTTGAGCCAATGACCTGGAATCTGCCAGAGCTTAGAATGCACCCCCCCCCCACACACTGACATTCAGCTGTCAATCAGTGACCCTCCTCTACCCCTCCACCCTCTCAATGGAGGCTTCAATCCCTTCAGCCGTCCAACCGGATTCTCACTTCTGATTTAAAGGTTCAGCCAGAGTTTAACGATGAGACTGAGATGAAGGCACCCACATTTCAGCACGTATGTTGACCAGCAAGTGTACAGTCAGAGTGGGGCTCCTCTCTGAGCTCAGCATTCCTCTGATACCCACTGGAATGTGTAGTCAGATTACATGAGCATCTGAGGCCTCTCTCCCTGACTCGCTGACACCAGTCACCATAAACTGTGCTGTGCACGGCGAGCGGGGCAGGCTGTGATGTTGCAGAGGTGGGGCACGTCCCGCTGGGAGGATTGAGAACCGTGAATTACCGTAGAATCACAGAGCGAAGTGTGGCCGTCCCTGGAGTCGCGGCCGCAGCCTCAGATCTCAGTTCCGGCATTCTCTCTTTGTCATTTTCCAAAAATGTGGGTGAGTCTGGCTAACACCCTAAACCCCAGACCCAAGGAGAACATTATGGCTTCCTGTTATGTAGGGAATAGGCTCCAAGTAATTGGACAAAGTAATGTGGATGGGATTGTATTTCATCCCAGCACCACAATCAGAGCAGCTTGGAGCTGAATTGTTTAGTTGCAGAGACAATACTTTGGCACAGTTACTGACCAGTCTCAATAATGGACTACTCTCCAATTGAAAAAAACTCAATCTCCTCCTGCCTCCCACTGGGGATTAAAAACTATTGTGAGCTGCTCTGCACGCTGCAGCGCTGCAGCGTTCCCAGCTCTGACTCCACCTGTCAGAGTTGTGCAGGAAGGGCTTGTCATTATAAGTCACTTAGCAGATCCTTACGGCTGGAGCATGAGGAAGTCAGGCCAGCCCACAAGTGAGAGTTCACATAAGTACATTATATAGAATGAAGCCAGGAAATAAAAACGTGATTAGAATCTCAGATACTTTGTTATTCTAACAAATATTTTTTAAATTAATTATTATATCATGAATATAATATATAATAAATAAATTAGATAACATTAGGACAACAAATGAATGAATGAATGAATAGTGACTTTTCTGACATAAATAATATATAAATTATACTATGTATGATTTAAAATTTAGCAGAAATAATGCAATCAAAGGTAGAAATAATATTTTTTTCTGTATTGACTATTCTGACAAATATGAATCATTTATTCCATTCATTTTTTTTTCAATAATTTGCTGTATTGCACTTAAAAATGTCACAAAAACCTCATCAGCTTCAATAAGTTACTTTTGTGAAGTGACCTTCAGCGCAAAATTATGATTTAAAAAAGAAAGAAAAGCATCAGTTTTGAGCTGGAACTAGAAACTGATTCAAACGTACTTTTGAAATATTAGGCATGAGTTAAAAGCACTGACAAGCCAATGGCTTAAAATGCCAAAATTTCCTGAGAATATGGACGCGCCATTAAAATTCTGACGTCATGCACCATTTTGCAGACGGTAAAGTTGAACACTGGTATCCGAACCCTGACAAGATGACATTCTCACAAAGCAGAGCGGACATGTTATCAAACTATGACACGGTTTTGGCAGCGGCTCTCCATCCTACAGGATGTTGCTCGGCGCAGGCTAATCTGAGTCGGTTCAGCTAGCTCGGGGACCTGCTGGGCCACTGCCAACCATGATGTCACCACAAAACACTCAGAGGCGCTTAATTGGAAAAATCTGGAGGAGCCATTATACGCCCGGTTCTCCCACAGTTCTTCAGCAGAGGCAAACGTCCCTCTACCAAGTGGCACCGAGGTCACTGGTGGTAAAACCAAAAGCACCGGCTTGACTCGTGGAACGTTTTTGTCGTCCCACTGGACAGGACGTTGACAATCAGTGAGAACAGGAAATGTAGGGAAGGACTTCCTGGACGACAGCATAAGAACACAAGATACTTAAAAAGGGCAACATTCCCTCACCACGGGAAAAAAAGAAAGACAGACAAAACAGGACACAACGCCAGCTCTGGACCCGAAAAACAACTCTTTGCCAAAGTCTACAGAAACTGAGGGGTAATAAATTTGTCACTGAACAGGTTAAAAGGCTGTCAAGCGACACACACACACACACACACACAATGAAAACGTGTGTAGAGAGATAGTCTCAGCAGGACTGACTGGAATAAGTGGTACTACATCACCACCTACTGGTGTCAACAGGTCACACAACTGTCAAACTTTCAGAGACAGACACACAGAGAGAACCTTCTGCCTTTTTATCCATTATGAGCCTACCTGGGTCAAGGTGCGTGAAACTGCCGACCACAAAGTCCAGCGTGGACACGGCCAGCACGGCCAGCAGCAGCAGCTGAATCCTGACAATCCACTTGACGCCGGCCAGGTTGATGCCGAGCAGGGCCAGCAGCACCGCCGCCGACATGCCCCGCACCGCCCCCTGAGACTGCAGACCCAGCAGCTCGGCCACCGACTCAGAGAAGCCTGTGATGTACATGGCTCCGGCCACACACTGCAGGGGCCAGAGGTGTGTCACAAAACACGGAGCTTCACACGAACAAATATTAAAATCAGTCTTGATGCTGATGCTCACCTGTCCAAAGACGTACAGGAGGCCCATGGTGCCCCCGACCCGGCCGCCCAGGACTGTGGAGATCATGGAGTAGATTCCTCCGCCCCCCACGCCACAGTGCTCACACACCCCGATCCCCGACATCACCGTCACTAAGGCAACCGCAACAACCGAGGAAACCAGGAGCATCCCGAGCAGCACGCCAGTGTTCCCCTGGAGGTTTTTAAGGAAGAAGAAAGAGAGAATCTGCAGTATAATTTACATTATTTTTTTTTTATTATAATAGATTAAATGACATGAGCACAATTTACCACAAGCTCAGCAGTAGATCATCATTTTTCATCCCATATATTTCACATTATAGAACAATATAAAACAGGGTAAGGTGACATTTTGAAATATTTGTAGCATGATGGTCTAACTGGTTGCAGAACTGGCTGCAGGCCCAGATGTGAAGCGTGAACGCACCACTAGGTAGCCAGTGCGCAGGAATAAAACCACACCGAAGATGTTGATCATGCAGGTGGTGAAAACTCCGTCCCAGGTGCCGAACAGCACCGGCTCCCACACGAACACCTTGATCCTCCACCACGGCTGGCTCTGCTGCTGGAAACCCTGAAAACACAGGAGCAGGACCAGCAGAGTACTGGGGGATCTTAGGGGTTATGTTTCTCACGTCACGTCTTGTCCTACCTGTGCGTCCTCGTGAAACAGGTCGTGGACGTGCGCGTTAGTGTTGTTGTCTATGACTCCCTCCTTCCACAGACCAGACTCATCTCTCTCCTGAACACCTCTGTGCACCGTCCACCCAACTGGGAGGGTTTCCATGGCAACCTACAGGTATGTCCCCTTCGCTGCGGTGCTGTAGTTGATCCTAAATGAGAAGACAAATGAATCCACTGACATCTTTCCTGCGATCCATGAGGCAATGCATGTCTGTGTCTGTTGGTCATGAGACTGACAGACGGCTGCGTTAGCCCCGCCTCTCCCGGTGAGGACACCCGGATACGACAGGGTGTGCGCCTGAATGGTGAGCCAGGTATTTAACATCAGGTGTAAGTACATGAACACACCTGTGCAGTGATAAATAAATACAACCTGCACTCAGCAGCGGATATAAGGATCAGAGTTTTATAAACCAACACTTCAACTCGTTAAATTCCCTTTCTGCAAATATATGGATTATAATAAACAAATACTATAACATGTATTTAGCATGAATAGAATTAAAACAAATATTGATTTTGAAAACAGGATTCGGCAAGCTGTCGCGTTTCTACAGTGCAAAGCGGAAATCACCGTTTGGAGCAAAACCCCATTGACAAAACTGACAATTAAAGGTTTCCCGGTGGCTAACGTAAAATAAATTGCCTTACCGCCTCTAAATTACAATCAAAACACCTTTAAATTGTACGATAACCAATTCGGCCCGTTAATTACATGAATCCAAGTAAAGTGAAACGAGTTAAAGTTGGAATGTTAATCAAGTCTGTTCGTGGGCTGCCCTGACGGTGACCGAGTCATTTGAGGGCAAGCGCCGATATGTTCCAGCACTGTTTATTTCTAATTTTAACAGCTGGGCCTATTTTAAATTGACAGATTTTTAAATGTAGTTTGGCGTGCGGTGGAATATGATCAGTGAAATCGTACCTCTGACAGAGCACCATGTCACTCCAAGCAGGCGAAGAAGGGCTGACCATGAATAAAGTGTCAGTGAGAAGTTTATTGATCCGTTGAAAGTGTTTAGAATCCTGTCAGTGGGATCAGCTCCACGTGTGGAGTGGAACGTCAGCAGCAGTGGGTGTCCAGGTCCAGGTTGGTTACCTCCCAGGGTGTTGCAGCTTTGCTCAAGGATCATGTGTTAGTTTTGGCAAGGCCCACTGCAGACAAGGTTGACTCACAATTTAACCTGCAACAAATGCACGGGACACAGCACTTCAATGTCCTTATCTTCCATTTTTATATCTGTGGAAATATTTCTCACAACATGATTAGGCCAAGAGACAAGAGACGATTCTGTCTTTTATTCTCAGAAATTACAACATACACGTGTAAGAGGAAGTGATCTAGAATCTTGAGTGTGTTTAGGGATTTAACTGTTTACTTACCAGATTTCTGTGGAAGGAAGAATGTGGATCGTATAAAAAAAACAAAAGTAGAATCTGTATGGGGATAATACCAGAATACAGATAAGTGAAGTTATAAAGGGCAGAATAAAAACCAGAGGATACTGACAGCTGTCTGGGAGATGAAGATCAAATTTTGTTTAAAGGTAAGAATTATGAGCTATAGAGAAAATTATTATTTCTCAATTAATTTTTCAACTCAGTCTTGTGACAAATAAAAAAATCTGGCCCAGGCTCATGGTGTGAATCATTTTTATTTATAAGGACAAGACACACAACAATCAAAACAACAATTCAATCTGATTGTTTACAAATCATAACATATTGCAAAAAGATCTAATCATATGGGGTTACTTGACTGAGATTTACCAGCTACAATTAAAGCTGCACATTATAAAAAAAAAAAAGAAAAAGAAACAAGTTCACTCGACCCGACAAGTCAGAGACCATGCAGAAAAACCTCACTGTCTAACTCGAGGCTTCCTCGTCAGCGTTCGTTTAAAGTATGAAAACATCTGTTTTTTGTCTGGGTTCACGCTCCTTCCTGTTTGAAACAACTTGACACAAAGGACTCGAACAGAGAGGAAACGAGGGGAGCAATAGATGACAAGTATTCAAAAATACTTTTTATCAAAAACTTCATACTTCAGATCTTTTTTCTTTTTTAGACAAACTTTTTTTTTTTTTTTTTTAGCTTTATACAAGGACACTTATGGCCAGGTTACTGTCATGAATCACAGTCAACTGTTTTTTAAACTGAATTCAAAGATATCATTTTAAGGGGTTTACAGTTTCCCAAAACAGAGTTACTCATCTGTGCTTTTAAAAATCGCTTTCAGTGAAACAGGGAGGTAAAGGAATATTTCACCCATACAGAGAGAGAGAGAGATTTTTTTTGCATAATATTCCACCCAAAATCTTCTTGAACTAACTTGAGCTGCTGAGGTTGAATACTAAAATGCTGATTTTAGGTGGAGTATTACATTCAGGGTGCTTTTCTACATACAGGTGTGTACAGTAAAAAACAAAACAAAACAATGCACAATCAACTGCATTAACTTCCCCAACAACTTTATCACCAATAAAACCATAAAAAGTGTCAATTTTCTTCTTCTAACATTGTTTACACACAAAGCTCAGGGATACGCAGTTTGAATGCTGAAAACGAACAGATGTGCCTCTCGCTGACAAAAAGCGTCACCTGCAGGAGCCTTGTCTCCCAACCGACACATCTAACAGTACTTCTCAGAACGTAAAAAATATACAATGTATTTACAGCAGAATATTGTCTACACATTCTAGTGGGAATGTTCAATCATCATCATAAAATAAAGTATCTCGGGATTAATGTGGATGCTTTTCTGCATAGGCGTCAATATCTGAGTTGCAGCCGGTGGGTGCTCCAAACAGTTCAATACGCCGACCCGACCCCCACGTCCTAAAGTAAAGCTGATGGGAAGAAAAACACAGCTGACTTCAATTGTGTATTTGGAAAATGTGGACAAATAAGTGCGTTTCAGCACCTTAGGAAATGAACAGCGACGATCCACATGCAGGCACACGTCAGTGAGCCGCACAGTAACTTTCATCTCAGTAACCAGCTCCGCTCACGGCCCAAATAAAATCATATGACTGGAGAGCTTAAGAGTAACTGAGAGTGAAGGAGACCCTCTGATTCATTGTTAGGGTTTCGAGCGGGACACTGACAGAGAAGCAAGCGATCACAGACACGTGGTCCCTCCGGTTGTTGCACCATCCGTGAAGTTTAAAGGGAGATAGTTATTTCTGAAACACTTTCCCTTCTAGTTGTTCAAATCATGTTCATAAAAAGAAAGGATATAAGCTGGTCTGTGTCTAACCAAACCATCATTGAATTTGGACTGAATGAAATGATTTGCTAGCGTACCTGTCCATTACTGGGAAGGGGTGGGATGGTCATAGCATTTTAGTAGCTTCTCATCGATTCTACTGTTAGTATTGCATCAATTCAAACACAACCCTGACTGAATGCTGGCACACGTGCCCCATCAGCCCACAGAATCGGCGTCCATGTCTACCCCTGATTGTCAGCAGAAACAAGAGGGAGCTTGAGCGGGAAGGGAGGGTTAAGTTAAGTTTCGATGGTACAGTGATCAACACAATTGCACCTAAGACGATACACAAACATGTACACATGGAATACAACCAACAATGCGGTAAAGTACAGAGGAGACCTCACCATATCTAAAACGAGGCCTATAGACAGATGAGGCTTATGAGCTTATTATCAGAACTACCAATATCTATCTATAACATAACTCACATGGACAAACTGTAAGATCGTATAGGAGAACGTGAGTCCCTTCCGGCCACAGAAAATGGTTCGACACGTAACTACTTCTTGTGCTACTTCTTGTTTTAAGTCAATGATGGGCAGAAAGAGACAAAGCTCCCACCTCTCAGTGGATCGCAGACCAAACAGGTTGATATAGCTTATGTGTTGTTGTTGTGCAAGTAACTTTAGAACACTGGGAGAGAAATCATGTGAAAGAAAAGAAAGAGAAAGAAAGGCACAAATACATAAAAACCGACCACCTTGTTTCCTTTGACCTTAAATGAAAAGAAAAGTGTTCTTGTTTTGTGTGAACATCAAACTGCAGCTAAGTCACGAAAGCAAAGATGATCATGATGTCATTCTGACACAGGGGGTGGACGTTAGAAATCTCAGGTTTTGTCTTTTTAAATAAAGCTATAATGCAACTCATCCACTGTGAAATAAGTACTACATCCCTTGTAGTGAAGAATGTGCAAGTTGTGCAAACAATGAGCACAATCCTGTTGCTGGATTTCACAACTACTACTCCCTTAAAACCAAGAGAAAGGAAGAATTATCCTGCATTCATTACATGTGTGCAGCTTTTTTGGGGGGGGATAAAATCTTTCAGATCTAATTCAGCCCAGTCTTTTTTTTATATTGCACAGTTTATACTGCACTGGAGTTATATTTGTTAAAGTCGTTGGATTTAAATTCAGTCATGTATGTTTAACAATTCATGAGTGACGATTTCTATTTTTTTTTTGGAACATCACATGAACCAAATTAGGTCAACACTGTCTCTACTGCACACAGTGCGTAGACACACATGTGAGTTTGAAAAGACATATTAAATAATCTCTAATGATGGTTTCATTGTAATGAGCAGTGAAACAAACGTTCCCATGCCTGGGTCACACTGAGTGCATGTGGGGCAGATCTGCTGCGTTTAGCTCGCTTCTGTTGCTTACACAGCGGGGAGGTTGTGCATCTTCTGGTCCTATGATAACAATAAAAGCTTTTACCTAGGAACGGGTAACTATTTGCTAATATCTGCTGTGAACAAAGTGTAGCTGCGACCCAAACTCAGCAGGGACAGCGCAGTGGCTCTGATCTGACGACACAGGCGTGCAAATGAGAGGCGAGGGGGGGTGGGTAGCGACAGAAAGAGCATAAAGGCATACTTAAATAGGGCCTACATTTTAAATAGTGGAAATATCGCATTAAGCAGCAAAATTGACGTAATCATCTTTAGAGCAAAGGCAAACTGATTGACTAATCAACACATTCAAAATAAACTGCAATTGTTATATAATTTCCTTTACACTTTGGTCTCTGTACATTCTGTAGCGAGAACTATACCCACAAATGATTAGAATTCACTTTCTTTTAAAGGGGAAATGCTCTGGATTAATTAATTGTTCAGTTAAGATTGAAAATAGCAAAAAACATGATCAGGAATGAGTTTACTGATAAAAATGCTTTGAGAAAAGAGCACTCGTTTACAACAGGACTTGTTTTGGCAAAACAGGAGACATGAGATAAAGTGCAGCCGAAATTGACAGAAGTGAATGACGACGCCCCACGACCCGTCCCTTCAGCCAAAGGTTTCACTGGATGAGACGTCTGGGGAGGAAGTCAGTTGAGATCTGCTCTCAGTGACTCTTACTAAGGGGAACTCCGTGAAGTCCGTGCTGTGTCCCCGGAGACTTACTTGTCCGTTGGTTACAGTAAACTGTGAGGAGGCTCCAGATCTCGACGTCTGGAAGTGGGTTTTGAAGTTCTGATCGAAGGAGCTTATCTGAAACGTCTGCAGTATTCCCGGTGAGGACTCTGTCTTTTTAGAAGACGAGACCTGCTCCAGAAAATCCTCCTCGGCGGGAGACACCGCAGAGGGTGGGGTGGTTTCATCGCCTGAAAACGAGAATGAGTGCTGGGTGTCCCCAACCAGCAATCCAAAGTGAGGTTTATCTAAAGTGGACCTCAGCGGGGAGCTCATCCCTGATTTGAACCTGCTGGGGGAAGGAAACTGTTTCTCTGTGGAGAACAGAGGCTGTCCGGCTAAAGTCGGGCTTTCAGACACCAGGCTGAGGCTCTGGCTGGTCAGGTAGGTGTCGTTCTGGCTGGTCCTCTCCAGCGCTTGTTGGAGAAACTTGGAGTATTCTTGGAGGAGGCTGACCTTCTCGGTAGCCGGTGGGGCCTGGGCGCTGGAGGCCCCCACGCTCTCCACGGGGCTGCTGTCCGAAACGTCAGAGGAATTGATGGATATGCTTGACGTCACCTCCGTGTCGGCAACGCTGAAGGAGATTTCGGACTGCCCGTTAGCTTTGTTGGAGTAGTGCTCCAACAGCGTCTGGAGAACCTCGTCTGGCAGCACGCTCTTGTCGTGAGCTGCCTTGATCTCTGCGTTGGTCGGCTGCGACTCGAGGATGGTGACGGGGACAGTTTCGTCGATGACTGCCGACACCACGGTCTGAGTAACAGGCGGCTGGGTGGAGATGCTGCTCGTGTTCAGGCCGTAATCCCGACTGTTGTTGGCCATCGCAGCCTGAAGGTACCGTTTCTTCTTGAGGAACTGCATGGCGTCGTCGTAGTTTGTGCTGCTGGCTGCTGGCTTGGCTGGTCCACCATGAAGCGTTTCCACCGACTCCAGTTCAGTGTTGCTCTCCATTTCTAACAGGCCTTGTTTGTCCACGATTTCAAAAGTATACTGTGTGGCCTTAGTATTTTCCTCAAAGGAAGACAATGCGGACAGACACGGAGGGGTCTGTTCACTGGACTGTTTCAGAATCCTCTTGGGGACTTTCTTCAGAACGAGCTTCGGAGGAGTCGTCTCCTCTGATGACAGGTCTTCTTCATCTTGGTGGTGGCTGGATGTTTCTTCAGGGAACTCCACTGAGTAGTCAGCAATCACATACTCATGTTTGACTTTGGAGGACGCAGCATAGAGAGGTAGATCTTCAATTTTTTTCGGGTCCTCCTTCTCGTCCGTTTCAACAACAGAGATGATGTGACCATCCGTCTGGACAGTGGAGGAAGCCCCTGAGCTCTTGTCCGCACACTTCTGCCGCTTTTTCTTGGGCAGCGAGCACTCTTTGGCAAGCACGGGGAGGCCCAAAGAATCTGCTTCACGGGAAGCACCAACTTTTCCAGCAGCCTTGTTGGTCTTTCTCTCTCTGTTCTCGTGACACATTCTCCTGTGCTTTAAAACCCGGTCTGTTCTGGAGAAGTACTGTGGATGGAGGACACATAAGTCACAGTTAATTTGGTGTTTTATCAATTTTTTCTTATACAAAAATATACAGAACAGAATAAAAAGTGAATTCACAATATAAATATCCAAGGAGAATGTTGTTGAACGTTGGTGCAGTAAATTCATTCATTCTTCAGCTTGAACCTTTTATTATCCTAGCTACAATCTCAAGGAGAAGTTTCATGATTTTAAAATGTTTTGTTTAGTTTCAAATGGCTTTGAATTATGTTATTTGGTTTATGTTATTCTTTTTGCTGGGATTTTTCCAGCTCAATTAGCTGTCTGTCTTGATTCCTTTAGATTCTAAGCAAACACAGCAGCGCACCTGGTGACAGTAGTCACACTGGTAGGGCTTCTCTCCACTGTGAGTCCTCTTGTGTCGCTCCATGTGATACTTCTGGATGAATCTCATCCCACACTCATCGCAGCGAAAAGGCTTTTCACCTGAGCACAAAAAAGACAATAAGGACACGCACCAGATAACTCATCTCTTACAGACTAAAGTACTGACTGCATTTTTCACTCACCGGTATGGATCTTCTCGTGTCTCTGGAGGAGATATTTCTGAATGAAGCGCATGTCACACTGGCTGCACTGAAATGGCTTTTCACCTGGAGTTTGAATAAAATACAAACGTATGCAGAGACCTCTGTGTAGGCACAACACAATGAACACTGCTAAAGGACATGACTGAGTATTTCATACCAGTGTGAATGAAGACGTGCCTCTGCAGATGATAGTTGGTTCTGAACGCAGCATTACAGTGACCACAGATGTGACACTTGGGATTCTGTATGCCCAGTGACTCGTCGTCATTGATGCTGAGAATCTATGATGACAACAAATACAATTTGTTTCAGTCTTTCAGATCCGTCTCTGATTAGTCCCGAACAGGTTTTAAACCCTGGATTTCTCTTGTTGTGCCTTTCACCTTTGCTGGGGAATGCTGCTTCCTTTTCTTCTTCTTGGGACACACCAGCAGGTCCTTAGCTGCTTTCTTGTCCTTCTTTATCTGGACAGCCAGTTCAGACAGCTTCCCTTCCTGCTTGATGCTCAACTGTTAACAGAGGACCATAAATAAGTCAGATGCATGGCCTCCTCGAAAGCCCACCCCCACTCATCCAGCACTCTAACGAGAAAAGTGAGGCAGTCTGTCTATTTAGCAGTAGCTCCTTTACAACTTAAGCAGCCAGTGCATGTGGTTCAAGCATCCTCAAAGGATACACCATATTGGAGGGATAACAGACCAGAGGAAAAAAAAACACTAGTCCTAGAAAGGCATGCTGACAGAATACATCTGCCAACTGACCTGAGAGTTTTCAGATCCCTCGGCTGATTTATTTTTACTCTGGTCAAGGACCAGTTGACCTTCTTATGGTTTCTACTTGACATGTTGGAGGTTGGAGGTTGGATGCATGGCTGGTACCTAACAGACCAAATCCCAAAGCAGATTTCAGTGCCTGAGGTGTGTACTGAAATAGTTGCCCTTCTATCTGATGTTCAGCTGCTCTGCTGGTCAGTGTCTCTTTGAATTGTCCATCACTTTTGTGTTATCTTGTCAGCCATCCATTTCAGGTTGTAGGTTAGTTAAGACTATTTACTCTAATTTTGTGTATGTTTATACCTATGTTACATTTTCAGGGATTAGTAAAATTGACGTCTGCAAAAAACAGGACAGGGAATGACAAATGACTTCCCACTGAACCATGAGAACAGTATTCACACCAATAATCACATCAATACATGAACGACTTCTTAAACCAGCAGGGACTCACTGGCATATGAAGCAAGCATGGCAACTTATTGGTAAGTTTTAGGGGGAAATGCACTCCCACCTCGCCTCCTCCCTCCTCCTCTTCTCCTCCTCCACCACCACCGTTCTTTGTCTTCTCCTCCTGCATCATCAGCTGCTCTGGCGGGACAAGGTCGTGAGTGACCAGCGAGCTCTCAGTCAAGTCCTCCTCGTCATCCTCATCATCGTCATCGTCCTCTGCCAAGAGAGGGTGGTTCACCAGTGACCGTTCACCCAGGGTCATCACCACCAGTCCTCCGCCGCTGGCCAGCCCGATTCGCCCTCCTCCATCCATCCCTCCGCTGCTGCACTTCAGCAGCATGCCATCCAACTTGTCATCAGTGTTCATCTTACATAGAGTAGTTCTGCAGTTTTTTTTTTTTTTTGAAAAAGAGACATTATAATTTCACATTAGTCAATGTCGCACACAGAGTGGAGAAACAGAGGTCCAGGTCAACATCAGTCAGTCAGTCAGCATTTCAGTAGACCTCCACCAACAAGCCATAATCCAAAGATTCTGGAAGTAATGATGACATCATAAGCTTTATCTTTTTAAAAAATAATCCATGTAAAATCTTATTTTAGGACAAACAAAGTCAACTTATTTCAAACATGCACTTGTAACTTCAAAACAGATTACATTTAGAGCTCTCATGTTGTGGCCCAGCACATGATGATTTGACACAGAGCAGAGTACCATCATGATTAATCATTAACACATCAACACAATTCATTGAAGCTTACACATAACATGTTTTAACAAACCATTATTTAACCTTGTTCAGTGAACAAACACAACAATCAACAATAACACTACGTCCATGAAAACTGCACAGAAAAATCCTCAACTTCCTGATTGAGGATCATATAGTGCACTGCATTACAGTACTTGTCATGACTGCATTTCCTTCTATAAGGTTAGACCACACAGAAAACAGCTGAACCAGGTAAAGTTGACAGCAACTTACAAAAGGCACTGTTTCATCAACTGGACCGAGAGAGAGAAAGAGATGATAGTTGTTATTTTTATTGATATAAAAGGCGCACGTCAAAAACACCCTGAGAGCTGCTCCCACGCACTGGTCAAAACAAGAACAAACCCATGTAGCTTACAGTGTCATGGTTGATACGTCTGTAAGTCCATGTATTAACGAGCCAGGTCAAGCTGACTTGTTTAAAGTGGCTTTTAAAAGTCAGAACAGGATGTTACCAGCGCTGACAGTGTCGCCATCAAACCCGGTTGCTTATCTGACACTGAACAATGACAGTGACTCGTAGCTGCACTTCACCACCTCCGGAGTTAAGCAGCAGTGGCTCGGTTTTAAAGCGGTAACACAAGCTAACACAGCACTTGTGGACCGTTCCACTGGAGTGGAGGTTTGAACGGGATCTAATCCACACTGATCTGAGAGTCAGCACAAGTTTCTGACCCGGTTTGAACACACAAACACCAGCAACCACAGCTGCCACCCATATGTAAACACACTCACTGTGTCGCTCGGGTTAAGTGGGTTAAGTCTCTCGCCTGGCAGCTAGCCTGCTAGCTAGCTAGCTAGCAGGCTAGCTGCGCCTGTCAGAGCTGCTAACTTCATCACGTTCACAGCAAAAGCGCTGCGGACACGCAGGAAAAGGGGCAGGTGCTCCTTCAAAATAAAAACCATAAGCAGCAATCCGAATATGAGAGCGTCTACCAATAAGCAGTATAACGTTCAACTTTAGCTTATTCTTGCAAGATGATTCTGGTGTTATATGAATATGACAATGAACCATTTCTGGTAAGCAAATACAAACATACTCATCACTAATTGTAACATGTTTCCGGTTATTTTATGCAGTTAAAGACTCATAATTAAAACATAATTACCCAAAGTAAATGTCGCAGTGTTTACACTCTATATCTGCTTGAATTCTTGCAGATTACCCAAACACAAGGTTTACAGAATGCTTTATTTTGAAAGCTGCGTCCGGAAGCACAGTCTTTTACTAGCTAAGTACTCGACAACTAACCACGGCCTGCAAGAAGCTAGTTAATTAGCCGCTAGCACGTAGCTGAAAACATTGGGCACCTCCTGCAGCTGCAGTATTCAGTTGACGCGGCATCTCTGCAGTGGCAGGCGAGTCCTCACACATGCAGCACCTTAGAATAAATCCCAACTCGTACCCAAATTCATAAATGACACAAAACACAACTTCGGTTCGCACAAACTTCTCAGCGGCGCTAGCTTCCTCAGTCGCCCCGCTCCACAGGCCACAATGCTAGTGAAGCTAACTAGCGACACCTCGCTACCGAGACGAACAATACGGTGCGTCCCGGTGGTACACAGGAGAAATGTCAAGCTGTCACAGCCGCAGTGTTTCTTCTTACCTTCTGTCCGCCTTACGCCCGCTCAGATGTCATGGTTGTTGTGCAAGAAGACGACACAGTAACGATGGTGTGCGGAATATTCACACACCATCACTGACATGGATGCACGGGCGTCTCTATTTGTCGCCATCTAGCGGTGGAGAGGGGTAAGCGCGGTGAGCAGTGCGCCTCTGAAGTGAAACTGCTGGACGCATGGAGGAGGCTGAAAAACAGGAGGAAAAACTAAGATCAACGCTTTGATTCATTCACAACTGAAATGTGCTCTCAACATTATCACTATATTCTATCAACTCTTCAAGATGGGAAATAACACAATATAACACATATTAGCACACAAATTTTCACTACAGAAAATAATCTGACGTATATCGTGATGATGAAAAACACGAACTAAAAAGGCCACAAAGAATAGCTTAGAGGAAGAATAATGTAAATACAAAATAGTGGAATGGAAATGGTTAAATGGTCATATTCAGTCTTAAATGAGGCTCTGTGGCCCACTGTCAGGGTGTCTTTGGAAATGATCAGAATATAGAATTTATGTAGAATAAGAAACCATGGGGGTAGGATGATATATTTATATGGTGTCATTTATTTGGCCTAATACTTGTCTTTACATGTGTCTTGGATTGGTCCTTAGAAAAAAATCATCACAGATCTTAAATGTATAATTTTGAATACTCTATTCTGTTCTAATACCCAACTTTAAAAGGACTCATGCAATGCTTTGTACCTTATAGGTGTAATATGAACCTCTGTCAGTTCTACCACAAAATATCACGTAGAGGATCGTGATAAAATGATAGTCCACCTCTCTCTCTCTCTCTCTCACACACACACACACACACCCTCACCCTCCACTGTGAGGAATACTAATCAACCTGTTTGCTGACAAGTGCAGCAGCTCGGCGCGCAATTTGGGACTTCTTTGCTCTCTTGAGTCTACAGACGTCTCTGCCGGATTTGCTCTGAACCTCCTCCACCTGCTGGATTTCATCACGTTATCCAGCCATCGACTGCGTCCTCGCTGCTGCCTCTGTGTCCTCTGATGTGCGACAGGCAGAGACGCAGAGGACCTGTGGACTGACAGCCCGCTCACTCCTGCGCCGCTCCTCTCGCCGGGGAAGCCCCTCCACGCGTTGCGCGCCTGGATCGCCGACAGCACATATAGGATACGTTCACGGCGTGGAGCGCGTGTACATGTGCGTCTGGGTCTAAATGTGTAAGTTCGCGCACGGCAAAGCCCCGGGCACCGTCCTCAACAGTTGCCACCGGAGCGGGGGAGAGGAGCGGAGGAGAGCGAGGGAGACAGCGGACTGAGGACGGACGGACGGACGGACGGAGCCCCTGTGCACGCCGCTTCTGCCCGGCTCTGCTCCTGACATGCAGTCGCTCATCTCTCCGGTGACAAAGGCCATCCTCGTCGCGCTCTTCATCTTCGCCATACTCCTCATTCTCTATGTGATCCTCTGGTACATTTGCAGAGACGTGGACTGCGACCACGGCATCTGAGGACTACCTTAAAAAAAAAAGACGGGGATTTCGCGATGGGGCGCGCAGCGGAGCCCAGGGTCATCCCGTGAGTCTGCCTTTTTCCTCTTTGCCGCTTCTTCATGTGTTTGTGTGTTTGGCAATGTGTTTGTGTGTGTACACGCGCGCATTCCTATCCTACCGCGCGTAATGTTACACGCGCTCTGGTTTAGAAAGGTGATGACCGGCGTGCGTCTGCCCCGGCACCCCGGCACCCCTGCACCCCGGCTCCCCCTGAACCCAAACAGAGACCCTCAGTCATTTCTGTCCAACTTCATCTCGATCACCCATCAATATGCAGCCGTATGCCTCACAGACCCGCTGTGACAATCACAGGGAAACACTCTAAGGTGAAACAATGTCATCAGGAGGACATCGAACTGGTGCGGACGGCGCGGATGGAGCGTGTGCGCGCTCTCATTTCAAAGGCTACGCGGAGGCCGGCGGTCACACTGCGGTAAACAGCGCGGGGGTGTCCCGTAAGGTCAAGAACAGCGGTGTTTTCCCAATATTGTTTTGCGCCCCCTCCCTCTCTTCTCAAATCCCCCCCACCTCCTCCTCCCGTATACATCCGCAGCGTTAGTTCACATCCAGTTCATCTTGGTCTCTGTGGATGCGTCCACATTGGCGTTCTACATCCAACGAGATAACGGGATTATCTCAGTTGCCTCCTGCATGTCCTCCCCATAATCTGTTTTGTGCCATGTTTTGGACCCCTTATCGTGAATACCCCAGCTAATGCTTTTACGCATAGCGCATTTATTTTCCCTTGACATCCCGTGAGCTTGTTGCAACAAGCTATGCCCAATCTGAGTTTATAGGACGATCTCTCTCTCTCTCTCTCTCTCACACACACACACTTGATGAACGTTGGCCCCTGCACAGTGCCCACGTTTTTATGCCATATGGCCCACAGAGATGTTGAAGATAATAAACATATGTGAGATATGAGTGCCCGCCGCTTTTCACGGATCCAAGGTAATTTGTTTTCATCTGTAGCATCCCCAGACAGGGGGAAATAAAGTAGATAATGTGAAGGACACACCAAGGACATGTTGCTTTTTCAGGCACTTTTTCCGACATTGACGCAGGAATCTGAAGAGGACACGCACCAAACCCCTCTACGACTAAAAACTACAAATCCAAATCTTCAGAAACCTGAGGGTGGTCTGTTGGGATATGAGTCATTCTTGATTTGATTGACAATCAGTATCAGCATCGAACGGCACTTAAAACCCTCAGCGGATTTAAACATGTTAGCATCCCCCCACACTATTCATTGAAGTTTAAGATTATTTTTCCCCTAAACCTTCTTATTTCGAGCTGCAGGCAAAATGTTGAAGTATTTAAAAATCCATAAGCAGCCTAAATACTGGATGCTGAACCCGAAGAAGAAACCCCACAGCTTGAGAGTTAGGGATGGCAGATGCCCTCGTTGACCGCGCTACAAAATGATTCTGTCAGCCACAAGTAGATATACAGCCAACACACACACACACACACACACACGCACACACGACTTTTGCAGGCTTTTCCAACTTCATCAGTCCCAACACAAAGAAATCCTGCTCTTGTCTGTCTGTTTAAACCACTGCCCTGGATTACCTGTGTGTGTGTGTGTGTGTGTGTGTGTTGAGGTGGGAAAAACAGTGTTTGAGTCTGTGTGTATGTTTGTGCAGTCGTTAAAAAAGGAAAGGCAGTGTGCATTTGTGAGTGCCAGCGTGGGAGGGGGTTAAACACTGACATGCTCCAGAATGACAGATGAGGAAAAAAAAATGTGGAGCAGAGGAGGCTCAGCATGAGAGACAGGTGTGTGTTCCTGTGCACGTGTGTGTGTGTGTGTGTGAGAGAGAGAGAGACAGAGACAGACAGACACTGTGAATATGACCATAAGTCAAATTTAACTTTAATGAAAATGTTTCCCTTCAAGCTGTAATACTGCAGTGTACCAGCTGTGTCAGGCAGCAGTGGAGGTCTATGCAGCATGCGTAGCAATCCTAAAACGATCCTTTACAAAACCTGATTTATTGATCCTCAATTGTCCACAGCTTAACTCCATGAACAGAAACACACATCTGCTTTAATGTAATGTGTCAGACTGTGACACTGGATTGGTTTCACCTCACTCTCAGTCATATGTTTGATGAAGTATTTTTGCTCCTTGAAGACGCCAGAGTGAAACTTGATGTGACGCTGTAGGATGAAGACAGACATCCCTCCTTTGAAAAGCTTGAAAGTGAATTTCTTTCTTTGAGGAATTGAGACTGAAAACATAAAATGTACGGATAAAAGTAAATTATTAAAGCTGGCTATGACTGAGTTTTTTTTTTTTTTTTTCATCTTATTCTGGCATCAGAGTGTGTCAATACTGGCAGAGTGTGAATGTGTGTGTGTGTGTGTGTTTGCCTCCTGCTGTTCATTCTCACAAATAATTGATGGTGGTCAGAGCTGCTTGACCATCAGCGCTGATGAATTCCTAAGTCCCACATAATACCTATACTCCATGAATAAGGACATGACCAGAGACGTTTCCTGTTATCAAACTAAAAACCCAGCGGTAAAGGTCAGAGTTTCTACTCGAGCTGCTGGGACGTGACATTTAAGGTCACGGAGCAAGGCCCAGGAGCTGAATCGAGTCAGAGCTGACTAAATAAAATTGTATTGTGCAGCAACCACCGAGAATAATTCACATTTTATATTTGTCCTAGCTGCAAATGACGCACATCACGTCAACCTGCATTAGCAGTTTGTAAAAACATCAATTGTACTTTTCAAATAAAAAATGTCAATTCATTAGTCTATTTTTCAGCTTTAATGCTGTGCAATCTTCTGATACACACAAATATAGCTATAACAGTTGACAACAGTAATTTAATGCATGACTGGCAACCTTAAGCATTTAAGCTTTTAGAATAGCTTCTAATAACATTTGTTCCTACATTAACAATATATGTTTATAAAACATATTTTCCTGTCCAGTGTCAGAGGTCAGTGTTATGCTCAAGGACATTTCAGTCGGACTTAACACTTCCTGGTACAGGTAACTGGACATGACTTTTATGTTACATTATTTAAAACATATTTAAAAAAAATATATATATAATATGTTAATATATATAATATGTTAAAATATTTATGACACTTCCAGCTGCTGCTTCCCCCTGTAGGGTGTTGTGCTCTTCCCATGGTTGTATTAAGAGCGGCTCTCGTACTGTACATTCAGGACAATAATTAAGATTGAACAAACTCACATTTTACACTGTTCAAGATGGCATTTAATTGCCCTCTCGTTTGTTTTGTGTAGAGAATGCATTTGGGCTTGGCCGGTTGCAGAGAGTTCTCCACCAGCATGACATTTAGCTTGACTTTTAGCTCTTTCATTTATTAGCACAGCCTCTTCAGCATGTTGTGTGTTTGACCACTGATCTTCTTGAAAAGGCTGCAGCACATGTAAACCAAACTCCGTCAGTAAAGTCTTTCAATGACGTATTATTAGCTAATGAATCCATCAGTTATGGCTTGTAAAACATAAATGGGGCTTTATCAGAAAGGGGTTCCAATTTGTTTATTCCCAATAGAATTAAAATATTTCTGATATGGTATAAACAGCATGGGGAAAATTTACATTTACATCAGTAAAAATGTTGCTGATGTAAATCTTTAATCTCTAAATAGTGGTTTCTAAAGTAAATTAGTGAAATATTACTTTTTTCACTTACAAAATTGTACATGTACAAGCCTGTCACAACAAATCCTATGTCTTATTATGGAAATATTTGAAAGAGGTGATAATGTGCGCCGTGTTGTTCAAACATGCAAAAAAAAAACCCACATTTTAAAATTCAACACATTTTGTTCACTGTATATTTTTCCCTCTCATTCCAACTTCAGAGCACTTGAAAATAACAAAGTCAGAACGACTTCACAACTCAGAAAACAGGAGCCTCCGAGGAGCACGTGAATTTTGCTTTGATACATTTTGGAATATCAATTTTAGCTGACTTGTTTTGTAAAGTGGTGTGGTTTGTGAAAATCAACATACTGAAGCTCAGGTGTACAGTTACACCATTAATATTGTCAGGTTTTTGTTTTTCTTTAAGGTCCAATGTTTTGGAAACAGCACAGATCCAGATTCCCGTGTAGTTGCTCCTGAAGGAAACTGAATTTAATTAAAATGTTTTCCTCTCACGATCTGTCCAGTGTGTACCACGCCTCTCACCCAATGTCTGCTGGGCAGCTGCAGCTCCCCCGTCCACCCTAAAATAAAAGCAGAACAGATAATGGATGTTAAAATGATATCTCTGTGGCATCATTGCTATGTTGAGATCTTTGTTTTACCTTCTACCCTATTTAACTGCGCTATCTTGGGCTGAAGAAATGAACGGTCAATGTGAATATTCAGAGGCAGATAAAGAACCAAATTCAAAATGTAATTTGTTTTCTTTCTGATTTATTTCTCTGACTCATTCACTGCCATCAATACTACACGTCTGGGGCGTCCCGTTGCAAGTCATCACCCTGGTCCCTCCCCTCTCCCTGCCGATCACTTCTCTGCTCTCTCATGAATGCAGCCTCAAGTTTACAAAACACTGTTTCTACCCTGCCTCAGCCCTAACCCATATTCAGACCTTAGCCTGAAACACAGAGTACCAGCCTTCAAACAGCACCTCAGAGTGGTGAAGCCTGGTCAGGATGACCTGACATCACAAATATGTCCTCATTCTGGAGACCTAAAACTCAAATTGTCTCTCAGGAAGATACAAGAGCTGGCACACACACACACACACACCTCAAAGCCATAAAAATAGATTGTGAGTGACTCAGCCGTTATGTAAAGTCCATCTCTGATAGGGCCGCCTGGGGCTGTTTATGTCAGTTTAGCTTGACGGCGCTGGAGCTGAGGTGACACGTGTCTGCTGTGTCCGAGCTTCAGCACACACACACACACACACACACACAAACACACACACACGCACTTTTCCCAGAACGTATGCGAGCCTCTCACCCTCTTCCTTCCTTTCTGAGGCTGCACTCCCCAGTGTGTGTCCCCCAGTGGGCATAGATGTGATACAGTCAGCGTAACACACTCCCTCCAGCCCAAACAACTTACATGATTAGCATGTCAGCGCAGACTGGAAAGAGAAACGCCGCGTTACAGACTTGATCCGCATCCAGCTTCCCCACGGCCAGGTGGACAGTTCAATCAATGTTGGTAAACCTGGAACAGCACGCCGCTGGAATCTAGAGCAGGACTTAAAAAACATCAGATCTGATGTTCTCTGTGTCACCTCCTTCTTTTCCATAAAGCAGATGTGGTGGAACGTGTTTGATTAGATATTTATCATCTGCACGGGTTTCCTATGGGAAAACCTTCACCTGCATTAATTACATCGAGATACTTTAATCATCCTCCATGCAAATACATTTTCCAGCCTTAGTAATCTGGAGTTGGCTGGAGGCTTGTATTGTCCCCTGATGGTCTGATGAAGGTGGAAAGTTTCCCCCACCCTCACCAGAATGAAACCCTGATGTGGACTGAAGTGTTTTAGAAGTAACCGCAGAGAATGGGCTCGGAAAATTTAGACCAACGTGTTGCTCTCGTTCAGGTGAGGGGAGGAAAGGCAACAATGGAGACTCATTTTGAGTTTTGCAGGATTGCTCACAATCGTAAACATCAGTCCCCCGAGTGGCTGATTCCTTCATCAACTTCCCTGAGAAATCAATGACACTGCTGAAAAAAGAAAATGAAAAAATGTTCCTGGCTGCATCCCATCTGATTTCACACACAAACAAAATGCACTGTGGTTAAAGCGTTTTGCATTTTTTTGTAAAAACCTTATCTACTAAGCCACTACTGAGCCGATTCACACCTCATCCTAAACTTAATGTATAATAAAAATTTGCATTTTAGTCCCAACCTAAAACAGTTTTGTTTTAGTGTCACTAGGACCACGCCTCTGTCCCGACAAGGTGAGTCACGCACCCACACACACACAGTATCTAACACATTGACACTCAGTGAGTCAGTGTGTGTGTGTGTGTGTGTGTGCCTCTGGGTCTGTCTGAAACCTGTGCCTGCTCATGGTCCTGATGGAGGACACCTGGATACCATGATGGAGCTGAAGAAACTCTGCTGTTGGGTTAAATGGAGAAAAAGGCAGAGAGCTAGAGGCCAAGGAGGCAAAACACACACACACAGACCTAAATACACCACCTCTCACGCAGCATCTCTGTGCTCATGCAGAGTCTCACAGCCTTGTCGCAGTGACAACAGGTTTCAGACAGAGACTGGGGCACACACACACTGACTCATCGGCTGTTAAATTCAGTGTGTTAAATACTGTGTGTAAATACTGTGTGTGTGTGTGTGTGTGTGTGTGGATGTTGGAAGTAGAGTATCTATAATTCATATGACGTTCCAACATGCAGCCCTGTTCTGCCTTTAAACTAGATGCTCTAAAGAAACATAATCCTGCACCTGGCTGCTCTATTCATTGCCACAACTCTACAGAGTCTGATTTTGTTGGAAGGTTTAGGAGAAATTGGACATCGCCAAAGTTTCTGTCATGTTTTTTTCGCCAGAAACCTTGAGGCAGAGACCAATTACGGTTCAAGGAGTGGTTTGTTCAAATAGAAATGTGGATGGGGGTTGTGTAAAGCTGGGTGATATTTACAGTCATGTCCCAGAACTCAATGGACTGAAGAAAAAAAAAACTATTACAGCACACACTCTGTGGAATCTATTTCCAACCAACAAACAAGCATCAGCAATTAAGAGTTCCAAACACAAGAGTTTTGCCTTTGGGACATTTTTGGATCTTTCTGTCGCAAAAGCCTTTAGGTCAAAAAAGAGAAAATGGAAAAAAGCAGATGTTCTTCCAAGATGTTGGTATGAGGTGTGTTCAGTCTTCTACTGCAAACACACACAGGAACAATCTCAGGTTTCGCTTTCATGTTTACAAGCTGGCCTTTGGCTTCACTCCCCATGGAAAGCCTGTGGCAGCTGCAGCTGAGGCGACACAACAATTACCAAATCTGTGCATGTACAGTCCACTGCCTTTTCCCACCCTTGGCTATAGTGCACATGGAGGGGGCATCTCTCTCTCTCTCTCTCTCTCTGAATTGCCTCTTTTCCTTTTACCTACAACACATTATTGATAGAAGTCTTCAGTGATCAGAGGGCTGAGAGGAATGGTTTGACATTTTGTGGAATTAAATTATGCCATTTCTTGGAAGGTGAGATTAAGGTGAAGGTGGCAGTGTAAAGGGATAGTTCACAGAAAATTTTAAATTCACCCTTTATCCACTCTACACTGTGCCAGTGGGGAGAAGAGGTCACAATAAACTTCAGCTGTGTTATATTTGGCTGCAATGCTGTTTACCCCTGAGTCTCCGGAAGTGTTTTACAGACTCAAACACTTCATCCGCCCGTCCGTCGGCATTGTGGTGAGTTGATAATGAGTGAATTTACATTTTTTTGGTGAACAGCAGCCTTCATTTACATTTAGCGCATAGATTTTCTAATCGCATGGAGACAGTGTGTGTCTCCCTAGGGGGGCATGGGAGCATTGAAAGGGAGGCTCATGAGTCACAGTATCTACAAATTCAGTGTGACTCACACTAGATAATGATCCATCTGTCACAAATGTCCATAAATCAAATCTGCTTAGAAAGGCTGAAATAAAACAACTTCCTGTTCCTTCTCGATGTGACCTGAGAAGTCATGGTTCTCTATAAATTAGACCGTCAAACTCTCAAAATATTGTTTTTACGCTTATTGCATGGTTTTAAATAAATGTTTGTCTTCACACAAACATACCTACTGCTACTAACGCAAGTAATAATAGAATGGGTACACAGAGATATTTGTGATACGCGTTGCTAAAGGCATTTTCTATGGAATCCTTTCTCTTACTCATTGAGGCCGCGACACTGTTGCCTGAACTTTGAGTCCATCCTTGACTGTCTGCCGCTAAGTTGAGCTCTTAAATGAGAAGTCCATGCAAAAACACAAAAACAACATCCCTTCAAACAATCTTTTTGCACCCTGTAGCCTAAATAGTCCGTGGAAAAGCCAGAAAATTAAATTTTCTTCACAGTATGACACTATACATGCCATCTTCACCGGGTGACAGCCTATCAGTGGTAAAAAACAAACAGCGATAACGTGTCCAAATCATTATCTAAGGGCCATTATCTGCTAAACAGCATTCAATAGCATCTCGCCTCAGCAGGAATAAACCTTCGTGAAATATGAAATAGAGATGACTTTTTAACTGGCAGCGTGCACACAAACATGCAGAGATGTTGTAGAGTGGTTGTCAGCTTGAATTTATAAAATAAGACAAGTTGGGCTTTGCAGCCAGCCAGTGCTTGTCATATAAGACTAGGTGACTGTTGGTTGGAGCTATTTTGATGCTGTTCAAATTTTATTTACATCACACACCCTCCTGTCATGTCCTGTTCCTGCCATGCCTTGTGTGTGTGTGTTTGCGGGGGTACATATGTCTTCATTTGTGTGTGTGTGTGTGTGTAGATGACTGTATCCCTGATGTTCCATCAACCCAAATAATCATTCCACAGTCATCCGTGAGATGCGATTTCCTTTTAACAAAAGCAGGCCGGCTCGCCTCGGTGACCCCCCCAACCTCTCAGGCTGCAGCAGAAGAAACACAAACACACACACACGCAGCACACACACACGCCTGTCCTCTCAGCTTGCATTAACTCGCACATTTTAATACATACTCACACACACAGCCTCCCGCAGCTCAGCCTCCATCGGGGGCAGTGGTGATGACACAGTCTCTCTAAGTTGCTGCTCATTTAGCTGCCTTCTAAGCAGACTTAATAACCGGGGCCAACTGCATGTCAGCACTGCTGGTCTGGTTCGACCTCAACGATTGGATAGTGGGAAAAACACAAACCAAAACTAATGCTTTCCCTGTCAAGACGAACCAGGAAGAAGCTATTGTGAATGCACCCGGAGTTGTCTTTAACAGAAATGATTGTAATTTGGGCGAAGGGGGGGGGTGGTGGTGATGAGTTTGGAAGGCCGACGTAAAGTGCCAGGGACAACAAGTGCAGCTGGTTCCCGAGTTACATAACACAGACATAATGCATTACTGCAGCAGACAAACAAAAACTTTACATTTAGTTTCTAAGGTATCTGAAGCAAAATGGTGAACCATTTACACCTTTCAAGAACAGTGACATGGCCATTGTTGATTCAGTACACCCTTACAAAAGAAAACAATCAGCATTAGCCTCTGCTACCAGTGTCTAACATGCACCAGGTTGAAATGTTTGATTACTTGAGAAATAATAATAAATCAGCAGCACCAACACGACATTCACTGATCGATTTTCAGACGAAAGCAGTTTGGTGGCTGGCCTATTGCGTGTTCTTGACCATTGTGTAACTCACAGAGATTCACTGAAAGTGCAAAGTTGTCATCTCGCCTTCTCAGACGGGATGAGTGTTTATTTCCACGTGCTGTATATATTTTCAAATCACCTCCCTGTAGCGTGATTTCGCAGTAGGGAAGGTGACTTATGGCAGCAGCTAAATCAATTCAAGTGGCAAGACCAGCGTGAAAGTGGAAACTGATTAAAGGTAATCACTGAATCTATGTGTCGCATGTGGAGACGCATTCTAATCCTATGTTTGAATAGATGTACTCAGAGTGTCCGCTGTGATCAGATCACTGCAGGCATGTGTAATTGGCAGGTGTGAACAAGGCCTCTACCTTAGTTCTATACAGGCTGATATGTATAGTACTTCTTGGATACATTTCAGTTTACATGATAAAATACACAAGATTTTGAAATAATTCTGATTCTAGCTCTATCTACAAGGGTGCATTGAAAGCACCGTGCCTGGGGCTGATAAAATGCATGCACACATTTCTGTTATAATTGTAGTTGCTAGGCTTAAATACATACAGTACACAGTATACAGTATTTTTCCATTCACAAAGCCATTTGACCGAACATACTTGCGTAACATCTTATGCTTTCACATCATGGATGATGGATCTTCTCCGTGCAAATTGAGGGGACACTTAGCGCTGATTAAATCAGAGAATTAGTGTTGAATTAGCGTTGCAGAAAAAGTCAGGACTTTCACAGCTGAGGTCCTTTTTGACTAATTATCACGGCAGCATGACTGGCCTCTAATAACAGCACACTGGTGCGATGGACTCAAGTGATCCCAGAGGAAAATCTAACATCCAGCAGTCAACCAGAACCCACTTCCTCCAAGTAAAAGAGGAGCAATAAGGTTGCAGACAGAAGCCGTGCTGCTCTAGTAACATGCTTTTAAAGCCCATCCTGGGAAATTATGGATCAAACCAGTGTGTCATCCCCCTGTTGCTTCCATCGTGTGTGACCTCTCTGGCAGCAGTTAATGAGATAGTCAGTGAGCTGAAGGGAGCAATATGCTGGATCTAGAGAAGGATAATATGGCACATCAAGCAGCCAAGCAGCAGCGACGAGTCCCCTCCATCATGTGCTGATTCAACCTCGACAGCCAAGTGACAGATGGCTACTGGAAATCCGACTTTTCAAGGTCAACTAGTCACTGGGGCGGAGGAGAAATTGGCCAATTTGATGATTTCAAGAAAAGCCCATGGAAAGATGGAAGCATGAGATTCATTGTTTTCGATGTGTCCACAACAACCAGACGTGCAGGAGCCATTACAGTTTAGCATCTGTCCCGTTAAAAATGTCATCAACACAGTGGCCCGCAAGGCATTGGAAGACGTATTGCCGCAGTGCGACGACACTGTCGCATTTCATAAGCTCCTTTAAATGTGAACCAAAGGCTCCAATCGGTGGATTTTTTCTCAGCTCGATCTATCCCAGGATGCATTGCACTTTACCGATAAAACGTCGAACGCTTGAGTATCGAGCTTCACCTACACACTGTTCCCCCTATAACACTTCACCCAGCCTCCTTTTTTAGGTGAACTATCCAACCGCATAAAAATATAACAAAACAAAATAGAATATTCCAGAATATCTGGTTCTTATCAAATACTTGAAGTGCCTTGCTTTTGTAAAGTGTTGATGCAGGGCTGAGTGACGCCTCTGTAGCAAGTGAGGTTCGGTGACTTCCTATTGGGTCGTGTCCCACAGGCGGATCAGTGCCGTTTAGAGTGTGTTGCTCCTCTCTGCTCCTCCTCAGATCCTGACAGACATGTTCTCTCTCCGGGCTCATCTCCTGCCTGTGCTCAGAATCTACCTGCTCGGGCTGAGGGAGCTGCTGGTCCAGCTGTTCACCAAAGCTTTCAGGCTGCCAGGTCGGTTCTGCTCCCGAGAAGTTGTCGCCGTGCTGCTGCTGCTGCTGCTGCTACGTTCCCGTGCAGTCTGTGGTTAGCCCCCTGTTGTGTCGTGTGTCATTCAGGCTGTACTCCGAGTAATACACTAGTAGTTAATAGTTAGAGTGTAGTTACCACACGTCGTCACGTCACTGAGTGCCTGTAGGAGCCATTCATGAACCTGTCTGGGCTGTCACCGTAGCGCAGTAACGGAAGACGCTAAGCTAGCTGTGTTAGCTAGTTTTAAAGAGAAAGGAGTAAAAACACATGTGACATTAGGATCTATTTGGTATCTTATGTATGCCGAATCGAGCAGAACAGCTAAACGGTCATTTTGAATCTTTAAACATATATTCAAAAGTTGACTGCATGTGTCTGCCCGCTGCGTTGGCTTAAATAACCACTTTTTATAACGTAGTTTGGTTTGTTGTGGCTATTCACGTGTTAGCCAACATAGTTCATCATATAAATATAAACTAACTACATAAATAGTTATCTATATTATACTGTTAATGTAAGTATATTATACAATTGAGTATAAGTACATCCTATATAATATGTAAACTATATACTAAGTAGATAGGACGTAATGTAGTGGTTTTATTTATTATTTTATATATATATGATATGATGTCATAGGACATTATGTCATGTAACCATAATATGCTAAGGAAATCTAACAAAAGTCATTCCACAGACAAATAAAGTCCGTGTGACATTTTCACACTATCTTAAAGTCTGACTGCAAGACCCTTTCTTGTAGTGAAAAAGTGGCACATCTTGAAGTGGCTGCCTTATCAAATGACATTCTCCCTGATATCTGTGTGTCCTCTTCTACCTCTGCCAGTGATGCCCAGACAAGATGGCAAGGTTGCCATAGTGACAGGAGGAAGCAGGGGAATCGGCTATGAGGTAGTCCGCCACATGGCCAGACTGGGCATGCACGTTATCATAGGTACAGTATGAGACCGGCACACAAATGAGACACACAAGCATGGCAGGAGATGGAGGGTAAACACACATGACAAAGAGATTTCCCCTCAGGTTCACTCCCATCTGTTTTCACGCAAAAATGAAAAGCAATATAAATGATGACCTTTGGTGCACCATAGTTATTAAACAAATATTAAACAAAGAGAAAGCAATAAAACACAGAACAGCACAATAAATTATGGAAAAAATACAAAGTCTATAAAAGTGGCTGGTGAGCATTGTTCCTCAAATGGCAGACTCATTCAATTTTCTGAGTCACAAAGCCTTTTATAAGTTCCCTCTCGTTCTGTTGTTCCTTGATTTAGTTTGTTTTGAAATAGTTGCCCTTTCTCCTTTGCAACGTTTCAATCCCTGAGAATTCATGAGGAGAGAATATTCTATATCCACCTGCCCACAGCAGTGAACCTGACAAGGCTGTCTAACAGCTTAAGCAGATGTAAAGCTGGTGGCACAACAACCTTAGACATGATAGGGAAAACGCCCTTAATCACTGCTAAATGTTTCTAAATGAGTTTTCAGCTGGCTGATTGGAGGCAACACAGGGGGAAATGGAAAGACTTGTGTCAGGCTGTGTGAAGTAGGAAATGTCTTTTAATTTACTGTCCATGTGAGAACAGCACAGGAATTTCAGAGTTTTGACTTGTCATTTCAACACAATAATCTTCTTTAACCATTGGTTTTAAATGGATGTAAATGAAAACAGTTGCAGTCAAGGTCTTGGGAAAGTCTAGGAGACTTAACTCAAAATCAAACTAATTACGCCATTAAAAAGACGACATTTTCAAATGGCATTTTCTATTAATTAATTAATCTTGTTTAATGGGCCATGGGGTTCAAGGTTTTCAGATGTTTCCACACAGTCAAAACCAAGGTAGATATCCTCTTACAATAGATTCATTGTTGAATTAATCCTCTGTATAAAGCTTGTCACTGACAGAAATCCATTATTAGTATCAGAAGGTCAACAGCATATTCAGATGCCTCTTGACACCCCACTGATACGTTTCCTAAATATTTGTGTGATGCAATGCAAGATTTAAAGTTTGATGTCAATTTGACTGTGAAATACATTTTTTTAATTTTGCATGAGTATCTATAGTGTATCTTGTTTTGGCTTCCCTCCTTGAAGTTCCTCCTTGTTCCTAATCACCATGGTGATGTTCTATATTGATCACTCCCTCATCTTTTATTCCCCAGAGCCATTTCCAAAAATATGATGATCATGATCGCCACCTCTGATGTCCCCCGCTGTCTCCCACTTCTCATGTTTTGCACTTCAAGGCTTCACCTCAGATTAACACTTAAGCTCCTTCACACACTTAAGTGTTTTGTTTAGCATTTAGGGTTTGATGTTGATGCCAGGGAGCCAGAGCTGGAGCAATAATCCCACTTTTGATATCAGTGGGTGTTGGTTGCCTTGTGGTGAAACTGATGAAATTAAATTTTCCTGTTAAAGAAGGTTAAATGCTGCAGTCATGTACACACTTGGAAGCACATTCAGTGCATTTGGAGAATAAGGATATGATATTTGATATGATCTATGATAGCTAATCTTTTATGTGTATTTCAGAGAGGACACAGCGTGTAATTGTTTGTGTTGTTGTACTTTGTTCTTTTTGTCTGGAGGGTTCTGTGGAGATCTATGATTGGAGGAAGTGCATTTTCCTCTTACCTCTAACATCTCTCCCAGCAACACTCCAGAACTGGCAGCTGAGCTTAGTGCCATTAGCATCTTCTCAAACGTACAGTCCCGTAGGGACTGGTGCCATTGCTGCTGTGCCCATTAAGCTATCAGGATCAGGTTTTACACTTTACTCTATTTGTACAGTCACTGGGTTTGGTTTCAGCTCAACTCAATCAACATGTTAGACCACAGAACTCTCTGTGGTAGCTGTGATGAGGGGTACTTCACTTGTTGACAACAGCTACTTAGGGATTTTACATTTTGCATTCTGTATAAATACCCACTTGAGTTGGATCACCTTATTTACACATTACAGAGATGTTGTACTCCCAGTCCAGAGACTGCAAATGCAAATTAACTGGGAGATAATGCTGCACATGTACAATTGTAATTGAAGTAATTAAGGCCGGAGTTGAAGATGCCGTTGTGAATCAGCAGGAACTCTTGTTTCAGCACCTTGGAGAATGGTCAATGTTAACGACTCAGAGGGAAAGAATGTTCGCAGGTTCAAATCCCAGTTTGGCGAAGGTCTTTCTGTGTGCCCCCCCCCCCATGCAGTGGGTTAAAATATGTTAAAATATGATAGCATTTGCCAGGGCTTTGCAATATGACTGTACATGGTAAGGGATAATAGAAAAATACTGTGAGTGGAGTTCTTCTATATGTATTCTCAAGTAGAATAAATTGCATTCAGGCAACAGAGCTCCTTGCTTCACACACAAGCCACAAAACACCATATGGCAATTTGTCGACTGAAAAATTACTAACTTAAGTTGCATCTGCAAAGACACAGCCCTACATTTTTACACGGTTAAGGAAACTAATAAATAGTAATGAAATAAGAAGAATTTATTTTCCAAATGTTAATCTTGTTTTGTGGTATCTGTGATGCAGCAGGTGGCAGGTAGTCATGTTACCAGACTGTTTTGTGATGTAATGATTTGTGAAATGATTTCTGATATGCAAACGAAATGGGTTGGCAGAGAATATTTTGAAATACATTTTCTTTAAAAAAGCCACTTCAGGTGCAGTACATTCCTGCTCCAATATGCTGTGCACACAGCAGCGATATTTTTTAACACGGTTTGACTTGCAGGGTGAGAATGAATTTCAAATTCCATTCACGAGTTCAAAAACTTTGAAGAAAACTCAAGCTATTAATTCAGAGCGTACACCAAAAAAGTCAGTGTCAGAGTCTCCTTGGAGACGGTTTTAGCAGAAAATAAATGAGACTTGAGAGCTATGTTTATGATTACACACACACACAGAATCAATACATCAAGAACTTGAAGCGCCCATCAAAGACAAAGACAATTGTGTGTATTGATGCTGATCCCGCAGGATACAGTGTATCTCCATTTCAAATCCCTCCTCACCTCTTGAGATAATTCATGAAGTGAGAATATTTGGTGGTAAAATAGATCCCACTCTTGTAACGGAGTGGATGCATATTTCAGGTGGAGTGGGAGCAGAGTGCTTGTGTGAGGGGAGTTAATGGTTTGAGCCTGTGCGCAGTCAAATACCAGAGTTGTAGATTTATCAGTGTGCAATTTGGCTTGAAGTGTTTTTGAGTAGGTTTTGATTGAAAGTGAATATTTTTAAGAGAAGATAATTTCACTTAAATTATTCTATGTTGGAAAATATTGTGCTCCTGCAAAAAAACAAAAACAAACACATCCTGCCAAGATCCTGGCCCAGTTTCAAGACCCATTATAAAATATTTTTTAGCAGCCAAAGACGCTGAATAATAGCTAAATCCATGAGTTCATTACTCTGGATATGTGGGAGGGATAAACAGGTCTTACAAAGGAAGTCATCATTTTCTTCTGTTATCACATTTGGTTCCATGGAAGAAAAACTCTCTGGAGGCCAAATTGCGACCTAATGAAATTTTATCAGTGAACTATCAGTCAAGCTGCTGTGATGATTGTTTTTCTGAGCCATTAACCAAGAGGCAAACAGGTTTGCTATGTCTTCCATGAGAAATGTTCTAATCCATTTACACTCAAAGGCCAGCTTTTGTTAATGTTGGGAAATGCACCCACATAAAGTTGCCTATAATCCTCTTGTTTTAACAAGAAAATGTCAGAAAACTGAAACCTTACTGAAACTTTTTATGGGACAAATTCATATTCATTCAACCGTATAAAAATGAATCGTTATACTTATAAATAATTTTGAACCTTCCAGCACAGTAGAAAATGAGCATCTCTTTTTTCTGAACAAATCATTGATAAATACTGCTACTTTAATCCAAACAATCAGTCTGCTCCACTGAACCTCAATAATGTCTTATTGGCTGCACACTTGTTTTCTGCATGCTCCAATCTTTCACTTAAAGATTAGCAGAGGATTGATCAAGGAGCAGGACAAACAATTTCTCTGCTTTTGATAGCAACCACAGCACTCAACATGATATCTTGTCGTAAAATAAACCCACTGGTAGATCAATTGAAAAGTGTAATGACAGTTGAGTGATGGCTTAGCTGGTCCATGAATATAGGGAAGTAGAACACTTTTGTTGAAAGCTTTTCAAAACTTTCTAATTTTGTATCATGCTCAGCATTGTGCAGTTGTTCTGCTGCAGAAATATTGATGTGAAAATTAGGTCACACTTTCAACCCCAGCCCAAAAATATTTAGTAGGCAAATTATTTCCTCTGGGCATATTTTTAATCAGCGACTATTTTAAAGGAAAGCTTCGACCAGAAGCAGTTTTGCAGAGATATAAGGATACGCAGAGCACAGCAGACTGACAGTCCATGAGCAGAGAAGCCTTTTAAAGAACAGCTATTTGCTAAAAGGAAAAAATGGCTGTATATGTCTGAGATTTGTGTGGGTCTGTCCTAAATGTGTGCATTTGCGCTACCCTTAACATGTAACATGTCATCCTGAAGAGCCACATCTTTTAGCGGAACCGCAATGCATCAGGGTAAATGATGCTGTGCCCTTGAAAAGGCCTGCGTGATAATCCAAGATTAGTGTGAGTGTGTGTGTTTGTGTGTGCAGAAAGAAAATGAGAGTGAGGCTATTTGTGATGTATGAGTTCGGGTAGGATGAGAGTTTGCATGTGTGTATTAATTTTTATGTACAGTGATTCCCTATATTTGAGAACAGGGAAACAGCTCATATGTCTTCTAGATGGACTGAACATGAAGGCAATGAGGGTATATTTTATGAAGGATGAAGGTATATTGGTGTGTTTGGACACATAACTGAAACTATATATATATATATATATTTTTTTTTTTTTTTGGGGTATTTAGACCCAAGCCACGTATCTTCATTATCCCCCTCTATCTGTTTCCTTTATTTATGCCTTTATTATTTCATATCTTATTTAATAGATTCAGAGTTCATTTGTATGCAGACGTTCTCTGTAAACAGGCCTGAGTCAGAGTCAGTGGCTGCATCTGACACCACAGTGTTTGCTGGTGTTCAAAATATTAAATTATCTAATGGATCTGATGTTAAAGGAACAAAATTTGTGCGTGAATTTTTTTTGTACGCGCCCATTTTTTAATATACTTTCCATATAAAAAACATTATCTGGCTGACATTAAAAGACAAAAACACTATTATTGTGTAAAAGCCTCTCAGGGCTTGTCAGACATTGTATTAATCTGTGTGTGTGTGTGCTTGTGTCTCCGTCAGGTGGGAGGGATGAGCGCGAGGGCCTGGCAGCTGTCAGACAGATCTGTGAGGAGTATAAAGAGGCCAAAGGTAACATTGTGAACATCCCTAAGAACAAATACACAGCCGCACACAGACACACTAAACCCTAGTGTACGTGTGCGTTTGTTTTAGTATGCCTGCGTTTGAAGATAAAGGGCAGAGGATCAACCATGTGTCCCTCAGGCTTGTTTGTACAGTCTTTACCAGAAACACACACATAATTGCACACTTGCAAGTATACACACACACACAGACAGTGCTTTCATGCCAAGAATACAGTGTCAAGACTGTTGGTTGATGCACTGTGAAGAAAGTGAAAATAAAGAGAAAGAGCAGAGAAGAACACGAGAGGAGAAAAGTCAACCAAAAATTAAGGCTAGGAGGGAGAGACAAACATGGGGAAGGCAGGTGGAGAAAGAGACAAATATAAGAAAATGAAACATACGGAGCAAAAGATTGGTGAGGAAGGAAATGGACGTGCAGAAAAAGGGATGGATTTGAGAAGCGACAAATGACAGCAGCAAAGCTATGTATCACCATCTGTTGCCCAAACCTTAAAGTGTTTTCTGTAACTCACATGTTGAGAAATGGATGCAGCTGACCTTCACAGCACCATTAATTCCCCTATAGTCTCATAACAAATCCCTTGTGATTTATTCTCGTGTACCAAACATTCCTGAGTCTCATCCACATGGCAGGATATCTCTGCAGCTTCTTTACTCAGAGGATGTTCAAAGAATTATACTAGTGCATAAATGAGGGATAATTAAATAATTAGTATGATTATTATGTCTGAAGAGGTCCCACTTAGCATAATGTTATTAATACGTACTTTAATTGTGTACTGTAATGTTTCTAAAGTCAACTTGAGAACACTGATCATCAGGTGAGTGTAAAGCCCAAGTTTGTTGGATGGGGGGGTGGGGGGCTGAAAAAAAAATTTCTGCAACATCACAACATGAACAACAAAAACCCTGGCTTTAGAATTGTCCTTCGTCATTTTCACATTACCTTCCCCTGGCCTTCCAGCACTGTGCTTGCATCATTCTGTCCTCCTACAGAAGGATGAGTGATGGGAGGGCGATTCAGTTGGTTGCAATCTGCAACCTAACCATTAAGATGCCAATAAATCCTTCTAACTGGACCTTTGATGACAAGCTCGGGTCATTGCATGGCAGCAATGAGCTGTGGCGGTGACAAAATGGCAAAAGGTTGGAGCTTCCTTAAATACAGTGGGAAAGCATCAGCTGTTTTTTCAGTACTATTATTTCTTTACTGGCTGTCGCTATATAACAAAACTGTATGCTGCACTTGTTCTCTTCCTTTACTGTCGTCCTATAGACATAGTGTGAGCTATTATAAATTCTCCTGTTGCCTTGCTATTCCATCTCTGCATTCTTTCCACCAGCCTCTTGCACATACAAAACACATGTCGTTTATGCTTAGGCATCAGTCAGGCAGGAAATATTCATGCTATTATTCATCCTGCTACATTTGAATGCAGGTTAGGTATGATGTTACATGTAGCCCTGCCCATTGGGAGGCAAGCAGTGGTTTGTCTAGCCTGGCCGCGCAGGGGAGAGCGGCAGAAAGATGGCTGGCTGGGCCCCTGCTTGTGCGTAAGTGGCTGTCAGGTACAGAGACAGCAGCCATGTAGCTGGTGTCATTGAAGTCGATTTCCCTGGACGGGGCCGTGGTGGAATTGATTACTTCTTTTGTAATTGGCAGGCACTGAGGCATAGGGGACAAGAGGGGTGTCTGTAGCCAGATGCTTGTGCACTGAATGAGAATGTGTTGGCGTGTGTGTGTGCGTGTGCGTGTGTGTATTTGAATGCGGCAGTAATGGATTCTCATTAGTATGTGAAGCAGGAGCTTTAAACATCTCTGTCCAAACACCCTTTGGCATCTTTCCTAGCATTTGCACATTAGTCTGTTATGAAATGGGAGACTGGTCCTAATATACACTAGGGGTGTGGAACGCCTGGCCTCAGGGCCATACTTGGTCCGTGACACAGTTTGATCTCTTACGCAAAGCAAGTCATTAATACACAAAAGCGAATCAGAAATATATATACTACAATTCTCATTATAAATAAGTATTATTTGTTGTGATAAAAAGGAATAATATCAAATTAGAGAGTAATCCTCTCCCTGGCAGTTTGCCTGCAGGTCATGGTCTAGGAGGAAAGGTACGTGCAACTCTTCAGTCAATCATCATGTTGACTGCCACGAAAACAAAAGTGGATGTGCACATGCTCTTGGGAAGTGAACAAATCGTGACTGATCACTGACAGTGATGAAAAAGACCAGTCATCATTACACACAGAACAAAGGTCCCATTTGATGCCATAGTGCAGTGAAACAAAGGCATGAGCCCCAGAAAACCTCAAGCACAATCCTGTGGAAATATGCAAATCAAGTGAGCTTTAGTCAATGTATGAGTATTTTACTTTTAATTATAAAAGCACACAGTCACACAAAAACACACACACACAGTGTATATTTTTTACCACAGGCACTGCTGTCTGTCCACTAACTTTAGTCACGCTGCACATGAAAGTAACACTTTGCCTCAAAATGTAGGCCTAGATTAACGGTGTGAAGCAAGTCAACCTGTGTGTGTGTGTGTGTGTGTGCGTGCGTGTGTATTTGTCTGCATAACACACAAAAGGTAACCCAGCTGCTTCTTTCCCCCCAAACCTGCATTTATTTTACCAAAGCCTTTTCACTCCAGTTAACTTCTTAGTCACCTTGAATCTAGTTCAGTCATGAAAGAAGCTCTGATTACTTTAAAAAAAGAAAAGAAAAGATCAGATTCAGGAGTAGGACCACTAAATTCTATTCATCTATTTATAATCAGAACAAGCTGTATATTATACACTGCATGTTTTAACTTTCAACTGCAAGGTTCATTGACTGTTTTAGTCTAGTCATGATTGAATGATCAAGCCTGCAGGACAGGCTAATTTAATTTGCTCAAAATAGATAATAACCCAGACTGCGACCCCTGGCACATAATCAAACAGTTTCGGTTTTCTTCCCCCAGACAACAAAACAAAGGTTTGAACCGACTTGTGGCCCATAAAAAAAGCCTCAACTGAATTGTTTCATATTATGAACCATCATTTATATTCATAGTTTTGCTTTCAAGTCCTTTAAGGTTATACTGTACATTTTGTATATACTGGGTCATGTGCACAACACTTGAGTGAATGTGATCAGTGACAGTTCCTGGGGTCACCAGGTGTTATGGCTCTTTCTATGCCAGATGTTAGACCAGCTTTCTCCTCCTGATCCACAGCCATCTTGAGGCTTTCCCTGCTGTCTCTTCTGCTGGTGGCTTTCTTTTTTGTGTACCAGCGATGCCCAGGAGGCTGTCAGCTTTGCACAGAGATTTTCTTGCAAAGCCCCTGCCCGTCATTTCAATTGACATTCACCGTGCGCGCGGCTCTTCTGCAGTACTCTTCCACCGGTTCTGCATACTCAATTTTTGCTCTCCTCTCAGGACAATGTAACCGCTGGCATGACCACCTGTTTCAGTGATTCTGAGGTCATCACAGTTTCCTTCAGGGAACCTGAGTTGCTTCGACTCTTGTCTGCTACTCAGGAAATGTTCAGCGTAGGTCTGCTCTGGCTTTGTAGTGGAGATTTTAATATGCCTTCTGATTTCACAAATGTGATTCCACCCCTTGGTGCTCTGAGATGGTGTATTTGGTAAATGATGCTCCAGACCCAAGCAATGTCTTCAGCAATGGGTCATGTATTCAGTGATAGAGACTGTCTTCTTGTGCTTTAGGACAACTTCTAAGAATGGGATCCACAGTTCCTCCTCCTTGGCACATGGGACATGTTTGTTCTTCAACTTTTCCTCAACAAGAGTGTTTAAAGGCTTGGGTAGAACATTGTTCTCAGTTTTGGGCGAGGTATTTGCTGAAAGGTTCAGCCTTACACAAATAAGACCATGAGATCCCATTATCCAGCGCATGTTATCCTATGCACCCAACTGACACATGCTCACCATCTGGATGGGTGTAGCTCCCGGACCTTCGTGTTGATCTGGGCCAAGTCCCACATGCCATTACCCTTGGTTTTGTTGGAATGCTGCCTGAACCTGCTGGGCCTACTGTCACTGATCGCACCACAAGTTTGTGATGCAGTTGAGATTGTGCCCACAAGCTTGCCTCTCTCAGAGTCCAGCTTTGCCTCTGCCACATCAGCTGAAGTCTCGTGCTGGAAAAATGCCCAGACCTTCACTTCCTAGGCATATTGTTTATGAGCTTCAAAAATTAACTTTTTATAGTGCTTTCTTTTCTGAGGGAAATCAGATTCCTTCTTTTGCATTTCCTCTCTTTATTTTTGGACAGCATCATTAAGAGGGAGAGAAGTGAGACACTGAATTTAAAATGTTAAGGGAGCTCAGCTCAATCCTATGATTTGACTGTCATCTTATACTGTGACAGGTTTAGAGCAAACACACCAAAATATTCTGAAGATAGTGTTTCCACATAATGATCACAAATTGTCTACAGCAAAGCATTTGAAAAAAATGAGGATGCGAGATGGATGTTAAAGCCAGGTGGATTTAGGGGATTTATGGTAAGGAGGAAGCAGGAAGTCCTCCTTATATTATTTTAAGAACCACTAGGGGATGCTTTTAAACTCTTGACTACATTTGTGCCTCCCAAAAATTATAATCCTCAATAGTTTGTTAAATTAATTGCTATTGTAGTTTAAAGATAAAATATTCAAGTGGAAATTAATTTTGAAGTTTAATGAAAATTGTAGCCACGTTTAATTCTTAAGTGTATTGTTTTACTTGAACCAATGAGTATATTAGTTTTATTTGGATTGTTCATTTGACCTTTCTTGTGTCTTACTTTTTTTAAAAGCTGGATGACTTCTGAAAGCTCTATATAATGAGTGATTGAAGGATTCTCAGTTGGAACTGGATGCTCATTTGTTTCACTGCCTCTTTTGTTACTGTAGTTGCTCTAAATGTGCAGCGATGTGGCAGGAGCTCTTTGTAATCACATTAAGTGTCCACAATAATAGACATGCGTTTCCATCCACACTGTTGTGAAGCTCAGTTTTAGGCAAAAGGAACATTGTGAGGTGTGATGAGCAGTGTCAATCATCAGTTACAACAACTACATACAATTTAAACATATGGAGATATACATGCTATTTTGGTTGTTGATATGCTATCAATCTAAACATACTGAAACACCCAACAATTTTTTTATATATATGAATGATTAAATCTTTTAATCTGGGTTTTACAATGTTAAGTAAGCTAACATGCAGCTTGGATGAATTAAAGGTAAACATTCAAAACAGACATGAATGGATTCAGTGGTGTGCACGTCTCCATCGGCAGTTCCTGTCATCAGTGCATGTCGAACAGAAAAACAGACAGTGTGCGTTTGGCTGTTGAGCTGAGGATGCTGAGCTTCATAGAAGATCCTGGGAACTGAATTCAGGGCTGACAGCATCGTCTGATCGATGGCATTTCTTTCCCAGTGGGCTCTCTAGATATGACTGGCCTGCCTGACAGGGACTGGCCTCAAGGGAACCAGGTGAAGAGAACAGGAAAGGAGCAGCATGCACCTAACACACTAATGCATGTCAGGATAATGCAGGTGTGCACACACTGCGTGCTTGTTAGTAATTTATAAATGCATACACACAGACTGTGACAAACACGCGCTCATTGGCATGCACACACTCTTTCTTTTCTATTCTTATTTCTTTATCTGTCTCTGTTCCAATTTCTGTCTCTCTGTCCCTCTTTTTCTCACACGTGCGCACACACACACACACACACACACACACACACACACACACACACACACACACACACACACACAGCAAGAGGTGAATGGCATGGCTTGGAGATAAGATGTTATCAAACCTTCATTGGGGATGGCTGCACTCTCATCTGTGATGGTGGCCTTTTCCTCTATCACTTCCATCAACTCTCCTTCCCCTTGCTCCCTCTCAGGCCTCTTCCTGTCCTTGTCCATTATATTAGACCCTCTACACACACACTCTAGTCATTGGGAGTACAAGATATTATTCCCTCGATATATTAAAGATATTGCCTTCTGCCTTTGTTCTTCGTTCTGTGAACTTTGGACACAATGGTGTCTATCCATTTAATATTATGCATACTTCTATAGGTTGGAGCAATCATGCAGCTGACAGACATGCCCATAATTCCCATTTCCATCTTTGCTCCCCATCCTTTCACGCTCTATTGATGCCAGCCCCCTGGCCTTGCTCTCCTGCCTGTGTCTTATGATACATTAGACCTGATATTCCAGTGTTTGAAGCTGTGATGGAGTTCAGGTCGAGGTATAAAATGTACAGACACAGTAAAGCGTGTAGCCTACCATGTCTCCGGATTAATACACTCTTTGATGTTTTACTGCCAAAACGGTGAGCAGAAATAATCTGTCAATTGCTCTGATGTATTTTTCTTCTGTCTGTGTGTGTGTGTCTACTCCAGTCGAGTTCAGGAAGCTGGACCTAGCCTCTCTGCAGTCTGTCCATCAATTTGTCCAAAGCTTCAAGCAGCAGGGCCTGCCACTCAACATTCTGATCAATAATGGTGAGTGACTGGCTCATCGTTTAGTGCTGTGCTTCCCAACATTTTGACCATGAAAATGAAACGGTCACTGGAAACTAAAATCATAAGCCCACTGAGGACTGGATTCATTACCACAATAACAAATCAAAAATTTAAACAACACAACCAGTTTCCTGGTATTTCCTCCGTGCTCTTGATATTGTGCTGGTGTACATAACAAACTACCTGTGCAACCTAATTGGTCTGCAGGCACCACCTCAGGCTCCTAGACAAGGACACCAGGACGCAGAACACAAAAAGGGTTTTTAAATACTAAAGTTCAGTTCACAAGATCAATCAAAGAGAAAGCATCGAATCATTAGGCGAAACCCATTTGAAGGGTCAGAGGACTCAAACTCAAAATGTGAGTTTCAATTTAAAACAGAAAACCAAGCAATGTGCAGAATAAAAAAAGTTCACTTGTCTAACTAAAGCACAAAGAAAATACAGAACACAGAACAAAAATATGTCATGGTTCCCTGCATTGTTTATTCACCAGCAGATACATCAGTATCTCTCAAGCGGAGCCATAGATATTATGCTGCAATAGGCTTGAAATATTTGCTTATACAAAAGCTGAAATGTATTTTTGTTTTCATGACTTGCCTCCTCGTAAATTTTCTGTGTCAAGCGGGTGTCATGCTGGTACCCGAGGGCCGCACTGAAGACGGATTTGAGCTGCACTTCGGGGTGAACTACCTGGGTCACTTCCTGTTGACCTGGCTGCTCCTGGACACACTCAAGGATTCTGGGAAGTGTGGTTCCTTCTCTCGTGTAGTCAACGTCTCCTCCTCTACCCACCGCATTGGTGAAGTCCGACTTGATGACTTAAATAGCCGGTAGGTTGAAACCATATGATATCGGGAAACATTACAGGGAGCATGCACATGTCAAAACATTGTCCTCTCCTGTAATATATACTATTATCAAGACTTCAGAATAGCACATAGGTGGCTCACTAACTAAAAGCTGCAGGTCTTCTGGTTTTATGTGCTTTCCATTGATGACGCTGTGAATCACTGCCTATTCAGCCTCAGGATTCACAGAGTTCTTGTTAAGTTTTCAGTGCAGGAGGAACATCCTGCTGAACAAGTTCTTATCACATAAAAAGAAATTCTATTATGGCACTGGCGAAATTGAATGGACTGAACAAAAGCGAGGCAGCTGTTTACCTGCACTTTATCCCATTTATACCGACACATACTCCATCCATACAAATGTCTGACATTCTGTCTTTCTTCCTCTCTCTCTCCTCAGCCAGTGTTATTCAGCCCATGCTGCTTACTGTCACAGTAAACTGGCCCAGCTGCTATTTAGCTCCCAGCTCGACCAGGAGCTGCAGCTCGGAGGCTTCCCAGTGACTTCGTGTGCTGTGGATCCTGGCGTGGTGAACACTGCTCTGTACTGCCACCTCTGGATGCCCCTCCGTCTGGTACACAGCGCCCTAGCTCCCCTGTTTTTGAAGGTAAATCACTGCTGTCACCACGGTGACCTGAAACTGACTCGACTGTAGAAGAGGATCTGAATCTGAAACACAGACACTCATTCATGCGCACACACAAATACACATGGTCCATCCACACAACTAAAAATGGAAGTGCAAAAAAATCCCAGCAGGCTGTTCACTGTGTTATATATTAAACATTTCCTGCATAGCTCAAAGCTGTGGCCGCAGGCTGCTGTTAATGTCCCCGGGATTTAATGGAAGGAGACGTGTGCGTGTTTGAGACCAAAACCGCGATTGTCACAGGCATTCGCCTCCAAGCGCAACCTGTGGGAGGGCTCTGCCCCACATACACAAACACATGCATGTAACTCATCAGCATGCAGGCACACGCGCGCACACACACACACACGCAGTACAAAATCATCCATGCATAATCAATTCGTAAAAAAATTGTAAAAGTTCCAATGGTGATAAAGGAATGATCTCCTTTTATCATCCATTACAACCAATTGTGGAGATCAATTTAATATATTCATTAGCATATAGTGCTTCATATGTATATGTATTGAACTTATATGGGAGACAACACACACACTTTAAGCAATGAATATTGTTGCAGCATCTTTGGCAAAATCAGACACAAACAGAGCAACAAGTCACTCAGGAGTGGCCCGTTGTCATGGAAACAATTTTTTCCCAAATATATTTTGGGGAAATATTGTGAAGTAGTACAGCAAACATATATACACAGGCACTATTTCACACAGAATATGCCAGTGTTGATGCTCGCAGGATGTGATCCCCTATCCTCTCCTGCTCCTGGTCACACAACTGACACTGAGATCATTGTTAAAAAGCATCAGCCCTAACACTCATGCATACGACACACACACACACACACACACACACACACCCTAAGCCTTCTCTTGGCTGACACTAACAAACAATGACACCAGTCGTCCTCTGGCATTCATACACACACACAGACAAGTTCTTTGTTTTCGCAGCGATAACTTGTTGTTGAACTTGTCATCCTGCAATCTTTCTCATTCCTTTCCATTTTTAATTCAGCTAGTGTGTGTGTTTGTATGTTGTCCACAGACCCCTGTAGAGGGCGCTGCCACTGTGTTGCACGCTGCCCTATCGCCAGCCCTGGAGGGGGAGTGTGGAGGAGGCTACTGGGCCAATGGGTGCAGGGAGATGACAACACCACCGACCTTTGACCCCCAGCTCAAGCTGAGCCTCTGGGAGAGCAGCCTTCAGCTGCTGGGCCTGCAGTAGCACGAAAAACAGAGGGCGACCGACAGGACTACCCCCCCAAAGAAAACGTCAGACACAGACCCTTAACTCGGGCAAACCATCCACTTCCCTCCTCCCCCTCCCTGTTTCTCTCTCAGTCCATACCTCACATCAAGGTGTTTGTAACGATTTACTTTGACAATCTTGCAATCCGCCGCTGGACTGTGATTGGTTATTTTGGGAAGGCAAGGCCTTGGTTTTTTGTTCCAGACCTGCCAAAGAAGGGCAACAGGGGATGGAAGACATGTTTTTTTGTTTTTCACTGTGAGCAAGCAAACAAACGCACATGTATCAACACACTTGTGTGTTAGATGGTGATTTAATATTTCGGTCAGAGATACTGGGAAGTTAACATCTGAATATTTCCTGATTTTTGCAAACATTACGTTTGACATATTTAAAAAACCCACAATGACCCCTGCTCCACTCTGCCTTAAAGTCATTAGTCTGGATTTCAATAAAGACTTTCAAAATACTTCAATTATTTTCAGAGCTTTTAGAATGCAGTTATTGAATTACTATACCATTCAAATTAAGGAAATAGATTAAAAAGCTAAATTCTGGCTGCAGAATCACATGTAGGTCAGACCCTCACACACACACACACACACACACACATTGTGGGAGCGGTCGAATATGATGTCATAATGGTTTTCATGTTTCCATCCTGTCCCGATTTACAGGGAGCACCTTGTTCTTTTTATTACACTCAGTACTTTTTCTGGTTGTTGGTCATAAGCTCTGTTTTGAGAATGCTGGGAACACGTCATCATCAGCTCCTCTGTCCCTCCTCAACTCAGCAGTCCAAAAAAGAACATTCCTACAGACTGAAGGGGGATTTGCGCAAGCCCTGAAATGAAGAAGAGATCCTGTGCAAAAATTAGAAGATTTGGGATGATTTCCTCTATGGACTGGCACTGACACGTTATTGAAGTATTTTTTTTATGTTTTTTTTGCTATCGTCATTTTCTGAGGACAGGATTTTCAGATGTCTCTGTATTTGTCTGCTCAAAAGGGACGGACTTGGAACCATCCTCCACTACTCCGCTCTGAATCAATCCCGGTTTTCCTTTGTGATCAGTGTTAATCGGTTTTACTGAGCCTGTGATAGATGTGTTTGTGCTTTATGCACATGAGTCAAGTCCTGACTCATGCTATAGTCCCAAATCATTTGAGAGATAGCACAATGACTGGTCCAGGTGGAACAGCAACAGAAAGGAGAGCGAGGGAAATCACTTTTTTTTCTCCATAATTCAAGCTGTTATTGGTTCCTCCTTGCTGCTGCTGCGGCTTCTGCTTCCTCATTTGGCGCCGCTCCCAGTGCATTGTGGGATTGAGATTTCCCAGTGGTGAGAATCAAACTCCATCTGCCGAGCTGACACACACTCACTCTCAAACACTGGATGCAGTACTGTATATCCAGGCACGGGCTTATCTAAACAAGCACACAGCATGTCTGTCTCTCATTCAGGAAAACACTCACCTACACACACACACCAACATGTAACACACAGCCATAACGCCATTGCCACTGTGATTAACCATTTTAGCTGTGGAGATAAAAAGTTTTATCTCAATCTAACTAGTTTTGGCTAAAAAGAAAAAAAAAATCCCTTCCTCCACGTGCCATCCCATTGCTGCATCTGTTGGATGTGTTTGTCGTTGCTTGTAACACTGCCACTGAGGGTCCAGCGTTCATTGTGAAGTATGCGAAGCAATAGTATCACTGTGGTGCTGGGGCTCATTCAGCCAGGAGCACGGAGCTGGACATTCAAAGAGTCCGCGCCAATGACGTCGTAGCAGAGAAAAACGCATTATTTTTCAACGAATCAACAAAAAACTGACAACCTGTAATTGGTCTGGTTCATGCGATGCGATCAGTCAGTCATGGCTCACCCTAGCCCACGGACCTGGTACAAATGACATGAGCATATAAAATGGACAAAAATTACCTAAAAGCTGGGCCGTGTGCTGCAGATTTGAGCTCATTATGTCAAAACGTGGACTCCGTGGGTCCATTTTTAGACTAATGCATTGTCAATGTCATAAAGCGTCAAAGAGGGCAGTGTTGTTTATGACGGTTTCAGATGGCTGAGCCTACAAGTGTGAACATACGTCACTGTAGGGTTTGAATCTGGGCTGAAATGGTCTTTGAGTGCAGATTAAAGCCGATATGAGACGTATTCAGGAAAAATACAAAACATGTGTATTCTGTATAACATAACTGTTCAGTGACTTGGACAATATGAATCACCTCCTACAAGTGGGAACCTGATACCTATGATGTCACATGAACGCAGCATAACTCAAGCGAAACCGATTGAATTGATTCTGATTGGCTCTTATTGTAGAGGCACTACAATGTGGCCAGTCAGGTCCTTCTATGTTACGTGGAATGGGTGGATCTCCACCTGCAGATTTACCTCATTTGCATGAGAGTTTGATTGTTCAGCCAATCAGTCTGACGGGGAATTCAACTCAGCATTTAGTGGAACTACGTCACTTCTGCCAAATATCACGACGCGAAACAGATCCAGCAGAATAAAACGAGACATTTAAAATTCAGTCGCGAGTTTGGTTTGTTTTTCTATTGTCGCAGTCAGGCGAGAACTGACTGTAAATGCCAGCAATACTCTTCAGTTTGTACAATTTTGGTTTTTAAATCTCATTGCCTCGGTGCTTCCTTGTTTTACTGTGGAGCCTATAGTCTTCTGTGGACTACTGACAAAATAACCAACAACCAAACCCAACGTGTGTCCCCTTCACACAAATGCCAAACACCAGCTTACCACTCAGCAGCACTCATTTAACGTACGGCGCCTACGTCCCTTCACGGAGCTGTCGTGCTTTCCCATGGCCCAGCTGCTACGAGAGACGATAATACTATTTAGAAAAAAACAAACCTGCACACAACGTTTTCCAAAGACAGCGTGAGGTGGACATGTGAGGGTCTGTGCTTCGTGTTGTGTCAGCAAGCCAAGGCGAGGGGCGGGGCGGGGGGGGCTGCTAAATTATCGATGATTACCTTGTTATATATTTAGCGGACTTGTCAAGAGCTCTGCGCAGACAGGACAGCACAGTGAACTTTCCGAACTTGAATTGCAAATATAGAAAAAGAGCAACAACAACAACAACAAAAAAAAGAGAAACAGCTGAAGTGACGTTCCGTGATATTGTCTGTATGTTATTTACTCGTAAATGATTATCTGAAAAAGCCGCTGGAGGTGGACCAGTGGAGCTGTATGTTGATTAAAAACGCTCTCATAGCCATTCTTCTGACTGACCTGGGATTACATTTATATTAAATGTTCTGGTCCCAAGTACTGCGATTCCTAAATGTGTATATATATATAGGAAGAGATCATTTAAATATGTATACAGTGGGAAGGTGTCCAGATGAACTGAGTCCTTACACTGGAGCAGAGAACACATGCAGACACATCTCTGTGCTCTCATCAGTTCACGCATGTGCCCGTGCACCATTTCCTCCTTTTGCTTTGAGCGCGACCTTTAGCTCGAGACCCCGCGGGCCACGAAAAGCAGATGTTTCCACCTCAGATCCAGTGTAAACACTCAGTCCATCTGGGCACCAGAGGATTTCCCGAAGATGTTTTTATTTTTGAATCGTTATTTTGTCGTTGTTGAGATTTGACACATTTTATTGCTTTTGCCGTGCCTATGAAGAAAATCTCCCTCGTGTGTATACTGTGAAATTTTTCATGTAGAAACGAGCTTGTAGAAACTGTGATACTGTCTCGTCCTGTGCATTTTGCCGTAAATTCTTTCTTCTCTCGAGTGAAGGGAATCAGGAGTGTGTGTGTTTGCGTGAGTGTGTGTGTGTGTGCGTGCGTGTGTTTCAGTGTCAACTAGATTAGGGAGTCCATGTCCATGTTTCTCGTCGATGGTTGTGACATTCCAGCAGCAGCCACCACCTTTTCTATTATCCAAAGCCTCTCAATAAACATATCATTGTGCCAGTCGTGCTCTCTGTCCTTTGCACTGTGTGTGAGTGAGAAACTGTCAGCCTGATGACGCTCGGCATAAGACAGCGAGCCCCGAGCGCACGCTGAACTTTGGAGATATTCTCAGAACCATGAGTGAAACTCACACAGACATGAACACACTCTTACCGGGTCACCAGGATTACCTCTATCACACTTTCCCTCTCATTGAAAAGCAGATTTTTGTCTAGTTACAACCCCAGTGTTTCACCCCTGGTGCCTTTAAATAGGATTATGTTATTAGAGAAATTGGCAGACACTGCATCACCAAAGCAACCCCCACCCCCCCCGCTCCTCCCCTCCCCGTCACCCATCAGGAGTAAGTGAGGTTCAGTGTCTTACTTAACAAGGACTCTCGGACAAGTGGACGACATTTCTTGCAATTAAGAGTGAACCCGTTATGACCGGAGCTACAACTGCCTCAATTTGTCCATTTCGATTTCGACCTGCACCTCTGGGCCTCGCCCCATAAATTAGCACCGCTCTGCTTGGTGGGCTTTCCATGCAAACACAAAAATGGCTGCAGGTCTGCCGCCTTAAAGGGATAGTTCACTGTAAAATGTTAGAATCTTTGTAATCTTTGAAAGCACGCAGAGGCAGACATGAGCAGGTTTTGAAATCTCCAGCAGAACAAAAAACACTGTTTTTGAAATGAGAACACTGTAAACCAGATGTTCCCAGGTTGGCAACACGGCAGATTGTGGATGAATAAAATAAATCCACCAGGTCCAATTCTGCCGAGAAGACAGACGATGATAACAAGGCTGATGGTCAGTGATGACATGAGTTCACAGTGCACACTTTCTCCTCCTCTCTTCTCATTACAAGCCTCACTGCGCCACAACAAAGCATTTGACTGTGCAGTGACACGAACACTAACTTTAGGTTATGGCACGTTCACGCCATCGATAGAAGGCTGCACCATCAACCCAACATGTTAAACTTGTCCATTCACTGTAAAAGGACTGTTTGCCAATCCGTTCATGTCAGGTGGAGTCACCACCCTCTCCCTCTGTCTGCTCACTCTGCCTGTTTTTATCTCTGCAGCTGGGATGTTCCCTGCTGGGATTCTCATTCCTCACTCAAACTCAACTCTGACGCTGGAAATGTTCCTGAGACTATGTGTCTCCACTTCTTCCCACGATCCAGAAAAGAAGCCAGAACATTTCAGATGTGAAAACGGAAAATCTTAAGCCAATTTCGAGGCAGCTTGGTAGCCATGTTTGTGACGTGCTGGCTAATCAAGAATCAGCTTTCATGACATTTCTCCCTGTTTTCATAATAATAACAATAATCAATGATTTACCAGAAAAAAAAAAATCAACCTAAAATGACAGAAAAAAAACATTTCACCTGAGCTATTTTGTTTTAGAAGAACCTGAAATGATATTCAAGTTTTTCCACTGCCCATGTCAACTCAACATCGTGACATCACCTGAGACATCATCATCTAAAACACCTGCTCTGTTCAGGGCTGCTTCTTTGAGCAGCGCTCGTGTCTCAGCAGCAGAAACACAGGTCAGCTCTAAAAAAACAACTAGTTCACCATGAGGAAACTCTTCAGCATGCTCATGCAAGATATTTTCACTCCTCAATACATTTGGTATTACGCAGCGCGTGTACTTCACTCCTGGGGCGAGGACAGTACTGGAGGCATATCTAACCCTGCCAGACACTCTGTGTGTTTGCAGTGAGAGGGACGTTGGGAAGCTTGAGACGAGGCTGTGAGACACAGATTGAGGGCGGGCGCCCTTCAGGGGTCAATGTTTGTGCTGCGTAGAGGACGGGGCCGCAGGGTGACATGATTGCACTAGTTAAGTACAGAAGCCAAAAAACCTCCAGCAGGGACACTTGTTTCAGAAAAGCTCTTTAACGTTCAGTTAGGAACTGAACTGCATTAGAAGAAGGTTTAAAGGTTCTATGTGTAGAATGGTGGTGAAGTTGTGGAAATATATATTTTTTATCTACGATGGAGGGTGCACTGGATCATTTGAATTCAGACAGATGAATTCATGTATAAGGTTCTAACATATGTACAGAGCATGGGAGACATCCTAACACAAGTAACGGGGGGACGCAAAGGAGTCGACGAAACGATCGCTTGTGTTAGAGACGCTTGCATCACGCTGTCTCACTGACGGGCTGGAATGTAAATCCTCTTAATCCACACATGCTTCAAAGGGCCGAACATGATCCCGCTCCAGAGTCGTTTTTTAACAGGCTTGATCTTATGCACTTGTTTCTGCAATTGCTGTGAATTAGCATTCATAAAAAAAGATTACGCCATCACCATTTCTTAAACCTGACTGCCCTGACCAGAACAGCAAGAATACTCATAGATTCTCTCTCTCTCTCTCTATATATATATATAACTCTCACACACCACGTGATGCTTTTGTATTAAACTCAATGTAATGACAAAAACATTTAGTAAAGCAAGAAAAACCATGATCATTTTTGCTTTTTCTGGAACCAAAAGAGTGAAACAGAAAAAGAACTGAAAACTGAGCAGAAGAGGAAAAGTATATTTACAAAGTAATCGTAGCGTTTGAATTCCAACCAGCCAGACTTGACTACGATAAAACTTTCCATCACTGCGTCTGTGTTTTCAGACAAATATCAAATAGTTCTTGTAGAACACCAGTTGTGCACCCTGCCGAACCCGGAGTGTTACAGCTGAGAGATGTGTTGCTTTTTCATGGTGATTAATAGACGGTTGGGGGGGGGACTGGAAAAGCGCAGACTTTGGTCGAAGGCCATATTTTTATACGAGGAAACCATCAAACCTGAGAACCATAAAACACGTCCCCCTCCTCTGATCCCCAGCAGCCTTAAAATAAACCTCAATACAGAAAGAACATGCAACAGATGAATCAGACGCCCCCCTCTCCCGCACATGTAACAGCAGCATCACTATTAGAGCAGACAGAGACGAGCCGTCATCCTGTCTTGAAGAGAAGACGCTCGACGAGGCGGCTGAGCCAACATGACTGAGCGACGCTGCGAGAGCCGCGGCGAGAAATGTAAAACAACTCATCAAGGTGCAGTTGAATGACAGGCGGGGCGTCTGCGGCGCCTTGTTAGAATAAGCGTCCGACACAATGAGGAGAATGAGGCGCCTTCTCGGCGGCGCGTGTGCCATCTTAAATTGACGGTGGTATGAGCGTGCTCATGCAGAAAAAGAGAGGCGGGGGGAGGGAGGGGGGGGGGGGGCACCTGAAATGACAAAGTGATCATCCTCATTAAGTCGACGTCTTGGTAATTGACTGTCACATCCTTGGGACAGATTGCGGGGGGAGGGAGGGGGGGGGGGTGCACCTGAAATGACAAAGTGATCATCCTCATTAAGTCGACGTCTTGGTAATTGACTGTCACATCCTTGGGACAGATTATGCTTTATAACAAAGAGTATAATCCACAAAGCATTCTAAACACACCTAATAGGCCCTTATTCAGCCATTAAGAGGCGGCGCTCCCTCCATAAATTCCTTATGGGACATTTAATAAACTCATCACATGCACACTCAGAAACAAGGAGGTGGCTAATAAGCATTCATTTATTTAATTACTCCCAAATGACTGAGAGGACATTATTATTCATAGCCATATTCAAGAGGGACCTGGCCGTACACAGTCACTCACCTGTGCCAAACCGTCGCCTCATTATTCATCTCAAAAGTTACATTACTGCGTTAACTGTTGCTCCACAGGGGCAGTGAGGGGTTATTACAGCAAAGTCGCTTTCTGTTTAAACCACAGCAACCCAGAGCTGCCTCCCCGAGGGTCTTCTGAGAGTCATTTAGTTCTGTGAGTGGATATGACAGCTCTAAAAGGAAATGGGGACCAACTGTCTGCTTTTGTCCCTTTCCCTCCTAAAATAAAGTTTCTGACCAGTCTGGAAACAATTCTAATATTTGCTGAGACAAGAATCTTAATATATAAATATAAAAATGGATGACACCAAGGTGTCTCAGTCGCCCCATGGAAGGTAATTGTCATAGTTTTAGTACAATGTAGATCACCAAGTGTACATTTAGGTTTACTGGTGAACTTGTGACCAATCACAAGTTAGCTGAGTCTGACTCGTGATTGGTCACAAGCGTGGCTCCATTCCCTGATGGCTACGTCTGGATAGAGGGAGGACGTGGAGACGTGTTGTCCTTCTTCCCTTATCTATCTACAGGTCCGAACACAAAGCACATTTTTACCATGGTGTGATTTCATGCAAAGTTGCATGTTCTGAAACCCAGGACAAACGTATAGTCACCATCTGTTTGCAGAGACATTCAACTTCTGAAGCCGAATTCATGGTGAGAGAGGACTTAAGGTCAGCTTCTGAAATACTTATGCCCTTCTACTTCATTCCATCTATCGGTCGCACTTTTATAAAAATAAAGTTTGTAAGGGTGTTAGCTGCCAGACTCGTCTGCTTATTCCCTTACTGCATCTTCAAAGATTCAGACCAGTGACCCTCTCGCCGACAGATGCACCTCAAACCTCTTCACTGTGTTTCCTCAAACGCTTTTAGACATCGTCCTCTTCTAAGGTCAACGTGCTCAACAGATGTGTCCAGCAGATGTCTAATTAGTGCACTGATTCGTTTCCTCGGTGGCTGGAGGGGCGACCTTTGCTTTGACCTTCTTACAACACAATTTAAAATCAATGTGTCACAGCAGTGAAGTGAAACGAGGAAGTTAGGTGGGGAGACATGACGTGGAGAAAAAAGACAGAGCCCAGTGTGACGACATGAGCAGCGTGAACCCCCGGTGCCTGGGTTTCTACCGCAGGTGAGCAGCAATCTATTGAGGATGTTCTTTTCCAGCGGAGTCGGTGAGAGGTCTGTCTGCAGGTTCAGCTATTAGTGCGGTGTCAGTGTCACATTTAGGCAGCCATTAATCTTCCAAGCTGCAGTGGCTTATGGGAAAGGCCTGACAGCCCAGGGCTAAGTGATACATGTTCCTTGTCAAGGAAGGATGATGACTTGATGGGGGGGGGGGGGGGGTCATGCGCGCGCCGCAGGGGGGGGGGGGGGGGGGGGGGGGGGGGGGGGGGGGGGTCATGCGCGCGCCGCACCTGGTGTGTGAGGTGTGCATGGAAACAAGTGGTTTAGGGGGTGAAGTTGGAAATGGCAACCTCTCTTTTAACACACAGGATAAACTACAGTGACCTGCAGGTTATGTAAGGCCCTTCTCTTGATCCCGTGCCAGTCACTTTTAACAAAAGTCTCCTCGCCGCAGAGAGAGCTCACGCGGCGCGGCGGTTCATTCTGCGAAGCCCTAGTTTGTTTGGTATGCGTTTCAATTAATCTAGTTCTAATTATGGACCATTCTGCGCTCTCTAATAGTGTGGCCAGATTGATTTGGTTGGGACCCAGGTGTATGGTTGGCAGCGCTCTGGAGCGAGGCCAGTAGAAATACAGATGGCAGTCTCTGCTCTGTGGTTCTCCATCAGACACCGTTGCCAGCGTCAGAGGTATTTTGGGGTCATATGAGTTTTTCGTAATGTTGACATTTACAATGCACAGCAGATGTGATACATGTGTGATGGTGGTGCTTAAATCAAGGTTGTTTAATTTGTAGTTTTGCATCAAAAATTTGTTTGCAAAAATATCAGTTGCTGCTGAGTTTTTTTTTTTTAAAAAACAACACAGTGTTGCATAAAACATAAAAAAAAAACCCCATAAAGAACAGAGCATGTACAACACAACAAAAATAACAGCACAATATGAACACAGGACAGCGCTAAAGGGCAGTTGTCAGTGCTGTGTGCAAACAAATACCTCCTGGGTTTCCATAAAATCACTCGAGTTGTTTATGCATAATCCTGATAAAAGACAAAGAAAACATAACCACCTTTACAGAGTTCAGTCTGATTCATCTCATCAAGATGAAGGTTGGTGCATGAAGAATAATTAATCTGGAGTTAGAATGAAAAATGTCCCGAAAGGCGCTATCTCCTCATTTCTTTGTCTTTCATGTGAAGATGTAAATTAATGTTAATGGGGATGTTCTGTCGCTACTGTCTGATGCTTATAACCTTTAACTGTAATGTTGCATCGAATGAAGAGGAAGGGTCAAAGGTGATCTTTATCCCGCTGAAGGAGAACCGAACCAGGAAATTCATAAATGCAAAAAGGGACTTTAACAAAAAATGTTTGTGGCCACATTGATCAATATAAATTGTGAATTTTCGAAGTGGTTTACAAACGATATTACTGTCTTAGATCAGTTGAACAAACCAGTGGTTCGTTGCTTTCCTTTTGGGGTTGAACGTTCGAGGAAAGGAAAGGTCTGGGCTCGTGTGTTTACAGTGGAGCCCAAGAGCTGGGATCATATCACAGTCAGTGTGTTTAAGTATTTAAAGAATGAGGGTTGAGAAGGTGAGTGGTTCAGCTTGTATGCCCCTGTGAGTGTGTGTGTGTGTGTACCCCATGCTATCTCTTCCAACAGACATACACACCCAGGCACTCACTGTAGGAGAGGATGGGATTTACTGTCTAAAAATGGCCAAAGAGGAGGAGGAGGCTGAGAGGAGGAGAGGGGGAAACAAGCAAGGGTAAGTGAGGAGATACATGGTGGCGAGCGAAGGGGGATATATTTCTCTCTGAGCCGACATGGAGAGGAATGGAAGAATAGGGGGAGGATGGGGGGGAGGCTAAATCAGAAAGAAAAATAAAAGAAAAAAAAATGGCAGAAACAAAATCTCGAAGCGGCAGAAAGGCGCTGAAATAGAAAATGAGCTGTCACGTTCTAAGTGAGATTTATACATGTTTGCGGGACGACGATGAACCAGTAACTTGGGTCATTTATTTAAGGCCGGTATAAGCGAATGTCCATCTTTCTCAGTGTGTGAAGAGCTCTGCAAGGAAACACACACACACACACACACACACGTGCACACACAGTCTGCACACACAGTCTGCACATACTCAGGGTCTCGCCCGTCTGAAAAGCGGATGCCACAACAATCTCCAGGGCACAATGCTGCACTCCACCCACTCATCTCTGCTGAGAGAGGAAGAAAGAAGGGGCTGAGGGAAAGTGGATGGAGAGAGAGAGAGAGAGAGAGAGAGAAAAATACCCACAGAGGGAGAAGAAGCATGCGGAGGAAACGGCAAGAAAGACAGAAGGAGGGAAAGGAAAGTAGAGAGGATGAAGAGGGGGGAGGAGGATGACACAGCGGGGAGAGGAGAAAGAGGAGAGTATGTTTGCGTCACATCTGCAGTGGAGGAGAACACAGCCTGACAGACATCAGACGCCTGGTGAATGACAATCCCCCCTCTCCTCTCTCAGGTGGCTGCCGTAACCCTCTTATGCTTTTTCTGCGTTTTCTGGGACGAAAGACGCAACTGCGCCTCCCTCGTCCGACGTCGCCCTTGAAAACCCGACGAGATGCTCTGACCGCGCCGGCGGCGCCCACGGCGACCTCACACCTGGCAATCCATCTTCGCAAACACGAAATGAGCTCCTGAAGCTCGCGTGCCGAGGCGCACCGCGTCGCCGCGGTCGATATACAATTACCGAAGAATCAATGCTCGGTGTGAAACATGAATTGAGCACATTGGAGATGCACGTGGGGTAATTTACAGTCAACAGCTGCCACGGTGGGGAGGGAGTGAGTAACAGGCCTCGTTACCTCCTCCCACGTCTGTGTGACTGGCTTCGTAAGTTCTCCAACAGCCTGTTTAGTCTCTGATGGGCATTAAGAGCCCAATCACAAATAGCAACAGTTTGTGCATCACAGTGAAAAGATCAAAATTTCCCATTCCTCATAGATCAAACCAGATTTCCGCACACAAAAATAGTTTGTGTGAGATCTCTGTCCTGTCATCGTCGCCTTGACTTTGGTTTATCGACAGATAAGCTGTGACTCGTACAAACTGCTGATCAAAGGAACAGATCAAAGGAACAGATTTAGGAGAAAAGAAGCTCAAATTGACATGATCGATCCTCAACAAACTCAAAATTCAGCTCACTCACTGATTCCAACGCATACAAGGAAGTCACCGTCACCACCAGCAGCGCTCGCCTGCTGACAAGTCATCCGCCTCTTTATTTCTGTGACTGTCATCTGGCCGGGAACGCGTGCAGCGGGAGGAGCCACGTGTACTCGAGCCTCATCAGATTTAATTAATGTGAGCAGATGATGACGTGCTGCACCGGGGTGGGTGGGACTATTCTTAACAAAGTGGTGGACTGTAATCAACGGTCAGCTTCTTGTTCGCGCTTGGTTGAACGTCTCAGACTTGATGAACGAATCCAACAAACAACAACCACAGCCCCTCTCAGGATTTTTAATGGAATCATGTTTCATTCAAAGATGAACTTAAATTCATTCACTAGAAGAATGGAACGATATCTGCCTGCTTTAGACTTTCCTGTTGTCTGAGAAATTATCCTAAAGCTCAGATTTGAACATTGTGATTGGAATTCCCGCCCTGGTTGATCCGTGTGTCCTCTGGCAGTGAATGTAACAGAGAAAATGAAATGCTGTCTTGTCGTTTCTGAGACAAATGCCACAGAAATGTCTCATCGCAAGAGACAACGCATCTCTGAGACGATTCACAGCCAGAAGGTGTCAATTTGAGTGAAGTTAATCATTGTGTTGCCAAAATTACAGAGTTTACACAGGGGACCTCTGGTGATCAGACCTCATCCTGAAATTAATTAGGAACCCGTGAAGGAAGCAGATGAGTGTGGTCCCCTGGTGGACAATAATAAACTAAGTGGCCGGTGAAATTAGCGCACGCTTTCAAACACACGTCAAATACTTTACTAGGATAAGTTATTGCTTTGTATATCCTGTATTTCAACCTTTGAGGTGAGGAGACCTACACTATAGCTACACATCAGATCTGTTTTTAATATGGACTTTCACATTTGACTTCCTCCATTGTCTGTTGCTGCTGCTCCTCCATTCAGCCTCAGCCTTACCAACAGGTAATATAGACAAACACCTGTATAACTATTGAAGGAAAAGAAAAAGAAGAAGAAGCGAACTGTGTCTCCTTTAAGGTTTTCATTGTCCTCATTGACGGCGAGGACAGATGATTGTTCCTGTGTTGGAGAGCAGGAACGACAGATGGTTAAACATGACAGAGGTTCCAGACTGGACTGGCAGATGAAGACGAGGCTGGAACGTGGGCTGGTAAACTGGCGCCGGCTGGATGGTGAATGTGATGCAAGGGTAAACAGGTATTACACAGGAGCAAACAGGCTGGCTGGCACAGTGTCTGGGCAGTGGGAGGCGGAGGTGCAATGTTTGAACTGAACCAGTCGTGAGTGAAAGATCCAACAAAGACGGTCGGGGAGGGCTGGGGTGTAAGAACTCTGAGCCGCATGCGTTGGACCACATTATATTCACCAGCCACTTATTTTTGATCCCTCTCAATTTTTAAGCTCCTTACATCTGCCGGCGTTCGCTCAGGTTAGATATGAAGCCTTTCTTAGTAACTTTAATCAGGAAGACTATCTCTGGGATCCGTTCACAATTCTCTGTCCCTCTCTCCTGACCTAATCATCTGACTGCTGGCAGATTACGGTAATCCCCGATCTCAAACAGCCAATCATGTCATTACTGTCGAACTTCACCTCTCACCGGACCGTCCATTAGACATGCACTCAGTTTTGGTGGGGGAGTGCCGCGGCGTCCTTGGTCCTCGGGTCAATAAAGGCATTATGTTACACTGTCAAGGTTGTCGCGGTACCTGACGGCGTGCGTGCACAGACAAATGAGTGACAGCATGAGCACGCAGTCTGCTCCAGAGACAATTTGTCATCACGTGAACGTGAGCTCTCCCTCTGACAGGAACGCGCACCCCCGGGTCTCCGGGTTGCGATGCGCTCCACATCAGAACTCATACGCTCTTAAAGAAACATTCTGCCATTTCTCATCGGCAGCGCTGTGCGTCCGTGATAAGGACGACATTGGATTAGCTGTCTCCGAGCGTCACATCAGCCTCAACGTCGTAACGTGCCTCCACTGCGACATACGGACCACTGGCCTTCTTATTTCAGACGGAGACACTCAAATTAGAACAGGGAGTTTGATGTTTTATTGGATTTCAAGTGAAATATCTTAACACACGTCTGACAGGGCAGGGACGAGTCGACACAAACAGCAAATTGTGTTAGCCGAGAGATAGTCTCGATATCAGATTAAAGCCAGGATACGCATGTCGAGCATTGCCGTGAAAAACCCAGATTAGATCTCCCAGTGCGGACATCATACGAATGCTTGTATACACTAGTACGGCACAGTACATGATGTATGATGATACGTCATGTCGGAGCCTGTCGCCTGCAGCGCTTCATTTCCTCCTGTTACATTTCCTCCCTCTCATTTTTTAAAGACAGCTCTGTCAAGAAAATAGCAGAGGGGACATCAGAAACTGGCTGTGGAGTGTCCACCACCTTTTATTAAATTCTATTTATCACTGAATCATGTTGGATGACATTAAACTGATATGTGATTGGCTATCTATTGAAAAAAACTTAAGGGAGGAGTTCTTGTTTGATGAATTGGAGCCAGGAAATGAGAAAACAAACGACTTGCATCATTTCATCCATCTCTGGGCCAATGTTGCATTGAGACAGTATGTAATTAGCATTTTGTTTGGGGGTACTTTTTGCTAAAGAGCTGTCTCATAATGGAAATCTCAGAGAGAATGTGCACTGTATTTATCACTTCCACAGTCAGGCAGTGGTGGAATGAAAAATACTGACTCAAGAACTGCTGCACTGCACTGTTGCAGCAAAAAGAGAAAAGAGATAACTTTCACACATGGCAACAAAATAAACACCAACAATGGTGAAGTTCAAAAAATCCTAAACATCCATCTATAGAAACAAAGCATCCTCCGATTCAACCACAAGTAGAAACCAAGAACATCAACAACCATTTATTATTGTCATCATCATCATCTTCTAAATCAAGATATAGTTGGAAGAGGCGGTTTCAGACAGAAGCTGAAAAGAGGAGCTGCAGCAATGGACAATATGAGGAAAGGAATCTTAAAAACAGAGGCTGTCAAACTTTTCTACTAAAAATTCTCATCCTGAATATGCCATCTTAATCCGATCAGTAGACTTTGTGTGATCCAAAGACATGAAAACATATCCCCCTTGGTAATAGGAAATATAAAACCAATTCCAGGGGATTAAAACTGGATAAAGAGACAAATAAAATAAAGCTAAATCTGCCTGACTTCCTCAGGCATCGTGAAACTGAGTCTCTGGAACAGCCAAAGAATCTCACAGTGACTGACCGACTCATGGGAAAAAAGCTCTTCCAAGTATAAGGAGAAAGTCTCCCAATACTGTCATGATTATTGTTCATTATAAGTTTTAATGAATAACTTGGTTCCAGGTTCCTCTTGTCAAGAATATTTTTCAGTCGGTTGGCTGGACAATGTTTTCCCTTTGTCAGGTTGTTTTCATGCACGTTGGTGGAAATACAATGACATGTTGATTAACTTTTATTGTGACAGGTAAATTGTTTTGAGAGCTTCTTTGAAAAGTATAATGAAGAGACGTGAGGCGCTGCAGCTTGAATTATTTGCTTGGTTTATTAATGTTATTTTAAAGGGTATCTGATGACATTAGATTATGCTTCTGCTTCTTTTCAGTCAAAAGATTTTTTGAGATTTTCTTTGGTTGATGGATGAATTAAATCAATTAAAAAAATAACCATTTCTAAATATTTACAAACTAAACACTTGATAAATTAAAAAATAAGATTTTTTTTCTATTAAAGTCTGTCTACTTTCACTTTTAGTTGTAACTAGTATTTTTGCTATTTTTTATGAAACAAATAGAAAATAAAGTGAATGTTCTGACCGTCTCAGAGTCTGAACCTGAGAGTTATTGCGTTATTTCACCTTATGACACCTGCACAATCGTCTCACTAACACTTTTCTATTCTTCACTTCAACTTCTGTTACTTTGGTTCTGAAGCAGGTTTTCACAGGTGCGTGTGTGTGTGCGTGCGCAGAGGCAAGGGTGCGTGTAAATCTGTCAAGCCTTCATGCTGCTTCACTTCTTAGACCCATTTCGTTTCCTCTCTAGAGTTTTTCTGTCACTCACCGAGGCTCTGTTGTGTTTCCGTCTGTGTGTATGTGCGTGTGAATGACGGAGCAACACATCTACGAGTTTGTTTTTTATGAATTTGATTTGCTTGTGCGTGCCTGTCAGTATTTTTATGCTCTCCTCAATTATCTTTGATGTGTGTGTGTGTGTGTGTGCGGTCAGCCCCCTGTGGTGCAGTAATGAGACATATTGCCTAGACAGAGCTTTGGCAAGGTCATGCTAAACTAAGACACAGAGGGAGAAGGGAAGGTGCCACTGCGAGCGTTTCATGACAAATCATAACAACCGGCACTGAATTAGCTGGCAAATTAAATCCTAAAATGACCCGGGGAGGAGGAAGGAGACAAAGATGGAGAAAGGAGAGGAGGAGGGATGGCCAGGAGAGTAGTCATTAAACGGCGCCGCAAATGACGACTCAACCTGTCGTCACCGCAACCTTCAGGACCGAGCGTGGGGGTGTTGGAAGACACCAGGGATATCGTCACAGCGTTAGCGAGTAATGTGAATGTGATGATACAAAACATGGCGCGGCCGTCATGGTCGATTAAAATGAGTGAAGACGTGATTTATTGGCTGATTGCCCTTCTGGCTCAGATCCTTCTCCCACTGGACCAAGAGCCTTTACATTTCTGGACTGTCACCAAAAAAATGTTCATGTACATTACCACTGCAGGGTTTTGAACAAATCTAAGGCTGTCTGGGCGCGTCTTGACAAGAGGAATTAACCCTTTATATCAAAGTATTTCCTAGAAAACTAGAGATTTTTAAATATGTCACAGCACCAATTCATGATAAACTAAAGACGATGGGAAATGGATTGCCACCGAACCGTTTGCTTGGACAGAAATCGAAGAGAGCTATAGGAGAGCTTTCAAAGAGATCAGGGAAACAGCCTCCAACCCTGGTTGTAATTAGTCTCCTGTGCATGTGCGCACCCAAATCTCCTCCAGGCAGCCGTGATTGTAATCACACAGCAATCATACTTCGTTAGGAGAAGAAAATGAGCTGTTTACACGTGTATTTGTGGTGGGGAGGCTTCGGCTCCTGCAGCGTTTGGACCATCACAAACCTGCCTCCAGGTGGTTTTTTATCTCCTCGTCCGCTGAATGATTTATGAACCAATTCTAAGAGTCACACAAGACCTCCCTCGTAACCTTGGAGGACTTTCCGGAGTGAGGGAAGTCGGCCGACAGCCCATCTTTATGTCACCCTCCTCTTTTGAGGACCCACAAAAGCCCGCGAAGAGGACCTTGTAGAAGTCAGTGACTCAAGGAGGGGATGTAAATAAGATCAGAGCTCAGGTGACCCTCTTTGCAGGTAAATTACTGCCTCATCATCTTTTTCTCACGGAAAGGTCATTCGTTGTTTAACCTTCAAAGTTTCCCCGCTGCTCGACTGGAATTCCATCTGTGCGATTCTCCACTGACGTGATGTAATTATATGCAACTCATCGTTCGCGGCATTAGCAGTCTCCTTACAGCTGCTGAATGAGAGGCACGCACTGCAGCTGTTGTTCGGCTCACTGGTGTCTAACTGATGGATCCACGCGGCTCAGGCCCTGCTAGGGCAGTTGGGGGGGGTGTTGGGGGGGGGGGGGGGGGGGAGGGGGTTAAAGGCAGGGTTTTTTGGGGGGGGGGGGGGGGGGGGGGGGGGGGGGGGGGGGGGGGGGGGCATGAGTTACAGCCAGTGTTCATCTTTGTTCCTCTCATTAAGTGGTCAGGAAACAATTTAGTGCTGAAAATACAGTGTCTGACTGTAAGAAATGTGATTTTAATGGGCAGTAAAAAGCATCTGCATGCTCAAGAATTGGTCAAAGTTTTTGATATCGTAATAATGCTTCCTCATAATGACATCATCTTTGCCCTTTTATTTCTTAAGTTGTTTTATGACTTCAGAGTGATGATGTAATTCCTAGCATATGATCACATATTTCAACAATTTTTCTGAACTAATTATGAGCAAACTGCCTGAATGTCTTGACGCTAACATCCCCTAATGTTAGCCTGAGATTGTCTCTCCTGCTGTATTGTTTGCAGAGTGAAGGTCAACAGACAAGGACGCAGACAAAAGACTCACACGAGGACAAACAGTCTTTCATCAGACTTACGTCGCACTGACTCTGAACACAAGAAGAATTCTTCAGTTTTTTTTTTTTTATCTTTGATCAAGGAACATGGGAAATTATGGTATTAAAATAGATTGTCAAAGTTTTAGGAAGAATGAAGATAAGACTACATGAGAGCACCTCTCTACATAGACGCTGCTCTAGTCATTCTGAACTTCATCCCTCACTCATTAGATGAACTACATTTGCATCATCAGACACACCCTCCCAAGTGATATACCCACCGAGGCTGTGAGTTATTACACACACACACACACAGTGAAACAATGCCCTGCCTCTGGCTATACCAGTGAGCACGATGATGAGTTTCGAATCCCCTCTTTAGAAGACTTTTCCAATCTGATGAGAAATGTGAAAAGACAAGAGAAATGCAAATGTAAAAATGCATTTGTTATTATCAAGCCCTATAGGAGTTCACAATGACAAGAGCCGACAGCTCACGCCCCGAATAGACTACTGTGTTTTCATGAAGCTGTTTTCAGTCTTTGTCCATATGTTTAACCACTTTAACCAGTGCACGTTTGGTGTTAGGTCAAATCTTTCTCATCTTACTATTAGGATATATCGGTTCATCCATCTTTTTATCTATCCATCCATCTAGCCATCTATCATCTATCCATCGAATTTTGCCTGGGGTCTTATGTTCACAGACTCGTTGGAAACACTGCATCGGTTGAACTTCTCTGATAACCACAGTGACCTGTGAATGTGTTCCTCATTAGAAATCTGTGAATCTCTGTTGTATTAAAAGCACTTTAATCTTTAGGCTGTAGCATTTACACTAATATGAATCCATTCATCATCAGTGAGAGCTGCAAGATCGATGATGAAAGAAAGAAAAAGAGCAAAGCCTTGTTCGCGTGTGTGTGTGCTTGCGTGCGTGAGTGTGACATGGCAGACAGATAAAAACAGATCTCAGGGGAGCAGAGATTCATATGGCTGTCAGCCAGGAGAGCGGAGGCGCTTTCAGTGTGAAACTGAACATCATGGGCTCAGTGGGTCCTCGGCGGCGTCGCCTGCTCTTCTCCCTCTTTCAACTTCTGAAATCATAATCTCTGTCAAACAAGTGACGGGAATCCTCCACGGCTGCTCCTCCTTTGTTTATCGCTCTGAAACCTACATTTCCGCCATTTTTACAATCAGGACTTCTCTTTAAAAGAAATCCTGACGCGAGGTGAACCGTGTTAACACCAAGAGGAACAACTGCTACCCATTGGATGTCAAGTTGGGGTGGGGGTGTCGGACTGAATATGGGACTTGATATGCTTGAGATTTTTTGCAGTGTGCCCCCCCCACCCCCATGTCTAGTTATTATTCCATCCCAGTCCGCTCGGCTTTTACTGTGCAGTGGAGTGCCAATTATTATGGTAATGACTGAAACAGATATCAGATGGGTTTCCCTGCAATAAGCTTTTCATATTTCACATACACCACTCTGTTGAGTGTGAACAGCATGTGTGTGTCTTCATTGTGACAAAGTGGAGGGAAGCGCAAGCTGCACAATTGAGTTTTCTCACCTCACCCGGCTGAATTAAACCTTAAAGATTTCATAGTAAGCAACTCAGCTCGCGACAAATGGCATCCTGTGAACGGTCCGGGCGTAATATGGAGGGTGCGTTAAAGGAGCCGCTCCAGAGCTCGTGATGGAACTTGGACATGAGACACAGAGATGTCTTGACAGTCCTGTTTCCAAGGTCACCGCTCAGCCTCACTCTGGTTCCATCTGTGCAGCCTTTCCTACGTGTGGTTCGTGTGTTGCTCATTGCGATCCTCACACCAGTGTGGAATGTGTTTCATCAGATGTGTTGGAAATGCTCAGAGACTCAGTGGAAAGATGACCGGTAGGCGCTGCACAAAGAGCATACAGCCAACGACAACGTGTTTACGTTCTACGTCCCTGAGTTGTTGTTCTAAGAGTGAAACAATGGGGGAGCATCAGTGTGACCCGATGCGGCGTTGTAAAAAATTCAAACACTGCCATGACCTTGGCACTCATTTTCAACAACTCTCAGAACTTCACCTCTTCAGCTGAGGGAAATATTGCTGTCCAGCACATGATGCTTATTTTTCACAGAAAGTGAAAGCAAAGCCTGAGGCAAGTGCTCCAATAAAGAACTCAATCACACAAGATCAACATGATAAGTGTAGGTATCTGATGCAACAGGCAGCACTTTCACAGCCACTTTCATCATGAGTTCATTAAGCTGGTACTTCAAAGAATAGGCCACTCTGTATTCATAATAGAATGTTTGATTGTCAGTTTTGATAAACCAAAGCATTCGTTTTTTTGCTCCGTTCACATCTATCACGTAGATCTGCTTTGGAAATAATCAGCACCCAGATGGTCTCAGCAGCAGTGAGGGTCTGAGCATAAACAAACTACCTGAAAAAACTGGATTTCCCAAGTTATTTAATGCACAAATACTGTAGCAGACTCATGACATTGTCCATCATGAACTTAATCTCACCTTCACTGAGCTAAAGATAAACAATACACTCATGATAAACCATAAACAGTCAGTCAGGTGTTGCCTGCTCATTCGTCTCATTTTGAACAAGCACTCATCTTTGCCACCACTGTGTCACTTCATCCGTCACTTACTAAACACACTCCACTTATAGAGAGATGATCTGGTGCGTCTCCCACTCAAAGCACTTCAACTGTACACACACGCACACACATTCACACGTTGATGACGATGGCAGCACAATGGGTAGGGATGGCAGGTATGGATTCAGCTTCTTGTTCAAGGACACTTGGATGCAGTCTGGAGGCACAGTTGGGGACCGGCTCTGGCTCCACTTACAGAGCTGGCTCTGCCGTCACCACCCTGTCCAAAACACGTCATGGTGAATTACAGGCAAACGTGTAGATATTGTGCATCATATGCATTTTGCACATTTGATTTTCTGCGGGACCCGACTGTGTTTTTAATCAGTGGTGATGGAGCCTCAAGGCAAAGGCAGCTATAAGTGTACATGAGGAGGAGTGGGATTTGCTTTGATCAGATTATCATGTTATTTTTACTGAGGTGCCTGGGAGGAGGCCTCAACCTGACACTTTATATTGTGCACACACATGTGCACATTTCTGCCAAGACCTGCTGGATTGGCTGTGCTGCGTGTGTTCAGATAATTATTTCAAAGACAATGGCATGACACAACCACGCCTCATCACGATATAAAACCGAACAATTTTTCATTTCCATGTAAATTTGCATCAAGCAAGTAAGTTATCAGGTGAGGGCCGCTACACACACACACACAAGTACCACGTTTGACAAGTCTGTCAATACTATAATATCAAAATATTTTTGAAAGAAAGTTTGGACAATATAGCTTAACAATTTATCAGGACCAAAATGTTTATTATTATTATTGGTAGTCTTATGTGCCCGCACTCAGTCACAGATGTAGGTGGACAGTCTTACATAATTCACATTTGCATCATATCCTTGAAGCTCCTGGAATGTTCTGTATCAAATTGTACTGCACAGTGATCTGGCGTCTCTGTGGACTATCGTTGCACTGATGTTCTGATTCTCCTAATGTGCACGGGATCAAAGCGTTTAACTGGAGTGCATCGTATCCTGGGACATGTTGTGCACATTAGAGGACATGAGACGCAGTTGGAAAAGTAAAGAACAGCACATCAAAAAATGTGTTATATTTTTTTCCAACACTTGGCCATTTCTATCCTGCCATTCACATTCTTTCAAAATAAAAGCACTTTTTAATCGTCGCCCATTGCCGTTTTCAGAAAATACAGACGTTTTATTAATGCAATGTTAATTATTAAGCACTTCAGTGGCTGTACTCGGAATGATACAGCAGTGTTTTCAGCAGTGCGACACTCAAAGAACAACGCTGCACAACAGAGTGTGACGCTAATGTCAACTGCAGAGTGGCTCCGTGACTCCCCCTCACCACCGTGTCTCACACCACTCTGACCGAGTTCATCACGAGTCTCGACAAAGTGAAAACACGCTCAACAACTGCATGTGTAATTGTTACTGCATCTTGACAATAGGAGAAAAGAGCTGCCCTCTGATGCACACTCTTTTAACTCGCTGAGTCGTGGTTGATATCAGCGACGGATCCTTGCTCGTCTGCCTCTGCCTGAGTTTTAAGTGGGAGGGATGAGGATGTTTTCACATGACACGGGTGTAGGAGGGGAAATACATTTCCTCCTTCTGCAGGAATCAAATCTTTTGTATTTGTTGTACCCAGCATGCACTTGATGTGCGCATAATGTGTTTGGTTTTTGCCATCGCTGAGACAAAGTGTGTGCTCTGTTGCTGCACTGTGTGTTGCTCCGTGTGAACACAGAGAATTTAATCTCCTGAATGCTGGCTGTTAATCCGATCATTAATGTGGGCGGCTCTACAGCAGTGTTCCCCTGCAAATAGCACCTTTTGTTCTTTGTACGTGAAGGTGCTTGTGTGTGTGTGTGTGTGTTTGTAAATCACTCAACTTATATGTGATGGCTCGAGTGATACCAGCACAGATGACCAATTGCAAACCCTGTCACCTGTTCTCTGCAATTTAATTTATCTAATGGCTGTCACTGTCTTAAGTGTGGCAGAGATGCAGCCCAGCGATGAGGGACAGATATATCTGACATGGGGAGGACACAGCCAAGGACAACATGGATGCCATTTTAGGCCCTGGATGACAGCACATCATAGTTTGGCTGGGGCGGCCTAAGATGCAGCCATGCTACCAGTCCCTTAGGGGGAAGAACTTTCAAGCCAAGGACCTCCAGTTACCAAGCATGAAAAAATCACGTCTGGTCTCCCATCTCCAACTCATCCTTTGGGGGAGAAACCATCTAAGAAGTTCTCCTGGGGCAGCGTTCACGTTACAAGTATGGAAACCAAGCCAATTTTTTGAATGTAGTGGAATTGGATAAATACACAAAGCCCAGGTAGCGTAAGGGGAATCTGCTCTGTTCATACAAATTCCTTGATTTTGTGCAGGAGCGTGCTCGACTGTCTGCTGCTGCACTGACCCACTTTCTCCTCAGCGATCTGTAAATCTTACGTGCACTCGCATACATCCAGCTGCATTCACTGTGTCACATGACTGTGACAGAGTGGGTTTTGTGTATTTTGCAGGATGCAAAATGTCTCCCGACCCTCTGAACTGGGTCTTGCATTGAAGGGAGGTTGACTCGCCCCTGCTGCCCCTCCCCCCCCCAACCCAAGTTATGACAAACTCACCAGAGTGCCTTGCGACGCATGACTCATAAAGATAGGATTTTTTTTTGAAATGCTAATGAGGTGAAGATTACACAGAGAGGAGGAGCAAGACAGAGCGAGGAAGAGTGAGCCAGAGACAATAAGACAGGAGGACAGAGTCGCTGTGTCTCCGAGGGTTTTTTTTTTTTTTTTTTTGCCAGAGCTGACAGTCATGGATTCATGCTGAATGTATACGATAGTTTCAAAATAATCTCTCTTTACTCCGGCTTTAGTATTTCATGACTTTGCGATGAGTCAGAGAGGGAGAGCGAGAGAGTCAGAATTCAGGCAGGAAAGCCTGCAGCGGTGTGAGAACGCGCTTCTTCTCTTACTTTTCTCTCTCTCTCTCTCTCTCTCTCTCTTCATCATGTGGGTGTTCATCTCCAGTGCAGTGAAACAGGGCTAAACAAGGATAAAGAGAAGGTCAAATACACACGGACACAGTTAATCTTTCTTCCTGGCGTTCCAGCCAGACAGTGCTCGTGCAGGAAAGACTCAATTATCAGAACATACAACCAGTGTCCTCTGTTATTCTCTAAGATGTCTGAGAAGGTAATTCCTGATGTGCATTACGGGGTAAAGTCGGGTGATGCCGATCGACTGGAGCCAGATCAACAGGGATGAAGATTTATTTTCTAAGTGTGCTTTCATTCCTCAATCGAACTCTTTCATCTCATTCCCAGGCTTCATGCAAACCACTCCCTGTTTCTTACCATTTTACGATTTGTGATCTCCCATATATTCTCCCTCGCCATCCTCCCACCATCATCCTCCTCCTCCTCCTTCATTTACCACATCGACTCCCTCCCTCTTTCACAACCTTCTCTCTCTCTCTCCTTACCACTCTGCTTCTGTCTTTCCCCCGTCTTCTAGCACGTAGAGCCTAGTGAAGGTCATTTTAGTGTTAGGGATGGGGGGAGGGGATGATGCAGCTATATGCAACTGCTGCTCCGGATAACTGCGGGAAAACGGATGGATGGATGATAACAGCGGGAACATAAAAGCAGAGGAATGGAAAAGACGGAGGGTGATGGAGGCAGAATTTCCTGTGACCTCTGCGTGCCTCCTGATGGGGACACAGGCTTGTGCATGGCTGCCAGCCCCATGAAATTATACCTTTTGTGAGTGCACCAATGCATGCGGCCGCCATTTGTTTTCATTAGTGGTCCATCATGACGGTAACCCCTTCAAATAAGCTCAGTGTCAGGGACAGCGTCATCCTCTTACAGGGACGGTTCACTTGGAAATCTATTCAGTGCAGAATACAAAGAGTTTTAAGGACGTGATTTTTTTTTTTAGTGCTTACAAAAACTATGGAGTAAAAAAAAAAGATTTATTTTGAATTATGTCTGTTTAAGTTGCAGACCACCAACAGCTATAACGCTGGCAATGTAGCCTCCAAGGGACGAGTACATTATTAGCAAATATTGAGTGACGTGGTTGGAAAGATGGACGACACAGCAGTCCCTAAAAAGTGAAAGAGACTGACTCATAAGTGGAAGTAGTAAAACTTAGCTAGGCTAAGCTAAAAATGGCGTTAGCGTAAAGGCACGACATGTGGAGCAGAGCTGTTACATACAAACAAATTTAATAAAACATGTTGTCAAACCCAGAAGCTGCTGCAACATTCATATTTTATTTAAGTCCGCGTCAGACCAATCGCGATGAATAAGGTGTCTGTTATCATAGCGTGTTGACAGGCGCTCGTGGGATTGCTTGCGAGAGCGGCTTTTCCCCTCTCAGATGAACGGCTGAAAAAAAGCCCACAATGTTGTTCAGATTTCGCCAAAAATGTCACTTCCCCTGCTGTGTCATTGTCAGACATATACGGCAGCTATCTCTCTCTCTCTCTCTCTCTTCCACCCACAGGCGGTGAAAAGCTCAGTTGATACTGCAGGTTTATATTGGCTCCTTTTTTTTTCTTCTTCTGCAAAACTTGAAGCGTTCCCTCCCTCCCTGGAAAGTGCATAAAAAGAGATGGAGTTGAAAGAGTGTGGCGGCAGAGCTGGAGCCTAACCACTATCCCCACTGCTCAAACTGATGCACCGAATCAACATGAGCGGAGGCAGCTAATAATCCGTGGAATTAAATGAATGGGAGTCATTTCCCCCCTCGTGGATGTTCTAACTTGACAGTATAATACCAATCAGCGGCGCTCTGGAGTAGGTGCATGTTTTTGCATGTGGGATTTGGCTTACAGATACCTGTGGCATATAGGGATGCACGTCTCCGCCCTCCTGCCTGTCAACCGGGCTCAGAGCTGCTCTGATTCTCTCTGGGACAAGAACCAGGGCGACCCTGGCATTTACACACTAATGAAAACAATCATGGGAAATATGTTAATCTGCCTGACGGTGGTTGGCTGAAACAAACTGTGCTCTTTCAAAAAGGCCAGATGCTCCTGTGAGTAATCACCTATGGCAACTGAATCCATTTAACCATGACCGTTATGGCTCTGCATTTGACCCATGCACGTGATGCACTGCAGACTGATGTCTTGTTTCTCATCTAACAGAGACATGATTACGCATTGTTACAAAACTTGTAAGATATCCTTTCTTTCTTAGCAGTCTCTCTGTACAGTGGGACAACGTGCTAAAAATGATCAGTTTTGTACAGTGGACTAATCCTGGTAAGCCAGAACGAATGATGGAATGAGCTGCTCGGCTACAGAGCTGCGCTGGCTGCTTGAACTGGGCTGATAATGGCTGCGAGGGATGGAATTTGTCAGGCTGGCAGAGACCTAATATGGCTAATCATAGACGAATACACACCAAGGTACGTGTGCTGTATACTGAGGACACGTGTAGTCTCATGCGTTTTTACAGAGATCCAGTATGTGAACTTTACACTGACAAATGGCCCCTTCAGTGAAAATCAATGGAAAAGAAAAACCAATGAAATGTTCAGCTCTTGTCTGCTGCTTGTCTGTATACCTAGAGATGTCTTGAATGTGGCGTACGTGCAGTGTAAAGTTTCTTTTCCTGGTGCGATCTCAGATATAACTCAGTGTGAACAAGTTTGGGTGCCACCTTCAGAGTCACCAGTATAAATACCATATGACGTCAAAACCAGGATGAGGATGTATTTCTATCCCCAGTCCATTTTTGGGAGGGGGGACATGTGAGTGGCTGACATGTTGCCAAGAGCAGAAGTGACAAGCTTTTGGCTGAATTATGTCTGCCAGACAGCCACATTGTCCTGCTGCGTGTGTGTGTGTGTGCATGTGTGAGACAGACTCTATTTAGTCATGCTGAGGGGCAGGACAAAGATATAAAAAACAGAAGCAACAGTAAGTGACAGAGGAGGAAGGGCAAAATTGGAGAGCTTAGTCATTATCAAGTAGAGAAGTGTAACATGGACATGCACTTTACCTAGTGTGTGTGTGTGTGTGTGTATGTGTGTGTGTGTAACAGTGGCCCTCCTCCAGCAGACAGCAGCGAGCCAGGGGGGAACATCAGGCCGAGCCACTCAAATGATGCCATAATTAATTTATTTTAAACCCTCCAGTAACATTATTTTCACTTATCCCCAAAAGTGGACCTCCAGGTGTTTGCCTTGTTTTCAAGGTTTTAGGCAAAGCAAAACATTAAAATGTTCTATTTAAGTGGCTGTCCCAACAACTCCAATTTGATACGATGAAAGGGTAAAGGGATAAAATCTAATCCAACAAAACCAACAAGAATAAAGTTAAATAAAAGGAGATCATTTCCTTTCACTGGAAAGAATTAAACGTACTTGGATCTTTGTAACATATGTAGGAGTAGAGGAGAACTTAAGAATAAAGCTTCTCCCTTATTTTCTACAGATATTAGAACCACAGACTGTACACAGCTAAGCCTTCAGTGGAGGAATTGTGTCTGCTTTTTATTCTTCACCTTGGTTGTTGGACTTTTTTTTTTAATTCAATGAGCCTCCTGCACAAAGTTGATCTTACTGCTACACATCCCCGAGCAGCCCCTCTAATACTGCAGGGCTATTTGTGGAGACAATCAATCTGTATTTCCTAGATTCCTCTGAATGTTTGCTTTGGATGTTGAACTTGACAGCGGATGAAAAAACAAGAACGTTCCGGAGTCGTTATCTCACTCTGTTTGAACAGAGAGGCCTCAACTCTATTTCTTCTTCATCATTGAGTCTCTCCTTTGGATGTAAGACTTCAAAACGCAACGCATCTCCTGGGGTTCGGACTCACAACTCTAATTACCAAACACTCCTCGTACTCCCTGCACTATCTCACCTGCAAAGTTGAAGTTATTTCTTATGCCTTTGGATGTTTCCTGTGGGAGTGTGCTGGACTTCAAAGTACGACAAGTCACCTGAGGATGAAACCCCACGACTTCCGAATGGTCTTCTTAATCAAATGTCTTTTCACATCGCCAGCATAACGTGCAAGACGGTCAAAACTTCTCCCTGACATTCCACACAGCTCATACGTGTGTCATCAAACAGCTCAGGTTTTGGCTTTAATCCTCAGGCCACTCCATGAATTTAGAAGCTGGACTTGGATGCATTTATGCTTTACAAAGCTCTGTCGATCCTTTGTGAATTCTGAAGACCAGCTCCCAACCGACAGACTCAGAAGTGCTCAGAGAGAAGCTCCCAGTGCACATGGTGGGTTTATTTTTGACCATCTCAGACACCAGTGGTGCAGCAGCATCAGGTTCAAATCCTGCCACTGATTGGTGCCTGTGCTTCCCCCACCCTGCAGGGAGACTGGTGAAACAGCAAGCATGCTGGAAGATTTTTGAAACTAAACATATCACGACACAGCCGCTACAGTTCAGCTGTTTGCATTAGAAGTTCATATGATTTATATAAACTAGTTGTACTGGTTCAAACCATACACCTCAGACAGTCGTATCACAGGCTATGGAGGTCCCCTGTTTGATAGGTATATCAGGCAGAGCTGCAAGTGCCCTCTTAACATCCTTAAAAGAAAATTAAATCATGTTTGTATATCATTTTCATTTTTTTTTCAAAATGAAGAATAATGGTCTATACTTGGCGAGTGTAATCTGTGTGTGTGTGTGTGTGTGTAGCCTACAGGGTAGACGTCTTTGTCTCCGTTCAATACTTGCTGTCACTGGCCCATGAATTATGGAAGCGTTTAGAAGTGACAAAGCACGGCTTACAGCCAAGAGACACTTTTATTGAGTCGTGAAGATATGTGTGTGTGTGTGTGTGTGTGTGTGTGTGTGTGTCTGCATGTTCCTTCCCCATGGTTCTGATAAAAAGACACAGATCACCCCCCCTCCCTGTCTCTCTCTCTCTCTCTCTCCCCTCATCCCCATGCTCCTCCTCACCTCTCTCTTGAGGCTAACATCGTAACCTCTCTTGTTTCTACCATCTCCTGACATACAGCTGCCGCAACAGAACAAACAGTGGTTTGCTTTTTTCCTGGCAGCGAGGAGCAAGAAGTCGTTCCATTTTACGATTCATGGGGAGGTGGTTTTGAGACCCTCTCCCCTGTTATCAAACGTCTGCACGGTGGAGATCTGAGCCCTTACTGGTCCTGACTGCAATGCTAAAATAAAAACAGGTCATGTCACATGAGGTAAACTGTGGCTGTCATTTCTGAAAAGCACAAAACTGTACCATATCAGGTTACTATAGCAACACGAATGGATAGAATTTTGAACTCTGCAACGTTGATAACGTGATATGGAAACCAATTACGAGAAGAGAGCATTTTACGATCATTAAATAACAACGTGCCAATAGCATCAAATTGATTAGTTTATACGTCTTCACATTTAATTAAAGGCGATGACTTGCTTGTCTCGTGTTACCTGTAGGCCATGAAATGGTAGAAAAATGTACCGATGTGATCCATTTAAGTTAGTTTCCACTGGCATTTTTTTTTTAATGTGCTTAGAATACAGGACACATGGCTTTTGTCTATATTAAATTACTCCGTATATTTGCTGTTCATCTTCAGAGAGACATTTAGAAATAGGTAACTGGTTCAATTTCATCTTGAGTGCCAAATCATGACATATACAGGCTCCCTCAGTGTGCAAGCACAGTCCAAAAAAGAAAAAGCAGATCTTAACTTCCAGTCTCCAGTGATAACTTTGGACTGAAAACATAACTACATCAGAAAAAGAAAAAAGAGCCAGGAGCCCTAATATCACCACATACAAACATAGACACACGCACGCACACACACACACTCTCACGCTCATGGCACAAACGGATTTTGTTCCCTAAAATGCCCTGAAGTTGTTATCTTAAAGTGGCATCCTGGAGCTTGAGGGTGGGAGGGTGCGTGACTTGTGGAGCAGATTTAGAGTGTCCCCAAAGAGTGCACTATACACGGACACACACACACACTATACCCTATAAGCACAAGCACATCTTCCCTCTCTACACAGCGTGTGTGTGTGTGTGTGTGTAATAATTAAGAAATACTCCTGAGACCTAATTTTATATCATTCCATTCCATTCCTTTTCATCCTTTTCCTGAGGGGGGATGTGACACTGCACATGATAATATATTCAGGAGAATCAAATGAAAAGTATATCCTGTAAATATTGTTCTGTTTGAAGCATTACATTCTTTTCTTTTTTCATATTCGCCTTGATTTTCAGAGTTGACAGACAGATGAGGAACATGAAGGGTCGAAGGGAGAGTCAATGTAAGGAGGTCAACGGCGACAACCAGGTCACGTTGTTTTACGATGCTGTCAAGTTTGCATCACACGGTAAGGACTAGGAGGAGAGAGGAGGCGCGGACGTCCTCAGCTCACCTATGTCCACTCGTCTCCGTCACAGCATTCATATTTTTATAGCTCTAACTTTCTAGAACCATCCATATAAACCCACTGAGGCTGAACCTGAGGCCGGCACAATAATAGCCTCATGAGATGGAGCAGTAAATGGAACTGAAGAGTCGAGGAGAGAAATGTATGCACCTTCTCTGCCGAAGTGGAAAACATTGACCTGGGTCTAAATCATTGACGAAAAGTGAGGGAAGAGCACTCGAAGAGAAGCTTGCACAGAATTACAGCTGATTTTCTAGAGCAGCAAAGGGAAAGGGGATTAGAGAAAATGCAGAACTGGAAACTGTTGTTTCTTAATCGGTCTGAATGTTTTTTAAATTTCATATCTAAAATCTCACACAGCCATGTTTTTATTTTTCAATCTCAAGCTGTGAATTTGCCCTTTCACTTCAAATTACACAGCAGTCACATGACTACTTTCATTACTTGTGGGCAGCTGACTCAGGGGATGGAGTGGGTTGTTCCCTCTCCTCCACTTGGCATCTTCAAGTGTCCTTAGGCCAGACGCTGAATGCATGGAAAGCAAAACTGAACTGTAAGGAGCTTGGAGTAGTTCAAGATTAGAAAATCTCTCTATTAATTCAGCTCACTCGTCAAAAGTTAACTATCTTTTTCATCAAAGAGACAGGGGAAAGACTTATAAAGCGCTTTCTTACCAAATGTAGTTTAAGCATGAGTGAAAGATGAATAATTATGTGAAAGTTAAATCAGGTTATGGACGTAATAGCAGATTTAAATTCAAATTCAGCCTCGCATTTAAAAAGATAAGAAGACTTTTCATCCAAGTGCGTTCGGCTCATAATATCCAGCCATCAATCCATTATCTATTCCCCGTGTCCTTTTGAGGGTCTGAGGAGGAGCCGCAGCCAATCCTGGGTGACATTGTGCGAGGGACGGGGTCCATCTTGAATGGGTCGCCATAGTATCGCAGGGCAGACATGTCACATTCACAGCTACTGACAATTTAGACTCTCCACTTAATCTCAACCCCATCAACGTGCACCATGGGAAGAAACCCAGAGACGACCCACAGAAATAAATATCAACTAAACATATTTGTTCTTTTCAAATCAAATTAGGCACCAAGAGACACGTGGCATCAGTTGACCACCATGACATTAGTAATGCCGCACCGCATCACTGGGTATATGGCCACTGCCACCGCACAGGTCAAAGCTGTCTTCAGCCTCAGCACTTCATTTCCCTTCATTACGCCGTCTCTCTGTAAAGCTGTCCACAAGGATTTGACATCAATTCTAATTTGTTGCACTTTGAAGTCTCATTAATTCACAATTACAGGGAGAAAAAGCTGGGGAGAGGAGGATGGAGAGGGCACCGAGGACGAACGGGTGAAGAGGGGGGAGAGAGCGAGAGACGCTAAAGCAGAACCCAGCGGAGCAGTCGCCTGCTTCAGAAAATATTGGTCTCTGAAGCCGATTGTGATCTTTTTGGCTAAAGATGCCCACAACAGATATTCTGTGCAATTATCTTTCATTCACAAAATAATAAATTAAACTCACTAATACTTGGGTGCAATTCAGTCCAATGTTATTTTCCAGCAAGCCAAGTCCCATCAGAGGGGGAGCACAATGGAAGGCAGACTTTCTAATAAAAAGCTGATCTCCGTGTTGTGACTACATCCTGTCCACGGAGGAGGGGTTAGGAGGGGGTGAAATAAAAGATGTGCCGGGCCATTGTGAAGGGGAATTATTGAGTCACATCCAACATCATGCAGAACACGTTACAAAGATTACTGTGCTGTTAAGAAGAGCGAGAGGAGAGGGGTTCACGCACGGGGCTTAGAACAGAGTGATGAGAACAGATATGCAAAGAAGTTCATCTTCTTTGCGACGAGACTGGAAGCTCACACTGCACAGCATCTAATAGAGGTTGACCTTTGCGATGTAGAGCTAATCATTTGCTGCAGAATCCAACTGACTGCAGGATTTAGTCTTAAACTTGCTTCTCTGAAATTGGGAAAAGCCAGAGCACAAACGTACACTGAAGATATGCAAGCTTTGGTATTTTACTGTTTGAGCTCGAAAAAGCCGCTTTTCATTTTAAAAAATGGTGACGATGAAGGTTTGAGCCACAAAGTCGATACAAACACTTAAGTCTGACACAACTGATCACAGCCGGTGTAAGTCAAGGAGTAAAGTTGGGGTGCTAGTCCAAGTGTGCAACACAGATGCTTTTAAACTTTAAAATAACATCAGAAAAAAAATAATTTGATAGTAGAACAGCATCTCTGGTATTGTTCCAGTGTTCCAGTAGTTGCATGGTGCGAGACTGGTATAGGAACATTTGCAACATCCTTTACGGTAAATTTCACACACCGACAAGCAGAGCCGGAAAACCTGTCGGAAAACAAATTCTAATTATAGTTATACCTCAACCGGTAGGGGGAGCCTGGGTGTACCTGAGATTAAACTTTCCATTGTCAACTTTTTACATTTGTGTTAATAAAAGGATTAGGATTTGTAGCCAATCATGAAATATTGTGAGACACAGCTCAGGGAAATTCCTGATGCACTAATGAGGCTTCTGCTGCTTTAATGAGTCTTGTATTGTTGCAGTGGACACGATTTAGCAGCAAGTGATTTCTTTTCTGCACTGTCCATAAGATGCACAATTCAGAATATACAGTATCTGGAATTGAGCAGCTCTTAAAATGGACTCCGTATTTAAGCATTTTACCATAATTTCAGCATCATGTAGACAAGCTTTAATAATACTAGAATATTGCCATAGTGTTAAAAAGCAAATTTATTGTTTTGTTATTTGTTGAAGCTTAGTGAAATCTTAAAAAAAAAAAAAGCCTAAATGAGAACACAGACAGTAACAGTGTTGACATGGTCTTTTGCTCACGAGTTATTGTTAACAGAGATTTTGAGTCTCATGTCTCTTTGTGTCCCAGCACAGCGTCGTAGATCTTCCCTGTCAGACGATGCTGGATGTTGGTGAAGCCGGCAGCTGCCAGCAGGGCAGCGTACTGGGCAGCTGTCCTCTCCCTGCCCTCCGTCTGCACCAGCATGTTCAGGGAGTAGAGCTGCACCGTTAGCGGGCCAGAGCCGTCCTCGTGGAGCAGCGCCTCCACCAGCAATACACCGCCTCCTGCAGGACGGAGCACAAAGTTTCAGATTTGTCCCCCCCCCCCCCCCCCCAGCAATACACCGCCTCCTGCAGGACGGAGCACAAAGTTTCAGATTTGTCCCCCCCCCCCCCGCCCCCAATACCGTCAAAACTTCACAACATAAAATTGAATTAATGACAAACCTCAATTGACTCTGTTGTTTCTATTCTGTTTTGTTGAATTAAGATTTCTGCTGTGCCAAAGGCCTGTTCTTTGACTCCAAGTGTCGTACTATAATATGCTGCATTCACTGCCCGGGAAAACAAGACAGCAGAGCAGCGTTTCTTCCACTTACACACGGGAGGGTTTTCTCCTCCTGACAGCATCTGCTGCCACCGAATGTGTGAGCATCAGTCAGAAGCACAGATTTCTCTGGGATCAGCTGCATTGTGGGATACAATCTGCCACCTCAATACAAACAAAAAGGGGAAAAAAAAAAAAGAAAAAGTACTTGTTCCTTTAACACGCTCACAAACACAGACCTGGTTTGCAGGCTTCATAGACTCTGCTGAGAAGCTCGATGCAGCGCTCGTCTGTCCAGTCGTGGAGGATTCTGGCAAGGACGTAGAGGTCAGCCTCTGCCAGGGGGTCTTTGAAGAAGTCCCCTATCGACACAGACACACTTCAGTCCACTCCTACGATGCTGCTGTATTGGCTTTACTTATTACATTATTAACCTGGATGACATGTCCATCATCTACTCAGTTACGACAAAGAGTTGATGTGATGTCAGCTGCAATCAAATTATGTCAAAAGCACGTGACCCACCACACGAGGACACTTCCATCAGCAGTGAACTAGTTAAGGTTAGATTTTAAGGAGTGTGGCTGGCAGTATGTACGAGTCGCCTCAGGCTTATCCAGAAAAAGAGACAAATGGTGCCCCACCCGCCCACCAGCAACCTTGGATGCAAGCAGGTCAGTAGAAAACTCCAAGGACCAGGGGCGCAGTCCCAGGAATGACAAACTGAACATAGCCGTAAACTAGCCAACACACCAGCTTCCTCCATGGAGCCACCATGCTCGCCCATGACGCTCCCTCAGCATTGCCTAACGAGAGGTACGCGAACATGGAGACGTGCGCTGACATGATGCCGCCGGCCTGGCTCCTTTGAAAGCAACTTTCCATCCTCTGGGGTCCGTTCTGTGCTCCGCCTCAGGCATTTTTAACAGCTTTGATTTCCAGTGCAAACACGTCAGCACGAGACATTTCTGCAGTCACCGCCATGGTCAGACTGGAGACACCTGGGGAGGGGGGACAGTTGCCCAGTTTGCATCTATCAAAGTCAGCCACCACTGGAGCTCAGCCTCAGATTGGCTTCAGTCAAAGCGGACACTGGTTCCCAGCTCTGTCCAAAGCGCTCAGAGCAGAAGAGTTTCGTGATCCTGCTCATTTAAACTGCAGCTAATGTAGTCAAGTCAGGCAGCGTTCCATATTTCAACGGCACAGAACTGGCGAGCGAGCTCAGGTTTGCCTCAAATTTCCCGATTTTGCACTGCATCATTTTAAACCCCTGACAGAGTCTGTTTTTATTTCATCCATAATTTGTGACTCCTCATGTTCATTGACATTTTCTTTACCTCCTAGTCCGCCTACGTCTCATTGTCGGTCACTTATCCTTGTGTTTACTTTTGGTCGCCTGTGCCTATTTGTGCGTGTGTTAAATTTGGGTTAGGGAATTCCAGGTATTTCTATAAACGCTAACATTTTATCCGCGCGTGCCTACGTGCGTGTGCAGAGGTGAAGCTGAACCGGCTGCATGCGATTAGAAATGTCAAGTGCTTTCACCCAGTTGTAAAGATGCATATACCTTCGTGGAAGCTTATCCTCAGGTCAGCCTCGCTGACAAAGTGCTCCCTCGACGTACGCACTACCTTGGGGAGGTCAAAGATCGTTACAGTGCATTCTGGGTAGGCTGACGTGCACTGTTTGGCTAATGCTCCACTGCAGCCTAGAGAGGGGAGGGAGCGAGAGAGAATCATTTTAGTTACAGCACGATGAACACAGAGCCTTCGCTAACAAGGTAGCACATCACTCACACACACTTTCAGGTACATTCTCATTTATTTGCATGATTTGTTGTCAGTTTTGAGGCAGCTTTGTGGAAACTGTTCGTCTCCATTCATGCCAATGAGCCAGAGAGAATTGCTTCATACAGAAGCAGAGCTGCTGTCTAGGAACCCATTAGGAAATCTAATCTAAAGGAAAAGTAAACACACATGAAGACACCACCTTGATTTGATTATGAAGCTAAAAATGATTGCATGTGCATGTGGAGAGGAACCCTCACATTGGAACACAATTGGAAATCTGTGTGTTAAGCCATGCCAACGCTATGGCTCTAGTCAAGGAAAGGTCAACATGTCAGCTGGTCATCACAGTTCGCTGCTCGCAACCGTAACATGCTCAACATTGGCAGGAAATTCACATGAGATAGGATCTTCATTTAAATCCACCCCAGTGACAGCATCACAGCCGAGAGTGGAAAAGTACACAGAATGTTTTATTCAAAGAGGGTTTACGTCATGTTTTTGATCGGTGCGTCTTCCGTGTTCAAGTTTTAAATGTGTGGATTTATTCATCCCGATAAAAATGGGATGACAACGATTGACAGGGCCAGAGTTGTGACGGGTGGCACAGGTTTATCATGTGACACTCAGATACCACAGCTCCCCTCTGTGGGCAATACTATGCACACTAGCTCCAACCGACAGCACTGGAAAAAGATGGCGGCACCCAGATCAAAATATATTTTGGCTTAAGTTTAGTTCAGTAGTAGAAGGGAGAGATAAGTAAATGGGGAACTAGAGCATTGAAATGAGCCAATGAACCATGACCACAGATCTCTGAGGGCGAACATCTGGATTTCAGTGTGAACATGAAACTTTGAATTTGATCCTTTGGCAGAGTTATCATTGTTCACGCCTCATGTAGCAAAATTAATTAAAATCAGAGAAAGTGAAATAAAGAGACAGTGAGAAAGAAGCGGTGGACAGTAGTGGAGGAAGAATGTATGGATACAGTGATACAGGGGGAGTGAGGTGAAATAGAGCATCATAGGATAGGATGAAGACTGCCTCGCCATGTTGTGCCTTCTTCCTAACCTGACCTGCAGCTACTCCATCAGTCAGTATTCCTCCATGACCTTTTCCTCACACACAGTCTCATACATCAAACAGTGGTCAGCGGAGGATGGAAATCAAAGAGCAGCAGTATAGGCAAACCAAACAACAGGCTGTACAAGACCCCGAGCTCACCACCTGCCTCACTTTGGTAATGAAACCCCCCCCATAGCTCTGAATCCTGCGAGCGTACTGTGTTCTCACATGAGCTCATCTGGACCTTCAACAGCCTTTACACAAGGGGCCCAGGTGGAGAAGGTCTAAACTCCAAAAGGCTCTCACTTGTAGTGGCAGCCCCTGCAAAAGATCTGCGCAGCTCAACACATCTAATGTCAGCGACAGTAGAGTCTGGACCACCAGTTGGGGTGAGAGGAGAGGGCATTGTGGAGGGTTTTACATATGAAACTATTTCTCAACAGCTTTGTTCAATAACCGTGGCAACATGAAGCAAATATCCATTTACATTAAAACATGCGTCGGAACCATGAATATCCTCGGCTAATGTAACCTTTAAGCTGATGATATATTTTTAAACCTGTTCCACTGAGGTGTGAGTGAAATGTCACATTGAAATATACACGTCCTGTGCACCTACATCATATACAAGGCTGCAGAGTCGGGCTGGATCAGAGTAAATGATTTTGATTTTGAAGGTGGACTCAGACTTGGAGTTAAGTCAGCGGGTTGGCAGTGAGTTGGACAAAGTGAGGACCGGGAGACGGAGCACCTGCACAGCAGGTGTGTTCAGACACAACAGATGCCGTGCGAGAGACACACAAGTGTTAATGGGACAGGGCAGTCACGCCCTTCACCCTCCAGCTGTCCACTTGCACACACTTTATTTTGGGTGACGCACCGTCATGCATATACATGAGCAGTCGACACCATGCTGAGACAGAGAGGAGACAGGTCGGACGCGTGCACATGTTCCCGCCTGTGCATGGGTGGCTTCACAGCGCCTCTCTGTGGTCAAGTGAGGCGTCATTGTTGATGTGACGCTGTGAACTCAGTTTCTGACATGACATAAAGCAAAGTAGATGCTGTGCTTAAATTATTGAAATGTTGACATAAAACTCATTCTGTCTTAGGGATCTGTACAATGCATGCATCCCAACCTCTAAATCTGGATTGGTCATTTTTAAGATCATTTTTAATGTCTTCACCTCTGACCAGTTTCATGTGGCTACAGCTAAAGACTCAACTAATTATATTTCATTAATTTTGTCATCCTCATGATCTCCCAGTTCGGACCAGTTGAGGAAAGAAAAAGAAATGGTTACGCTTTCGGGATGAAATCAAATGAGCTCAACATTTCTCAGACAAAAGCTTCTTTCCTTATTCATAGTATCATGAAGTTTTCAGTCGGAGATGAAAACTTCTTTTGGCGGAAGATTAATTTTTATCTTTTTTTCATCCCTTCTTTTTGATCCGGCTCTGTTCTTGGCTTGTCTCTACATTTGTCTGGAAGCCCTGGCATCGCATTGCAGAGTTCATGTCATGTTTGTTCTTCCCTGGTTTTTTTTTTTCCCCCCTTCAGGTGTCAAGCACTTTGTGAGGAAGGCGCTGTTCAAACACGTTTTATAAATAAATCTGACTCTGCTGAGCTGAACGTGGAGAACAGTGATGAAAGCTACCTGTTTTAGGTTTAACTATCCACAGAGGACTGATTTGAGCAGCAACATTTCACTGCAAGCAGTCTGCATTAATCTGCAAAAAGTTTCTGGTGATAGGGCATTAACATCACTATAAGGCTGTGCAAAAAAAAAAAGAAATACATTAAACTGGTATGAAAATATGTCCACATTAATGCAAATTTATTCCAAAAAAGAGAAAGATTAATTTCAATGTCCACACCAAAATGACTTCATGTCCTCTCTTGGCTGTCAACCTACAAACCTAGAATAGCACATCCCTGTGCCAAGGCCCAACAGTCCCATTAAATTCAAATCAGACTGCACCACATTGCACAACTCTTCCCTAATCAAGATTATGTCAAAAGAAGGCAAAAAAGAAAAATCCACAAACTATCAGTTCCCCATCCCCTCCTGCTACCAGGGCTCATAAATCCATTCAGTTCCTTAAGTGTAATCTGGCTCAAACAAACCAACCTCCTTCCCTGCAGAGGAAGTCATGTATTACAGCCATTACCTGGACACACACCCCATGTTCTGTTGCAGCTGGCAAAGTCTATAAAATATTGACATGTCACCACATAAGTGCCCCGTTTAACCTATCAGCAGAATATTTAACAACATTGTGAAAGGGTCATGACAAGAGAATAAAATAAAAGAAAAATAATCTCTCCAGCCACAGCAGCTAATTCATTCCAGAGTCTGTTAAATAGAATAATGCCAGTCGTATAAAGAACAGAAAATAGTTTGTTCCTCCTGATTTAAATAATGGTTAGCTGATCCAGTACAGCAAGATAATCCGTTTCTCTGGTAAATAAAACAATTTCAAATACAATTGTTTTGTAGCATAATGTGTCAATATATATTATATGTCTCAATATCAGTTGTTTGTGGTCATATTGTAACAGTGGCACGGTGAGTACGCCCTTAACAAGGAGGGTGGCAGTGACTGATTTACTGAGTCATTAACTCACAGGCTGGGGGGGGGGGGTTCTATAAAAAGGTCAGTATTGATGCGGTGCTGTTTTTAATGTACACACTCTACAGTAATGTGTGTGGCCAGCTGTCACTCCGTTACAATGGCACCAAAGATTTTAAAGGTTAATGAGTGAACCCACAACCATACGGACATTAACTGTGATGAAACGCTCAGACTTACCTCCGAGGTCACAGATGACCTTGAAAGGCGAAAGGTCGAATGCCCTGACCACGTCTTCGCCGCAGATGTTCCAAATGGAGTTCATCAGCTGCATGAATTTCACCATCTCATCGTCACACCTGCACACACAGGAGGGAGACAAGTCATTATTTCAGCCATGTCTATTTTATGTGGCTGTTTCCCGTCAGCGGTCAAATAAGGGGCAACTGGTTCCATAGTAAACAAACAGCGTGTCTCTTCTCATACGCACGCTTTAAACCCTGTGGCGACGCCTGAGCGTGTGGTGTGAGCCACGCACGCACAGCTTTCAGAAACATGAGCTGACTTCAGGTTGCACAAAGACGGGAAGTTTAAAAGTGAGTCATTGCTGTGGCTTCAGACTGATTACATCAGAAGTGAAAAGATGAAACGACCGTGAGGCCAAACAGTGTCAGATTAAATCTGACAATCATTCTAAATTACTGAATACTCCCCCCCTCCACAACCACAGCCATTTTTGTCCACAGTGAAGACCATCTTAACGCATGCCATCTTTTTTTTTTCCCCCCCCTGATTAGCAGTCACCACAGGCTCATCCATTCTGTTGCACCCTGTCTCACACTCATGGACGATGACTCACCACACCGAGTGGCTTCATCCCTCCAACAACCTTGCAGGTTTAGTCAACGTGCATTTCTTTCTAGAATCATCGGTAATCAGCGTGACCTTTGACATCTAATCAATTAACTTTTGAGTCCAATTACTTAAAGGAGAATATGCCCTTACAGCAGCCTCACGGTACCTGCAGCCTTTAAGCATCATCTAAATCTAATCTGTTTATCTAGGTGAACTCCTTCAAAAAAGGTTTATGCAAATATTGTCTTCACAAGAATAAAACTGAGGTCGTGTCAACTTTGATCTTTATATGAAAACAAAATTCAAATCCATTCCATCCATAGATAGAACGTTTTATTCCTCTCCCAGGGGGAAACATTCACAATAGCTCAGGGGAAAAAAACAAAGGGCAGCAAAAGAAACAGTTTAAGATAAACTCTGAAATACTATACACAAGTAAAAATAAAGACTTGTGCAAAAATGCATTTAGCATTGGAAACATGTTCAAACTAAATCTTGGGTCAGTAGTCTCTGTCATGGAGGAATAAAAACTTGTTTCAATGTCCTTTTGCTTCGGCCTCTCAATCACTGCAGGACGAGTGTGACCCAACCTGTCTTTTCACACTTGGATGACAGTAAAAAATTTGTCTTCACTTCAGTGCAGAACGTCCTCACGCACATCAAGTGCCTGACTGATAGCTCTCAAAGGCATTCAGTTAGAGCCAGGACTTTTATTAAAGATGAACATGATAAAAACAAAACGTCATCACAGTCGTGCCCTGAGTTTTATGAAGGAGCCAACTCCCTTTTGTTCCAAGACAAATCTTCCAAACTGCTCCATTTCCAAATAAAAAGCTGGTGACTGGGATTTCTGCCTCCAGAGGTCGACAATATGGGCTTCACATTCAAAGTTAAAAATCCTGATTCTAAAATTACTAGAAGGCAGTTGTGTTAATTCTGTTTGTCAGTAAAAGTGATAGTATGGAGACAGGTATAAATACATGGAGTATGATTTTCAGCAGTACCATTACCCATGTTTCATAATCAGAATGAGGATCTTATCAGTGCCGAGTCTGTGGGATTTACATTTCCCACTGTGCAGTGCCTTGAAATCTCAAAACCTCTAAATCCTCTCTGCTGCCAGTTTCCCCTCCAAATCTCTTCTGCTTTCTTGACTATGAGAATTCGAGCTGTAGATGGGACTTGGCTGTAAATTATTCAGGTGCAGTACATGGCTGGTTAAATGGCGATGAGTAAACAGGAGCCTGAGTCATCCAGCCAGCTTTGACTCATCCTACCTACACCAAGAAAGCGGTGAAGGCTTTCACCGGTTGTTTCGCCCTCTTTAGTAATTTGCCTGTGGTATTCACAGGGGAAATCAAGGACAAACAACTGCTTCCCCCACATGGAATCAATTTCGCGCAGGTGTAGATTTTTTGTTTTCTGGGGTATTCCCCCCCACACACACACTTGAGTGCAAATACATTGTGTGCTCAGTTTGTATTTTGAACTTTCTCATTTTGCATACATCTTTTTTTAATGAGACCCTTTCTATGAGATCAGCAGCTGCTTTTTAAAAAGAGCACAAGAACAAAAACCTAAAATGGAAAAACAGAAATAAAGCATTACACGCACAAGCCCCGACAATCAGCCGCATACAAAAATCTAAATTTGCACATGCGAAAATTAGAAGTTGACTAAATGAAATGGAGAACACATGCAGAGACGTTCCACATGTTCTATTTTCCTACGCCACTGGGAGGGGTGAAAGCTCAGATTAGCATCATTAAATGGGAGCCAATTCTGACAACATCTGCACGCTGGTTCCGGTGCATTTTGTTTTATGATCAAGATGGAAATGTGCACAATCGCTTTTGGCTAATCGTGTCTAAATGACAAGAAAACTACCAGTTACTGCAGTTTGAATGGACTCTGCACCTTGGAGTCGGGCAGAGATCCAAAGCAAAGAGCCTCGGGCCCGCCGATCAAAATCTATTAGCAAACAAAGTGGGGAAACTTGAGCGTGTGACCTCTGAAAACTGCAGATCAGTGAAGCATTAAAACTGCAGGCACCAGATAGAACAAACACAAGACCTCAAGGACAATGGCAGATGCATTCCTGCTCCACGCCCCGAGTTCTCACATCACTGCCCACACACCCCCTGCCTCCTAATCAATCCCACGAGTCTGTTCTTTTTAAGAGGGAAGAGAGAAAAGATTGACAGGCCAGCTTAAGATGGAGACAGGAAGGGAATGTAAATGAGAAAGCAAAAAAGCGTGGGTGCGTGCATGTGTGTGACAAAGACTGCTTCTTACCTGTAGAGAGCTTCAAACAGGTCCTTAGAGCCAACTCCGAAGGCCTTTTCATACTGGTTTCTTCCCTCTCTGGGACACAAAGAAAGAAAAACATGCAACTTCAAAGAAGTTTACTTAAATTGATTTCCTGGACACTTGGCCTTTACTATAATTACCTCTTACCTAACAGTTTTTATCTTAAGAATTTACATTGCGTGGACTTTGTCCTCAAATACAAGTCCCACTAAGGTATAAATTGACTCTAGTCCCCATAACATAAGACCTTCACTACAGATTATGGCCTGACATCGCCTTTGATGTGCTTCAGCTATGTTGATAGACCTTCACATATCTACTATCCTTCAGCCATCCTCTGCACTGGCGTCTGAATCTCCGAGTCCCACAGATGGACTTTACTTGTCAGCCTTTGTGAGGCCGGTGCTGCTGGGTGAGAGGAGCTGGACTGATCGTCCTCCCTCAGACATGCAATGAGACTATAATCAGTCTTCAAACAGAAGGATCCGTGTCCTTAGGCAATGACTCACCTGCAGCGCCTCTGTGCAACTGATTATACTTTACTTGCTTGGTCCCCTTCCCCTAGCTGGAGAGTATTTATACTGTTATTGTGGCATTAATGTATTTTATTATGACAACTATTCATTTGAAGGATGCTGCTTTTTACAAAGAGTTATGTAAACATATGCACTTCGTTTAACTTGCGGTATTAATTTAAATAAAACTGGGTCACTGATAAAATGATATCAAAACTAGTAACCAACCTTTACACTGAAGATAAAACAATATATAAATTAAAATAGTGAGTTAATCATAAATTGAAATGAGATTTAAGAAACTGGTTCTGTACACTGTTAAAAATCAGTGCAAGAGTTTAATTGTTTAAGTTAACCTTGACAAGGGACCAAAAAGTAAAAAAGTGCCTTGCAGCGTTGCCCACAAATATCACCAAGTGCAGGTTTAATAAAACAAACTTCATCAAGGCACCTTTAAGGCCAGCACATTTCATCATAAATCCTAAATGAACTTGTTTCATCAAGGCTGTGCTCTGTAACCTGACCTGACAGCATCAGTCAGGTAGTGCCAGCAGAAGTAGATGGTTCTGGAGCTGTACTGGATGGACTGGAAGAGAGACACAGGACTGGAGCGGGTCAGGTAAACTCTGGCCTGCTCCGTGTTACTGTAAAGCACTGGGCCAGGTGGGGGAAGAGGAGGAGAAACAAAGGAATGGAAAATAGTTCATGTGATAACATACTGACTGGACTTGGGAACAAAGCCATGATGATAATCAAAATGTGGACAAAATGGAAATGAAAAAGATTAGAGTTGATGTGGTAGAGAGAGCTGCTGATGGTATGTATGTGTATCACTGACCTCGTCCGTCGTCCTGGTGTGTCTTCAGCAGCTGAAGGCCCGTGCAGGCAGCCAGCAGCCTCTGCGTGCCATCCACACTGGCTTCCACCGCCTGACTGATCTCCTCCACAGACAGGGGGCGCTCCGCAGCCAGCAACACATCGAACACCCCCAGCTCACAGGCCGTGAACAGAGTCTGGACCAGAGAGCACAGTTCAGTGGAGTTGCATTGATGAAAAACCATCCCTTCAAGTATTCATTTCCCTTTATCGACAATTCCATGTTAACGTATCTATGATGCATCTAGCTACAAAACAAACCACCGTTTCTTCACTTGCTTTCAAATACAAATAAATAAATCACATTGCAAAGCAACAGACGACCAACAGGCACAGCGACATGTTCAAGATTCATACAGCATTGTGACGCCCCACCAAACACAGAACATAGGAACATTTTCCAGCAGTTTCATTTAGACAGTTTCTTTTTGGAGACAGACAAAATTCACATATATACACACACAGCAGGTAAATAACTACACGCACACATTGTTTTGTGCAACACTCAGGTTTATTAGCAGTTTTAACAATGCAGGACGGTTAGCGGAACTTCAATGTTGCTGGATTCAGCTCACTCAGTAATTTAACAAATGAGTTTCCATACCTGGAGCACTGTGCTGGAGTCATCCTCACCTGGCAAACAAAGAAGGTGCAAGCAGCAGCACATGGGCTTAAATACTGTCAGGTGCTAATTGGACTGCACCATGTTCCTCACACCCATGGGTGGGACACTGATTTCGTCTTGTTTTGTCATTAATTATATGACAGGAAGTGTGTTTTAATGTGAATGTTTGATTATCTTAACTCTGTTAGAATCAGGTAGCATTATACTGGCATGTTTTTTTTTTTTGGTCACTGAAGTTTATTTAGACAGAAATTTGTCTTGTCTGCCCACTTGAGTTTGAATGGTCTGATCCAACATGTCTCAGCCCATGAGGTCACTTTGTGTCATAAAGCTCTTTTTTTTCCCTATTTCTCCCTTTTTTGTAAACTAAAAATTGATTTTCAAAAAAACATCCTCTCTCTCGTATACCTGCTCGCTCCCTGACAGACAGGCTGACACATCGAATTTAAATAATCATACAGGTGAATTGAAAGATATTTAAATTGGCTTAAAACCTCTAAAAACACATTTCAGCAATATATCTAATGGATGGCTGTGTCCTTGAGCTACGGCTCCATGCTCAATTTATTTAGTTAAAAGTACACTATGAAACTTTTACAGGGCAACAGCGCCCTCTGCAGCCATTCACTTTGTGTTCCGTGTCAGAGTGGGTCCCGTCTCACTGCCTGGAACCACAAGAGCTGCCAATGGAGCAGCTACACCAATCTCTGCTGTGATTTATTATTCATATTTTAAAAGTGCTCTCTGCGAATATTGGAAGAAAATGAATTAATTAATCTCAAGGTTTTCTTTTTAAACTGATCTATAGTTCATTACTGTTGAACTTGCTGGACCCAATTCTGACAGGTCAAACCGTGACTGTCGGTCAGGTTCACAGTGCAAGCTCACACTCTAGTTTCATAAAGGAACTCAAATCAGTGAACCACACAATTGAATTGAAAGGAGCTACTTTGTGGGGGAAAAAAGCCTTCATACCAGGTCACATGACTCATCATAGGAAAAGTAAATAATGAAAAGTAATTAATTAGTTTCTTCGTGCTGTTCTTCTGTTGCTCTGGGACACTTGAACAGAATGGAGCCATTGTTTCTGGTTTGAGTAACACTTCACTTTTCCTGCTGCTGCTGCTGCTGTGATAAACGCCTACTCTACTCTAATAGTGACGTTAAACCGAGAACACACACTGTGCACGCTCTGCATGTGCATGTTACCTTTGAGACAAGGAATCCTTCCATGTATTCCAGTATTTTTCTGGGATATGTGTCCACAGAAGACGTCCCCTCAGTGGAAGTCATCTCCTGACTTTCAGCCATGGCCGCAGCTTGGACAGGTCACCCCGAAAAGAAACAAGATGGGGTTTTTCCCAACTTCCCTCCGAGTCTGTCTCTCTGGACTCCAGGTATGAGAATGAACGGCAGCGAAGGCGAAAGCGGGGTAAGCCTGCAGAAAGTGCCCACCGAGTTGCGGCAGAGTCACAGTAGCAGTGGGCTAAGCCGATTACAGCCAGATAACCCAGATTAGAGCAGGGGTTCAGTCTGTGTTAGACAAAGAAACAACTCTGTGGCAATACACTGCCGCCTTGTTCATGATTACTCAGAGGGACACTTTCGCTCACTCTCATGCCAGACACAGTGTCCTGCAAAGTTTTCATGACCCCAAAAACATATTCAACAATGAGGAACAGTCAGAGCTCTGAGGGAATCTATTTCATGCAAGATGAGCCCCCCCCCCCCGGCTCTTCTCCATAGGGACTGATTGCACTTACTCTCAGATACTAATGGTAGAATCCCATCTAATGATACAGCCTGTTGCGTAACCAGCCTTGATGAGATTATAGAGACATGAATCAGCATGACTACGAATTATTCTCCCACACAGTTCATCAAAGCAGTGGTGTGCAGACGAGATACAGACGTCACCTTGGTCTCTCACTTAAGAGTTTGATATGTACAAGGATATACAGACACAGACCGGATGAATGGAACCATAAACACACATAAACGCCTGACTGAACTGAAATTGCGTTGCGTTAACTAGATTTGAAGAAACAGAAAGGAATAACCAATTTAATATATGGCCAATTGATATTGAAAAGCTTCACATCAGAGACAAAATGTTACAGCACATCTTTATTCAAAGGTTCTCAGCTTGAATGTTTATTTTAACCATATGTATGCAATGTATGCAAGACATTCTGTAGTGGCTCAAAAACACACAGTGCACAACGACAAGACACCATGACAAATGTCAACAGAATTGAGGCCAACGTCTCCCGAGCTCAAATCCAGGTTCAAGAAAAGTCTGTACGGCGACTAAAGCTGAGAAATCGTATCAGTATGAGAACGTGAGCGGGAGTTACGTCCCAACATTGGAACTGAGCTGGTTTGACTTGAATCCCAGAGGCTGCTTTCCTAAAAAAAAATAACCAAACTTTAAATGCAGCACCTGCTTGAAAGACATTTGACCAAGGAAAGAGGCAGTGCACCGTTTCCTGAGTCAGATCCAATATCAAAGCTGGGTCTGAAATCCCTCCCTCATTGGCTCATTCACCCAGCACGCTACATTTAGAATGATGTGCTTACTTTTAAAAACATGGTTTAAAAACTAAAATGATCTCTGTCCACACACGCTGTGCTTCAGGTACAATCACATGACCATTGAGAACAATGAACAATGTGAGCGTCTGGGTCGTCGCCATTTTGCAATGTCAGAGGGCAATGATGGGATGGACTTCGGACTCCCCGCTCTTTCCTTTCAAACATTTATAAAACAAAAATAAAACTGAGAGTGTATTTGAACTAAAAGCTCTCCACTAATGGAGCATAAAGCAGGTGAACACATCAGTAGATTAGATCACGAAGGTGCAGGTCTTTCAGTCTGTGGATGGAGACACTGCCATCCCTGAGCGTCCTTCAGTTAACCAGTAAGTCTTCTGTCTGTCTTCAAGAAAACCTCTAAGCAGACACCTGGGGATAAAAGAGTAATTGGTGTGTGTCACTGAAACTAACTGAATTATCTAATAAGATTTAATCTTATTCTAAACTTGTTGAGAACTGGGTGCTTCACAACAAATGACTGATGACCAATACTAAACGTTTCAAGCTCTCCAAAGAGCAACATTATCATGACACCAAAGCTTCGGATGAGTAATCCTAAAGAGAAGCTGAACAACAATGCAACCGATGCACCCAACCCTCACCCATCGACAACACTGATGAAGGTGCAACTGCCTGCAAACGCTATGTTTCTGTAACTCGCTCCGCTAACTTCTTACTACCGTTCCCTTCAGTGGTTTCCATCTCTCGGGACGTGGCACATGCATGCATGTTTGTGACAGAGGTTCTCGAGCCAGTCATTTTATTGAAGAGAAGAAGATCAAAAATAAACAACGTGCTAATACTGAACTGTAAAGATTCCGAACATTTGGTCAAATTAAATTGTCTGAAATGGAGAGAAACAAATAAAAGCAGCTACCTGGACTCAATTACAACTGCCATGCCGTCCACATGCGATGGGGCCCGTAAGTCTTTCATGTGGTCTAATGGTTTCTACAGCCCACTGAAAATGGTACACACACACACGTGTTGCAGCCACACTGTAAACTGATGGCTGCTGAGCTTAACTCCGTCTGGAGCGGCTCCTGTCTCTACTGCTATGTCTCCTGTATCTTCGGCTGTAATGACTGTGACTCCTCCTGTCTCTACTTGTGTTGCTCCCCCTCGAGCCGGCTCGGCTGTATCTACGGTGGCTGTGTCTGTGGCTCCTCCCGCTGCTGCTCCTGCTCCTGTCTCCGCTCGAGCTCGTGCTCCTGCTGCTATGACTGCGCCTCTTGTTGTCGTAATGACTGGAGCTCCTCCTGCGGCGGCTGGAGCTTCTCCTGTGACGACTGGAGCTCCGCCTGTGGTAACTGGAGCTCCTCCTCCTTCTCCTCCTCCTCCTGCTGCCATCACTGTGGGAGCGCCTGCTCCTCCTCTCCCTGCTGTGGGAGCTCCTCTCTCTGTGGCAGTGGTCCTGGTCCCGGTCCCTTACTCGCTCCCTGTCGTACCTGCTCCTCGCTACATCTTCCCTTCTTCCCTCCCGCCCTTTCCTGTTCTCTGCTCCTCCCTTCTCCTGCATTGCTCTGTTTTTCCCTGAAACATGGACGTGCATGTTTGATTTGGACATTAGCTTCTCTTTGCTCTCAGCTGCCTTCCCCCCATTCACCCGCTCCAGAGCCCTCAACGTCACATCATTCCCGCCAGGAGCAGGCACCTCCTCTGTCGGTGCAGGTTTGGCTTGATCCGGCGTGCCTGGAGATTTAGCGGTTCTTTCATTGCTCTTCTTCAACAGGTTGTAAAGCAGCTTCTCCCTTAGCTCCTTCTCTCTGCGCTGCAGCTCCAGTGCTCGCTGCTTCTCCACCTCCACTCTTCGGAGCTCCTGCTCTTGCTTGCGTCTGCATGCTTCCAGCTGCTGAAGTCGGGCTAGCTCTTCCTCCTGCTGAGCCTGCTCCTGCCTTTCCTGCTCCTCGCGTTCAGCCCTCTCTTTCTCCTGCTGCTGCTGCTTCAGGGCCTGAGGAGGGGGAGAAGGAAACAATTTAATTCATCAATGAATCGCCTTCGGCCTATCTGGGTCAAACAATCACTCCACTGTGGAACAGAAATGAGACTAGCAAAGTTAAATGTGTTTTTTGTGTGCCTGCTGTACCTTGACCCTGGCCAACAGCTCAGCAATAAGCCGTATAGATTCCAGGTTGCGCTGAGCCAGCAGTAGCCTCCTCTCCTCCATCGCGATTTTCATCTGCAGCTTCTTCTGCTCCTCCTCCTGGTGACGTCTCATCTTCTTCAGGTTCCTCTTCTGCTCCTTCTCCTGAAGCTTCAGCTCTCGCTTCCGCAGCCTCTCCTCCTTCCTCCTCTCCTTCTCTTCTTCTTCCTGCTCCCTGTGTTTCCTAAAAGTAGCGGTTGAGCTTTTGTGAGAATTTGTCGGTAGTGTGCTACATCTGTTGTCCTCAATCTTGTCAAACAGTCACAGTAACAGCATTAATATTTCTCTCTGAAGCACAGAATTATGAATTTTAACATTATTATTTCAATTCCTTCTATCTATTATTATCCATTTGTGTTTCATCACACTGGTAATCAGTTTCCAAATACTGAAATATAAATAATATAAATACATAATTCCTACAATCTAATTTATGAATTCATGAATATGCTGCCCCAGCTTCAGCTTCATTTGTCTATGCTCATACCTCTCCTCCTCCTTACGACGCTCCTCCTGCTCCTTCTCTCGCCGTTTCTGCTCCTCCCTCTGCCTCTCCAGCTCCTGAAGTTTCATCCTCTCCAGACTTCTCCTCTTCAGGGCTGATTCGCTCAGGTGCTTGCTGGTGTCAAAGGTCACCTGGAGAAGACACATAGAAACAGGTTCAAGAATGTTGCAAAGTGCAAAATCCTTTTATATTTCTTAAGAAGAAAATATCCTTGATTAAATGTCTATTGACTTGTATCGCAGTGTTTATAACTGTGAAGCCTAAACTTTGAATGAAGTCAGATTCAACTCCCTGTTTCCAAGAAATTAAACAACACAACCTCAAACATCTTATTATGCGTCTCATTTATTTGATGCAGATCCTACTTGTACCCTGATTTGGACTCACATGGAGGCTTTACACTGCAGATTAGGAGACCATGCTGTCCTCTACTCTCATTACCTTGGAAATAATGATGATGCAGATCTAATTCTCATTCCACTAAAAGGTCTTAGGGCTGTAACGTGATTCTGAACAACGCAGCCTCATTACAAAATTTCAGCAATTGCAATTTACTCACACAGATGAGGGCAACAAGCTGCAGGTATGAAATTTAAAAATAAAATCCTGGGAGGGCATAGTGAGAAAGACATCAGTGAGTTTATGGGCTGAGCAGAGTGGTTTATGACACTATGAGGAACAATCGTATAAGTGTCAGACAGTCTGGGACAATCATTTTATCTCCATGTTCACAGCCAACACTTAAAAAACAGCAATGTGTTTTAGTCTTCATTTTGCAGAAAACTTCATGGTAAAATTTGAGTATTTTTTTTGACGTTGCCTATTTATTATTATTATGTTATCATTTTTGAGAAAACTGTGGTCAGTCTGACAGTTAAAGGGACCAAAAAAAATCACAGAGCCGCTCCTATTAAAGGACCAGGGATATTATTATCAACCATTTTTACGGGTTTATTACCAGGCGTAAAAATGTCCACACTCTGGCATGTCTAATGGACAGTGCAGTGCTATCAATCTAGAAAGGCCTGCAGTACCTTGATGTTACAAGCCACTGCCTTTCCGTCGTCTCCTTTGAGCATCAGCTTCATGCCACGGAGGGTGTCCATGGCCTTAGTGAAGCCGCAGTATTCCTGGTACTGAACATAAGCCATGAAGTTCAGATGACCCCCGAAGCTGAATGTATTGAAGTTCTTGTCCAGCATTTCCTCTCTGTAAGGGTCCAGCATTGGGATGTCAACATTTCGCACCTATAAATCAACAAAAATAAAAAAACAGGTTTATAATATAACAAAATGGGCTTTAGGAGATTGAATCTAATGTAATGTATACAGTTATGGCTGTCTTCAGGCAACAGTTTTTTTTTCCCACCATCCTCCTTACGTCACTTGGGAGAGATTAGGAATAGTGCTGAATTAAATGTATTATTAAATTTAACCCTTCATGCAAGGGTTATGCTGAGAACATTACCTTCATTCAAACTATAGAATGTGAATCGTGAAAAGCAAAAACAGAAAGTTGTAGCACCTTGCCAAAAGTCTCGAACACAGCAATGAGGACCTCTTCAGAGGGCCGGTCCGGGAACTGGCTGTCCTTCTGGTTGAACCAGCGGCAGGGAAGCCCCTCTAGGTGGATGGTGTCAGGTCTCTCTCCCGGCAGCGTCTCATTCATGTCCTTGGCGTCACGGAAAAATGAATCCCAGTCGTGACGTGTGGGGAAGTCAATCTTATTCTCTACTGCACGGACCTGAGGAATGAGCGGGAGAACAATGGCTTAAAGTAATGGTGCATTTAGAGGTTGTAGTTATTGGCACTGTTTGATTGAATCAGTTTACATTGGAAAGTGTTTTCACCGATATCAAACAGAGATCAGGGAATTTGAGGTGAGAATGCCTTACCTTCAGCACATCAGTAAATCCACTGAGTTTGATGCTCTTCCCATCCAGGCGGGTTAACAGGCTCTTGACAACACTCTTGTTCTCCACCTCTCCTTCAAAGCGGATGAAGTCCATGGTGCTCTTGGAAATTCGGAGGGCTGAAAACTGCTCTGGAGCCACCATTGCCTTGACCCTCTCCATAACCTCCCAGTTTGAGATGCTCTTGCCTGGGAGCTTAAGCTGGGGCAGTGCCACACTGACGGTTATTTTGGCAATGGGCTTGAGGTACAGGTTGTAGTCAGTAGAGAGGCACACCGCCTCTGTGGTGTCATGGATGATGGTGGTCATAGTTGCAGAAGGGTGGGGATGCTGCAGGAAGTTAAGAGAGACAGAACAGAACTGTTAGGACCTTTTACATTTTGTATTTTGAAATAAAACATGTCCTAAAAGATCTGAAGTCAGTGTCAAGTTTGTTATGGAAGCTGGTGAAAGGAGAACTGAGGCAGTAGCTAATGTCTTATGCAGAACATTTTAATGAAGACTTGTGATATACAAATGGAGTATACAGTGTTTTATTCCTGTCATGTGTGAGGATATAAGGAAATTCCCTGACTTTATCACTTCATCTATTTATTATAATTTATTAGAATCATTGTCATTTTACTGAAATATAAACATAATGAGGCAGTTATGCAAAGGTTATAACACTGGTGTCATAAATTATGATATCAAAGATATGTCTACAAAGTCAAACGCTTTTATCCAAAGCGACGTACAAAAAATATTTTAACGGGGATGGATGGGCGCATGCATCAGCAACTGTCTGTTGGTTGAAAGGTTTGTTATTGGTTTGATTGGCAGCTGGCTCTCTTAATAGTGACCTCTTTTAAATTCTCTATTTGTTCTGATAACTCAGCAGAATCTAGTTCCCACTCTCAGTCTCTTTGCATCATTTCAATAGTTAATATTTAAATCCAACATATGTCTACAATATGGATCTTTGTCCATTTAATTCCACACAACACTTTATACTCTCAACATAATAACACCATGACAACTCATGGATTTCACTGTTTGTGTTTTTCTCTGAAGCTAATTTTCACATATTTTTATTTTCTTGTCCTCTGAGCTTCTGGTCCAACAATGCGTCACCACAGCGCAGGTTTGTCTTCAGAGCTCATCAGAGTGTCTCCATATTTGATTCGCTCTTGTCCTGTTGTTCTTTCTCGAACACACTGAGCGTTTGTGAACACTAACACGGAGGCAAACAGCGCTAGCTCCGGTCCCACACGGCTCTCGACGTGTCGGGTATTCCTCTGAAATCCAGCTCAACTGCAAACCTGATATTAAACGCACGATTGTTTCCTAACAACACGTTAAAAGGCGACAAATCACGTGTCTGGACCGAAAAGATAGCAGAAAAGGTTGACTTACTTCACCCCAGTAGATCCATGGATGCAACACTGGACACCACTTCCGCCTTCAGTGAACTTTGACCTCAGGGGAAGCAGCAATGTAGTGGCGTCATTTCAGAACAGCGACACCATGTGGTACAATCCAGACACGACATGTACAGGGCAAACAGTGTCTTATAATAAACACACGTTAAGTGGAAATTATGATTCTGATAACAAATAGTATTGTTTTATTGTTCTTATTGGAATTTGGATTTATTGACTGTTTTATCAATAACAACATATTTTAATTTAAAACCAAATATGAGTAATTAATACATTCAGGTTTTTGGATAATGAATTGTATTGTTTCACAGAATTAAAGTAAAGATTAAACAATATCCACATTTCATTTGAACGTGTATAACATCAGATGTGCAGGAGAAACACATCTTCTTTGATTTAATGTTGTAAAAACAATAATAAAAAGTAGAGGTTGAATCAGCTGTTAATAATAATAATAAACAAAATCATCTTCAACAGTTCACATTTGTTATTAACGTGAGGCCTGTTGGACACCGTTGGTCTTTGTATGAGGGTCATCATCACTGTGGGTACCATCATGTTGTGAGTGTGAGAGATGCCGATAGATTGGACAAATAATTTGGCACAATTTCCCTGAATAGATGCCAGAGGAATTTACATAACAGTCGTCACTCCCCTCACTATGTATGTAGGTCAGTAGCTGCTGCCTCTGTAGTGACTGACCTACTGCGGGAGGTCGGTGCTCGCACTTCGTTCTGTGCGGACGAGGCATCATCTGATGGAAAAAGTTCCGTATACTCAGCAGGAAACACTGACGAGTCCATCCATTGAACTGTTCTAACCCATTTACAGAGACACAGGCAACACATATGGGTTAAAGACCATATGTGTATTCCTGCTTTCATTCGATTGATTTAAAGAAGAGATTAACCTCCGAGTCACAGCGATGGAAGCTCCTCAGAGCCACAAGAGGTTTGTCAGAGCAGCTGTTTAATCACAAGTGGCATATGTTGGTTTATGAATTACAAGAATCCAAAATGCCGTTTTTTTTACTGACAGGGATTATTGTGCGGATCCAGTGTGATCATCTTGATGTTCATTTGAATAAATGTGGTTGAATAAAGGGAGTACTGGGCCTTAGTGGAGCTACGCACACACACACACACACACACACACACACACACACACAGGTGCATGAACGGGGACCGGCTGTGAACATGTTGCACCCAGTGTCCCATGGGAAGCCTGTGGACAGGAAGCAGTGGATATGCTGTAAATGCTGGACAAAAGCTGGCACAGCAGGACTCCACAACATCAATTATTCAGCACCACCAGACAAGGACAATCCCTCTGGTGTCAGCAGGGACGGACAGATGAAGACGCATACTGCAATTGGGGATTTACAGCAATTTGGTCAAAAAATGGTCAACGACAAATATCTCTCATTCTACTAACTGAACATTTAAGCTGAAGAGAAAGGCGAGTCTGTCTTTTTCGCAAATGATTGCTTTATCATATTAAGGAATGAGACATGATGAAATAAAAGGACACAAATTCACAGTTTTCCACCAAGATGACGCGATGAATTGGGGAAAGAAATGCACAGAATTTACATTTCCCATTTTCATGCAGCTGGAAATGCAGTATCAAAGTTTATCCTTTTTCAACATCAAAAGAGTCAGACACAAAATGTACTGGGATTGGAGTCCAGAGCTACGAAATCTGCTACAAAGGGAACATTCATGAAATCTAGGATCCCTCACTGAGGAAGAAAAGTTCACATATTCAGGGAAGAACAGTTTAAAAAGCCAGTGTGCTCCTCGGCTCACACATACAGCATATTCAAGTCCAGACTCTTAGATTCACAGAGGACACAGACGTGGTTAATAGGGACACTATAGAATGTATATTCAGTATCATACAAAGCAGGTTGTGTGTTTGCATATTTGCTGTCAAACTGATCAGTGTCACGCTGGGTGTTTAATTGAGTGGTCTGCTCAACCTTTGACCTGAACTGAATATCATTCATATTCCATCTCTGGGGACTGGTCAAGTTGAGATTCTACAGGAAATATAGAACCTGTGACATCACTTTCTCCACCATGTTGCGTTTATTTGTTTGTGCCTGGGATTATGGAAATATTGTAGGCGTGGTCCAGTGAATAACCAATTCATTTCTGTGGAGCAGAAAAGAATTTAACATTGAGAGATGTTGCAGGTATTTCTTTTTTTACATTGATGTTGATTTCTCAAAATATAATTCATGGATCATAATTCAAGTAAATCTGAATGTAGTGAATTTAAATTAAATTAAATTCAACAAGGGGACTGTGGGCCATGGCGGAAGTCGGCACTCTTTTGCGTGCCCTTGCAGTATTTTTAGATTGATGATAGTCAAATTAGCAGAATACATGTTGTGTAAACACTGTAAAACACTGCAGCTGACCATCAGGGACCCATGACAATAACCCAGACCCCTAAAAAAAGCCACAGAACAATACATGAACCCGACTCTGAGGAATTGAGGTACATCATGTTCAGTAGAAAAGGTATATAAACAGCGTTAGCACCCCTTATGCTTGTTGAATTGTAGTGTGTAGCTGATCAGTGCCTGTATGTAAATAACTGGATCCAACTAAATCCATGGCAGCCTGGAAATGGTCCGTGAGTACCGATTAACAGACGTGAAAGGTATAGAATTATTTCAGTCTTCTGTGGACTGATAGATTACAAAAGGCTGCCATGGTTTCAGTTGACTGGATCTCCTCCAGTTACTGTTATCTTCAAAGTGACAAGTGCGAACATGAAGACAGTACACGGCTGTTTGGACACAAATGAATGGTGGTTACAAGTGTTTAAATATTGAACATTCACATTAAAGAAATATACTTTAAAAAAATCCAGCACCATCCGTTCAGAGGAGGTTGAAGAATATAGAAAATGAGCTCTAGAAATATATTAGTTTACTCTTCAAACAAAAAAAATCACAATTGTGGATAAAACTGTGATGATAAACCAAGTGCTACTCTCAATCCCTCCATTCTGTGAGTCAGAGCATAAATGAAAACTTACAAAAAAAATCCTTCCCAGTGCTTTTGAATGTGTGTGAACATTGTTGTGGTGAAATTATAAAAAAGTGTGTGTAATATTTGCTACGTGCCCTAAATCAGAACCTAAAAATAATGTGGAAAACACCATGTACACAAAAATCGATATTTCTCCGTGTGTCATGAAGAAAAAAAAAAATTAGTGGTCAACATAAATCTAAAAACTGCAATAGGAACCAAAATAAAATATATATATTTCTTAGAAAAAATATTTGATTATTCTCTTAAAAACGTTTTGAAAGAAGACTTTAAAAACAGCTTGACGCTACATTAGGATGTGTACTATTCATTTCTGTGTCTCCTGGTCTGACCTATCAGATTATAAACGTTATCCTGTAAATTAAAAAGTTGTCAAACCGGTTTAAAAGTTGTGTCAAATTCATCCAAACAGGTTGGACAGTGGCCGGGTGCGGAGGGGACTGCTGGGCAGCTCCTCTCCTCGCCCCACCTCCCCCGCGTCCCTGAAGGAGGCGCTGTGGATGATCTGAGCCCTGTGGCGCCCGCGGTGCAGCCGCGCATTCAGCCGGCTCAGAGACGACTTCCTCTCTATGCCCCCTTTAGTCTTCCCGGCCTCCTCCTCCGCCGCCGCCTCGGCCGGTGGGTTCAGCAGCCGCAGCGGGTTCAGGTTGCTCTGGAGGACTCGGGCAAACCTCCAGCCGCGCCCCCTTCCGCTGCTGCTTCCGCCAGCTGCGTTTTCGCTGTCTGACTCCGTCCCCGGTGAGGTGACCACTCCCTCCTCCTGCAGATTGGCGGCCAGTGGCGGGGGCAGGTACTGGATGGCTCGCCTCCCACTGTAGTCTCGAGTCTCGGGGTCCGCCTCCCAGTCTGACAGCAATACACGGACCACCTGTCAGGCACCAAACACAGGCAGGGGAAATTCAAACAGCGGAGTCACGTTATCTGGTGTTCTTCATGACACCCAACTCCCACCACCCACCTGTGTGTGTCCGTGCATGGCCGCCAGGTGCAGCGGCGTGTACCCAGCGCTCGACCTCGCGTTCACGTTCACCGGTGTAGCGCTCTCCTTGGCAAAGGCCAGCAGCTGGGAGACCAGCTCGGCTTTGCCCTGCTTGGCCGCCCAGTGGAGGCAGGTGAAGCCCGTCACAAAGTCCCTCTTGGCCACGAGGCTGGGCTCCACAGAGAGCAGGGGCTGCAGGCTCTCCCACTGGCCGTCCGAGGCACACAGCATCCACTCGTGCTCCAGAGGGTCCAGGGTCACCGAGGCGCAGTCTTCATCGGTGGCCGAGGAGAGGATTGATATGGAGTCGCCGTCGCTTCGCATGGAGTCCCGGAGGCGAGAGCCGCGGTTGATCAGGGACCTGCGGACCTGCGAAGGGAAGAGGGGAATTAAAGCGGCTTGTTTTGTGTCAAAAAACAGATAGAGATACAGATTGGAATTACAGGTCATTCATTAATTTATGATCACGCCCAAATGGTGTTTTCCATCAGCTTGTGAGAGGCTGTCCTCTGTTTAGTATGAAAAAGCAGAGCACTCATTTGTAAAGTCTTCTCTGATACATCATGCCACCTTCAACCTTATTAAACCCTCCAGTACTTAATTTACGTAAAGCTGCTCACAAACAATCATACAAACCAACCAACAACTTATTTGTGTTATTGTACCTGTGGAGAGCTGCTCATCATCAGCTCGATGAAGTTTCTGCGACTTCCCTTGGGGGTGTTGATATCTCCGATGGGGTCCAACCCCTCCAAGGTTCTGTCCTCTGACAGGCAGCTGGTCAGCATGGCCCTCTGGGAGCCTCTGGACACTCTTCGTGCCCCTCTCACCTGCTGGCTGTGAGACCACCCAGGGTGAGCAGGGTCCAGATCTGACACCCCGATGATCGGGGCCGACTCTCGCCTCCTCCTGTCCCTCATCTTCACCTCCCCTCTCCCAGTGGAGGTTGGAGTGCCCGTGTTGACCTTTATCTGGGAGGAAGCTGGGGGCTGCTGGTTGCCATTTGACTGTCTGTCATTGTCCAGGTCTTCCCCACTTGGTAATCCTGGGAACGTGGTGGAAATGTCACTGTCTGTTTTCATGAATAAATATTTGATCCTTATTTGCATCAACTCTTTGGTTTGTCGCACAGCATAGTTTTAGATCGATAGATTGATAGATAGACAGGTACTAGGTACTTCAAGATCATAATAAAATCATACAACATGGAATTAATGCTTAGACCAATGTACATTTTGAGATAATATATATTTATCGCATGAAGCTGGTGAATCAGTCCCTTATGGAAACATTCATGTCCATATGACCCAGCCCTTTATTATTATTATCCGGAATTTCAGTAGCTTTCAATGTTTGGCCTTGAAGAGGTCACAATTAAAACAAATTAATTAGCAATGGCACTTTTGCAGCAATTTGGCCAAAACCAATTCAGAACAAAGGCCAAAGCCCAGGCAGCCAACTTGCCAGTGTCAATCAATCAGCTGCATGAAGCATTAACATTAGTAAACAGAGGACAGACACACGAACATGGCAGTAACCTCACGTATGTGCGACCTGTGCAGCAGTTGTTGTGGTGTAAACATAAACAGGATGCTGGAGAACAACAGTGACACAAAGGCAGCCTCTCCGCTCCCTCACCTGTTTGGAGCGTGTTCCCACGGTGCTCCTCTGCCTGCGGGATGTTCCCGTTGCACTCCGCTCGCTCGGATCCGCCTGCGTCCTCTCTCATCGCCGCCTCCTCGGCGCTGCCCTCCGCGTGCAAACACACGAATTTCACGCCGTCCTCCACCTGCACGAAGCCCACGCTGTCCACGACGCGCCTCAGCACCTCGCGATCCTCCCCTTCCTCCGGCTGGTCATCCCCCCCGAGCAGCTCGGATCGTGATAGGAAATGATCGATCAGCTCCATCTGTTGGACCCTCCCTCCTCTCTCCATCAGGAACTCCTGCACGGCTCGCTCCGTGCACCGCGCCGCCATCATCGCGCCGGACGCAGCGCAAGGAGGATGGAGGTTGCACCAGCTGGATTTAAAATGACTCCATGTTTATTCTGCTGTCATTTCACTGAGGTCAGTGACGACAGCATCCTCCTCTCTCCGGCCTCCTCCTCTCCTCCATGCAGGAGCATCAGTCTCGGGCTCCGGCAGGGGGCGCACTTCGCTGGAGCTCACTCCCACCAAGGCAAAAAACTATGTTGCGTCCTAGTGCTCCTCGTAAACACCGACTTCTGACTGTTTATACTGTGCGTATTTTGTGTGTATGTTTCGAAAAAAAAGATTATTTAATCGTTAACTGTGGCAAAATGTTTGTGGAACGATCTTGAATGATGTTCTCCTAACTTTGCACTTCTACTGGCAACTATCTTTCTTTGTTCACTGAACACGACATAAAACAATAAATATTGATATTACAATATTTGATTGATTTCACAATTTACTCATATAAACTCAATTTCAAGCTAAAACTAAGAAATATATTGAACTACATATCGTCTCTCTTTATGGGAAAAAATCTGTAAACAGCCACACAATAAATTGCTCCAAAGTCCAGGAAAACACAAATCAAACAGATTAAATATGTATGTCACAAAAGAATTCAACTAACATGGTGAAATAATTAATTCTGATGTAATGAGAGTGGTCCGTCTTATAAGGGATTTACATTTTTCCGGCAGTAGGCAACGTACCTTGAAAGCAACTGGGAGAATCAAGTTGAGCCGTACCATTATACAACAGAGGGGGGAGGAACTTGAACTGTTAGTAAGTATAGATATTGCTTGAATATAAATTCCGATAACTGTGGTTGATCCTATCCGAAAATTAAGCGATACAATGATGCGTTTTTTCTCTTTTTTCCAGTGCATACGTTGTCAGTTTTAAAGCTCATTTAAATACTAAATATTACCCTTCGCACCTGCATTGTTCTGGTTGGTGCGGTCTGTCCAGTTGTCGACTGTGAGGCGGCTCGTCCTGGTCACAGTGGAGAAAAAGACTTTGGTCTTCATTTAGTTTAATTTCCCCGAGACTCTCTCCGGACTCATTGTGTATCAAACCATGGCTTCTTCGGATGTTGCTCGGCAGCCGGTTTGTATTTTCCCTCCTTGTGGTTGACAGATGACTCAGTTCTTGACAGTGGGGCAGGGAGTGTCCACCGCTAACGTTGTGTTAGCCCCAGCTAGCTTGCTGGACAGCTTCTGTCTGTGAAGTTATTACCAGAAGGCATTTCCGGTGATATCACGTTTATAACACACGTCGACGGACTCCCTTGGTAACAGGCGGGTCAAATCACCTGCTATGTATTTATTAGCGGGTTCTGCACAATACATTACACCAAATATAATCGTATGCTGGTGAAGCAGTTAGCACTAAGTTGCTAACTCTACATTAGCCAACTTAAGGCAAAAGTTTCAGAGAACACTTGTGTTATGCTGTTGTTACCGAATCAGCCCAGATATGTAGCTCCTGCACGTTATTCATGGAGTGAGTAAAACCAAACACCGCAGCTCCATGAACGTCACTAAATCGCCTCTAATATGAATGAAGTATGGAGGACATACATTCCAACCTGGGAGTCTGACCAGGAATGAACACAAACCCCTACACTTGATAGTAGTTCTATTTATCTGAAGCCCCTTGTAATTATAAATTGATTATTAGTAGTAACTCTTAGTGAAAGTCAATCATTATTTATAATAGGGATCTAACCTGTCAGTTAGCGCTTATAACAATGCTTAGATTGGGTAAGTGAACACAGCTCAAGAGTTTTAATTTTGTTATTTACAAAGGATAAAGCAGTCCGACCCCTCTCCCTGGACGGCCATGTGGGTTTCGACAGCCTTCCAGATCAGCTTGTCAACAAGTCCATCTGCCAGGGCTTCTGCTTCAATATTCTCTGCATTGGTACATATACTTCACACACACTCTGACCACAATGGCAATGGTTTAAAACTCTGTATCAGTCTGGTAAATTTGACTCATGACTCTTTCCGTCTCTAGGTGAGACCGGTATTGGAAAGTCCACTCTAATGGATACTCTCTTCAATACCAACTTTGAGAATTTTGAGTCATCCCACTTTGAGCCTCAGGTGAAGCTGAGGGCTCAGACCTACGACCTGCAGGAGAGTAATGTCAGACTGCGCCTCACTGTGGTCAACACTGTTGGCTTTGGAGACCAAATGAACAAGCAAGAGAGGTAAACAAAGAAATTTTGATGAATTTGATTGAATCATTATTTTGGCACACATCCTGTTTTGGATGTTCACTAATCTGTGTTTACGTCACTGATCTGTTTTTTGTGTCTTTCCTGAAGTTATCAGCCAGTGGTGGACTACATCGACAGACAATTTGAGAGTTATCTGCAGGAGGAGCTGAAGATCAAGCGTTCTCTGCACAACTACCATGACTCGCGAGTCCATGCCTGCCTTTACTTTATCTCCCCCTCAGGTCATTCCCTAAAATCCCTGGACCTGGTCACAATGAAGAAACTGGACAGCAAGGTAGGAGAAGAATGACTTTTTCTCTATTTATATCAAACTGGATGGACTTTTATTCTTATTCATTTTGTTGTATTTCAAAAGAGCAATTTAGAATTAGAATGTACTGTGTGTCCCAGATGTCTGGGGTAGTAATTATTTTAATAAATGTTTAAGTTGAAGGTATTTCTGAGAGCAGGATGGCTGTGGACAGAATCTCTGTGAATAGCATTAAATGTGTGAATGCACAGACGTGAATTCAGTTGGCAGTGACTCAAGCAGCTCTGATTCATGAGATTCCTGAGTCCAGACTACCCAGGTGTGCTGCATAGCTGCGAAGGTCAAAGCTCCACCCTTCGACTTCCAAAAACAAAAAAAAACCTCAACCAGCAACACAAGACTACAAAGACAGAGCCAACTCCCTGGGCCCGAACCCTCCTTATAGAAGAATACCTAAATACAATCATTAAAGGCTGCGTAATCATACCCTCAGTATGAATGGGGAGCCTAACCGAAGCATAGTATTAAACTTAACTATGATCGAACAAAGCAACCATGTACTTGAAGGACTTGTAAATGTTGACTGATTTTGTGGTAAAATCTTTTTTTTTTTTTTCAATCAATAAAAATCCTTCATAGCTGCATGGGATTTGGCGTAGAAAGCAATCTACATGCATCGAGTACTACTTTGTGTTTCATTGTGGGATCCCTTCAGATTTGAATTATGCAAATATACTTGAATTACTAATTATACAGTGGAATTACTGAAGTGGATAGTTGAGATTCAGTCTGGATGCCAAAGTGTCAATGTGCCAGACACTGAACCTCAAATTACCCTGACTGACACCCAATGATGTTTGCTAGAAAAAACACAGAGTGCTGTATGTGTGGGTGATGGAGTTGAATCATGAGGACAAGAGAAGTGCTTTATAAATTCAGTCCATTAACCATTTGTGTATGAAGGGCTATGCGCAAGTCTTTTTTTCTGTCTCTCTGTTCAAAGTGGTTTACTATCCAACTGCCTGAATCCCTCCCGTCTATCTCTCCTAAAGTGGAAAGTGGTCAGAAACTTTCCCATGCTCCCTGTGTGTTGCTTGATGTGTTTGTGTGATTTCACTGCTCCGGAGTGTCAGTCGCCCTGGATTTGCGTGTGAATGGAGCCGAAAAAGCAGTGGAATGCTGTAATCACAGTTGCTCACACACACTCGAGTTGTCCCTTTGTGCCACTGTACAGATCGAAACAGAGTAAGAGTCGTGCGTTGAATGGGCTCCGCTGACAGAGAGTGACGGTCTGCTTCTCAGACAGCTGCTGGAATAGATCTCCTGGCATTGTTTTGTTTTCTCTGCTGGGATCAGTGTGCATTTGTTTGTACTGGTGTGTGTGGTCTGGCCCAGGAACTTGTCTAGTGACAGCAGCTCATTCCAGGCCTCTCGCTCTGGTACGACAAGATGACATACAGGCAGGAATGTGGGATGACTTGGACACAAGAGTAGGCTGCTGGACCAGAAATAGCTTCAGTAAACTTGGTTTATATAAGACTTATCTAAAAATGGTTTGAAATGAAGTTTTTGTTTCATAGAATTTTATAGCCACATATATATATTTTTTATTGAAAAATGTTTACTGTCTGCACATTTTTCATGGCAGTCTGGTCAGAGAGACTGTTAATAATACATTAATAATGTTATACAGTGAATTTAATTGAACTTAAACTGTGATTTAATTGCATCTTGTTTCTTTCTTTCGTATTCTTACTTTTTTCTAATTTAACAGTCAATAAAACTTTTCTGAAGCCTGTATATTTGCAGTCGAGGAAGGAAAATGTGTTCTTAAACATGTGTACCTTCTTGTTGTAGGTGAACATCATCCCAGTGATCGCCAAAGCTGACACCATCAGTAAGAGTGAGCTGCACAAGTTCAAGATTAAAATCATGAGCGAGCTGGTGAGCAACGGCGTCCAGATCTATCAGTTCCCTCTGGATGATGAGACTGTAGCCAAAGTCAACACCACTATGAATGTAAGAGGACCCAAACACAATCCCCGGGAATAGCCCCCAGTACTCTCAAATACAGTTATTAATTAATCTAGGATGGAGTTGGCATAAAGGACAGTTGGAACCTAATAATTGTATAAATGTAAGTGTTCCAGAAAATAAACTTATTCAGCCTGCTTTTATTTTTCTGTTGTAGGGTCATTTGCCGTTTGCTGTTGTCGGCAGCACAGAGGAAGTCTGCGTTGGCAATAAGATGGTGAAGGCTCGTCAGTACCCCTGGGGCGTAGTACAAGGTTAGATGGATTTCTGTGTTGATTGACGCATTACATTGAAACATGTATTTTTCATTCCACTTGAAAAACTCTGACTTGTGTTTCAGTGGAGAACGAGAATCACTGCGACTTTGTGAAGCTGAGGGAGATGCTGATCTGTGTGAACATGGAGGACCTCAGAGAACAGACCCACACCAGACACTACGAGCTCTACAGACGCTGCAAGCTGGAGGAGATGGGGTTCAAAGACACAGACCCGGAGTGCAAACCCGTCAGGTGTGCAGCAAACTCACAAATGCACAACGCAAAACACACAACTCACGTGACTCGGAATCAACCTTTGTGAAATATGTGTAACAAGTGTTTGTGTGCAGTTTGCAGCAAACGTACGAGGCCAAGCGTCAGGAGTTCCTGGTGGAGCTGCAGAGGAGAGAGGACGAAATGAGGCAGATGTTTGTGCAGAGGGTGAAGGAGAAGGAGGGCGAGCTGAAGGAGGCTGAGAGAGAGGTTATTTACACACACACAGAAACTACAGTTTGTGTAACCAGCATGTTTCACGTAGGTTGGATGAGCTGTTGTCCAAAAATTCAAAAGACAGTCTGACATTGCTTCTTTTATTCAGACTGTACCTTTCAGATAAAAGGCCATTCAAAGTATTTTGCAGAGAATATTCTAATGGACTATTTGCGTTCTTCAACCTAACCTTGTTCTCTGGTGTTGTATGTGTGTTTTAGCTGCAAAGCCGCTTTGAGCAGCTGAAGCGCATCCATGCAGACGAGAAAGCAGCCTTGGAGGAGAAGAAGAGACACCTCGAGGACGACCAGAGTTCCTTCAGTAAGAGACGAGCTGCTGCTCAGCTCCTGCAGGCCCAGAGTCTCACTGTCAACGGCAAGAAGGACAAGGACCGCAAGAAGTAAGACAATGAAGATTGTATTTAATGGGTTTATTTCAGATCTTTGTTGTTTCTGATGTTGAGTCAGGGGGTTTGATGCCTATTGTGCTTTTTTATCATTTCTTTTTGCATGTGTCAGGAGAAAGAAAGAAAACAGAAATCTATTAATGGATGTTGATTCTCAGCTAAACTGATCTGCCTGCATCTGCCCCTCTTCTTTCTTTCAGTTCTGGCTTCATGTAAAGAATCCCAAGTACACTCCACTGCGACCAGTACAACCAGTGGCATTCTGCCCAGATCCTTTCCAGCCCTTTGAGGCCAGTCTCACACACTAACCAGGGAAACCCCACACAAACCAGCAGTGTGTGAGTTTGTTTTTGTGCCAAAGTTTATTGACTCTATCCAAGAATCAAGTGTACACTTTCCCCAATGGTATTTGTAATCCTCTTTGTGCTTGTTATACCTCTTTGTGGAATATTTTATATTTATCCTTTTTTATATGAAACATTTATTTCCCATATACCTCCCTTTTTGCCCAGACTGAGGGACACCTCAGTGGATTCATCCTCACACAGCCTCCTCACTAAATGATGCACACAGTTCAGAAGAGATAAATAGGTACAAATACTACAGTCTGAGGGACCTCATCACTTACATTTGATCTGTTTCTATGTTTGATCTAAAGACTCATCGTGTATGGTGATGCACTAAACTAGTCTTGTGACTTTCTTAAAATGAGCGTTTGTAACATAGTGTAACATGCGTGTAATTTATTGAAGAGCCCTTCTCAGATATTCACATCATCAGTTAAATTTCATTTGTTAATCTCCAGGTCTAAAAGACTGCAAATGTCTTTTTTTCAAAAAGTAAGTTGAAGTGGCAGTTTTCCATAATACAACCAAGTTGAAATCAAATGTAGGACAATGGTTAAAGCTTGAACAGGAGAGGATACAAATCCTTATATTTTTAAAGATTAGGGAAAGTAAAATCTCTTTCTAAATTTACCGTATATACACTTACCTCCATTTCTTCTTCAGATGTCATGTTTCCAATCCTCTTGTTCTGTCAGGCACAAAAGGAAAGATTATTATTTAATAGCTATAGTAAATAAACCCACCATCAGCAATGACACCATGTCAACCATTGCAGTGGTAATCAAGTAAATGATTTCAAATGTATTAAGCTACATTTATTACAAGTGAACCAATTAGTGTAATTAACCCATGTGTTGGGATTCATCATGAAGCCAGAGGCTGATTCTACATGGAAGCCTCATCGCCACCGATAAACATGGTCTGTCAAAGTTTCACTGAGTGAGAATTAAAACTAGAAAACAGTTATATAAACATGCACAGTGCTGCCACTGCACCGACAAAAATATATTGAAGATATGCTGTGCCATAAAATGTCAAACATCAATTCAATAGATCTGTAGATTAATCCTGCAACATTTTCCATTCAGTGTCTGGAAGGGCTGAAGTTGTTTCCCTGATGTTTTCTGAAGCTTTATAAAGTACATTACAGCAGCAGAGCAGTTTTTATAAGCAGGGTCACAGGGCATTATACTTACCTTACTTCCTTTTCCGTATATTGGTTTACATCTCCTTGATGCTCTAATAGCCTTTTTAATCTGGCTACCACCAGCATTACAACGTGTCACTCCTGTGGCCGTTCCAAAGGGAAAGATTTATTTCTGAGTGTTGATCTCCTCCCATCCAGTCACAGGTCTCTAGAAGGAAGTACAAGTTACAACATATTTATATTTTTATACATATATATGTGGTTCGACTTGCTCTCTTACTGTTTCTGCTGACACAAACAGTTGAAAGTTTGCAAACCAGTCTGTCTAAAAAGAGCTGACTTGTGGGGAAAAAAGACATATCAAGCCAGTGTTTCCTGGGGGAGTTGAGGAAGAGCGGGAGGAAGCACTTGCAACTTTATTTTAAGCTTGTTTTTTTATATTCACGTCTCTCTGGAGTCACGATTAGACAGGGTTTCACACCTCGCAGCCTTTTTACCGAACAGTGAACCAGGGGCTGGTTTGAGTGATTTCCACACTTACTCACAATCACTGCCACTTTATATTCACACTTGTGCTTGAGATGTGTTAGTGCCTTACCTGTGTGAAATGACTTAGAATTAAACATATCCACTTTGACATCCAGGGGAACACACAGATTCCTGATGGACACACATATATACTACACTTGTATTTAAGGAATAAACAGTGTTATTTGGGAGCCTGCTTTTTTTTCCTTCTTTCTAAATAAAACTTTGTATTTTTGTCATGACACACACTGCCTGCCCTGTCTGGTTCTTTGCCTGAGGATGCTATCAGACACCAGCAATAAGAAACGATTGCACAGAAACACATGTTTTCTCAAGTCCCAGACATTTACAGAAATGTGTTTTGGTGACAATGAACAGCAGAAATGACAGGAAATAAGAGGACAGAGAGAGTAATGAAAGTTGAACCAGGGCAGGGTTCAGGGCTCAGCTGACCCAGAATCAACTACAGTACAAACTTTATCAAGGTTTGTTTTGGTGTATACATTAAAAAAGGGTTAAACAACATAGGAGGTAAGAGAATAACGGCTTACCGGGGAGTAAAGACAGCACAGCATCTTCCCTCCCACACAGGGACGGCTCTGCACTGTTGGGTAGAGGTCTTGTTCCCTGCAGTGTCTTACCCTCTGGCTCTGATGCCCTTGATGTGACTGTGGCGCACAGACAGGTAGATAGACAGGTCTGGCGTAAAGCCGAGGAATGCTGATCGATTCCCCGCAGGAGCCTGCAGCACCTTGTTGGGTGGGAAGAAAACCCCGTGGGGAACCATTACAGCGAGACAAACTGTGGAGAAAGTGTGTACGTGTGTATATGTGTGCAAAGACACCTCAACTCACCCTCTGGGCGGTTCAGATATTGGATGCAAATCGAGTTTCCACCTCTTTTTTCCCCCCTGCACAGCAGAAATCAGGAGAAAATCTAAATTAGCTGTTGCCTCCTGCTCATCTTCAATATGCTAGTTAGTCTGTATGTCTGAGTCAAGAGTGTACTTACATCCCAGATAACTCACACTCCTGCACTGGCACGCTGTCACATGCGCGCACACACACACACCTTGTCACCTTTTGCCACTCACTCTAAATGCAAATGGGGGGTGATGGTTGGGAGACAGGCCCGGCTGGCGGAGAGATGAGGTTGTCATGCGATGGGGGTGCGGCGGTGGCGACACGCTGAAATTACCAATTACGCACTTTGGCCATGCTGCTGGTTGGCTGGAGAGACGGAGGGAGACAGAGAGGGCGGGAGGAGGATGGAGAACAAAGGATGTGATGGAATAATGAACAGACAGCAGGAAGTGTCAGGATCACACAGATAATAATACGCACTGTCAGATAACCTCACCTGGAGTGTAGCTCATAATGACGCAGCGAGGGTGAATCATTTGAATTAGAACAGAATGCAATATGACACTCGGGCTGAATCATCTGGGGGACAAGTGTAAAATCCTAATGAGCTACAAAGTGTCAAGTCAATCCGCGGAGGCAATAAAAAGACAGAAATTTGGTTTTAAAACAAAGGCATTTATTGCGAAAAATGCACTTGACATGAAAAAAAAAACAATCAAATCAACCACGGGTCATCAGTACAAGACGATGTATAATGATCACATGGTAGAGCGCGCTGGGCACGATCAGCGCAGAGCATGACTTCGATGGCACAAAAGGCCTATAAATATTCTGCACAATATAGAATTATATATATACTTTCTTCTTGTTTCTCTCAGTTTTCTCGTTTGCTGCTCCGCTGTTCTCCAACAAACCGACTCCGGAGGCCCAAGCCCCGCCGCACTTGATCGTAAAAGTTTCCTTTTTTTTTTCTGTAAAGAGCTACATACAGAGGCTCCTGTCCCTCTCGCACGCACACGCACGCACACACGTATCCATAGGAACAAATATGGCTGACATCTAATTCAAGATGGCTGGGCGAGTGCTCTGGCTTCCTGGAAGGACGAGGACAGCAAGTTTCAAAATGTCCACTGAAAAGAAACAAACTGAAAAGAACAAAACAAAACAAAACAAAACAAACAAAAAAAAACGCGGCTGTGCAATGACGTGCTGTGTCCACATCCAGCGGGAACTAGCGCCGCTGTCATCGGCTTGTTCGCGTGTTCCAAGCCGACACCATGAGCACTCGAGTGGGATTTACAACCAGGAAGCTGAGGCCAAAAGACAAGCTCACGTCACGTAAACAATAAAAACACATAGAAGAAAAACACGAGTGAAACCTTATGTAAAGTGACCACTGTGCAGTGGCTGTATTCCTGATGTTTTGACTCTTTTAAATGCTCCTCCTCCTCCTCACAGCATCAACCTCGTCACAAGAAAATAAAAAAAGAAAAAAAGAAAACACAGTCGAGACCCGTTCACCTCCGACACAGATGAGGACTTGTGCTTAAGTTGGACTCAGTAGAAATGAGAGTCCTCTGTTCAGCGGCCGTATAAACACACGGAGGAAAGCTCAAGCTCGCTCAAGCTGCTCTGGGACCTGCTGGTTTTCAATCGTTGAGTCGAGCAAAAAGAAAACTAAAACGACAACCAGCAGGATCATCGAATCGACGAAGGACTGGCTGCTGCGTTTGTGTGTGTGTTTTGGCATTTGTAGGCACTAGGGTTTGACTGTTATGCTTTTCACTCCTCCATGTTTTTGTTTACTTTCTTTCACTGGGGATCAGAGTTTCATTATTTACTGAATACAAATGTCCGCTCGTTGGGAAGTTTCCTGTGGCACTTGTGCTTGTGATTTATCATCTGTGCTTTATCGGCTGTGTCCAAAATCACTCTATACTTTTTTGTAGTGCTGTCCCAATGTCTGGTCAAATGATGTGTACCCTATAAAGTGCTTGCATTGTATCCCACAATGCATCATCAAAAGTAGAGCATAAGGAACAGATGTACCATCATGCATTGTGCTGTGCTCAAAATTTGGCATGAGAAGCTGAAGTTGTGTGGTATTGTAATCGTATTTTAATTTGCTGATTAGCTTAATTCATAGTCCTCGAAGTCCAGAGGGTGATTTGGGACACAGCCACCGTCTTTATCCAGGCTGTCTCACAAGTGCTTTTATACACAGACTCTTCTCACTTGGTTAGGATTTGATTACAATGAGACCAACGTGTGCTCAGCCTGTGAGCGAGCCTCACCCGTGTGCACAGGGCAGGTGGCAGTTTGTGCTTTGTTCGGGGCCCCGTTTAAAAAAGAAAAACATGGGAGGAAATGCACTGCCGCCCTATAACTGTTCTTTTATTGCCACACACGCACACACTGAGTAAGTCGAGCGTTTGAGTTCCGCTGTGCTTCTATCTCCAGAAAAATAAAGGTAGATGGTTGTGGCTGGATGTAAACTAGACGAGGCCGAATGCACTCGAACACACCGAGGAACGTAGAAATTCACGAAGCAGGCTAAATATACACCGGCTGAAGCCGTACAAAAATACTTGTTAGAGGTCGAGCAGGTGAGGAGGAAAAGTCGTCAAAGTTTGGCAGTCGCGTGATGAAAAATGTGTCCCCCTGCCCCCGGACTCACAGGGAGGTTTCCTGCCCCGACTGTACATTCTTCCACAGGCATCAAAACTGCACATTTGGATCGACAATATTGCTGAAAAACAAACTGTCAACAGTGTCTCCAGAACGGGCTGAGGAATTGAAGGAAGAGGAATTGCTCAGCGATGATTCTCTTCCTACAGGGATGCGTGCCAGCGTGAAAGAAAAATGTGCTTTCTCTAAAAACGGCTGAAAAGTAACAATGGAAATCCCTTTTGTCAAATAAGTGTAAAATACTGGGTGGGTCAACATGTTGGTTCAGATATAATCAAGTGCATTTCTTTGTCTCTAATTCCATTTTCAAGTTAAAAACACATCTCTATAAATACAAATCCATTAGTAGTATTGGCGTCACTCTCCATCTCCGTACATTCAGCAAAACCAGTTCTCTCAGGTCAATGCGGCTGCAAGAGCTTTACGAAGAAATGCAAAATAAAAATGGCTGTAGAAATTTTATATAAGATATATATATATATATATATATAAATAGAAAAAAAATGAATCATTTAAGTCTTATTTTACTTTTTGCACTGACTGATTTTTAAAATGAAAAAAAAAAAAAAATGTAAAAAAAAATCCTGTGACCGTCCATCACAGCATGGCTAGTTTGGGACAACATCTATTTCAACAAATACAAAAAAACATAATAATGCTACATGCATTTAACACATATCCAAAGGAAACACATGTGCTTGTTGTCACAAACTAGACACAGATATGTGCTTACAATGATCACGGCTCACACGCTTGCCCCATCAACTGGCGGTAAAGTTAACCGAACGCAGCACCCGAATTCAAGTTCTGAGGTCTCAGCGGAAAAGCAGAGCTAATGCCTTTTTTTGTGCTAATGTTTGCTGGTGGATGATGCCGAGGGGGGGGGGGTCTGTGTGCCTTCAGTAGTCAACGTCACGAGCCGGCGCAGCGAGGTGGACGACGACCAGAACGCTGTTGCCAGGCCGACGAGTGGAAAAGCCGCCCAGCTTCCTGTGTGGCTGGGCTGGTCGAAGCTGGAGCGAGCTCTCCCGTGTGCATGTGTGTGTGTGTGTTTGAAAATAGGTTGGACCTGTATGGGTTTCTGTAAACTAGTAGGCAGGCTGAGTCAGCGGCTTCCTTTGAACCGAAGCTTCGCTGGTCATAAACGTCTGTCGCACATTGAATGTTTTTACTCTTTTATTCGACACAATTGTGTTTTTAAGTTATATTTCGGCTTTTTTTCTTGTGTGTTTGAATTGGGTGCACTTCATAGCTTTTTCTACAAGTGCTATTTAAATAAAAATATTATTATTGTCAATAAAACTAATGTTGCTTTGTTACAGCATTAAATATGTTTTCATTTCATGTAAAAAAAAAAAAAAGGTTTGAAAACCAAAAAACAATATCCTCTTTATTTCATTTTTTTTTTCCTAGGGCTAACGTCTTTTTTAAGGCCACATTTAATAAAACTAATATCTGCCCAATGCTTGTGTGCGTCTGTGTGACCTGGAAGCCTGTTTGTGTGTGGTGTGACAGTGTGTGTGTGTGTGTGTGTGTTCTTTTGTCCACTTTTTCCAGTTCAGAAGCTCTCGACGAAGCTGCTGGGAAACAGCCCGGTCTGGCCCGTCCTCTGCAGCGTGCCTTTGTACCAGCCGTCCTCCCGCTTCTTGTGGACGAACACCACATCTCCTTCCCGCAGCTCGATCTCCGCCTCGCTCTGCGGGGGGTAGGGCACCACCACTCGATACCTGCCGCAACACACAGGCGCAGAGCAAGCCGCCCGAGAGAATTCAATCAGTGCACGTGTCAGAGGACAGCTTAGTAAAGACCGAGGTGTGGACGGCTAAGGAAACGTTGTCGAGAAATAAATAAATACAAATCTGGATCTAGTGAATTGTTCTCGTTTCTGTGGGCCTTGAATTTCATATGCATTCCCGCCAGATTTCTAAATTCGACTACTTCAACTGGGCTTGGATACAAAATGTTGAAAAGCTCGCCCTCAGCCCTGTCCTGTGTTATATCTGGAGCTGTTGGTGCATGGCCGATGTTATCCTAACTGTTGCGTCTGTGTTTTGGTGGTGAACCACTGACCCACTGGGTTTGATTTGTACCAAATATTGGCAAGAAAACATGGATTTCTCTCTCACTTCAACTGTAAGAAAAATAAAACATTACATGCCTTCACTCTACTTCTGTTGTGCAATCCATCAAAAGGTGTTTTTACACCATGTTTGTTACCCTAATTATCTGCCAACAGATGGAACACTTCTACTGAGGATATCAGTTTCTTAAAACGTGGTCATTTACCCCACCCCTCCCCACCCCTCCATCTGCATCGTGGTGAGTGGACAATTAGTGAATTTACATTTTATGTGGTTAATGTGAGGGATAAGGTTTTGTCTTAGCTGCACACAATCAGAGTCAGATTTATTTCACCAAGTATGCACACACAAACAAGGAATCTGACTCTGGTTTTCCGTTGCTCCGGGGGAAGAAAGTCGAATGGAATGAACGGAAGGCAATGCAACTAAGTCCTAATAAAGACAGATTCACAAACATCTGTGTGTGGTGCTAAAATGACTCCTGAAATATATTTACGCAGTGAATTACGGTGACTTTTCCTCCTCATGTGGACAAAATCCAAGACCACATCGCATAAATCCTCACTTTTAAGGTCAGGTTTAGATTTAAGCAAAGATTTGTGTGTGTGTGATCTTGGATGTGTATCGCTGCGTCTCTCTTGCAGGAGAAATAAAAAGGATGATCGATTGATGATTCAACTCCGTTTAAAGTGTTGCTCCCGGTCAGCACTTAGAAAGTTGCTGGCTAACAGGCTTCGGAGTGAGAACTATCACCTTGATTAAACCCGGGTGTAGCTTTCCCACAGAGTGGACTCAGTGCAGAACGACTTAATGGTTATAAAGTCGCCTCTGGCCCGTTCTCCCTGTGTCCATTTCTCCTCTTGTGCTTGAACCTTTGTTATCAGCAGCTTTAAAACCTCTCTCAGGACCGTTTCCCTCTCTCCTCACACTCCTGAAGACAAACAACCTCCCACACTTTGTCAGGATCATCACATCCTTTTCTTTCTGGATTATTATGGTCACTTGTCAGATTAAATAGTTGAAGTGCTTTACCCACAGCATTTGGAGTCTTGATGGATTACAATGCAAAGATTTTTTTATTGGACCTTAATATCAATAGAAGAAATAAGTGTGAGAATCTATTTACCTGTCTATCCATCTCTCCCTCCCGTCAATCATTCCTCCCATCTATTTGTCAGTCTATCAAACTGTCAGTCTATCTGTCCGTCTGTCCATCAACCCACCCACGTATCCATCTATGTGTGCTCACCTCTCTCTGGACAGGGGTTTGGGTTCAGGCCGCAGCACCAACAGAGGGTTGCCAGCTGTGCGCGTCGGCGGCGGCGACAAGGGGAAGTTGGTGTCCAGGGACCCGGACTTCCTGTGCAGAGGCTCCAGCCCGATCGCCCCGGCCATGTCGCTCTCAATAGGGCACGAGCCGGCTCGTCCATGCGACGCCATCGGGCAGGAACCTGAGCGAGCGTGGGGGTGGTGGTGGTGGTGAGGGTGGTGCGCGGGGTCCGTCGTGGGGTTGTGTGTGGGCGGGGAGGAGGGAGGCGAGCGGGGCTTCTTTTTGGACGCAGCTCCAGATAGAAGCTTCAGTAAACCTCCCGCTTTCCTCTCCTTCTGAGGACGGAGGGGGGAACAAAACAAAAACAAATGTTGGTAAGATACACAAGAACACAAAAACAAAAACAACATGTTTGCGTTTTTACTGCCTGTCATAACAAAAAGTGACGCGACGGTAATGAAAGCGATGTAAACAGTTCCCCCTCAGGGTGTTTTATTTCCTGTTGTCTGCATAAAAATGCAAATTAGATAAATGCACCAACCACACATTCATCAAAAATCACATTTCTGAAACAAATAGGAAACTGTTTTTCAGAGCAATGACACAAGATGCAGCTGCTTCACTGGCATCTGAAACTTTGATGAGTTCAGAGGTTGTGCTCTTACATGCACTGGAAGTGGCTGACCAAATACTACATGGGCCAGTCTTTTGGGAAAAGGGTCTTAAAGAGACAGGAGCACATTTTTCAGACAGAGGCTGAATTGAGGAGCTGCAGCAATGGGCAGTTTTCAGGAAAGCGATGTGCTTTTAAAGAACTTAATGAGCCTGAATATGAGCGGACTATGCCCCTTTTAAGCTTTAAAAACCTAGCCCTCACATGGGAGCCACAGCATAATGCAGGGCGGAACAAAGGGAAAGTAGACAGCGTGATTCATTTCTCCTCTCTGCTGCCCTCCACTCAGGCCTCAGAGAGAAGCAGTTATTCCACCGAGCGACTGTTTGCAGCGTTCACAGCGTGAGCGCCTGCTCGGCTTCACTGTGCGTGGTTAGTTTCATTCATGACCCTTCGAGCTGAATTCCCGTGCATCGACCAGAGTGCTGTAAGTGCAGTGATTATAGTCTGTGTTTCTGAATGGCTCCTATAGAAGCAGATTCTTGATTTTCCATTCAGGCTGGAATACGTAAGGGGCCAGCGTGATGCATTCAGCTCAGCTCCGTGTGAAATACCAGGAGGACCAGAACACTTTCTCTTGTTTACCACTTGTTGCTGATTTTACACACTCCATCATGTCAACGTGGATCAATACTGAGCATGGCCGGGCAAGATTACGATGTTTAGGGGATGCAGGGCGCCTTCATATCAGCTTTGTCTGCCCCATTTGTTTCTTAAACAGCCGCCTGCTGGAACGAGCATTAGATATTTTAAATTGGCAATTTTCTATCAAGCGGCGTCTGTGTGATGCAGTTATCATAAACATAACACCTTGTTGCAACTATAAAGGAGAAAAAGACTACATGGAAAACTTGGTGGTATTTTATATTGAAATCAGAGCGAAAGAGACAGGACGGCAGCAGGCGATGCTTTAAACAAGCACTAGAGAGAGAGGAAAGCAGAACGAGAAGCATTAACCTGCTGACCACGTAAGCCTCCAACAAAGCTCATTATTTAATTACAACACCCACAAGGTAAAAGCTCTGCTTCTCTAAACACAGTGAAAATCAAACATAAAGAGTGTGAGCAACATCAGTAACAGCTTGGAGAGCAGCCGTGCAGTCTGTCAGCTGATAACTACTCCTCAGGTGAATATGAAGTTCTACTTCCCAAAAAAGTGATGTGATGTGTCAGCACGAATAAGCAAGATGCTGATTTAAATTACACTTTGTTAGGTTTTATATAAATATATATGCGTGTGTAATATCTATGTATGTAACATTTGATGCAAATCAACAGGAGACATCCTTTCCCCTTTTACGTTTCTATTGTAAAAGCTCAATAAACATATTGCATGAAGGACTGTTTGGCCTTGGCGGAAGTCTGAGTGCCGCTCTTGTTTTGATTGCCTTTTCCTGGATTCTGGCGCTTGAGAGTGAGCGAGTGCGTCCGTGCATAAACTCTCCAGCTTCTGCCGCCACGAAAAAATCATGACCTTGGAGGAAGGATCACCGCAGTCTTGAATTATTGTTCCGATAATCATCAGCACATTTTCTATATATTTTACATTTTGAATACATCTGTGTCCCATCACTTGTTTTTCTACTGCCCACCAGTCCCTGAGCAAACCAGGCTTCGAGTGAAACCTGTTTGCCCTTCATGATCAAGATGCAATTAGCGCTTTTTAAAGCAATAAACTATGAAACCATCCAGTCAAACAAAAAGGCGTCTTATCAGATTTTAACATGTTGTACTGATACTATCTTTGTGTTTCCAAATCAGGTTTGAATGCTCTGGCTTACTTTAATTATTCATTTATTCATGATATATCTCAAGGTGTCCTTGGGCGTCTAGAAAGGCACTGTGATATAAAATGTATCAACGTTCAAATAACAAAGCCTCTTCTTTTGTGATATCTAATCAAACAGAATGTAAATAAACTTGTAAAAAAAGGAAACACTTTCACGCAAAGCCAATTAAAGGTCCATTCCTCAAAATGTTGTTAATCACAGATCTCAGAGCTTTGTGTGAAGCTTTGGTACAGCTTGGTACAATTTAAAGTGACGGAGGAATGAACTCATCCTGCTTTCTTAATCAATCTAATTCTGCTCCTTTGTGATTAGTGGCCACACGATTTCGATCGCTATGGCAAACCGTGGGAGGGGCCTGCAGTCTTCTGGTGATGCATGGCTGGGATCTGCCAGCCAGGGGTTCATGAATGGCTTAATGGCTCTTTAATCTGCCAGGGGCTGTCAGTGTACGTGGGGCCGGCGCCGTTTACTGAGTAAATGTCAGGGATTATGAGCCAAGACCGTAAACGGTCATTTAACGCTCCTTTGTCACGTTTCTGATGCAGATATTTCCTGATCTAGTGATGATTCCACTTTTCTTCAACAACACAGTCTCTGACCTGCTGCTTTAAGAGAACAAGCTCTGATCTCACTGTGTGTATGTGTGTCGCTCTGAGCATTATACTGGTAAGCATGTTTCCTCCATAACCGACTAATTCCTTGAGTATTATCTTCTCACTTAGTTAACTCAAGACATAAGACAGAGGCTTCTCCTTAACTTAATCTAAGATCCTGATGTTACTCCAAAAAAAACACGTCCGTGTTTGGCCTTTGGTCTTTTAATTGCTAAATCCTCCACTGACTCAGATCCACGACAGAAAATTTATAGCAGTCTTTGTCCCCACATAAGTTCCACTGCTTTAGAGTTATGCGTTTTTCTTAAATCCCATTATTTCTTACAACACAAGGCGGATACTCTTTGTCTCCCATCATTTCAATGTTTCTCCCCCCTCAAACCATAAATCACTCTTTTTCATAAAACGACTGACGATCAGTGCCTGGAGGATCCGGTCACCTCCAGTGTGCAGCGTGTGCGCTGCCGGCAAGGTGCTGAATTATAAGGCACGCAAAACAGTCATGCAAATAAAGCTTGTTGGAATTTTAATTTGATGGAGAGCAAAATAAAGATGAGCAGGAGAGGAGAAAGGCAGAGGGATGTGGTGGGAGAGCCGGGAGGAGGGAGGGACAGAGGCAGAGGGGAGGACAGGGAGAAGAAAAGAGAAGAAAGAAGGGAAGGAAAAGACGGCGAGGAAGGACAGAACAGAGGGACGCAGGGAAAGCGAGGGAGGAGAGATTCTTTCATCTGCAAGCTTAAAGGCTTAATCTGCCGCCTCTGAGTGTGTGTGCTCGCCTGTGTGTGAGTTTACATTAGTGGGTCACGCTGCTGCTGTTGTTCCAAAACGAGCCATTAGAGAGCAGCAGACACACGCACTCTGATTCTGAAGCCCACAGGTCCTACTTTGAATGACAGGTAATAACAATATCAAACATAATGCGCACAAACAACAGAACATGATAACTAACGAAACACAACAAACTCTACCTCATCAGACCGACTTATATAAATATACCATCACAACTTCGTCAACAGGCCCAGCATCCCCGAACACCTAAATAGAAATGTATTATTAATAATGTGTTCTGGTACTTCTAATACTGATTCACAGAAACTATAAACGAGATCTGTAAATCGGGTTGTGATTCTCTTCACCACATTACAAGATATGAGATAATGACTGCAACTTAATGTGGTGCAGACTAACACGGTCGAGAAGCAGTAGTAGGAGTAATGGGTAACAAGTAATAACATGCATCTGAAACCAGGGAGCCCACTGATTGTTTAATTAGCCAATTATATTAGCAATGCAAAAGTTGTTTTTTTTAAAAGTGTGTTCACGTGACTCTAGTCAGTGTCTGTAGTGTCACCTAGTCCAGATAAATGTAATATTATCTTTGTTTAAACGTGGCTTTTCTGTTCTGCACGCTCGTGCTACAGCCATTTATTTGGCCGCCACACTGCATGCGCAGATTTCCAGGAAATGGTCTCCAAACACGTCTGATGTGATGCGTGTGTCTGTGTGACGCCGGCGGAGCTCCAGACAATGTGACACTGTTTGGAATGGAGATTATCCAAACTGTCTGCCAGACAGTTATCATAACCACTTCATCATTCCCGCTGGAACACAGATGGACTCGGCGCCGCCCGGAATTCAAACCTCACGTCCTCGCTCTGCAGAGCTGAGGGTGACAAAGGCAGGTAGTGGGGAACCAAGTGTTTGGCTAAATGTTTGTGAAAAAGCAAAAAGATGGCACTGGCTTCTCATTTTGTGCCAGTTCTCCACTCCGCCCAAAAAAATTACAGCTTTTCTGCAGATTTTTAATTTTGTTTAAATAATTTTGAGCACTGATTTTTGGAGAAACATCAGATTAGATATAATTAAAAACTTGAAGAAGGAAAGAAAATGATTTAACATGACATAACAACTTTAATCACCTTGTTGTACTTCATGAATGTACAATACATAATTCCTAAATCTGGCCTGTAAAGAAATAAAAGTATAAAAGAGGAGAGCGAGATGATGTAAACAAGGCTCCTGCCTGCTGTTCCATAGTCAATGAGCTGTTTGTCAGCGAGCCATGTAGTTAGATTAGCTGTCCCACACCGTGGAGCCAACAGTGAAACAAATGGAGCTGAGACAGATGCAAGTGTTCGGTGCCATCCGTCACTGTCAGCGCAGCCTGATTTAACATCTACAGCTTTAACGCTGCACATCTCACAAACGTACACAATGACATTTGCGCCGGCTCCCTGAGTGAGGGACGCTTGCTGAGGGAGAGGAGGACTGGCACATCACGGGCACACACACGCACACACACCCAGGGGCTGATTTTACACGCACCAGATAATCAGATGTGATTCTTCGGAGTTTGGAAAATTGTTCGGAAAACAAGCCATGAAACGTCAGACAGCTGCTTAGACTTAAGAAAACTGTAGAAGATCCATCAGAATACTGTGCTCCTGTGCCTGCAGCTACCAATATGTACAGGATTTTTCTAATGGTAAAAAAAATCCACTTGCATCTGGCTTTTCTTTGCAATGGGAATAAATATAATCTGTAATCACTGCCACCTCAAATGACTCTGCAGAAGACGAGGGGTTTTATTGGCTCGTACTGTCAGTGATGGAAACATGACACCTGGATGAACAGGCTAATTGGCTCTTGTTTTTTATATTGGCAGTCTAGACGCTGACGTTGCACTTTCCCCAAAAACATGACGATGTGCAAAGCACTCGTGCATGAATAGCCATGAACGTTTGTGTACATATAGAAACAACGTAAAAGACAATGTTGTCTCCTATCAAGCAGAAAGCAGCACCGGCAGGGAGGTGAGAATGTTGCACATTCTTGACATCAATCATGAAACACCAGGGATGAAAAAAGAAAACTCTTCTACTAGAGGTGGGGAGAGAATCAATCACCATTTTTATGTTGTTGGCCCTGAATCTGCTAATTTTGGTGTAAAAGAGGGATAAATTCTGCTTCATTCAGACAACTGACAGGATCTGTTTCCAAATCTGTCACTGAATGTTGACGCAAAGCTGAGAGAGCTCTCTCTTTTTTTATTTTTTTGAATAATTATTTTTTATCTCACCTTCTCTGGCTTGGGTGCGAGGGCGTGGGAGGGGCCCGGCAATGGCGGCTGCAGTGGAATGGCCGACTCGCCGTTGAGGAGCACCGCCGACACGTTGGGAGGCGTAAGACACGAGAGGGGTGACGAGAGTGGCAGGAGGGGCCGCGAGGCCGGGGAGGAGAGGGGCGAGGGCCCTAAACTGGGTCCCGGAGACACCATGGAGAGAGGACGACCCGACTGGCCGGGGCAACGCGAGGGGGAGGAGCTCTGAGGGCGCAGAGGAGAAATGGCCATGGCGGGGCGCTCCGGGCTTCCAGCAGGGGGACTGTGTACTGAAAAAAAAGGGAAACGCACATGGATTAGTACAAATGAGAGGGTTTTTCACTGAGTGCAGCTATCAGTGTGTGGTAGAGCCAAAGGGAACATAATGATCCGCTTATGAAATATGTGAGGAGAGAATTGGTTTTAAAATAATCTGTGTCTCTGAAATAAGGCTCCTGTCTGTCTGTGTCTGTCATGAAAACAAACTGAGGTCCTCACTCTGACGTGAACCTGTCGCGACAAAAACTGGCTCAGATGGTTAAAGTGCCTTTTTAGCCTTCAAACTGCACACGGACATTTGGTGTTTTCAGCATAAAAACACACACGGTTGCTTACCACCTGCACTGCTTCACTGCAGTACCGTGCAGAAATCCACAGAGAGGCCAACCGGTCATGTGATAAAAACCACTAAATGCCAGAACTATGCACATACTTTATTTTGTAATGGAGACCAGATGCACGAGGTTGTGTGTGTATGTGTGTGTGTGTGTGTGAGAAAAAATGAGAGAAAAGGGAAAGGGCTGGAGAGAGAGGGAGGGAGGCATGAAGCTCTGTCATTACGCCTCCATAAAACAAAAAACACAGTGATGTCATTCCACCGTGTGTTTGTGAGTCTGTGTTCATTTGTGTATGTATGTGGGTGTACAGATGTGTGTGTGTGTGAGTGTTATTCTTGGCCATGTTCTTACACTGTGTACTCCATAGCCTCACCATTATTTTCTCAGGGAGCCAGAACAGACACAAAGAGGAAAGGAGAAACGGCTGCTGGAGAGATGAATAGACTCTGAGTGGAGAGCGAGGCTGATATGATCTAGACCTTGTGCAGAAGCAGGTGTTTGTGTGTGTGACTGACCAACAGAAAGACAATGGCAGCGAACATATACACAACCCTGCAGAGCGAAATCTACGTACCCAGTTTATTTACCCCAGCACAATCCTGTTCAGTGTTCTCAGAACAAAAGCATGGTGGCCTTCTGTTTTCATGCACTCATCTATTTTCCCCAAAGGTCACTCACATGCAGGGTAAGGGTATCTCCATGAGCTGAACATGTGAGATGCAGGCAATGTAATTAAAATGTCCCCAGCTTAAGAGCGGACCTTAGTTGCATGTGATGCGTCATCTCTCTGCCCTCATTTCCCATCATCTCTGTGCTGCCTCTGCTGTTAACAGAGGCTATTAAAGGAGACATATTGTGCTCATATTCAGGTTCATAATTTTTAGGTGGGTTATTACTGGAAAACGTTGATATGCTCCGATGTTCAGCAGAGGCACCGCTGTCCTCATATTGCCCATTGCTGCAGCTCCTCTTTTGAGCCTCTGTCTGAAATGTTCCAGTCTCTTTAAGCCCCGCCTCCTGATTAAGCAGCCTGGTCTGATTGGCCAGCGATCATGCCCTGTTGTGATTGGTCCACTGAAGGCTGTAAAATGAAATAGTCGACTGGAATCTTTGATTGTCCACATACTTTTGTCCTTGAATTCTCAAGCATTCTTCTTCTCTCTCACTCATCCAGCTGTCCGTGTTCATACGCGGTGTAGAGGCTACTTGAATTGATGATTGATCAATATTCTATTAAACTGTAATCAGAGACTACGGGCCTCATACATTGTGAAGTTCCACATGGTCTGGACTCTGCTCCGTTGAGCCGCTCGGCTGGTGAACCTTTGCGGGGTGGGTGGGTGGGGGGGGGGGTAGCACAGGATTGAAGTTTGGAAAAGTCCCGGAGATGAAGAACGTCTACGTGTCATAAATACTTTCTCTTCACTTGCTTTACATTTCTCTGGAGGAGTGTAATGAAATTCACCTCTCCTTTCACAGCAGGCGGCTTGTCATTCACACCAGTACCTCGGCTTCTGAGTTCTCATCTGTGTCTTTCTTGAGCGCCACTGTAAGTGTGTGTGTGTGTGTGTGTGTGTGTGTGTGACTTTTAGCTCACCCAGCTGCATTGAGGTGCGTGCCTGGTTTGTGTGTTGGCTCGATCGCAGGCAGTTCTTTAGCTGGGCGGCGGCAGTTTGAGGCGAGGAGGCGGGACTGACGGTGTTAATAGAGTTGGCTGAGTTTACCAGAGGGGTGGAGGGGCGGGGCGAAGATGGCCCTGGGGACCCTGGAGACGAGGGGTCAGGGACCTTATTCCCCACCTGACTGCATCCACTTCCCCCACCAACTGGACTGGACAGACAGGGGCTACGAGTGGCACCCACTCCGAATGGAGCCCTGCGAAGACGAGAGAGGAGAGAGACATTGACTTGTCAATTTTCCACATCACGTACAAAAAATTGCATGTTTAATCATTTTAGTAGCATTTTAATCTGAACTGAATCTGACTGCCAAAAATTATGGAAACTGAGGACGGATATTTAAATACTTAATATTTAAATCTGGAGCAGCTCCCCTCTCCGGGGTCCACCATGTTTTTTACAACCAGACAAACTAGAGACTTTTTATTTTTGTAAGGTAGTGGGTGAGAGGAGGGGCATTCAGCTGCGACATGCAACTTCACCACTAGACGTCACTAAATTCCTTGAAGCAGCATCCTGGGCCAACTGTGACTAGATTAGATTAGATTAGATTCAATTTATTGTCATTGCACAAGTCACAAGTACAAGGCTAGCTGAAAAGGGAATTTAATTAATCGAGCCTTGAAGATCATGACTTATTATTATCTCTAGTGTTAATACTCGTTACAGACATCTCTGTCAGTGCCATTCGTCTTGCAGCGTCAGTCTTTGGTGGACTGAGTCCTGCAGCCAATGTTGAGTTGCGACAGCTCAAGTACTGCAGGCCAGTTCCAGCCTGCATGCAACCAGCTTCACCGCAGCCAAGCAAACAGTCCATTCCAAGCAGGAAGCAATGCATTGCACAATGGACGAGGCAACAACAGGTTACAGACTTGATGTGCTATTGTTCTAAACGAAGTCCGATGAGAAATGACAGAGTGATTTCCAAGAATGGATTTTTCAGTTGGAGAAAGAGAAGCACTAGGAAACCATAGAAGCGATGCTATCACAAGCTATTATAAGAACTTCGGTCCTATCTGCATTTAACTCGACAACTGCTAACCGTCCAGTCCTTTAAGGGAAATTCATCAGCAACAGCCATGATAATAGCATTAGCACAAAGCAACAAAGAGCCCATAGGTACAGTATATCCTCACAGAGCCACTAACAAAGTGTGGCTTCTCATTTAGAATTCTTCCTTTATGGCCGGTGGTTTGTCCATAATGGCAGAGCGGGAGCGACAAACGGTTCTATTATCCTTTGTCATCGTGAGGGATGTCAGTGCCGTTATCTGACTGCAGCACGACATAGTGTCCTGGTGTAACACGCATGGAGCTGCAGGCTGCGGAGTGCTGAATGGCACAACTGTGAGCTGAACATCATTGACGCAGCGGTATTCACACTCTTATGGCTGCACATCGACTTCCCATCATGCACATACAGAGCTATGGCTTTCTGCCTGTGTGTGCGCGCGTGCGTGTGTCAGCCGACAGAAAAAGCAAAGATATTCACAGCTTCTTTGAGATGAGGCTCTAGACGGACAAAATAACACACCTGCTTTTTATATGCGGTATGCTGAGTCTCACACAGGGATTTGTAAACCCATGGATACTGACCGTGGTTGGTGGTAATGGACCGTGGTTGCGGTGGAATCTGACAATAACTGCTGCACTTCAATCATCATCAATTTCCATCAGACATTTCCTTAAGTATAATTACTTTAAACATTGATGAACCTTGGGTAGGTTAGTGTAAGTTTTGACTTAATTTACATCACTGTGACTTCTTCACATTGTATTAATGCCTCTTTTAGGTACATTGAGACGGAACAACGTGTCCGCATAACCAGCATGCGTTGGGTGGCTGTGCTTGTGCGTGTGTGCATGTTTAGCAGACCCTCATTATCATACTGAAAAATTTCAGAGCTGCACTGCAGACAAAAGAGGGGAAGAGGTTGGGGGGTTGAGGCGGAGGAGTGGAGGAAGAAGGAGAGAGTATGCTCGTGTAGAAATAACAAATTACCTCTCATTTGATTACTCGCCCATCCTACTTCTCTTCTCGCTCTCCCTTTCCAAGATTGCGTAAGTGCAGATTGTGAAGCAGCCATTCACATCCAGGGAAGAGAGACACCTGCTGTTTTTGCAACCATTTCATCTCCTTTTGTCTCTCTCTTTCTTTTACCTTTTTCCTTCACCACCAGTTGTGATTTCCTTTTTTTTTTAATCAACTCATCTATTTAAGTTTTCCTCCAGCTCCCTCGATTTCATCACCCTTTTCTTTGAGCCGTTTACCCTCCCCTATATCTCTCGCCTCTCATTTTCTCTCTCACCCCATCTGAGTATCCCGCAGTACCATATCTTTCACTTCATCTTCTCATTATCTCTCTCTCTCTCCCTTATCCCTCTCTTTTCTTCCTCTCAAGCTATTATCCTAAATCTTCCTCGTTTTCACTTTCTTCTGCTCTTACGTTTTTTTTTTTTTTTTTTCCTAAATGCATCACAGAACAGAACGCAGATTAGATGAACAGCCACTGGAAATGTTTTCATGTTCAGTCATAATGAGGGAGCGAAAATTCCCCAAATATCTTTTCAGAACATTCATTTAGTTTGATTTGATTTTAACAGGGAGGATGATAATGATCTACATGAACTATATAGTTCTGGCCAAACAAAGAGGAGCCAGTATTTCTACTTGAACTGCACCAGGTTGCACACACTCATAAATATCTCTCAACATACATGAATTATTCCAAACTGAAATGGGACTAAATGGTCTGGCAATGCTAAAAAAATATCTTTCAATTTGCTCCTTGAGTGGAACAGGCTACAGCTGTCCATAGCTGAAATAGCTGGTACTTTTGCAATAACTAACAAACACAGCGGTGACATAACCTTCTTGGAGGAGACAAAAACATCTTGCGGTAAATCCCCGAGGTGACCAGAGGTGTAAATATAATCCTGACATGTGGGACACAACAGGCCGAAGCAGGAAATACACTCAGCAGAGAAAAATGGTCTCCATGAGGAATACAGGATGTGCAGATAACGCCTGAGCTGACAAAAGTCCAGAATGTTTTTTTTTTTCTTCTGGCATGCGTTTGTGATAAGAGACAGACGGAGAACACTGTGTACTTAAATTACGCTGCTTGGCCTTATCTGCATCTTTTGTTCGAGCTGGGAAATTAATATGAAAACTGATGAATTTAAATCCTAAGTACCGTGTTAGTGTTATTGTGTTTGGGCATAATCAGGGACCTTGTAGTGATTGTATTCTATTGTTAAACTCACATGAATGAAATAAATAAACAGAGTTAAGGTTGGAACATGTGGCTTTAGGGATTAAACTGTGCTCACACAGTGGCTTCTCCAGTAATTCACTTCTCATTTTTGGCAAAGGAAGCAGTACTTCAGCCTCTATCGCCAACCGCGCAGCCCTATAGGATGTGATTATAATTGCTACTTGCTTTTATCTGGATGTGGGGGATGACATAATCCCTCGGGAGGCTGTGTCACCTCCATAACCACCCTCCCTCCCTCCCTCCCTCCCCAAGCCTGAGCTCACTGACCTGGACACGGGGGTGACATAGTTTCCTGGGAAGACACCGGAGGCAGCTGTTCTCAGCGAGGTGCCTTTGAACCATCCGTCTTGACACTTCTCCGTCACCCGATACATCTCCCCTTTCCTAAGTTCAAGCTCGTCAGCCTTCTGGGGCTTGTAGGCGTACAGAGCCAGATATCTGAGGAACAAAGGGGACAAAATGAACAACAGACGAATACTGTCAGACAAAACTGCGGCAAATATTGTATCGGTGTATTCATTCTGTTTATTCCTCATTGGGCGTCTTCATTTCAAAACGTGTGCGTTAATCCTCACGTGTTGTGCCGAGCAACAGCAAACCAGCCTCCATACACATTTGGGAAGTGAAGATAAGCAAATTAATCCCTCACAAAGCGAGTAAACACTCTGGAATTGTTTCAGTAAATGTACAAAGATAAGCCCAACATAAGGCTGCATGCTGCGATTTCACAAAATCTGAGGTTTGAGTCTCTGTTACATTGTAAACATATGATCTAGTTTCAAACTGCAATTTATTAGGGTGGACCGAACAATTCTTTATGAGATATGTCATCAGCTTTGTTGGCTGCGCCTGACTGAATATCTCCCATCCCCCCCAAACGGTCCGCTCAGCACTGAATGGCTCCCTCATCAACAGTCTGGAGTAACAGGTACACTGATGAATGTGGTATTTGGTATCTTCCCACGGTGTTCAGACTGTTTGTTTATCATTAATTTCATCTGCGTTATCATAAAACTGAGTTCCTGGCCCTGTCGCTGGGAGACATTGGTGTTCTTTAGTGCCAGACTCCGAGAGAAGACGACCAGACCAAAAGAGTAAACAAGCAATATATGCACTGCCTCCCGTTGCCATGGTAACAGATGTGGGAACTGTCTCCCATCTCCCCATGGCAACAGACAAGGTTGCCAGGTCAAGATGGAAACGTCCGACCTCATCAGTGGGACAAACCTGCACCGGACGTACATTCGGGTGCACGTGCATCAACTGTATAAGTCTGTGTGTGCGTGTGCTTGTGTGTGGGTACGTGTGTTTGCACCTGCAGCACCGTGTTAATAAAATCAGATTTTATTGAATGTGACTGTTGCTGTATTTGCCTTGTCCTGCAGACTCGAGTTAGTACTGATGCGCAGACATTTTTATTTTTCATTTTTACCTCCGTGTTCCTGAAGACCCTGACTGGCATTATTCATTCCCTGCCCTCTATAATCCGTAAACCTAATTCTAACCTTGGAAGAAGGGAGGAACCGCGCAAATGTCATCGCCTTCCACAAATATCTCTGAATAGCCTCCCTCTCCTCTAAAACTCAAACTGCTCCGCGAACAACATGAGAAACAAGCTCTCTTTGAAGATACCCATGATGTACTGGCACTTACCTGCCACATTAAACACGAGGTAAATTAGTGAACCATCTCACTCGGCACACCGGCCATCTGGATGTGACTTGAGTTGTTACATTTCCACGAGAATATAATTATGCCCGTGAGTGTGTCAGGTAGATTTGGGCTCTTAATCCGTTTAAGAAATTATTGGCCCGTGTGAAGTCAGTGAAATCAATACCAGAGCCGGTGAGTGCAGCCTGCGCAGTTTGTCCTCCGTGTGAACACCGAGTCATATTAGGCCCGAAATATCTGTGCAGAGCTCCTAAATCTAATTTTCTGCTACATTTGTACGGGTATATTTTCAAAAACACCTGCCAGCCTGAGCCTCTGGTGGCCTGAGGGCTAAAAACGCTGACCGTGACTTTGGAGCATTTGTAGTTCACGATTTTTGACTCTCTCTCTCTCATCCCGACAATATGCTGCACTGATTCTAACCTTAATGTATAACCAGTGCTGCACTGGATAGTAAAGACATAATGTGACATTATTCATCATTCATCTTGATTTTCCCTATGCTCAGGACCAGAAAATGATGTCCAGCGAGAATGTCAGTGAGGGTTAGACACCATCACAACAAGAGACAAACACGTGAGGAGCGAGTCAGGTTAGAATAAATGTTTTGAGTAAATTCTGTGGCTAAAATCAGAACCTCAACATCCTGACGATGTCTAAATCCAGAGTCCAGTGCATTACTGAAAACAGCTTGTGACAGTACACCACAGAAAAATGCAGAGTATGCATAGTATAAGTTGTGGCGTGCCGTTGAAAGCCTTGTTATGAAGGACTGATGTAACTGTACTTGTGACTGTATTTTCCTTTCTGAGGATTTCATCCTTGACCAGCGGAGGAGTAAATGTCGGAGGTAGTGGAACCCGGCCAATATCTCTGGGCACAAAAAAAGAACAAGTATTTTTAACGCAGCCAGAAGCTGGGTTCAGAACTCAGACTTGCTTCTCAGGCACATATCCACGCATCGATTAAATGGAAACAGGCGGGCGTGAGGAGGGACTAAAAACCCAGGTAGCAGGTGGGCAGCTCTGACAAGCGCCCCGAGGCGTACTCACATGTTGAGTGGCAGCTGCACCTTGGCATGGGCCAGCAGCTCAGAGGTGATGGATGCCACCTTGGGGGGCACCAGTATCCCTGTCGAGGAGGGAGAGGGACCAGGGGGAGAGGCATCCTAAACAGAGAGACGCACACAGAGTGGTTTCCATTTTAAAATAAATACTGCTTGAGTGCTTGTCAGTATGCATCCTGGGTATCATTGAGAGACAGCAAAAACACACTGAGCACAGGTGTGAATGCAACCACCTGCAACGCGTGTGCAGTTGAAAGCTGTCAGGAGGGGAAATCATTTTTATTCAATACGCAAGTGTCAGAATGGATGATTGGGGGATGCGTTATACCTTCAGGGAAAGTGTGGCCACAGAGAAATCTGTGCATGTTCTCAGTCTGTTCGAATAAGAAATAACACGTACACAAATTTACTTGAGTGCTGCTCTTACCTTAACATGTTAAACATGCTACAAGCTTAAAGTCATTTAATTTTGTACAAACAGAAAACAAAATACTTAAACTGAAGATACGTGCTATGAGCATTTCACTCTGAGCCCTGAAAGAGGCTGACTCGTTAGTTTATCCTCAGGAGCCAGGTAAACCTATTTCAATATAGATTTTGCTGGAAAGTGAGTCAAGGTAGCCTGTGGTATTTTTTTTTGAAAACGCTGGTTTCCTCTCAGTCAGCTTGTAAACAAATGGCCATGTGTGGAGCTGTGATAATGAGAGGCTCAGACCGCAGCTTGTATTTACGACCGAAAAGTATATATCCCACATGAAGGGGGAGTCAAGCACAGCCACGGGCAAACCTTGCATCGTGTCGCTTTATTCTACCACACTTTGACTACGCTGAGGCACCGACCACTGCTGTGTGTGTGTGTACCTGGATGCGTGCAGCAGCTCTGGGGTCAGAGGAGCTGATAAGCACCGGGTGGGAGATCTCCATGCTGTGCCTGTTGTTGAGCTGGGCGGCCCGTTGGCTGACGGACAGCGCCGAAAACGAATGGCGCTTCTTGGCGTTTTTCTTTCCCTCGCCTCGCCGATGGCCAGAGCCGTTCCCGTTGGACGGGGAGGCACTGGGTGAGGGGCCAGGAGAGCAGGGGCCCAGCGGGGCCGGTTCGGAGCTCGGACCTGGAGCATTCGCCGGCGGAGGTTTGTCGATCTCCATCAGCTGCTTGGCTGTTTCGTTCAGCTGACGGGAGAGGAGAGGCAGTTCAGGTGTTAGATGTCAGAACGCAGCGGGTCAAACACAACATGATAACAAGTGTTCGTCCCGGCTGCTCTTCAAACTGTGAGTGTAACAATCATCACTTCTGTCAGATGTTCTAGTGAGAATAACAAACTGACCATTTCTGCTTTAGACAAGCAGGAACTAGAATCATTGACATAAAGGTGAACATCCCTTTGTTGGTGGATTTCAGGAAAAATAAAGGACCACGGCTTATGTTTACACACAGACCGTCAATTAGATTCATATAAGATGTGGAAACTCACAAGTCGTGTTGTTTTTAGACATTTTGATTTTGAGTTCATCGTTTTTTATACGTGACATCGAACAGATGGAGCTGCATGATGAGAATTTACAATTTTCCAGCTCACAGGAGTAATGGATGATTATAAGATTTAAACATTGCCCAGAAGAGAAGTGAGCTTTTGGCTTTATCGTGGTTTTATAAGTGCATGCCGGGGCCGGGTGACAGCAATCTTCTGTTTACTTTCAGTATTAGCACATAAATCCAGCTATACTCGAAGTAAACATTCCCTGCAGCACCGAGTACATAATTAGCTGTATGAATAGAATGGTCTGGTCACGGCCCTGGGTTTTAATAATGGTGGTGAATGTTGTTGTTTTCCCCCAGACTCTGGTGAGGAGAATCAAACTGACTTAAGGTCACACTGCCCACTCTGATATTTAAAGTCATAAGTGGTTATACAGGTGAAGTTAAACCATTAGGATGGTGTAACCACCCGATGAAAACATGGCCTTGACATGACTTCGATCTTAGAGCATCTTCGGATCTGCTAACTTTAAATTAATTTCTTTTTAAATGCACTTTTCAAAACTTCATGAGTGTCTTGTTCTACCTGATGTATCATGACTGAGGCCAAGCCTTTTTGAAAAAGTTAATTTAGCCTCCTCTGTGGCACAATCATCCAGCGAGCACATGAGTAAGCTACTAAGAGCGCTCTATAGGGACACTTGAGGAAAAAAGCAATTTATCTTTCAGTTCAGGGATGTTTTGTTTAACCCGCCTCAGTGAAAACTCTGTCGTTAACATTCTCTCTCCGTACTTGTCTCCACTGCCTTAAAGCAAACGAGTCGAGCAAATATTACACCTACAGCGGAGGTGTTTGTCTCTACGTTAATGTTCACATCCTCCATGGAAACTCTCTCAGTGAACTTTGTAAAACTCTGAAGGTCGTGGTCTAATTCTGGTCTTAAGATATAGCGGGCCCTGAATTTAAAGCAGCCCCCCCCCACCCAACACACACACGCACGCACGTGTACACACGCACAGAAAGAGAGAGGCCAGATTGAAACAGGGCAACAAGAATTAATATGTTGACAGTCAACATCAGCTTCAGCCCTCATTTACATCAAAATCATGTCTGTTTAACGTAGCCTCAAACTCCAGAACAATCCCCAGAGAGGAAGTCAAGCACTATTGTGTGTGTGTGTGTGTGTGTAAGGCAGAGAGCGCAGGACCAACCTGTCTCAGCTCAGCGTTGGCCATGTTGTATTTCCATATTAATAGATATGCTAATCAAAGCCGAATCATATGCTAATGAGCTTGATGGATTGATGCTGCAGATATAACTCAGTTCGCTCTCATGAGGACGCGCGCACACACGAAGGTCCAACAGCACTTTAAAAAGTTAGATTACGACCCTTCAAGTTACTTGAAGACTCATACATCGTCTGTCACTCCACACACACACACACACACACATAGCAGTGATTGCTGTGATAGTTTCCTCCTAACAACCAATACTATAGAGCCCAGTAATGCTGCAGTAAAGGAGATAAGGGAGGAGAGAGAGAGAGAGAGATGGTGTCGATAGAGACAATTTTGGCTGAATGAAATCTCCAAGGTCCTCTGTTATGTTTGCTGCTCACTGTACACTGTGTACTCTGCGTCTTTTGGAGGGGGAGTGCTCTCTCCAGGTAGTACCAGCGAGAAACACACATGCACACACGTACACACAACCAGAGGCAAGTGACTCCTCCCTCCTCCTGCAGAGATGGCAGGGTGCACGTGCAGGAAGGATTATTATATTTCTGAGCTTCATAATTTAGGAAGCAGCAAACGAAACAACAATGGAATTAAATTTCATTGGCAGGGTGATGGTCAATTTATTAACGACAATAATAATAATAAATCCACAGTTTCTGATTCTGCTGGTGGTTTACGCCATCCAAAGTCGAACAGAATAGTTAGTGTTGGCATTCGAGATATTCACGGTTCATTGCTTGAAATATAGATAAGGCTGCTTTCTTACATTTTCCTTGGATCTTCTGGAGGGCTTCGAAGGGAAATGGCAGATGTCGTACATTTTAACTGGATCGTTTTTTGCCAGCTCGCTAGTCAAACACCCAGAAAACATCTAAGGAAGATTCAAAGCGAGCGTGTGGGCGTGCTGATGAATCCTCTAACGTGTGACGGACACAAAACTGGAAGAATGTAAAGATCTCAGGGCGAGAAAGACTTGCCACACATGTAGAAGAAGAATTTCTAAGATCACAGAGCGTTCGGCGATAAGAACCGACACCGGTGCCTTTTGGCTGTAAACAAACACACGTGAATCTGTGCATGTCATGTTCTCTCGAGGCTCCGCCCCTCGCCTGGATGTTAGGCTTTTTCCTGTAGTGTCGTCTGCTGTGACCCAATTTTCCAGACGTGCAGCTGATTCACTCTCTGTGGCCGTGTCTAAAACTGTACACAAAGAGGCTTCATTCATCAGCACACGAATCATAATTGCATTTGCTTGCATCAAAAATGAAACAGAACTTAATGCATCTGCAGAAAGCAGCATGTTGCAAGATATTTTCATTCAGATTGTTCATGATACACTGACTGCATTTGAGCCCTTTACATTAGAAGTCACACCCTTTCCTGCGCCGTTGGCAAAGCCTTTAGGGTCAGTTTGGGGTTCAGTATGTTGTCCAAGTACAATTTGGGAAGCACACTAGAGGTGTCTTGGATAAAACCACCTTATGGTTGCACATTCTTCATATGCAGTAAGTGCCAATCACTTTTTACTCTCCATATAATTTCATGGTGCCATCCCAGTCCCATGCAAACTTCTCGTGAAACTTGTGTTTTTGACCCAACAGCAACACAAGTATTCATTTTGAATACTAAGAAGAGTGATAGAGGTGCTCACTGTTCTACACATGCACACCCACTCACACCAACCCACACAGCTCAGCAAGAAATCCAGCTGGGCGCCCACTTTAGCTGCAAAGACACATGTACACACACACACACACACACACCCCTGCAGTGTCAGAGTCAGGGAGAGGTCTAAATTATTGATGCATCTCTATTTAATAGGAGCCCCTGTGTGTCTGTGTGTGTGTGTTTTTGTGCCAACTTTCCACAGTTTATGGCTTAATCACTATTACCTAAGAGAGTCGTTTGGGCTAGCAGCTGATTTCAGGGACTTGACTGGATAACCAAGACTCCTGCACAATGTCGGGTGCAGGGAGGGAGAGAGAGAGAGAGAGAGAGAGAAGGCGACAGAGGCCGAGAGAAAGAGTGTGCAGAGAATGCAGTGTGAGTCAGACAATGACCAGAACATTGATTTCATTGCATGGATGTGGGCATTAACACATGTTTTGTCCTATAATTGTGTCTTTGTGACGGAGTGCATGTTCACTTAATAGCAGATGAAAAGCAACAGAGACCAACGTTTAAAACCAGCATGAAGGATGAGTCATCCCATTAGGCTCTGTCTCCAGACCTGCCCGTCTCTACATTAATAAGCCGCAGTAGTAATGAATACACTGGATCTGACCTTATCATACAGTACGTGTGCGTGCACACACACACGCACACACACTTTTCTGTGTGAGTGAAGCCTAAACAACAGCATGAAGGCGGGAATTACACATCATCCTTCCTTTCTGTTCCACCTCTGGGTTTTATACCATCCAGACCAAAATGTGCATGATAGGCTGCACAAGGATTAAAGTATATTGCAGTCTTGAAAGGAGCGACAATATGAAATAGGCAAATGGAGAGCTGGATTTTAAAAAAAACAGAGGACATACCGAAAAGAAACCCTTGAACCTGCAAACAGCATCATCAGTCAATTAGTTTGAATGTGTAAGTGATCAAATATACAGATTAAAAAAAAAAATCTTCGAAAAAAACTCTTTGAAGCCAAACAGTGCAAGTTTTTATTTAATTTCCAGTAGATTTTTGCTTCGTCTATTACTGCTTAAATCCCTTTTGAAAACATTCTTTTCCAAAAACAATTTAATCCCCTGAGCGAATATTAGGTAATTTTGTATTATTTTTTTTTTTTACATTTTTTTAATCATGCTGTGGTTTTATCCTAATGTGTTCTGCTAAAAAAGTGTCACACAAACAAAGTTTAATACAATAATAATAATGTTTTATGACCCTTATTTCTTGAAGCTGAAAGGATTTAAACAATGTTCTGCCTTCAAACTTGATATGTGATGGCCAGTATATTTGGTAGCTGTGTGTGTGTGTGGATACCTCCACGTAGAGAATAGGGAAGATACCGATCTTGTCTCCCAGCATGCCCTCTGCCCAGTTCTCATCCACTCGTCTGATTACTGTCAGTACCTCATCCTGCAGAGAGAGGAAATGGGTGAGACTCTGACACACCATGAGTTCACACACAAACACTCACTGACAAAGCTATTTAATTCCTGCGGAATGAAGGAATGAGCAATGAATGAGATAAATGACGTTAAAGGGTGAAAGGGTTAAAATACGCACTGTGATGTGTTTGCAGCCCATTGACTACTAATCAAGGGTCGTGCAACACTTTGAAAGCAGACGTGCACCGATTTTTAGATTGATGGGAAGCTACTGGTTTCAGCTCATTTCACATGATTTCATTTCAAATGTTTTTCAGTTCAGTTCATGACAGATGTCACTGCTCGCCCTCTCCTGTGCACAGACACTCACATTCAGGATTTCCTTTTTTTTTTAAACAAGCAGCAAGAAGTCTGTTGGCTGTTAAAGCAGCAGTGTTCCATTTTGAATGACTGAGTCCAACCTGCTTAAGTTAACATGAAACAAAACTATAATTGAAATCATTGAACATTTATCAAGGGTAGAAACTAAAAACACAAGTATTCAGATCCTTTACTTCCAACTGTTGAAGTGCTATTGGAAGACAGTCCAGGTTCGAGTCCTGGTTACTGGTCTTAACAAGCTCTGCACCGGGATTTAGGGATTGTCTGATTCCTCCCTGTCACAGGTGATCAGGACTGTCCACCACAGCATGTTACCATCCCAGCCATGTGTCCCCGTTGGGATGGTATTTGTCAGGTGATGAGCAATTCCCAGTTTAGTCCAGACATCAAGACAGTTCAATCCTGGTTTCATCAAACCAGAGAATCTTCATTCCCTTCACTAAAGACAGGCGACTGTCTGGCCATTTGAAGTGTGCCAAAATAAATAAATAAATAAAAATCAATTTTAAATGTGATTACTTATGTCAACGTGACATGTCAGTTTTTAAAATTTTAAAACAAATAATCATTTTCTGGATTTTCATTTGTGTGAAGGCGCTTCTCATATGAACAATTTTGAGTTAAGTTTTTCTCAACCTAACAAAATAAAATGAATGGGTCTTTACTTTGTGAATACACAATATATCCACCACATATGGGAAAATAATCATAATAATAGTGTACCTTTATCACGCACTACACAACACAAAGCCCAGCGCAGTGCATTTCTCTCTCGGCTGCTCCTCTCCTCACACGAACACGAGGGTCTTGGCAAGACCATTAGGGCTGGCAGTGATAATGGTAAAACGTCTGCGTATTAGTCACACTAAGCTATTACCTCTCACACTGAGAAGACAATATCACGCGCGCGGTTCTGCATGACAACACGCGTGCAGCACACCACAGGGTTCGTGCATCTCGAGTGAGAGTAATGCTTCGGGTAATTACTCCAATCAGTAACCTGTTGATTAGTTTAGCGATAAAAACACGGAGCGAGCGATGGACACCGGATTATATGTTCATGGTCGAGAGTGTGGGACGAGGAGTCAGTGACTCGGCTTTGCAACGCAGGATCTGACTGAAAACATCTCGCGAAGAGAATCACAGCACACTGTAATTTAATAATCTTCCCTCTGTCCCTCTCCACAGACACTCATCCTCGGAGTGGATGTGTCGGTGCGGGGACAGAGTGGAGGTGTTGAGTGCTCAGTTCCAGCACAAATGAGTCTGTGTAACAGCAGGAACAAAATGATAAGGTTTGAGGAACAGAGCAGCGCAGGGAATACAAATCACTGTTTACAGCAAACCCAAGCAGGAAACACACTGAGAGGCTTCTCTCATCTTTGTCTCTTCATCTCCATCCTTTTCAAAGTGTGACAAATGAGATTTATTTGGAAACGGCAGCCACTCGTGTCATCCACCTCTCATAAAGGGGGGCTTCTTTCATTGGTCCACAATATTGGTAGCACGGACAAGACAGGGGTTCAGGGATTCTATTCAGTGACATATGCCACGTAAAGACAGATTTTATGCTGCAGCATAAACAATGGAAGGAAAACTGACACATTTCCTGTGAAACAGGCATGACAGATGTGTTTCAACAGCTTTAATGAGCTTTTTTCCAGACCATCACTTTTGTCGTTTCAGATCACATGCCAACAAACATCATTTGATTCCAAAGCTCCCCAAACGTGTGGGAAACTGAAAATGGAGGGCTGATATTTTACAGAAAACCTCACTAGCCAAACTAAACTTCACCCAAATTACCTCCTCGCCCAGTGGCCAGCATAGCGCAAATTGTTTTTCTACCCGAAAGGTCCTTCAGTGTGAAACAATCCAGAGAACACCCACTGCAATTCTAGTTTCAAAAACAAGAAGAGATCAAATCCAGAGGGGACCTGAAGTTCGTCAGACCTGCGGATAATTAGTTCTAATCCCAAAGGCGGTCGACCTTAACAGATTGAAAGAGAGACGGCGATGCGAGGAGCAGCGTGAGGCTCCGCTCATTAACACGGAGCCTTGTTAAGTCAGACAGAGCATAAGTGCATCTTCTTTTTTCAGGCACCCTTCACTTCACACTTTCCCCATTTCCTGTCAAAACATTGTTTTTCTCCTGCCATGTCGATGAAGCAGCATGTGATCAGATCTGAGAGCGAGTTCACACACGCACACTTTCAGGGTTTGATATGTTGACACACCAGGCCTGTGATCGGAACGATACCAGACCCATCTGACCTCATTAGACTGAAGATCATCTGGCCCTGGCAGAGCTCTGGGTTCAGGTCTAGGTACCACATGGTACGATTATAAATGAAAACACTTCTAGATGGAGGTTTCTTTCTGTCTAGAGAAAAACATCGGAATATTTTACTCAGTGTCACTGAGTTTCAATGCCGGTGTAAAGGCTCCTCAATCTTAACAAAAACCAGCTTTGATTTCCCGTGAGGCTTCTTGGCCTTAAATCTTGAATGTGAGCAGAGAGAATATCAACTGCCAGCAGCGTCATTCCAAAAACATGTGCGACAGTTTTAAAAAGAACTTCTGCCAAATCCTCATGTAGGCTGCCTGCGAGACGTTTTACAGTCAGCAGCTGACGGAGATCGTCTTCACCCTTGAAATACCAGCATCACACCCACTGACCTCCAGAGCTGATGACCCACATCAGCCAATGAAATGGCCTCCCACTTTAACCAAAGCCATACAGACTGTGAACACAAAACAATACAGCAGAGAAGCACCAGAGAAAATGCCATCACTTATAAACTGAAGCTTTAGAATTTAGTTCTTAGACTCTATTATGTCAAACAATCACCTAATTCTAATTAATGAGCAATTATATTATGCCCCCCGCCTACCCAAAATGCATCTGAGGGGCAGAGGAATTTCTGGTAGAGTCAGCCAGATCTAGCTATGTCATCAATTTTGCAATGTTTCAAGCTGAAAGTCCCATATGTAAAACAGTATGCACGATTTTGGATTTGAACAGATGGCACCACTCAAAAGAGCTCTATTTCTGCAGTATTCAAAGGAAGTAATTGTTGTGTATTTCTTCATGTATTTATGTGTTTTCTTTTTAATTCATGAAGCTTCATAACAAAATAAGCTCTGTGTGTGTAAAATAATGAAGAAAAGATTGGGTAGGCTTTATATTTCAGCCTATGTGTAAAGTCCACATATCAGAATAGGCATCATTAAGGTATACAATGCTATCTGAACATTGCCTGATGGCGTTCACATTCTGGAATATGGAAACAAAATCCACACACTTAAGGATTCAGAATCTTGAGCCCTTCAGCTGCAGAGTGGCGGATCAAACCACCAACCTCCTGCTTCGTGACCCACTCTCCATCCTGAGCCACAGTCGCATGAATGTTCTGGCAATTACACACAGTTTGTATTTTACCGCCTCATGTCGCAGTAAGACTTCTACCTGATTTAAAACGGCTGCAGTTTACATTCTGAAGTGAGGCGTCAGGACTAATACATTATTAGTGTGCTACAAAGACCCAGCCTGGTTTTACACCACTGGTAAGTGTTGGCTACTACTTCTCTATTTATGCTGCATGTCTCACATCTCTCCGCTGATTCGTCCAGGCCTAGTGTCTCGTATAAAAATAGTGTCCTCAGGAGAGTGTGTGTGTGTGTGTGTGTGTGTGTGTAGAGGGTGTGTTACCTTGCTGAAGGCCAGGCAGTCTTTATCCTGGTCTTTGTCTTTCACCTCAAAGTCGTACAGCGCCTTGCCCTGTGGTGGAGTCTGGCTCAGGGGACGCAACAACTGGATGTAACTTGCGGGCAGGAAACCGTGGCAACCGTTGAGCTCGCCGTGGTACCAGTTGTCGTCCACCTTGCGTCGCAGGATGATGATGTCGCCCTTGGAAAACTGGAGGTCGCCTGGTTCTTTTCCCTCGTAGGAGTAGAGAGCCTTCCCGCAAGGAAGCGCTGGGATATTCTGAAAAATACACAATTTTTCAACACATTGTCAAAACAAAGCAATAAACTGATGAAGACGTTGAAGTGAAGATGTTCAGGCATCACTAGTGTGGACTGCGCTTACAGCTCGTTTCAGCCATGATGACATTACGAGGAGTCTAAGCAACACGAAGTTCTCTCATTAATATCACACCACCATCTTCTCTAATTGTTGACATTTTGTTAATTTTTCAATTACTGCACTATATTTGTTTTTCCAAGTCATTTTTCAGTCTCGGTTTGAGTGGAAATGAACTCCAGAAATGCAAAAGAACCATCAGACTACCAGATCAAAGCTCTGTCATGTTCCGGCTTCCACTGGGGCTCTGTGGGCAGAGCAGATTACCACCATGATCTTAACCAACACGAGAAAAGAGGATTTTTTTGAAAAAGGGAGGATCATCGCTTTAAGTGCTCCCCTGCATTGTGATTAGAATGCAGTAAAAGGTGAGGTGACAGGTGTGCATAGCAGCATTAGGTTCATTTCCAAACCTTTAGAGAGTATTAAAAGCAATGCTGTCAAGCATTAATGTCACTGAGTGGAAGTGATGACAGATAATTACACCGTGCAAACCTCGGGCTTTACAATTTTCCACGTTCAGCGTGAGCTGCTGGTTCATTGTATCCCCGCTCGTAAAGAGCTGGGAATTGTGCCTTTGTGCCTTAAACTGGAAACAATTAGTTTCAAGTTTGTTATGTGGCAGTGGAAACATATTGCCTCTGTTGTATTGTTGTGCCTGTTTGTGTTGTCCTCAATTCCTTTCATTTTTGCATTTGTGCTGCCCCATATTTGAGGAATGAGGCAGCGACTCCTGCAGCGACCAGTAAATTAATTGGGCGAGGGAGGGGGGGCAACCCGGGAGACAAACTGCAGCGACTCAAAACAGTGAAAAATCCAATATGTTGCCCTGGAGACAAACCTGTAGAGCATGGATTGTTGGATACGTGCTCCGAGTTTCATTTTATTCCCTGCAGCAGTGTGTGAGATATGACTGATTATTAAAATGTTTGCCAGGTAATTGCTCCAAGCTCCTTGGGCTTAACACTGTAATTTTGGAAATGCCACAGCAGTGTAATGCATGCCTCCCTGGGGAATCATCAAGATCAAGAACGGGTTGTCTCACATATCAACTGCACCGCTGACCAATTCACGCTGTCCAGACGGATTTCTCACGTGACGCGGCAGAACGTGGTCCACGCAAGTGAACTGGTCACGAACACGTTCTCTGGACGGTAATTGTTGGATCATAGCTTAGCAACCTTGGCTATGCACATCAGGTTTATCAAGCTCTCTGGCTTGACAAACTCCCACAGAAATCAGGTACATTGATTTTCTATGGGTGAACACCAGAGGTCATCGCGAGGTCACGTCGATGCTGACTTTTCCCCCTGCATCTGAAGCTTTAGCCTCAGTCTATTAGCATCAAGTGCCTGAGATTCTCCTTTTAAAGCTCATTTGTTTAAAAGATTAAAAAGTCAGCGGGAGAGCGTGTTTACAACCAGCTCCCAACGCCGGCATTATCTGAGTTTGCTAATTTGATTCAGCTGATGAAATTCTGTTAACGGCTGCTGTCGTTTCATCTGAATATGAAAATAGCCTTTGTCTTCTCCAGTCTGAAATCAGGATATATTTCAAAATGTAAAAAAGGATTTCCAGTGTGGGGTATCGAGTGGGGTATCGTTTAAGATGAGGTTGAATTTGATCATTTGAGAGTAAAGACATCTAATTACAACAGGCAAAATATGGCAACAACTTCCCTTCTTTCTCATTTATACTCCATGAAACAAGTTAACACAAGTCCACACACGCACGTGCACACACACACACACACGCACGAATGATACGGATATTAAACGGTCAATCTAGAAGATTGAGGTAAACAAACAGCAGCACAGTTCACGAGAGAGAAGGATGAAAACAATCCTTTATTCTCAGAGAGGCACCAACAACAATAACAAGAATGCATAGTTATGAAAGCGCACAAAGTTCCTCCCCAGACGCTGAAGAGAACAGCCTGAGGTTTCGCTGCTGACTGTACCAACATCAGACGTGATGCAATAAGTGGAAACACACATCCAGCATGTACACATAATAAATGTCCACACAAACGACAGCAAAACACAGTGCCACTACTACTTATTATATAACAATACTTCCACTTTTATCCACTACTAATATTTACTATGATACTGCAAAACAAAATAGCCACTTCTGAGCTGTTTCCCAGCAGAAATAGAGGCTCATTCACAGTCTCGCTGACACCAACGACTGAAATAAAAGCTTGGATCAGAGTATTTATAGGCAGCATGTTGTGTGGCTCGATGCCCGACTTGGAATGTTTTAATGGAAGCTGTAGTTTCTTTTACTGCTCATAAAGTAATTGCAGTTTGACTTTATTAAAAATCATTAAGGTTCCACTTTATTATCCAAGTTACTTTGGTATTGTCTTAAAAATCCTCAGAGAACAAAACACAGTGAAATAGCACTGAGTTACTGAAGCCGGTGGAAGAAAGGTTAGATTACGACTTTGGCTCATTAAAGAACGTGATGTTAAAAAGGTGTCTGTAACCTGCTAACCTTGCTAACCTTACCCCCTTGCTGTGGGCGTCTAAACAGAACCGTGTAAAGTATTAAATGTATAAATGGCAACACTGACTCCATCTATTGCACTGGTGAGGAGGACACAGCCATTAGCGGCAACTCCACCAGACCAGATGGAGGTGAAACCCCCCCAAGGAAAAGGTGTCCTCCAAGAGGAAGCTGCAGGGCCTCATCAGAGGGCTGCTGCTCGATGCTGGGAGGAAAGACGTTGACGTCTCATCTCAAACCTGGTACATGCTGCTGTATCTTTGAAACAAGGACATTAGGGTGGAGCTTATCGGAAGCTTGTATTCGAACAAAAAGATCCGTCTTTGTTTTCTTCTTCCTTTGGATCATTCAAGTTTTATCACACACTCCTTTTGCCATGTCAACTGCCCACAAAGGCTACGGTGCAACTTTCCTGAAACGATGAGAAATTTGAATGGTACCACGATTTTCTAACTCTCTGACATTTCCAGATGCACAACTGCCGTTTCATCTCCTCCATCGCGAAACAAGACACTATAAGACCTGAATTTAACATAAAAAAAACCATGTGAAACAACTTTTCCCAACCTCAACATTTCTTTCCCCTCCCTCTCTTTTTATTTCTCTGCCTGTTTGGTAGGCCAAACTCCCGCTGAGCTCCGAGAGCGACTGTGGTAGCATTAGCGCTTCGCTAAGCATCTTTACAGCACTGTAAAAACTTAAATACGTACACTTTACTCCATAAATGTTCTGGCAAGTTCACTCATTGGCATCAAGTTTTTAAATGGACTTTTAGTCACTCAAGGAATGTCCCAGGAGGGGGGAACATTTCTGCTTCTTTTATTGCGCAAGTGAAAACAATAAAAGATCCAGCATACACAGAGGCCTTATGGTGATCAAGACAACATATATAAATACATTCCTCTCACTACTGGCTACTGTATATACGGTAAACTAACGTCCACCTCATGAGAAAAGCCAAAAGTTGAATGAATGACAATAACTGAGAAGCAAGACAGGACTGCAGCACCACACATGTGGAAATGTGTTTTTGTGGCACGATATTAGCTTCACCTCGTCCTGTCCTGAGGGACATTCACACTAACACTCCAGTTGTGTGTGTGTGTGTTTCAGTGTGAGTGTCCCTCAGGACAGGACATATAAACACACCCTTCTTCTGAATGCTATCTCACCCCTACGGTGCAGTAATTAGTGTTTGTTGCTTCCCTTAATGCACAGAAGGTAGGTGCGTGTGTGTGTCCTGCCCTTAGGGATATTCACACAAGAACACACGGGTCCCTCCATCGACCACTGCTAACACGCCCATCTGTTAAGGTCTGTGTGTGTGTGTGTGTGTGTGTGTGTGTGTGTGTGTGTGTGTGTGTCACTGAGGCCTTGTCGAATGGAGCAATCAGTCCCATGTTGGACAAGTCACCTCCTACATCTGCTGTGGACACACACACACACTTATCCATCAGAGATAATAATTACTTATTGTTAAATTTAACAAGTTTTTGAGAAGAAAATATATCATTCAAACTTCAAATGAATTTAGCCAAGAGGTAAAGTTCAAACATCGACAGCCTCATTATAATGAATTTAACACACACACACACACCTCATCTTGACAATAATTTATAGCACAGCATCTGTCAGACTGTTATTCCTGCACACTTCAAACACCATTTCAATTATTTCTCCCCAGACATATATATATATATATATAAAAGAGATGGCGCACTGTCACTGTCATTTAAAGTACACAGCCCAGGTGTTTTATTACGGCTTGGGCAAGACAACAGCATCTCACACATACACACACACACACACATTAAGTACTTATATACATACACAATCAAACGCACACAACTGGATTAAAGTCTGAACGTGACACGCTCGCACTCACGCTGAGCTTATTAAATCAATAATTAACAGCCACTCTCCGCGCTGCGTTCGCGAGAGTCAATAAGAAGCAGTTTCATCTTCTCCAACAACGCGCCGCGACACCCACCTCTCTTATCACCGTCGATCTATACTGACACCTCTTTTCATCTATTATATCAGACTGGCAGAGGATTCGGGAAAGCTCCAGAGTACACGTGTATTAATCTTCCTGACTTTTATGTGCCATGAGGAATGGTGCTCCAGTGTCAGCTACTAAAGGCAGAACTGGTATTTTCTAGACTGGAAGCCTTTTAGATGTTTACTTTCATTTCCATGATCTTTTTCTGCAGTAGGCAGCTGACACATTAACCGCTCAAAGCTGAGGCACCTTCTGAAGCAGTCGGGACACCGAGACCCAACTGAGATCTGTGGAAATAATAGCTGCGCCATGAAAAGTGTTTGTTTGGTTTTCCCCCCTTAGTTTTAGAGTGTTTTGTCCATGCAAATATTCAGCCAGGTCAAAAGGCCTAAGTCTGCAGCAAAGGGACATTTTCCTTATCTAAATGTATTAATAGTAATTAATCCTATTAACTTATGAATGACCAAAATATGAGCATGTTAGTGAAATAACAATGATGAGTTCATGATAAGGCTTAACTTCCGTTTGTGACCAAAACAACATAGTCTCCTTTTTGTGTTGAATTTGAAATAGTTTTTTACATTAGAGTTACATCTTATATTATTAGCTGTATTGTTCTAGTCCCCTGCAGACACAGCATATCTGTGTTTCTGTGGAAGTTTCCAAATGAAATACAGACTGAACTGTTTCTTTTTAAATACTGTGACCCAGTAAAAAAAAAACAAAAAACAAAACATATCATAGATGAGTCGATTACATTGTAAATAGCAGTGGGTCTACTATGAGCATAAATTCAGTTTGAGAACAACCTCCTTAGCTCAGACTGCTGATGTTGCACTGCACTTGAGGAAGACTTAATGTCACACATGAGAGCCACAATCTTTTATGCAGCTACTGCAGCTACTGTGCAACTCTCTGACCCATCTTATACGGACACGCTATTCAACGTGTGTTTATTTATCCTGTGTTAGCTACAGAGCAACTCTGCATTCATCCTTGATGAGCTACATGTAAACGGCAAAAGTATGCAATACAAACTTACGTTTATCTCTCATCGTGTAACCAACTCCATAGCAAATCTGGATATTTCTGTAACATTCGATCCCTTTTCTGGCTCATTTTCAGTTTGGAACTCGAACCATAGAAACCTGGACATGTCTGACACGGCAACAGTGAGTCGTTTCAGATATCTGGTGGATCATGTGTCCCCCCAGCAGAGATGCAACTATGACTACTGGACTCTCCCATGTGGCGTTTTCACACTTCCACTCTACACTTGAACTCCAGTCACCCTGGCACCTCCAGTGGTCACAGGAGCAAGTGTGGGGACCAGAGGTTACATTTCTAAAAGAGTGAACAGATTCCAAGGGGTGAAGAAAAGCTCGGGCTGACTTATGAAACTATCTGCACGCCACAACCAAAGACAGTGAACCACTGACACTATGTTCTAGTCAAAAGATTAGAAATGTCCATGTCTATTTATTAATTGTAGGGGAGACTGGTGAGCACTGTGAGGAACTTCACGGAGTGTGAAATGGAGGTGGCTCAGAGGAAATTGGGGTTTTATTGTTTGGTGGTCAAAGCACTGGTGTGACCAATAAAGGGAAATCTGTTGAGTGGCAGCATGTCACTTCTGCAGTAAACACCACTGACTCAAAGTGCCCCCATTTCTTTTTATATTATGTTATTTTATAGACTGCACATTAAAACAGACCAAGTGTTCCGTGAAAGTTAAGCTGAAATATCCCAAATTCAAATGAAGCCATCTTGCATTTGGAGTCAGAACTACACAAGAAAAAAAAAGAAAAGAAAAAAGGTTATTGGACTTCTTTGATTGGTCAGTGTCTCATCCATCAACATGGATGAGGCAGGATTCATGAGCTATACTGCAGACAGCCACCAGGTGGTGATCTAGATGTTTAGCGTCACTTTTGTTTTTCCCTCCATACATATTTCCTTTTTGTACGAGTGAACTCATATAGTAGCTTTTCTGTCCTTTGTTTTCCATCTTTGTATTTATTCTCTATCACTAAATCAACTGGGAGGGAACTAGGGCATCCGGGGAATTCAGGACGAGGTGGTTAGATATGAAAACTGACACAGAGAAGTAGCACGAAATCAGTGCTGTAGTTTCCTCTGCTGGGGATCAGCAGTCACAGGAGCTCCCTGCTCTTAACAAGCGTCTGACTGCCTCATCACCGCTTCTGTTATTCCGAGGGAAGGAGACACAGAGCTCATGGTGGAGGAGGCTGCTGCAGTGAACCACGTAAGCAGGGTGCTCGCTGAGCGTGAAGCGTGCACCACATTACACACTTCACAGGCCGTTCCCTACTGTGCATGCCTTCTGAGACAAACATTGTTCAGGGCTGGTTGTTCATTCTTTTACAGAACAAAAATCAGCGATTTGAAACATTTGTCTTTGGCTCCTACTGGGCGCCTACTTTAACTGACACAGTTATCAACAACACACCTTGCTCACAGCTCATGTACAAAAGAGCAGCGATCCGACTGGTGGCCTTAAAATCCAGAGTGTCACGCGTTGTCACAGACCGTCGTGGGTGCGAAGGAGCCGGGATCGACCTTTGACCAGGTAGCATATTCTCAGCATCAGCAGTGACCATAAGGTGTGCTTCTATTTAAGTTGCATTTCAAAAACCATTGCTGCCCTGTGTAGCCTCCCAGCTGCTGAGCTCAATCAGTTCCTTGTGGATGTATACAGTACATTCTATTTCCCAACATTTCTATTACATGCTCATTTTAGTTTACTGAGGTCTATTTTATTTTTTTTGACAGTCCTCTTCGCTGCTGTGACAGCAAATTTGCCCGCTGTGGGACTAACACAGTATTTTCTTATCTTAAAATACAGAAGTGATTTTACTGAAACTTGATGGAAGGGTGAAAAAGCCCAAGGATGAACTTATTAACTTCTGGAGTCAATTCGATTAAGAGGGCAGATCGCTTTCTTTAATACTATGAGCAGGGGCGATAGCCTTGAAAGGAATATGCTCTCTGGGTGCCCCTCTACTTCTGAGAATAAATCTCATACTTGACAAGGGGCAAAACAAAATTTGAACTTGATAGCAAGGCAAGGGTAATTCACTTCCCACACTGAGGTGCTTGGTTGAAATGTCCAGAAGATTATGACTTGTTTTTGTGAATCAACCTTTGCATACCTTGTTGGATCAGAATTAATTACTTAGCAAACATGCTAGGGGGTGTGTTAGCACGTACAGTACGTGGTTAATCACGTTGAGCACGTTTCCTCCCCTTCAGAGAGAAAGTCCTCTGTTTGCAGCGCTGCGCAATCTGTCCAACGTCCCTGTGATTCCGTGGTAAACGACAATCAATCAGAAAGCTGTGGTTTAATGATCTGACATGCACAACAAAGCAAGGAGCCAAAACAGCTAACCGGTGCATTTGAAGAGAGGCGGGCTTCATGCTGCGCACCTGTACCGAAATAGAAGCCGGCACGTTGCAGGAGTCGCATACGAATCCCCGTGGCTGCATTTAGTGCCTACGCAGTGTTTTTAAATGAAGCAGCGCATTCATTAATAAGTAGAGACTCTTTCAATATTTGCACAAACGGAAACAAAAGCGAAGCTGAAGCAAATCACAACACGCCCACACAGCTGCACCTCAGAGTGGAGGAGATGCTGGTCAACGCTGAAAAGTTTCTGCTTATTCTATTGGAAGGGGAAAAAAAAACACTTCAGCACATAATAAATCCACGGAGAAATGAAGAGTTTTACTTTCAGTAAACTGCGCGGGTATTAACAGTAATGTGTGAGCTGTCTGTTGGGAAGTGACGCCACATTTATTTATTTTTTCCGTTTAACTTCAAAGAAAACATTTGCATTCCAGGGAGAGGATGTGGAGGAGCTTCAGGTTAGGTGAGCTTTGAAGGAAATCACAAATTCAAGGGGACTAAATGATCTTGTTTAGAGAGCCGCGACACATTCTCCATCCTGGACTCACTCATCTGTCAACTCTGCTCCCCTCCAACGCCAACATTCCCACGCTGCGCCGGAGTGTGCATGTGACGGATGTGAGATGGGACAGGATGTTCCACTCTGCTCATATTCCACATTCATTCACCTCCACAGACAGGGACCCTCTCTCTCTCGCTCTCTCTCTCTCGCTCTTTAACTGTGAGTACTCTGCCCGCTACCCTCTTGCTCACTTGTCCTTGGAGGGGCACTGGGCCATCACAACCTTTCGTGTGTGTGTGTGTGTGTGTGTGTGTGTTGTAATAGCATAGTAAATCTGCAGAGGTCTTTTTCCACTCTGCTGTGAGAGCGGCGTTCTATCTTGCTGGGCTGTTTTATTGGAGCAGACACGCAAGCACAACACAAACAGAAATTCATGCGCAGCGAGGAAGGTATTCTGTTTGTATATTTGCACCGAAAAATACGCGGAAATACTTTTGTTTACATTTAAATATACAAAATGAACAAACATAGACCCTTGGGTCAAGGCAGATTACACGTTTGTAAATAATGCCCTGCATTCAGTTCAGATATGAAGCAATAAATCATGTGAACATGAAACCTCACTCATGCAAACATCTAGACGGGCACACACACACACACACACACACACACACACACGCACACACACACAGTCTGGAAGTAATTCAGCGCACTATTGATTCACTTTCCATCTATAATTCATGACACAACACACACCTCAGGTTAAGTGGAGACATACACACAGACTGGCAGTTTCTGAGAAGTAGGAAGACGAGAAACACAACACCACTCACTGTGTATAAACTTAGACACACACACACACACACACACTCGCATGTGCACGCACACACGCTGACACACTCGATCACACGCGGCAGGCAGTTCATTCAGTTCATTCATCTCAACCTTGTCTTCACCTCTGCATCACTCCCTCGCTCCTCGGTCATGTCTCCTCTCTTTCTCCACTCGTTCGCCTTATCAGCACATCAGTCCAACTTAGTGAGAGGACGTGTCTCTCCTCGTCTCCTACTCGTTCCCAACGAAAACACATTCTACAGTATGCTCCAACAGTGCGAGACTGCCCCTCTGTTGTTCTACAAAAACATTTTGACTTTGTAAAGTAAAGATCCATATCCACAAGGCTGTTGCACATTTAGAATCTATATATGAGTGTGTGTGCATTAGTGGCTAAGTGTTAAGTGACCACATGCAGCTCCCACCCAGACACACTCATTCATCCTATGAAGGAGAGATCTCGCAGGTCGTTCTTCCTGCAGCAGCAGAAGGACTCAGCTCCGCTCCCAGTAGAACCACACGCACCCATTAAGGACTGTTGTATGTTTTAGCTCCATTTTAAAATTATGGAAATATGTGTCGTTGTGCAGCAAACTAGGAAACAACCTTGAGTAATTGTCACGCCAGCCTCCATAAACTGAAAGAAACTGTCAAACAAAAATTATTCGCACGCACAGCACACACACACACACACAGTTACCTTTAAACTGTCCTCAGACATTTGTACAATGTCAAATCAACCTTTATCTTTGCATTGATTATTCTCTATGAATATCATCCACATACTTTCATGAGTTCATGTCAGGCTCAGGGGTATTGAACTGAGTGAGCGACTGAAGAACATGCAATGACAGAAAAAAAAAAAAAAAGTAGAGAAACGGAGCGCAAGATGGGAAGGCGCAGCGACAGCAGGCTTTAGTGCAGCAAGCTCTGGGATCGCATGCATATTCATAGGACTCATATCCATCTGGGCTTTGAGAGGGAGAAATGGCTGTGTAAAAACACACACACATACACATATAGCAGAGCCTGTTAAGTATGCAAGCTGTTCAGTGCTGGTGGAGTTGGAAAAAAAGATGCACGTCTTACCTGATCAAGTGTCCAAAGTGTGGAAGCAAGAGATACCAGCGAAGGCAGCAGGGAGCGAGAACACAAGAGGAGAGAAAGTCTCATTATTGACTGACAGAATTTATGCAAAAGGTATATAACTTACAATGAGTGGAACAAGTGAACGGATTCTGGTCCCTTTAAGCTCAGGTTTTACACCAGCAACTGTGGGTCACACCATGCAATGGTTTACATTCAACGTGACGTGTCACCTGATGGTTATCGTGAAGAATATATGAGAAAATCATACAATCCAATGAAATCATTGTGACATTTTCTGTCTTCTATTTACAGTTGCTATAAATCAAGTGGGTAAAATGTCACGCTTAGCGACACGTATTGTTCATTTGACAGCTTTAACTGATAGTTGTTATGTTACAAATGGGTTTAGAACAAAAACAGAAGAGGGGATTATCTTCACAATTCTTTCACTTCTGTTCATTTGCAGAAGACATTCATGCTCGAGTCATACCTTGTGCACACCCTGCTGTACTTCATCATTATAGAGAAAAACTGGGAAAAAACCAAATGAAGAAGCTACCATAGCTTTTCATTTAAATATGAAAATATGATGATGCCATTTACAGCCAAAATATTCAAAAAAGATCCAGTAGTTTCCTTGCTTTTATTAATTTTAAACAATATGTGAATGTAGTTTGTAGAATTGCTTGATGGATGATATTATATATGTGTATGGATATATTGCGTATGTGTAAAAATATCTCAATTCCAAATAAACAGGTTTGGAATAAATTTGCATTTAATTCCATCTAATTTTTTGCACTGTTGTATGGTTAACTCCAGCCTCGCGTGTTGTTACACATACCGTCAACGATAACAACAATTATGGAAAAGAGAGAGCTCAGATTTCAAACGCAGGCAGGGACTGATCGCTGCGTGACAGTTCCATAATGACGCTGCTCTTTCCCGCTGCCTGTCGCTGTGATTCAAATAGCTGCCCTTTTCACTGGGAATGCTTCAGATCTGATTCAGCTTCCCAAGAAAGTTTCAATGCACGTATGATCAAATTTGATTTTTTGTGATGGGGCAATGGAAGAAAATTAGCAGTGAACAAAGACAGATGCAGGGGGCAAGTGAGGTTGTCAGGGGTGATAGGTTGTCATGGATGTGCCCTTTCTACCGCCCCCACCCCCCGTTAGAGCCCTGTTACTGTGGCGACAGGAGGCCATGAGTGACAGATGGCTGCTGAGGCGTGTCGGCGGTTGTTAAGAGTACTGAATGTGTCAATCACAGCCACAGACATAAAGAGCTTCAAGGCTACAGTCACATCATATAGTTAAAAGTGATATTGATTCTGACTTTGGAATATTTACATCAATATTCTTTACATTCTCAAAGACAAGTAAATGATGTCATTTGCAACAGGCCGATAAAACCATTTCAACAGCGGCAGATCATGACTCTAAGTTGTATTTTTCTCATTATTTTGATTATGTTTGGTTTTCTACCACATACAGGTCCAGATGTTCCCTGGAAACCAACATGAAGGCAACACTAAACCATGGAGGAGAGTGAATGTGACACGGAATACGGACCAGCCAGGACAGAAGGAGGAGCTGCTATCGACAAGAGGGGTGACCTTTGTGGCATGGATGCCTTGTGGGTATGAACACAATCATCAATGCTGAAGAGAAGTGCACGAATAATAAAATGCACAGCCAGCTCTGCCTCCGCCTCCTCTTTTGAATGAAAGCGAACACCGTTTGGGGTGTTACAGTAACATGACACACTTCTCAGAAGCATGTAGACACACGCATCAGCACTGGAGTCAATGGGAACACAAACTGAGGTTCTTCCCTGAGGCTCTCCACTTGTTGAAAAAGAGATTCCCCACCATGATGTCAGCTGTTCACACAGCGCACCCAGTGGTGCGAGCACGTGCACACGCGCGCACGATGATTGGAGCGGAGCTGCTGGCAACAGCCAGTCAGCTTCCAGCACAGTGTGATGCCAGCAGGGTCTATCTCCCCCTTCCTCTTCCCAACACCTCCTCTCTTGGTGTCTCCATCTATAAATCCAGCACCTCCACCTAACATCTTTCCTTCTCCATCGCACGTCACATCTCCCCCTCACATCTCTCCCTCTTCCTGTCTGCTCCGCCTGTTTTCTTTCCTTCCTCCTGTTTCTCATCCTGTTGCTCGGGGCTATTACCTTGAAGTTTTTTTTTTTTTTTCTGTCCGTTTGGTTCCGTTTCAAAATAGGTTTTTCTTCAACAGCAAAACCAAAGAAAAAGCAGAGCTTAAAAAACAGACACGTCTGATGAAATCAAATCGCAATCAATGTATTACTATGACCTGGTGATATGTCCACCACTAATACAATGGACGTGACCGTCCTGCCTACCGTCCATCTTCTCAATATGCATGACATGTTCCATCAAGTTGCTCACTGGCACATTGGTGAAAATGCATTTTTGTCTCCTCTCTTGTGTGCACTCCTTCTGATAAACGAACAGACTAACCCACAAAACATAGAGGTGAAATCATAATCACTTTGGCAGAGTTCACTTATTCAACAAATTAGCCTCGCGAGGCAACAGCCAGTTTTTTGGAGCTTCTGGTGCAGACAGCAGATATCTGGACCAAGACTGTCATATGTCTGCCAGACAAATTAAAAAGCCTTCAGCTGATGCATTTCAGTCAACGCGTTTCACCTTTTCTGTTCTCCGTACAGGCCACACCCATCCTTACATTTCATAAATGTCCCCATTTTGGGACTGTTAAAGGATTATCTTATCTTCTTCTTTGAAACTACTGCATGTTTGGAAACACTGCCCCATATTAGATCCAAAAAAATGTGTTTTAGTCAGGATGGAAAAAAAAAAAACACAACATGGCAACAGAGAGGTAACACAGATAATCAATAATCAATAACCGTTGTTGCTTGGTCAAAGTGTAGTCAGCCATGTGCTTTCAGGCATGTTACTATGGACAGAGATAAGAGAAAATAAGCAGTGCAGCTTCATTGGAAAATGTACAGAGTATTTACAAAATCAGGTGTTGAATGTGTTGAGAGATTAATCATGGTTTGAAGTGTCTTTGAAAAAGAATTTCACCTTCACAAATGCAAATGTGCCTAGAGTATGAATACTTCCCTTCTACATATCTTTGTACGGGGTTTCAGTAGATTTTCTGACGGAAAATAAAGTTGCAGTAAGACTAACTGTCATTTATGGATCCAGAATGATATCAAAGTTATTCCCTCCTCTTGAATCCCTGCCCTCCATGCCTGATTAGTTGCATTGGAAGTGCTTAGGCGTTATATGGACTCTGAGGGAGTGCAGAGGGGAACGAAATCACCTCCACAGCACCGAGGTAGACATTTACTGAGATTTAACTGCAGACATGGGAGTCTTCAATCACCAGGAACATGGCAGCGAGTGAGAGAGGAGGAGAGGGACTGAACTCCAGCTTGACACTGAGTAATAACTTCATTTCTCCCCTGGCGCCTGTTACTGTACCAACAAAATCTAAGAATGACACGACCTCAGATATTTGTGGAGTTGTCCATTTGTTCACTTTTAACTTAATTTTATGAACTTCCAGCTCATCGACCACTTGCTCGTTGCTATAAAACAGATTTTGTCTTCTTCTAGGTCACTAGAAGCTACAAGTTGAGAGAACAAATTCCTTGTTTGGTGAAGCCTGATGGTGATGGTGTATGCAGCGTAGTTTGACTGCAATTGTTAATTTAATACTTCATCACAGTTTGAACTACAGGAGAAAAAAATCCCCGATGAGCGAACCTAGTAATTAAAGCAGCCAATGGGAACGCTACATCCAGGAGACTTTTTTTCTACGGACACAAAGATGTAATGTGTGTCCACGACTCTCTGTTAGCAAATCTTTTTCGTACTGTGTAAACATTGTTGACTGAACTTTCTCCTTTAACAGAATGCATTGCTCAGTGTCAGACAACTCTGAGAAAAGATGCTTTCTCACAAATAAACTGAGAACCTGAACATTTGCTGTTGAATCCAACAACACTCTTCTGCCAAGAACAAGGAAAAGAAAAAGTGAAGTAAAAAATCTCATGAAATCAAATCAACCATACACCAAATTGATTTTTGGCAGAGACCAACACATACTTTCTTGACGTAACAACACAACACTGCTAAATACCAGTTAAAAGAAGAAGAAGAAACTCATAATGTTTAACCATCTGCATCGTTATAACCTCCTATTTTGTACTTCTATTCTTCTAAAACTTAAATGGAAAAGCTGATTAAATAACAAATAACAATAACGACAAAACCCATTTGGACAATGAATGTTTTCTCCAGCAGCAGTGCAACTCTCCACGTGCCACAGCTGAAGCCTTTGCAACTATCTGTTTATTGTTTGTTTTCCTGGCTCGATCTCAAATGTAGCATGTGAGCGTGACTTGCAGCTGACTTGGAAGTCGGTCTGAGTTTGGGCCTTTCAACAACACGAACATGAACGTTAGCCCTGGCTAAAAATAAAACTCATCACACAGCAATATAACAACACAGACTCTGTCCACACATTGCCGCCATGTGTGTGCCCCGTTTCCTTTCTGCTAGTCGCTCTTCCGTGTAGCTAATGACACGTGAAGAACACGTAGGATGATGACAAGAGTCCCGGGAAGGACCGAAGCTTCATTTGCGATTTTTAAAACCATATGATGTACGATTACATGATTCTACAATGGGAACAAAATAAAAAAGAACAAAACAGGAGCGGAACAGGAAACAAAATAAATCCAATCCCGTCTGAGTGAGTGAGGGAGTCACAGTTGGCGACACAGTGGAAATGATCAGGACCATTTCAAATCCTCTCTCTTGTGGAAAAGTAAACAGTTCCACTCTTTATGCAAATCTACATTTCAAAGTGCACAAAATGCATAATTTTTTGCCTCCTTGCACCTTATCACTTTGAAATGCTAATGATGGCTGTGGTTCATGGTGTGTGTGTGTGTGTGTGTGTGTGTCTGGTTCGCAGTTCTTAGGACTGAATGACATCTTCAGCTCTTGCTTCCCATTTGCTCTCATTTGTCAAATCCATAGACTCATGCACCACTCACACACACACACACACACACACACACACTACATTGATTTTCTGATGACTTGCTATAACCTTAATCTAGCCAACAACATGTCTTCACCTTAACATTTACATATTTACTTTATGGGGACTTGTTTATTTGCCCCCCCCCCCCTACAAAAAAAAAAAAAAAAACTAATACCACATAGTCCCTTACACAGTGAGGAGATAACAGAAGTCACAGAGGAAAGTGCGAGACACAGACAATGAGAGAGCGGGACAGCAGTGCTACTCCAACACCATCAGAGGAGCCACTTTAGGACAAAACCTGCAGATTGACCCGAGCGTGCACAAAGAGAACAGATAAAGTCAGATTGCAGCACCTGAAGCTACTCAATTCAGTTCTGTCCTTTCATTTCCATTTTCCATTAGTCCATCTTACATTCAACCTTGCACAATCGCATCAAGAAAGAGCTGAAGGAAGTTACAGGGATTATCTGAACTTCCTACTGCGGGCGCTGAGCAAAAGGTCAACCCCCACCCCTTAGTAAGTGGGAATGCACCAATCAGAACAGTCCATGCCACGTGATTTATGAACAATACATAGGTCATGACCTTTTCCGACATAGCTTTTGAGATAAAAGGTGTGCGAGTGGGAGAGAGAGAGAGTGAGATGTATAGGTGCAATAGCCACGGAGGCGGTGGAGTCTATGACCTGATATATGAAGAGTAATGGCTGATAGAGTGCTCAGAGAGGCGCAAGGCTATGTGTGTGTGCGGCCCAGGTATTACTCATGTTGTTGGGACCCATGTGTGTTTACAGTCATGCTATGGGGATTTGTCTTCATGGTGGAAAATATATCAAGTCCCACTAACGTAAATCATTAATTTTAAGGTCAGTGAAGGTTAGAGTGAAGCTGAAGTTGTAACTTTGGTAAGCGATAGAGCAAGGCTCCAGGAAATCATTTTGTGTGAATATAATTTACTCTCAACTGATGGTGGTGTGTGTGTGTGTGTGTGTGTGCGTCTAGGATGGGAGAAAGGATAGATGTTGATGTTGATAGAGAAAAAGAGAGACAGTCTGTGTCCTTGGGGTGAGAAATACTTAGAATGGCAAAATGAAACTTGATTGCTAAGGAAACAGTGCAAACGCACAATGGAGTGAAGCAAAGATCTTCAATGCTCCTGCAAGAACAATGAGCAGTGCCACATCAAACATCTGGAAGCTGCCTTTTCAACCGTGATGAGCACAAAAGGGCTGTTTAAAAAGTCCTGCACACCTTTTTGCATGTGCCGGGTCTGTGTGCTCATCTGAACAATGGGAAGTTTTTTAATGAGCCTCCTGACACAGTTCACTTCCATCTATACCAAATGAGTCAATAATTATAGCCTGTCATAGGAGACATCAAGCTAATCAGTGTTTGTTTGTTGTTATTTCAGAAACAAGATAAATGACAAGCGGCTAATGGGGTGTGATGTGAAAGGAGCAGCCGCTTTATCTGCTCGCGTTTTCTGCGCGTGTGTGAAAGTCACATTAGCGACACGCTTCGCACAACAGGAATATTTCAACAAATAAACACAGATGCAAGCCGCGGATTGCAGGGCAGCAAAGCCGTCTACCCTTGAACAGATACGGGACATTTAGGTGGAGCTCTGAAACAGACTTTGATTTTCTCTACGATAAGGAAAAGGGTTTTTTTTGCTCATTAAAATACCAATTTCAAACATGCTGTGGCTGCGCTGCCCTCACATCACAGACCGCGTTTGACCTTCTCTTCTCGAGTTCGTGCAGCTGCACCATTTCAAAGGTAAATCGTTAAGCTAGAAAACAAACAGGGATTCTTTTCGACTTTTTAAACGGTCTCTGGATAACACAGACAAAATGACGCGTACTGAACGACTGAGCGAACGCAGATGATAACACACTTGACTACACACGGACTATGATTACTGAAACTATGGCATGGCTGCTGAAGTGAGTTGTGAAGAGAGAAAGGTGCAAAGAGAGACGAAGCTGTGAACTCTAATTGTCGAGAGCGGAGGCTGCAGACGTCGGTGAACGTCAGGTGACCGTGCTGAATGCAATGAGATATTTTCAGAAGAGCAATTGGATTGATGGCGTGAAGGTTTTATCTCATTATGACTGTCGGCATCAACTGGGCCAAACCAGAGTGGGAGAGCTCCTTACATCTCCAGCAACCCTCTCCTACAGGAAGCATGTCATTGGCTGCAGTATAGGTCAAAAGCACCACCTCCTCCATGTTAGCAGATGGGCCATATAATAAAGGATTCTCTTTCCTGTCCACACAGACACACCAAATGAGCAGGTCAGGTCACTGGTTTGTCCAAAACCAAACACGGTCAAGCATCGATCACTCTGACTCATTTGAAAGTCTGGCCAAAACATCAGTGGGAAGGTTTTTTCGGGGCGGTTCACTCACAGCCCCCCCGCTATTCCAGCTGCACCCACCAACATTCAGGGGAGAGCAGGCTCTGACCCATCTTCATTTCAAAGGTTTCATCTCGGCTTCACACAGACTGTCAAGTTTTCATCAAGGCTATGAAGAAAGAGAGAAGCCAGCTGAGGCAGGTGTTCCAACCTTGAACAAAGTCTTGAAAGTCAAATTGTGACTTTTATTCATTTAATATGTCATCATGACTTAAGGCCCCCAGATTTATCCTTCCATTGATTACGGTGACTCGGCCGTTGTTTTCACCATTCATATAAACCCTCAGTTTAATTATGAGTTTATCATGTGAACTGGTGCAATGAGGTAATGTATACTGAGACAGATAACATGACATATGACGTACATTTGTCTCAGTACCATTACCCTATGTTCTATAACTTGCCCCTAACCCTCATCATAGACTTACCACAACTATTTAAAGATATAATCATTGTATTTTTCTTACAAATAAAATCTTCGAACCTTGACATCATTTGTAGCATTCTCACACTGCACTAATAGACCAACGGTATTCGAGATAATTGGGGCTATTCAAAGAGGCACCTGGTGTGTGTGTGTGTGTGTGTGTGTGTGTCTGCTGTGTTTCACATGCTGGAGCTGACGGCGAGAAGAGGATTGGGTGGCAGCGTGTAATGACTTAAGGGGCCAAGGAGTGGGGTGGATCAAGTGGCAGATGAGGTGGGTGGGCTAGTACACACACAGAGACATAAAAATATACAGTACATAGTAATGTATAGCAGCTGACAGGAGGAAAAGACATGCAAACACACTGCATGCTCAGATAATCTTAATTAACAACTCTGCGGTTTCATCTCTGACCTTCTCTTGAGTCAGTGTGACCCGGTAATAACCCCGAACCATTAGCAGACCGTACACATGGGCGCACGTGTGCGAGAGCGCACGCTTGTATTCTCAGCTGTTCGGCTCGTTCAATCCTCCCCAGCGTGCGTGTGTTCGGCGGAGTTCTCCGCTGCGTCTTCACAGCTCGATGCGAGTCTCACTGTTACAGTTCAGACTCAGGGCATCTTGTCACATGAAACCACAACGGGAGACTTTGGAAAAATAAAAGCAAGAAGCTTCACGACAAATATAGATTTAGGAGCTGTCGATGCCATTACTTTTGTCATCCCGAGAAAATAAATAGCAGGTGGGAACCATTTCCGGTGATAAATGGTGAGACACTGATATTCAAAGGAACATTTATTCAGTTTGTCTTCCATTTTATGACCAATTACTTTGGTTTTCTCATCTTTTACAAAAGGGGAAACTAACTTCATTGTATTAGAAGATACATTTAAATGAATGGTTGTGAAAACTGAACACAAAAGTAGAAATTAGTGGTAGATGAATACACTTCTTGTTAGTGATAATTAGTATGTGGAGTACAAATTGCAGCTCTGGGGAGTCATAACATATTCCACCAATTTTGAAACGAAACTAAGGATTCACATATTCTGTCTGAATCTGTGGTTATTTTATTATTTCCTCACACATGCGCACGCACGCGGCTCAGTTGCTGGAGATGGTAGAGAGAGCGATCAGTAACAAAGACAAATATTCATCAAATCCCCCCAGACAATGTATTATTCATCACATAGGGATGTGAATTATATATATTCATCATCAAATATTAACAGTATTTGCGTTTTTCAAGAATGGGAGCTGGATGTAATCTTTCTTTGCACTGGCTCGACGTGTCAGAGGAGATAGAAACGATAAGAAGCAGCATGGGATTTTGGTTGCAGAGGCATACGGTACAAGATGATCAAACGGAAAAAGGGATCGCGTTTGATTCCCCCCCTCCTCATCTTCATTTTAATGCACATTAGTGCATGTTGTTTGACATCACTTCTTTGTGAATAAAATCTCTGATATTGGACTTTTGGTTGAGTTTGTAATAAGGACTGTTTTCTATGTTAGATTAAAAAAAATGTTGTCTGGGTTTGAATACATTTGGATATTCATCATTTTTTAATTTCTTGGCAGACTTAAGATCAATTAAAGGCTAAATTATGCTCAACCTTTTGTTTGTTAAGAAACACAGCCTTGAGTTCACACTCTATAAAACAGGAGCAGTACCACTATTTGTCTCTTTATATCGTTATTAAACCCCCTTCCACTGCTCCTCCACAATGTTTATTGTTGTCAGGGCTCATAAAAGTGCATGAGCAGTGACATAATTTGAATCAGATGTACAAACATCTGCACACAACATACAAGCCGACCTGACGTCGGTCAGAAAGATCAGCTGGATCTCTTTTGATTTTCAGCAAGAAATATAGGTGGGTGGCTTAATGAGATCATAAAGCTTTAGGAAAAACTGTCTTTCATCCAAGTAATACAATAATATCTATAACATGTTCGTTTTTTTGCCCAGCCCTGTTTCATTTGCCCCGATGAATCTGTTCCTCTGCAAATAGATGGATTTTGTGAAGATAGGGAGCAGATTAACTCTGTGTGCGTGTGCATGCGCGCACATAGGTTATAGTTCTGTTTAAAAGAGATTAAAGCTTTATTTTGGCAAACATCTTAGTCAAAATTTCCCTTCTTAAATACACACACTAATGTGTTGAAGGGGAGTGTGACCGGGAAGTGGGCCAGATGAAGGATGGAGAAAAAGTCACCTACTGGGAGAGGAGGGGGGGGGGGGGGGGGGGGAGGGGGGGGGGAGAGGAGGGGAGGGGGAGGGGGAGGGGGAGAGAGAGACATCGAACAAAGAAAGTAAGGTAGGGAGACAAATAGGACAGATGTATCAGGCCGCAGTGGGTCAGATAACACCTCACTGATAGAAAGAGAGACAGAGAGAAATCTGATCCGCTTTCTCTCTCTCTCTGTCTGTCTGTCTAGGTCTCTCTCTCATGGAGCCACTGTGTCTTGCAGTCGAGTGTGCAGCTGTCAGCCCCCCCATCCACCTGTCTATGACAGGTCAACATTTCGTCCATCGCAAAGAAAATCTGGACTGTGGGATGAACCAGCAAACAGAAAGTATAGTGTGAAAAGGTTAATTTGTTATACATGAGAATATGACCAATAAAAAACAGGAGTGTGGGGGCATGGTGCTGGTTTTGTGAGTCATGAGCTCAGGGACCACAAACGCTCTTAATGAGCCTTAACAGCAGGAACCTTGCTTGATTTGATATTTGCATGTTAATTTCCTATCCAATGCACATGCCATTAACTAAAATGTCAAATATGTGAATGGAATTACTTTTGGGAGTGTTAAATATTTGCGTCGATGCCCAGCCACAGACCTTCACATGTTTAGTAGTTGAGTTTGAACACTAATAAGGAAAAGGTTCCTATTTGGTAGGAAGGTACCCCTGGGCCGTTACATTAGCAGTTTCTTCCCAGCTGGTTTTGTTTTGTTATTTTGGCCTTCGTCCCCCTGAAGTTGGAAAAACATGATTTTAATCTATACAAGTGAATTTAATTTTGTATCTAAGTAGATTATCCGTATTTTATCTTATCAGCCTTTCCTGTGGCTCACTGGAACCCAAGGGAAAGTGTCCTGAACCCTAAACAGGTCATAACAGTTACCATGTTCTTGAATCAACCTTCAGAGCCTTATATTGTTAAGTTGGACACTCTGTTTGAAATTTGTAGCCCTGCAGGTCTATCAGCGGTGAGCCGTCAGGGTGCTGGATAATTCCTGGTCTAATGCAGCTTGGGTTGCTGTACATGAAGGGACCTCATTGCCGGCTGCAGATCTACGATGCGCTGTATCTTTCAATTTTTCTTGGAAGCGTCCCGCTTGGAGCTTGATAAGAGTCGTGTTTAATGGAAAAACTTGATAAGAGTTTGTAATAAAGGCAGATGATTCATTATAAAAAAGGGAAAAAAACACTTTGATAGGAGTCTCAATTTAACAAGAACTAGATAAGACTCATTCCCGAATAATAAGGAAAGGGGGGGGGGGGGGGATTATAAGTGTGATACTGGAAAGCTGCCACAACCAAGTTACTGGGGAACCCTATTTTTGGCCTCCATCAAAAGTGAGTGAGCTGTTACGGTTTGATTCATCTGCCAATTTAATATGACTTTATTTGGCAGAGATGACCGAAAAGTGATCGACCAAAAAAAAAACATCTAAAACCTCACAGCTGTGATTCTGAGATGCAGCCATTTCCATCTTTACAGTAAAGGAAGCTGACTAAAGTAAAAAAAAAAAAAAACAAACTCAGATGATATTCGATGGAGATACAAACGATTCCCCTTTTGTCATTCATAAGTGACAAAAGGTCACATTAGAGGAGGACTTCCTTTGATGGAGCCGAACATAGATCAAGTTTATTTACTGAACCATTTTTCATGAGGGAATATATCCTGGCTTTCAAGACCTCCTTCATTCTCCATTGCCTCAGTAATGTTCAAACACGCGCTAATGAGGAAATGCTGTTCTTTTCCCACTGTGTGAAACCAAGCATAAGTTCATCTGGGATTTAGTGGAAAAAACAATTACACATTATCCAAATATACTGCCTTTCTATTACAGAGGGGGGAAAAAGCACGTACCCAGCGAGCTAGAGAGGGGGAAGATTTCATGACAAGGGGGAAACAGGCTGTGGTGTCAGATGGACAGGCAGATGGTTGGAGGGTGCGTTTCCAATCAGCCTGGTGACGGTGGTGAATCCTCCCGACACTAAATCCAGAGAAATCCTTACAATCAAAAACACAAGGATGTCTCCACCACAGGGCAGGGGCCATCTTTGGTGCAAGTTCTGAGTTTGCAAACCTCAGCGGTGGAGGAGCCTCTGGGTTTTCCATTCAAGACACTCAGATGACTTTTAATCACAGTCTGTTACTGTGGTAACTCGCTCTGTGAATCAGACCTGCTTCCTGGAAGAAAAAAGAGAAACGCGCGTTCCTCACTGTCTCATCCAATCCTGCTGAGCCCGTCTGTGTCGTTTCCTCATTCGCACGGTTGACATCAAAGTACATATCAGAGCAGGAAAAATCCCAACTGGATCTTGGTTTGTAGCCATAAGACTGTCTTCAGAGAAGTCACCACTTCTGATGAATCAGTGATACATGGCTTCACGCTCAGAGTCAAATCTTTGTCCACCAAACAGTGTCTCTGAGGACACTGAGCTGACTGTGGTTGCCATGTGCTGGGACTAAATACATTATGAAAATCAAAACATTTGGTGTGCCATCTCTTGGCATTTGGAGCCAGAGTCTTGGACAATTACTGCAAACATCTCTGAAGTTTGAATTTTAAGAAACTGCAGAATAAGAAATGAAAATAATGATGTGAAACACACGGACGGAAGATGAGTATGAGATGCACTATCACATCATCAAGACAACAAGAGGAACGGGAGACGGACTTGTTCAGTTTCAGGGAGAAAGAAACCAAGAAAACAAAAAGCTGAGGTTCAGGAAACCACACAAGCAAAACAAGATTGATGGGAACCAACTGGCTGCCACAAGGATGGAGCGGACGTCCACCACAGCTCTGTGGGAGCGGCAGAGCAAGAGAAGCTGAATGGACAGAGCAGGAGAAGAAAGGGGACAATGCCTCGGTCGCTCTCTTCCCACAGGATGAAGATCATCAATGAAAAGAGCACGATGGAGCGATGTGGACTGAAGTCACGTTGACAGAAAGGTCAGCGGGCTGTCAAAGGGAAAAAACCGCTGAATAAGGAGGAACATGTGGCCGCGGCGAGGAATGCAGAAGTGACCGCGTGTGTTGCACAAGGTGACAGCCAGTCAATGGGGTCTGAACACCAGAACATGACAATAAGGAACACAGAGACCGGTAAGGTCACCCTGGGATACACCTTTCACTCCCACCCCAGCAGCTTAAAACCACCTAAGCTGCAAAAGGCTCAACCAAAGGAGGGATGGCTCTTGGATTTAAGGGGTCCAGTTAACTCGATTTTGAAAGAGTAAACTCTGTTTTTCAAACAACTAAATAAAGCTCAGATATGGATAAACCGCAAAAGCTCTGCCGCTGCTCTCGAGCTACCGTCTGTAAGCCCCAGCATGCCTCTGGGTTAACCATTCGATAACACAGACGAAGATAAAGGACCATTCCAGAATCTATTTGGCCTATGGAATGAAAGTTTTACAGAGAAATATAATTTTTCTCCGCGATAATGCTCTCGCCCGGGCTCTGCAAATCACTTGCTCAGTGTTTCACTTTGAGAGAAAAAAAAAAAAAAACCTCACAGCTAGATATGAATATTTGATCATTTTTGGTTTCATGCTGGAGTCCCCTGGTTAAACACGAATCGTCCATCATATACACGAGTTGTCAAACTGCAAGTAGATAGACAGAGAGCAAAGTTACAAATGAGAAAATAGTTATACCTGATGTTAACTTGTAAGGAGAACAACAGCCAAATGAGAGAATGAAGAATGTGGATTTTAAGACCTCGAAGAAGATCAGAGGCAAGGATTCGCTGAGAATTTTCCTTCAGGCCATCCCACCTCCTGTAGTCTGATCCAACATGTGATCACACCAAGCCCCCGCACAACCCCTTCATCAAAAAATGTGCATTATCAAATCATGACGGTAAAAAGATCCACTGTAATATAAAAAGGTAAACCAAGCCCTTCCGTTCTCCCACGCAGGTGCAGTCCTGAGACAAACAAGAAGCAGACCCACCGTTTCCTGAGTGAAAGTGAGGCCCAGTTTTGCTGCAGGCAGGTTGCTCTGGTTGTGTGGCTTTGCATAAATTTTGTGATACGCTGTGACAGTCAGAGCGGTAAATATTCACTGAGCTGTGTGTGTGTGTGACTGGGGGAGAGCCGCCACAGATTTTTATACACATGGAAGTGACCTCAGGTGGTGTTTGCTCTTCAGAGGATGACGAGTGACAGAACTCCTGCACAGTCAACGCTTCAGTCGGATCAGTTGTTGGGGTCGACCCGTTTGTCCCATTTATTCTCTCTCTCTCTCCACAACTGGTCGGGGCAGATGTGCAACCACATCGGATCTGGTTCAGCTCGAGATAAAAGGGAGTTTTTTTTCCTGTCATGTGCTCGCCTGTTTTAGGAACCACCAAAAGTCCCCTGAAAATGCCGCTTCCTTAAATCACTTGTGTTTTCACTAAGATCCATGAATTATTCTCTCTGAAATGTTAAAAAAAAAAATCTCACAAATGGAAAAGAATGTGAAAAACATAATGGGACCCCCCCCCTCCCAGATCCACCCCAAAAATGTTAGAATTTCAACCCCAACCCCGAACCACATCCTCCATTGAAGTTCTGTGGTAATCCATGCAGTAGGGTTTTTTTGGTATAATCTCCCTAACGAACAAACAAAAATACAACCCGACCAACAAACAGGCGTGAAAAAACATGCCCTCCTTCGGGGAGGTAAAAAGAGGCAGAGTGCGCCGGGTCGGAGAAAAAGCCGCGCCTTCAGGGAACTGTTTTGTTAACATAATTGTGGAGGCCTCCTTCCCTGACAACGCTGATGCCGCTAATGAATCAAAGCTAAAACAGATCGCGGCAGAAGTGTGGAAGCTAAGACAGGTAAACATCAGGGGCGTGTGTGAGTGTGTTTCTGTCGCGCTGGGAGCGATGGGTGGTTTGTCACTGTCATCGCTCGGCTGCAGCTGCTTTCTGACATCATTACCGCAGGACAACTCAGAGCAGCTGCAACGCTCCACAGAGAGAGAGAGAGAGTTTGGGTCACTGAACTAACTAACCTCTGAGTATATCTACCACTCTACCTCTATTTCTTTTTGTCCTTTAACGACCACAAACCTTATCCCGGGGGGGGGAACAGACACAGACAGAGATTTTGATGGGTTTCACTTCGGGGCTTCACCGTCGCGCTGCCAAAAATACAACATGGAGGGAAGATTGCTGCCGTAATTGTGGTCCAGTCAGTCTGAGGTGAAACCATACGTGCACACACACACACGCTGTATATTTACTATAGAGGCACACTGCAGACTGTGGTCAGACACACTTGGGTTTAAATAGATTGTAGTAAACTGTGTGTGTGTGTGTGTGTGATTAGTTGTGCCAAAAACCACAAAGCGGGGGGGGGGTGCTACTGCCGGTGCAGACGGACACATGCAGACAGACACACACACACACCTTCCTCCATCTGTCCACTTAGTGGTTCAATCATAACCTGGTTCATGCAGAGAGAGGGAGAGAGGGAGAGAGAGAGAGAGAGAGAGAGAGAGAGAGAGAGAGAGAGAGAGAGAGAGAGAGAGAGAGAGAGAGAGAGGAAAAGACTGAGCAGGCCACAGACACCTCCACATCCTCACTATCTGACCCTCACTAGTCTGAACCAGATTAGACTGGACTGAAATGGGATTATATTGAACTGAACTGGATCATGTGGGTTCCCAAACTGATTATCGTGAATTAGTGGATTATACAGAAGAAGATTACACTGGGCAGATGAAGACGACACGGGGAGACGAGGAGTAGATGGCAGTGAATTAAAGGAGACTGAATCTGATCAGGCCGGATTGGACCCAATTTCACTGCCCCGGCAGAGTGGCGTGGTGATTGATTCAGTTTTAAAAGGAATAAAACTGGTTAGTGCAATATAAATATAGACACCTCTGCTCGCGTGAACGTCTGTCGCCTCTCTTCCAATTTGTTTCCGATTCAGTCCAGCCCGGTTTAGTCAGCTCAGCCTCAGGGAAGCAAAGCGAAGAGGCCTCGACTCGAGTTTTTAGTTAAGGCCAATAATGAATTATTTAGAACCAATTTATCAAGAACATAACCAATATAATCTGCTGGTCTTATACTTGATTTCTCAGTGAAGTGAACAGACTACTTATTACCTAGACGATTTTGATAATCATTTCATTTGTTTTTAATAAAAAGGATTCCAAATAGCTTAAATTTAGATAAGTTAACTTCCATTTTGGGGTAGAATGGAGCTTCAAGTGGTTTAGTTTCTGGTCTGCAGCTTTATTCTGATTCCTTTGTGCTGTGGTGAAACTGGGTGAAGCACAGACACACAGGGATAGGAGCCCCGGAGCAAGACAGTAATTCCCAGGACGCTGTTCAGTCTGAACTTCAGAAAACTCAAAGGTTCCCCACAGGGAGGACGGGGAGAGGAGCTGGCTATTGTCTGACATTATTGTGATAAGCCTGTTTTCTTTGTCCTATCCTGTGCTCAGTTTCTGGGGTTATCTCCTCAAATGTGTTATTCCAGACTATATTCATGGTCGTAAGCAAGCACGCCAACACAGAAGTGCCTCAATTTCCTCAACAGAGGGCTCCATAAAAAGTTTATAGAAGAGTGTATATATTTTTTTTTTTTTCAGATTTCAGAATTTTGATGATCTAATTTTGTACATTATGGTCCCACTTTGAGCAAAACAGCATGCTATGTGCTAAAGCATGGATCCCGTGTTATTGGCTGCAAGCGCTTTTATAGGAAACAAAATGAAATAAAAGCAGCATTTTATTATTGATTTGAACAATGGATACCATGGCAACTGTCAAAGCTTCAAGCTATTTAGGTCAGTCCCAATTAAAGCAGTTTGGTTCATGATATTCCACTGTGCTCTTCTGGGATGGTGATGTGAAATACCTCATTTGGCTGGCAGGTCAAACAAAGATAGCCAGGCGCCCGCACACAGCACAGACACCCGATACAGTGAAGCCACGGAGCAGAAAGGCTCCAAATGTCACACACAAACATCAACACACAAACACGCAAAGAAACCAGACTGTACACCCCCCCGCCCCCTTCCGGCACCTATCCATTTGCAGAGCAGCAGTAGCCAATGCCTGTCATTAAATTAAAACAAAAACAATTTTATCTCCATGTGGTTCTGTGTGGAGCTGTTCTGCCTCATGAACCGCACACCACTCGCAAGATTCAATTATGAAATACAAGAGATCTTTATTAACGATTGACGACAGCGACACGCACAAACATCTGCAGGGTTCGGAGCCATCTGTTGTTTCTGATAGCTCCATCAGCACGGTTCCTGTGAGTCATGTGTGAATACCACAAATCTTATCAGGCGTAAGCCATTGTCTTCTCAATGTGCGCAAATGTGCTTTTTGGAGAGTGTGTGCGGCCAGAGACGGAAACAGGAATATGAGAATTCAAATGTCATTATTCCCAAATGTTCCATATTGAGATCTGGAACTGTGCGGGTTGCTTTTAGGCCAACTGTGTTGAAGAGGCTCGCTTTAGACACATCGGCACGCCGCTGTGCAGCCGACTCCACGTGCTCCTCCATAACTTAGCATTTCATCACATTTCAAGCCGAGATGTTTTCATAATAGGAAGCTAACCTTAGGATTTCCACTGTCCTTAAACCAACCAAGCTGCTTCTGACATGCACTGAATTCTCCTGAACTCCAGAACTGTTCCTGGCAGCCCCTTATATATACAGTATCACAGAAATGTCCGAGTTTCCACATTTATTCAGGGGTTTCCTTTTATTCCTGGAAGGGAAAAGGGGGCTGAGGGTCACTGGTACGATCGCAGTCTTCCCTATCAGCAAGTGTCCTTGGGCAAGATACTAAGCCTGGGAATCGCCCTTGATTGAAAAAAAAAAACAGTCACACTGTGTGAACGTGTTTGGTATATGGCAATAAACTGTACTATAAAGTACTTTTAGTGATCATCTATATAAAAAATAAACAAACAAACCATTTAGTGTTTTCCACATGGCAAATTGCAAAGCACTGCTTCCGACATTTACTTATAAATCAATGTGTCTTATTTTGTCCCGATCAGCTTCTTTTATGGATTTGAGCGCAGCGCTGACAACAAAGCGGCTGCAGCGTGAAATGATCGCCGTGAAGTGCGGTCGATCGATACGTGAACGTGTGCGTTGATATTCAAACGCGGTGATCCGCAGCCTTCGATGCAGCGCAGCGGGAATTCAGCCTGACGGGGCCGTGAGAGCTGGGATGATCAGAGCTGAGCAGGCGAACAAGTGCAAATTCTTATATAAACTGCTTTAACACAATCCGAAGATAAACACTGGGACTGTGATGCAATCTATAATCCTCGCCCCCCCCCTTCACCTTCATGATGTTACCTACACGCACCGCTACTGTATTCCCCCAGCTGAGTTTGATGTCCACTGACATATTTTTCTAGGGCAAGTTTCACACACTTCTCCGAGTCAACATTATGTAATACCGTTGTGTCGCGTAAGAGCTGAGTGCTCGGGGCACACCAGAGTCTCACTGTACTACACTGAGCCGACACACCGTTCACAGGCTAGCAGGTGGACGGAGTGTGAATGGAATGAAACAGACTCCACAGCTGGGGAGGGATACATACTAATAGTGGAAAATCCCATTCACAGCAATTCATCCAGTTGAGGATATGTATAGAAACATACGTGCAAATGAGCACATATATATAGACAGACTGGCACGTACATCATACTCCTATAATTTCAGACAATGGCTACAGTCATTAACAATCAATATTCAACATGTGAATGGTTCCATTGTTCCGCTGCAGGATTATAAATGTGTAAGCTCCATATTATTGTATGGTAACGTGACATAATAATTACACAGAATGAAAATTGCTGAGCATTCATTCTTTGCTCTCACGCTAGCCGCGTCACCGTTGTAAACCAGTTTGATACTGTGCGTCTGGCACGCTGCCTTTGTCTCGTCATCCTCCTACTTTAAGCATTCCCAGCTTTGGTTTCAGTTTCAAGGTCTTGAGTGCTCTAAATCTTATTCCTCCTTCAGATATTTTTCAAACCCTGACAGAAATACAAATCTATGTAAAAACACTAACTACTTGGAGGTTTTGGCAGAGAAGCCAGGGCTGTCGTTTTTTTTTTTGTTTTTTTTTCCTTTTGGAATTCAAACGTACATTCAAACATGGTGTTAAAGTTAAAGTATTTGAGCCGCAATCGGCTTTTTGAATTCCAAATTGAAAAGCGACACGCGGCGTTTGAAGCGGTCCACCTTTTCACTATCAGCCATGGCACGGGGATGAATGTAGAACAGAATGCGTGTCACTGGATATTCATTTGAAATGGATTTCCAGAGAAAATGACAGGGCTAATGGAAACAAAGAGGATATTAAACATCAGCCGTCGTCAGAAGTCGTCAACAAAACAATAGTGTTGGCATTAAAAAGCCCAACTCAGCTCGGTACTACTGTGTGTATATGTGTATTCGCCGGGGATGTGAGTGATTTATCTGGGACGGGGACATCACAGAAAACAACAGCAGTCAAAAATTCAATTTTCTGGCAGGGCTAACAGAGAGGGAGCGAGAGCGTGACTGAATAGGTGTGACTGCAGAGGTTTCCCCTCTAATACAGCCAAGATCACACAATACACAGAGGAGCAGGACGCCACCAAAAGCCCCCCCGCTGACAGCGCTTTATGTATTAAAATGTGCGCGTGCCAGCGAGGCAGCGGCGGCAGCTGCATTCAGGAGATATAAAGCAGAACTGTAGTGTCACTCAAAACCAGAGGGAGAGACAGCGCAGAGAACAAAGAGGAAACAAAGCAACGAGGCAGCGGCAGAGCAGGAGAGACGATACTGGTCAATTGAAGAGGACAGCTGCCGTTGTACATGTTAACCAGGTTTACTTTTACTTCTGACGGCAGGTTGGTGTCCGTCAGCCGCAACAGGCAAAATAACTGATGCAGAACACAGGATGAGGAGATTTGATTCCAAAACATCCTGCTCTCAAGTTTCCACGAGGAACGAGACACTGAAGCCGGGTTGTAACAGCGAATCACAAACACAAATAAGAAATGTCCCCCTTATGAAACCAAAACTGAACTCAGTAGATCTGGATTTATTTCTATTTCAGTCAAAGACACTAATCTAAAAACTGAATTTGAATGTCCCATCCTTCCACCAAATTCCATGGGATTCCACACAGTTGTTTTTCTGTTATCTTGTAGACATCAAATGAACCAACAAACAGACCAAAGAGAAGGCACAACCTTCTTGGAGGAGGCAGTTTGTGCGAGACACAAACTGTCATGGACGATCCAGGACGACGCTATTGTGACACTCTCCAAAATGTAATAACCTTTCTTTGTCCCAGAAGTCCCTCTTCACAGCGTGCGCACACTGAGACTGTCTGACAGGGGTGGTGGGAAACACAAGAACAAATCTGAACTTTTTGAGCAAAGCGTACATTGTGTAAGAGAAACATTTTTGGCTTTCTGCTGCATCACTGGGCTTAAACCCCATTACAGCCAATCAAGCACGCAGAGGGATGTCACGTTTGGTTTTTATGTCTGAGGACATGATTCTAACCACTGTGGGTGTGGCTTATGAGATTACACATCAACGATGCAAACCATTGAAATTAGTGACTTTGATCTTTTGTTGACAGTTGTGCAAGATCGTGTGTTCCCTAACTGCCCCAAAGGTATCGAAAAAAAGTGCTTTTAACAATGACACAGATCTAAGGCCAGAATAAAGACTATTATGTTTCCTTTGCTAGTCGGATGTTTTATCATTTTCTTTTGCGTCTCTTTTACTGTCAGCTGGGGTTCTTTAAATAAACTAAACAGATAAACTTGACTTAAGCTGACACACATGTACCTACCGGATTTCAGGGAAGAGGAAAGCCTCCAAGCTGCTGTGAATCGCAGCCACTTGAAAGAATAAAGAATAAAACATTCACTGCAGGGGTGTGTGTTGTGCCGTTCAGTGTCTTCCACAGTGTTATCTTTCAAATGGCAGCTTGTACAACAGGTCTCAAAGCTGCTTCTGCAGTTGTTAAGGCCTCCTTCCTCATAATAGCACAGACAAGCATTGATTTTTTTTTTTTTTTTCCCTGATCCATTCCCAGGGATCTGTTAATTTTACCTCTCATTAACGACGACTTTTACAGCACACTTGTCATTCTTGTCATTACCGAGCAAGCAGGATGGAACGGAACAATCCTGGGGAGCCACAGAAATGAAGGAGGCATGAGAAGAGGGTGCGATAGAGAGGCGGAGTGCGGTGATGAGGAGAGAAACGGGGTTAATGTATGAAAGAGAATGTTTTCAGAGAACAGGAAGAGGGAAAGCCGTGGCTGCGGGGTCTGACACTGTCCCAGTTTCACTACAGCGCCAGTATCTCCGGTGGCTCTCCAGCACGTTTCCACCCAGATGATTAATGCTGCCATCACACAGCCATCACCCGCGTTTTTGAAGACTGGAAAAAAAAAAAAAAAAAAAGGAAGCTACGATGATTTACAGAAAATTTGTCTCAGTTTCAGCCTAGTTTAATTCTTGAGACAAACAGTTCAGTTCAGTGATGGTGGGATGGTGGAACCAGGCCATGACGGGATGTGATCTGCATCTCTAAATAAACTCCATGGTAACTGACTCCTCCTCCTGGATAGATCATGTGACAAAATGATAAAGATTAGGGGTGGAGCATCATTTTGGATTTTTCTGATATTGGTCCTAAAATCCTAACGTATGAAACGGTTCCGGTGCCAATGTTGTGCCACAACATTTTGAAAAAAGGAGCATGAAATGTCGGTGGACACTAGCTGCATTAACAAACCACTTCTCTGCATTAACCACATGACAGACAGGAGTGAAACTAAAACAATATGTACGTGCCAGAGGAGACAGATGGTGACGGCAGCAAAAGGAACCACAGACATGAGAACAAATTGACTGGTGAATTACACAGAGAGGAAACAGGAGAATCGAATACCAGCTCTCTCTGACACGTCTCACATTTTCAGATATAAAAATAACAATGATTGTCAAAGACAAAGACAACTGGTACTTTGCAAATGTCATGCGTATAAAAACACCGCTCATTAATTCAGTGAAAGGCTGCATGGTTCTCTGTGTGAGGAAATGACGGACTAATATCAACCTTTCAAGCCTTAGAAATCTACACTGGCCGACCGCCACTGCCAAGACGGTTTTCCCCACGTTTGACAAAAGACTGACGATGGACATACGAAGACTTCTCCCAATGGCGACGGCGTGCGGCTCGTGCCAGAGAACAGCGTGATGACCCGTGGTGCTCTAACGGTGCTGGCAGGACTCGGGCAAAGAGAGAGTGAGATGAGTTTGGAGCTCGTCCAGCAGGACAGACGAAGAGGATGAATGGAACCGAGACGTGACTGCTGGAGGTCCACGGCTGAGAGGACGGACGTCAGTCAAGGACCAGCGCTGAAAGGGAGGAACTGGAGAAATGTGACAGAGAGGGGAGAGAAGAGAGAGGAGATAGGAAGAAAGGACGAACCGCAGCTCCAAACTCTGGAATGCGATAAATTTGACAGACAGCTCAGAAGCAAGAAGAAGAAACTTCTCTGGGCATAAAGAGTTTATTGTCCTAATTAAGTTTTTTGTTCTTTTGTCGTCCTGACAGTCAAACTAGATCTTTTCAATATGGTATAGCGTTTAAGTTTCTGAGCCAAACAAATTCTAAATGAGTTCACTGCCATCCATTCTCTATGTTTTTCAAAGGGTTCAAAATGAGCCAGGCCATACAGCAGCATCAAGACGTTTTTTTTCTAAATGCACTTTTTTGTATGACGACTTTATATCTGATAATTTGATCTCATTCCTTTTTTTAAATTATGCTCCAATTAGGTTTGACAAATGCTCCTGAAAACTGTAAGGAATCAGCTGCAGCTGTTGATTTTGGCACACTGAACATATGAGGATATGAGCAGTATGTTGGGGCCTTTTGGCTGATCCGCTGCTCCTGAGAATGAAAACCTTGAATGATAGATGATGGTGAGTAAGAAAAGCGTGCGAGACTGATTCCAGGTGGGAGCTGCATCAGAATAACAACAGTGACATTGAAATGTGTCTCCTGGATCGGAAGAGATCACAGAGCTTAAGTTTCATTACAAGCAAATGCACACGCACCAAAATAGAGTTGCTCATGGGGGGGGGGGGGGGGGAGAGCGGGGGGGGGGGGGGGGGGGGGGGGGGGGACAGCAGTTCACTGTTGTTTTCTGCAACTTCTGCATATCCCATGAGCTAACTCAACGTTTTGCCATCGTGGTCGGACTGACGCTCCTGAACCAGCGTGTGAGCTGGCGTTGGCTTCGTTTGCATGAGCGCTCCTGCTTCACTGACACTAATTTGGTTTTGCAGAGGGAACAAAATCATTTTCTCAGGTTAAATGACACATTAAGCAGCATCCGTCCCAGAGCATCCCACCCATACACGCTGCGAGGCTCTAAATGTTCTTTTTCACGCAAATGATGTCTGACAAATCCCTGAAGAATCGGCTGCAGCTGTTACAAAGCTGCAGACAAAGTGCAACATATTTTGGCATTTTATACTCTTTTCCATTTTTTAAAAGTTTCCAACGTATTCTACAATAACTTCCTCAAATGTTATTATGTGCGATAAATGATTTGAGGAAACTTTAACTGATCTGTCGCCATGGTAACAAGTACCTGCTGATGTGGCTCAGCCTCTCTCTTCCCAAAGTGACACTTCACAGCAGTGACGGTCATCTCGGAGTCACTGGAGAACATGAGGGTGTTTTTACACTTAAGAGCAGAGGATTTTACCAGGGTTCCCATTGTTCCCAGTCTAAACAGAACACATGTGGTATTTGGCCTCACGTAGTCCCTGACTCAGACGGAGAAAACCCCCAGATGAGTGTAAAATACGCACAGCAGACGTTCATCTGAAGTCACTGAGTGTGCTGCAGGCCTTCACGTTGTCATTCCAACTTTCCCTGCACACTCCCTTTCTTTTAATGCACCCCCATGACCACACACACACACACACTGTTTGACAAGTTCAGTTTAAGAAAAGCTTGAGAAATTCTGCATAACAACATACAGGAGCCAGACTACACCACACACGCACACACACAGTGATTTATAGACTTATTGCATGCATGCATACATAGCAAATACAGTCCCACGTACACACACTCACACACAAACCACCATAGAACCCCACTTACGCATGCATGCGCCAAATCAAACATGCACACATAGTATTTATGCGTACACAAACACACTCACTCTCTCCCTCACACACACACACACACACACAGAGCCAGGAGTGGATGTTTGGAAACAGACGTCAGAGTGGAAAGCTGATCACAGTTGTACTGCAGCCACGAACACTGTGCATCAGAGTGTGTCCAGAAATAAACTGAAATTCTCTGATCTGACCCCCAGAAAATTCATACGCACGCGGAACACATTGCAGAAGAATATCACATCCGTCCTCATCAAGCAGGCTTCATACTCCTGTCGTCACAATCTGGCTGGTGTAATACTCATGGTCGTGGTTAATGGAGGCCATATGCTTCACTGGTGGTGCAATAATAGCCCTGCAATGTTTTGGGCCAGCAATTAATTTTTTTCTGACCTAAATGAAATGGTCTCATGCAATCACCGCATGAGACTAATACAGCGTAGATGGTCTATATGCTGTGACTCATTGAGATATATATATATATATATATATATATAGTATTTTAGTATTTTACAGAATTAAATTTTAATATTTCAAATATGAAATTAAACTATCCCTGTGTTGTGATTCTTAGTGTCTCTTGTCTGCCAAAAAAGACGACTTAACACGTTTCTTTTGAGGGAGGAGCTTAACTACCTCTAAGGTCAATCAGTCCTGGGGGTAAAATAAAACAAAGCTGGGAAAAGAATGAGTCCACAAAGATCTATAAACGGCACCGGTGATGAATTGAAGTTGTGAGCTGTGAGAATGAACAGCAGGTCGATGAAGAGGGCGACCTGTATTCGCTGCCATGTTCCCAACTCTCTTAAGATGTGTGTATCTGTCAGTGTCTATTAGTGTGTGTGTGTGTGTGTGTGTGCGCACAGATCTCTCCTCTCTACGTTAGCCAAGACTCTACCCCTGCCAAGTCTAACGTAGGTGGTGGGTGCATTTCTGCATCTATGTACGGCAGAGAAAGATGAAGAGGTGGAGGAGGCATATTTGCAACAAACTTATTCACACACACACTCACAGGCACAGTCACTCGCACACAAGCGCTGTCTGACACCTGGAGAAGCCACGATGTGCTTCCACGAATCGCTTCCCCCAAGAGGACCGTTCTACTTCTTAAAGCACATCACCGGTGGAACCTCGTCCCTTGTTCCAATAGACACAGACATTATGTTGCCTGCTGCTGATGGGAGTCAGCAGAGTCTTCACACAAAAATAAAACTACCTGGAGGCTCAAACAAAGGGGCCTCACACTTCCTCTGACACTGCAGAAAGCAGCTCCGGGCTGCTTGAGGTAATTTTACATACTGACAGTTACAGACGTCAGCGGGAGATGTACGGTTTGAAACGCAGCTTTCATTGCAAACGTTCCAGTGTGACGCCCGGCCGTGACTTTCTCACCTGGAAGGAGCTGAATGCACAGCAAACAGCATCCACGAGCACCGAGGTGGCTCTTTCTGGGGCTACAGCCTGCGGCGTGCGACGAGAGGAATCAATCATCCACACTTACAGTTGAAATGTATTTTTAATGTCTTTGATTTTTTTTTCACGGAGAAAAATTTAATAAAAAGATCCAGCTGCTGGAGTGCATCATATTAAATGAGGGGGAAAGACAGTTTTGAGGCAATTTCAATGTCCACAGAGACAATGGAGGATGTGTCACAGTTGTCTTCCAAAGGTGTAGTGAAGTGTGCTCTCAGCAAAGAATGCCTCTTACACTCACAATATAGCTGCTATAAAGAAATGAGGTGAGTCTCAACCAAATGAATCCTTTGATTATTGTGAAGGTGCATTATTTGTATTCATAAACAGTGAAAATAACATTGGAGATGATTCAAATGTAAAACATCGAATCTGTTTCACAGGCTTGATAAGAACATTTAAGGAAACATAACCACTAACCATATTGAATAACTTTCTCTATATCAACTGATATCGACCAGGGTTTACTGCCCTATCGCTGCTGCGAGGTCAACTGAACGTTTCACAAAATACGAACACAAGTCAGAACAAAATGATCTTTCTTTTTTTTGGAATTTTTAATTCCAACCATAAAAAAGGCTCTGACTGAAATGCACTGGGTTGACCAGTGGCTTGTGACATCTCACCCTCATCTCCATAGTAACAATTGCATCAAGAGCAGGGGGGGGTTAGCCTTTAACCTATTGGGTGTGTGTGTGTGTGTGTGTGTGTGTGTGTGTGTGTGTGTGTGTGTGTGTGTGTGTGTGTGTGTGTGTGTGTGTGTGTGTGTGTGTGTGTGTGTGTGTCTATGTGAGTATTTGTGCAACTGGGGGAAGGGATTGATGGGATTCCAGCCATACATCCATGGGAAAGGCAGTCAAGCTCCCAAGCTTGTTGTGGCTTTAACACCCATTACACATTCACCCCCCCCCCCCCCCCCCCCCCCCCCCCCACCCCCCACCCCCCCCCCCCCCCCCCCCCCCAACAGAAACCAAACAACACCGCACTCATTACCCCATCACCCGGGCTACGAGCTGAACCGCAACCACCGCTCTGCCTCCATCCATCATGCGATGTGATCAACCTCCATCTCCATATCTGCGCGACAGGACGACAGCGGGGCCAGGGATGAGACTGATGTAGGATGACATCACCCAGATTCAGAGCAACATGGACACAAGTAATTAGGGCAACGCTCTTACATAAAGATGCTCCGTGGTGAGCGATCGGACGAAGCCGCCATTCTGACGCGGGTAGATTATCGACGCGATAGCCAAAGCTGCGTTTTCAGAGTCGAGATCAACGCGGAGGAGCAGAATAATCATCTGATGGTGGCACAGAATGGATGGATAATCTGTCACTTAGCAGTTTTACCCCAGTGTCCATCCATTCATTATCTTTTTAACAGTTGGGGGACTGGAGCCAATCTCAGCAGACTGGAGGGCAGCGTGTCACAGAGTCGACGGCGACAAACAACCTTCTCATCCACGCGACGACCAATTAACTCACACCGGGCTGCCCATCTTTAGATGGCGAGAGGAAGCCGAGGAAACACCAGGATTTCAAAACAGGGAACCTTCTTGCTGTTGACAACGTCCTCATTTCACATCATTTAATCCACCATTTCCCAGTGACTCTGCTGGAATCTTTTTTTTTTTTTTCTGTTAATTGGAATTTTAAGTGCAACTGAATTTCAAAGCAGAGTGAAAAATAAATGGATGCAGTTTCAGAGGCTTATCCAAGCCAAGGAGAACAATCCGGAGGAAACATTAACACGGTACATCCTGGCATGAAAACGGTTTCAAGAACGTTGTGAATAGAGGACGTGGGCCGCTTCGTCGCAAACCATTCTAAATCCAATTGTGCCCTGTGTCTCAGAACTGGCAAACAAACAGTCGAGCCTGGAAATAGATGAATAGATGAATGTGTACTACACATGCCTGCACATCCACACATCTTCAACATACGTAAACAAAAGTAAAAGCTTCAAGCGCACATTGAGTGCATATGTATATTTCTACCTCCTTGAATGGCTCAGTTTGCGTGCGTGTGTGTGTTTGTAAGGAAGCTTCATGGTGTAGTAACACTAAGATTCATTAAATTCTCTGCACATGAACATCAGAGAAAAGGCGAGAGGATGAGAAAGAATGAATAAAGAGCGTCGCGGGAGAAAATGTTTGTGTGTGTGTGTGTGTGTGAATTATTTTAATAAAAAGCGGTTGAGATGGCAGAGAGAGAGAGAGATGGTTCACACACGCAATTCATCTACTCAAGTCAGAGTATTTCACTGGACACATTTCTCTGTTTGTGTGTGTGTGTGTGTGTGTGTGGGGGGGGGGGGGCTGTAGTACACTGTAAAACAAAGGGGAGGTTCAAAGGATCATTACAGGTATTGATAACAAGCTGTTTCCTTTCTGGAACACCCACCTAATCCTCACACACACACACGAGGATGACAGGGCAAAGCTCCGTCTCTCACTACAGATGAAAGAAGCTGCTTGTTCTTGCAGTAGTATGTTGCCATGGAAACACAAGGCGTCATCCTAGCAACCCCAGGTAAATACAGGTAAGGGGAGAGGATCAAGGGGTGACGTCAGTGCGTCAGTACTTCCACCAGTGTCACAAAGAGGTTTGTCAAAGCTGTGCTCCCATTAAAATTAAACATCATATTCTTACTCACACAGACGAATAACATAATAATAAATAATATTATATTAGTAGAGAAAATGCTGGATTTTGGGAATAAAGTCCTGATAACATCAAGTTAACCTCTGAAATAATGTCACCTTTGGATAAACAGAGCACGTCCTTTTCCATGGAGCTGGTCTGTACCTGACAACAACTCATATATTCAAGTACTGATCAGATAAAAATGATGAGATTAGGTTTTACGAATTGCCAACAGGGCCAAGGTTTTGTCACTCAGCTTTATATGAGAGACAATATAATCCATAAGCCCCCATTCCACAGCCCACTCTAATGTACAGTCCATACCCAACGAAGCCGATCAGGTGCCAGGTCCAGTGCGGATTCAGAAACTCAATAATTTATTCCACACTACCATAGCCACATATTGATTAAGTAGCAATGTAAAACCTTGGCTCTTTGGAGCCTGGTATTATTATGTGGACGTGCACATGTGTCAAAAGAGATGCTGGCGTTCATGGGATGGGCTGTGGTTTTGCATTGCACCTACAGGGAACAGTTCTCTGGAAAATAAACATTCACCATTTATCTTCTCTCACCTCTATGCAGTAGATTATCACCTCACTGTATTCTTCTCAGATTAGCTTGCTTGTCTTAGACTGTGTGAGTACTTTCAGCTGGTTCATTGCTCTGTGTGTGTTCCCTTTGTTCAAGGCCGTGATTTGGCAGGAAATGAGCAGGAATGACACATGGCACGAAGACGACAAAAAGATAGAAGGCCCACTCTGAGGTGAGCCTTTTCTCTCTCGGCACAGAAACAATCACCGATCACCAAGGCTATGTAATGTGACGGCAAGTGATGTTTTCTTATTCATAATCAGTTTGGTTGATGGAATAATAAATCTGTTGAAGTAAACAGTGCTATCTGTTTTTTCTACAATCTGAGCTTTGCTCTTTTCGTAAAAGCAAAAGAGAGTGAGGACTGGAATAACTAAAACAGAACCCATCAAAGTTTGGAATGAATCTTGAAAAATACTGTGAAGATGTCCGCCTCATCAAATACTGGAAAACAGGAAGCAGAAACAGAAGAATTTGTTTGAACCCTAACAAATAATTTTTGTCACCCAGATGTCATTTTTCCATCACATGCTGAAATCAAGTTTACTCTCATTTCTGGGGAATGTGTCTCAATTCAAAGAGCCACAGCAGCGGTACAGTAAGTTGTACAACAAACCACGAGAGCGCGCGTCATCTCTCTCTCAGATCTTCCTGTGTACATGTTTCATGAGTTAACACAACGCCTCTGTCTGCATACTGCATGTGTCATCACTCTCATGTCTGGGAATGGGCAAACCAGTGGCAGGGCGTTTGTGGGACAGCTGAGGGCCGAGGGTTGTCATCAGCTGCTGACGAGCTCAACGATTCCTCTTCGGGGTTTACAGAAGGTGTAAAAGCAAAGGGAGAAAACAGCCCAGAATAGAAAGGATGAAACATTCATGGGACATTCTGTGCGGGTGTTCATCTTTGCTACCTCTTGGCCATTTGCCTGTTTGTGAGAAGTTAATTTCACACAGGCTGTCACAAAAAAAAAACAAACACCGAGAACAGATCAGCCTTGATAAATTCTCGCTGGTCAAAGCACAAATTCGGCAACAGACGCTCCAGGAGGACAGCAGCAGGTGAAAAAGCTCGACTTACTTCTGACTTCCATTTCCATAGCAACACATTCATCCCCATCGACAACCCTGAACTCCTGACGTTCAAGCGTTTGACCCGTATGACTGCTTCACTGAGGTAATTCTGCACCAGTCACTTTATTCCAGCAGCAAATCCACTGCTGTTTTACCCCATCCACAGCTGAGGTGTGACAGGGGGACTCGGACTGCAACTGACTACACAAAACGTTTGAATGAGACCAAGACGCACTGTGGAGGGTTTGACAAGCCACCTCCACGGAGGTCAGGGACGTGGATACAAGTGTAAAATTCTTTGTCCGCATCCAGCAACTGTTAGCAGAAGTCCCTAGAATGGCAGTCAGAGCGCATTCCTCCGCCGAGGCCCAAAAGTCCCCTTAAATTCAATCCAGTCTTTCCAAATTAGAAACACGAATAGATATCAGTTCCCTTTCCACATCCGAGGTCCATGATTTATTTTCTGAAATAGCCCTGAACTGCAGACGTGTAAATCAGGTTCAAACCAGATCTCCATACAATACCTGTGCAGAGAGATGCACATCCAATGCACAGACACTCACACCAGAGAAACATGAGATCATCACCAGCCTTTGGTCTCAGGGCAGCCTGAAGGAGACCTGGACAGAGGGCATGGCTGAGGGTAATGGGCTGTAGAGGCGTGTATGTGTGTGTGTTTACTGCAACTCTCCCTTACTAATTTCTCTTATTTTTCATGATATAACACGCTTCATTAATTTGCTTTGTAGAAGTCTCATTTATCCTTTTTAAGTGTTGTCCAGTGGACAGGGGGAGAGTGATTTCACTCTGGGCTGTGGAGACTTATGATCAGCATTTGCCTGTAAAGTATCCAGCACGGTGGGATCTTAACATATTTCTTCGGCTGAAACTCTGCGTTGTTTGTGTCTTTTGTACATGTGCTTTGTGTCCTCATGTGCCATCCGTAAAAATTGCCCTGCAGGGACCGGTAAAGTTTATTGAGTGAATTGAAGTGGGGTGTTAAGTGCTAGTGGAAATGTCACTGAGGGTTTGAATTCCTGTTCATCGCCATGAATGAGCGACTGCTCTCTGCCGCCGCTGCACTTCATCACACCAAAGAGCTCCACTGCCTCAATCAATGGCTCACACGCTTGATAAGTCTTTGTGTACTCAGTGGGAGGGTGTGGGCGCTGATGGCCGTGCCTTTCTGGGCCTGATAATTCATCTCTTTCGTCTTTATTGGGGATATCAATTAACTCAAAAGGCGGGAGCATGAACATACCCCCCCCCCCCCTTGTGCAAATCAGATCTGGAATAATCAGAAAACACGACTGGAGCTCGTCCTAGACAAATACACCATATCCAGCTATTCAAGTTAAGGCAAGACACAGGAAATGATCTCTTCCTTTTGAAAGGAAAAGCATGTAAGAGGAAACTCTGCCAAAGGGGTGAAGTCATTACTAGTATTTCCTCTGTGAGGGATTTTTGATATCACATAAATCATTGTTTCCTTTATGAGCTCACCAACACCTGAGAGGAGAGAAACTGTTTGGATGTTTTTCACTTCCTATTGTATATCGGATACTTGAGGTTTTCTACGCTGCTGGTCACAGAAAATTGACAAATGTGACTGCATTAGATCCCCTAGAGGGATCAAGAGATGCATTTCTTTCTTTTGCATGCTTCTGTACACCAGGTAACATTTGACATCGCATGGAACAAAAAAAAAGAAGAAAATAGAACAGAAATCCATCTGCTGTCCATTGCAGCTGCCGATCCTGCATCGCGTTCCTCTAAAGAAGTGACGAGATGCAACAAAACGATGCATTTATCCAACTGCCAGAGGTCTGGGGGAGATTTGAGATTCCAGTGTGAGGCAAAAGAGAATCTCCTTTGCATAACAGAGTCGACGATATCACATTGCCTGACTCACTGCCACATTCTTCTGCACATCTCACATTACAGCCTTTGAAATAACAGCATGCTGGATGATGCACTAGTCTGCACAGCAAGTAAACAAGGCTCCCCCCGCTCCTCACCCACAGAGCTGGTGGGGTTATGAAACCTCACACTGCTGCAGCCTGGGGCCAAGTGGGCTTCGCCGGGACAGGTGACCCCCTCACTCTGTGCCTGTGTGTGTCTCAGCTGCTCTCTCTCACTAAGCCCAGTTGGGCAGCATCACAGAAAATAAGATGTCTTCACATCACAGGCACGTGATTGTGCAAAAGCAACACAAACAACAGCCAATGCATCATCATCATCATCATCATCAGCCTCATCGACAACAACCACAGCAGCCCACTCCTGCTCTCCATTACAGACCATGGGCTCCATGGTGATGCAATGTTTTTCTTCCTCTCCCTCATAACTTGGACTCTGCTTCCAAGTTGGTGTTTTGCTCTCCTCCTTATCCTCTTATCAGACTATCGCTGCTGCAGTCAGCCTCCCTCACTCTGTGGAGCCCAACAGCGGACCCAGTAAACACCAGAGCCGGGGGAAATCATTCCAACAATCGGCCTCAAAAACACTTTCTCTGCCAAAACCACACGCAGATGTCCCGGGCAGCGGCTCAGAGGGGACATCTGGTGATCGGCGAAGTTAGTGTTACAGTTGTTTTGTTGACAAACGCCGAATAAAACGTGGAAACATTTGTTTGGCTGCTCCGCGGAGAGAGCTGCGGGGTCATGTGGTGTGTGTGTGTGTGTGTGTGTGAAGCGGGGAAGTAACCAACCTTCACAGGGGAGCTCCGGGTGGGCACGGGCAGCTCTCGGATCGCGCTGCCCGGAGGGGAGGCGGACAGCCCGGCCGCGTATCCCTGCAGGGAGCCGCCGGCCAGGGACTGCCTGCCGCCGGCTCCCACTCCTCCGCCTCCCCCGCCGATGCTGCCTCGCTGCGGCCGCTGCTTGATGCCGTCCAGAAGGCGGACCAGCAGGATGTTGGCGGGCAGGTCGTCCACCCCGCAGTCCACCAGGATGCGGCACTCCGGGCAGCGCAGCTCGTTCCGCGAGCTGACGATGTTCTCCAGGCAGCGGCGGCAGAAGGTGTGCTGGCACGGCAGCACCTTGGCCGTGGTGTCCAGGCGCTCCAGGCACACCGAGCACTCCAGCAGATCCAGCAGCGACGAGGACTCGTCCATGTCGGCGGAGAGGGTGAGCATCTGGGCTTCAGCGGCCGTGGGGACGCCGCGGGCACTGGTGCGTGGACCGAAGAAGAAGCAAGGAGCCACCGCCGGGGGCACAGAGCATGCCGGGCAGCAGCGGAGCGCGGCGACGGGAAGCAGCTCACGGACGCCCCCGCGACGGAGTCCCCCGTGCGCCGAGCAGCGAAGTCCCGTGTTGTGTTGTGGAGTGTCTCCGCTGGTGCGATCCTCTCCGCGGCTCCCCCAACTTGTTTCTGAGCCTCCTCGATTCCTCCCTCCCTTCCCCTCTCCCTCTCTCTCTGTCTCTCTCTCTCTCTCCAGCAGCTGTGCAGAAAGCGGTGAGGTCACGCTCTCATCATCACCATCAATCGCGCGCCGATCACAATTGCGCGTTCACGCGCCAGGGAAAGATTGATGGGGCACACACACACACACACACACACACACACACACAGGTTGTGGTCGGGGCTGTCTCCGCCACAGCAGAAGTTAGCTGGGCTGCAGTTGTCTCCGCGGACAGAAGCTCCAGGTCCCACGGCAGGTGTCTGTCCACTTGCTGTCTCGCCCAGTGACGGTCACCTGACAGGAGCACACGCTCATTTCCTCCTAACTTCTCCCAGCTAAGACACATGAGCTGTAGGGGGGAGGTGGTGGGGGGGAGGTTTCTGACGACGCCTGGTGGCCACTAGTAGATTTTGTTTTTCTGCTGTAAACTCAAATGGTGAAGTAAACAACTGTTTGGTCATTGTCAGTAATTCCATGCAAAACAGTGACAACATGACATAAATCACGATGCCAGCAATGAATGAAGTGTGTGATTACATATGGAAGCATTGTTGACACATGGAAGTATACAACTGAATATAAATGGGCGACATATGTACTGTATGTTGTTGTTTTATAAACAAAATATTTTCATATTTATATGAAAATATGTTGCATTACTGTATCGTGCCCAAGACCACATTGTCATAGAATGTAAATTGCTTATATTAGGATATGATTAAAAGGTAAGATCACTGCACTATGTCTGAAAATACCCCTGAGGATAATTATTATCAGATGTGATGGATACTACACAGCTGTGTGTGTGTGTGTGTGTGTGTGTGTATGTGTGTGTGTGCTGTCAGCCATGACTTGCAAGCTTGCTTCACCTTTCCACCTGTTCAGACCTGCTCGGCTCTCACAATCAGGGCCCACGGGGATAGGGAGTGATTAAGGCACATGTCTGAGTACAACTGTCCCTGTGCACGTAAGTGTGTGTGTGTGTGTGTGTGTCGGTGTGACGCGGTGACGCCTTCCTGGGTGGGTGTGGGTGGGCCCCGCTATTTACCACCCACGGTGAAAAGCAGAGGGTGGACTGCTGAGGCATAGAATGAGGGAGGAGGAGGAGGAGGAGGGTGAGCATGTGGTGTGCAGTCTCAGCATTGATACTGAAACTGGTATTCCTTTCAAAATAAGAGCCACAGCATTGCCATGGATTGCTGTTGTATTTATTAATGACAGTATTCTGCTTGGAACATATATTCTGGCTGCCGCACTAGAGAAGGCTGGTCTGTGACCCCATCATTCCTCCGGCCAGTAAAACTACTTGTGTTCTTGTGTTTTTACTTACCTGTAGTTTAAGCTTTTTTTTTTTTTATCTTGGTCCGGCACTGTTTCCCTTTGTGGTGATGTTTCCTTGTCTGCTGTCAGTCATGATCAGAACTGCAGACTCAAAACTGTCAGTCAGCCGCTTCAGTTTTTAAGTATTGCAAGAGTCACCCCCCAAATTCCTGAACTTCTGGGTGTTATTATTTAAAACATTTTTTATGGGGGTACTATGATGTATAAATCACGCTGCTCCCAAGGATCCTTTAACAGCAAACAAGAGCAAAATATGGGAAACTGTGTGTCCGGGTGGCCAGAAATAAACATAAGAAGCAAAAACTATGTTACATACAAACTAAATAAAGACCAGCCGAGAATCAGACGCTCCAAATCCGTCAGGATGGGCCAAGGCGTGTTTTAAAGGTGATCTGATGATTCTTAAAATCAACAGTCAGGGAGCCAAAGGATAGAAGAAAGGATGTGGCTGATGTGATGTCATCTGCAAGAACCAAAAAGAAGCTGCAGCTTTCTGAACCAGTTGGAGGAGGGATAGTGACTTAAGCCAGAATAAACTGAACTGAACCCCCTGCAGGTCTGGTCCAGGTCATATGCTGTGTACAGTACAAACCTTTCCCTGTGGCTAGGGATGCAGAGCTAATAATAGGTTCTACAATAAGGGGACAATCTGTTGCAAAAGGACCTTGAATCCACTACTGGGAGAAAAACGAATTATTCTAAAAATGAAGTGAAGGTCAAGTCTTTTGTTCCACGTCTGTGATTCACTTTATCAACTCAGCTCTGGGAGGAAGCTGCCTTCGCACTTGATCTACAGAGACCTGCCATTTCTCTGAGCTGCCTTTGAATCCCCGTGGCTGCAGCATACAGGAGTACCACAGTGAAGTGTTAACTGTAAAGGTGTGTGTGTGTGTGTGTAAATTGTGCTTGTCGTAACCTCACTCTGAAGGCCTCTCTGCAGCGCACTGGCAACAAGCCCAAACTCACAGCCCCCCTCTCTCTCTCTCTCTCTTTATCATCCCCACTCATGTCAGGCCCAGTGCGTTTCATCTGCCTAATACAATTCTCCACAGTCAATGATTCAGAATTAGAGGGGAACTACAGGGAGAAGTGGACAAATACAAAATGATTATTGGACGAAAATCCCCTCAAACCATTTAAGCGGCATAGTCGGGGCTCCCTGTAGGAAGCTGGGGTTGTCAATAACAGACAAAAGGTGGATGCTGTTAAGTAGCGGACGAGCCAATTAGGGATATAAACTACTCTTTCAGAGATAGAGGGGTGAAAGAGGTCTGTGTTAAAGTGTTCCACGTGTATCTTCATTTACAAAGAGTCTCTTTGCCACTACAGGTTAACGTTTACTGTGAGTTAGAACCAAGCCTGCTGTCCTCAGCTAGTTCCCATCTCATTTTCATTAACTACAATGAAAACTTGTTGTATTTCGATACGTACCCCGAGGAGCCCTTTTTCCTCACTTCCCCTCTTTGCTCTTTGTTTTTTCTCCATCATAAGAGTCAGAGTTTGGCTCTCAGTTTGCTTCAGGCTTGACAAGGTTTGTTAGACCGGCCTATTTCATTTATTTAGCGTTCTATGCTCTGTTTTGAAATAAATGAAAGGAACACTTCACTGTCTTTATCAAATGTAATCCAAATGCTAAGAGAAGCTATGAAAATAAACATAGACGCGCCAGAGAGTGTTGAACTGACATCAACTGCACCTGCGCTCTTCTTCTTTTTTCCTTCTGCATGAACACAGTTTACCGATAGGCAATAATATAAATAATAATGCACACTATAAAGTAGAACAATAACCCCATCATGTCTCTGCAAACACAAGAGTTCTCCCACAGTCCACAATCAAATATAATGAATATGTAATGTGTGTGTGTGTGTGTGGATCCTCTTCACACACCTATACCATATACCTCTCTCTTTCTCTCTCTCTCTCAGTCATCGACCAATGTCCTTCGTACACGCAAAAGTAGGTTAGCTGACACAGCAGTTACCATGGCAACTGGCTCTTTGCTTCCTTGCTGAAGAGTAGTATGAGGGTGAGGGTGTGTTTTCACAGACTAGACAATGTACACATGAGTGGGAACTAACCGGGGTCCTAACAAGGTCAGACATTTCGAATTAGGTTCCTTTGTGAAGTGGGAAAACAAACACAGGGGGAAACTCAGCGTACATAGTTTGATAAAGTGCCAGATTCATAAACAGGTGTTTGTCTGTGAGGGTATTGAAAAGAAAACATTTGCTGTGTTATTTTGAAAAACATCGGGGAAAAAAAATCTGCATGGAATAAATTCTGTTCAAATGCAGTACAGTCAGTAGAATGTACTAATTATTATCGGAGAAATCAATTAAAATATAATATAAAAAACATCTTTCTATGTTTAAAAAATGTACTAAAAAGTATTTGGTTCTTCAAAGGCCCATACACAGCATCTTTTCACCAAGTCTGATGGTAATCCAGTATTTCTTGCTTCCAAACAAACATACAAACCCACTGAGCTTAATATAAAACATCATAGGCTATTTCATTTTATCTTTAATTTTTTAATTTTTTTTTTTTAATATGGCTCCTTCCTTGGAAAAATAGTTAACCACTGGACCACATTTCCAACTTCCCCTCCCAGAGTTCACGTCTCTGCCGGGGGAGAAACATAAAAAGCACTAGGAAGTTTGTTTTTAATGATTTTCGCTGCTGAATTGAGTTCATTATATTAAGCAGGAAATGAAGTCTCCACTGACTGCTGTCTCCTCTGAGTCGCTGCACTTTGATGTGCTGCTTGGGGGGGGGGGGGGTTAAACCACGATGTGACAGCTGCTACGCTTTCATCAACTCTCATCTACTACATTAATGCATATTGAATGCAACACTTTATAGAAACTCCTAATATATTTCAATAAAGATTCATTTCATCCACAGAGCAAATTGTCATGACTCCAACCCTGAGCTGTACAAGACTGTTTGATAAAAGCACAGCCAAAAATAAATTAAGTGTTTTTCAGAATATTTGTTTGAATATTTTTAGCATTGGACCAATAAGATTAGTTGTTTATTAATAAAAAATTTTCATTAGCTCATCTTTCTGGGGTCCGACATCTTGAAACCATCCATAGACGCGTCAAAAAATAAAGACGACAATATTTACTAAAAAAGTGAGGAAAATATGGATCCAAACCTCCAGACATCCCCTGCAGGACATGTGTCAGGATGCCAAACTAGGAAATCTAATTAGAGCTATCCTACACAGTTTTGCTTTTGGTGACAAATAAAGTTTGATTTATTTGGTAACCAGGCTGAAATCCTCCATACGGAAGAGTTGGTTTCACAGAGGTAGTTAACACCAGCGGACCAGTCCTGACCACAGGTCCTGACAAGTACAGAACAATACAATTTACTGACTGCAGAGGGCGCTGTTGCTTGGACAAGTTAGAGTGGTGCTTAAAGTGATTCCAGTTGTAGTTAAATATAAATACACCTTTACAACACTTAGCATGAAGAACAAAATACTTCAACTGAATTAATCATATCATCATTTATGTGAGTGAATCTAAATTTTGACAAACACATTTAATAATAAATGCATTACCGCTGATCTGTGTCAAATTAAGCTGCATCATTGTGCTACCTCCCATCTCACCTCATCCAGAATCACATGCGTTGTTTTCTGTTGCACTGGCCACATGTGTAAATGCAGGTTTTAAGTTAATATGTATTTTTCGTCTGGTCTGTGACAGCGCAGCCATCATTCTCTCATCAGAACTCATTGCTCTCCTTGTTATCTGCCTCTTATCCCCTCTTTTCATCTAATCTCCTCTCCTCACATCCTCCGTTCTCAGTCAGGAAGCCCCTGGATCAACATCAATAACAGAGTGAAAAAAACCAAGGGGAGAGAGAGAGAGGAAAGAAGAAAGTTAAACGAGAGGAGGATGGAGTGAGAGAGGCCCAAACAGATGGACAGGCGGAGGGGGGGAAGTGGAAGAAAAAAGAGTGACCAAAACAGAGAGTGACAGAGATAAGGAGGAAGAGAAAAAGAAGGTGCAGAGAGGAAGACACAGACTGTAAGTAATTACAGGACTCCCTGTGTTTTCAAAGCTCCTCTTTTATAGCCCCCTTCCTGTGGTTAAGAAGAAGAGAAGCAGCGGAAACAGAGAGAGAGAGGAGGAGGAGGACTAAAGTCCAGCATTAGATCTTCTCAGACAACAGGCACCAGTAGTCCACACACACACACACACACACACACACACACTAATAACGGTTTCCAAAGGTGTGTGATTACACTAGTAGTGAAATGGCATTAGTTACTTTATCCACCCAGCAGTGGGAAGTAATACTTTTGAGCAACACTATATTTATTCAACACTTAGCAGATTGAGATTCTACACAGAGATGTGACCACAGCAGACACACCGAGACAATGATATCAATTACTAAACTGTAGATCAGATTTGATTATTCATGTAAGATGTTAAAACATTGCATTTATCCCCAATATTCACAAGGAAACTTCAAATAAAGAATATCAAGAATATCTAAACGGGGTTTGGTGTGTCTGGTACAGCAGAAACTGTCATAGTCAGTTCAGGGAGTGGGAAACAGTTTTGTTTTTATCTCTCTTAGAGATGATGTGATGGTTGAGGTACGACTTCACCTTTACGCACAGCCACCGCCTCCTTGTGGCCACTAGGTGGCGGAGTTGAGCGGCAGCCTGCAGCCTGGGCTCGTGCCCTGCAGTCTACCTGGGACTCCCTAAACTGTTTCTGACTCAGGGCGGAGAAAACTTCTCCCTGTCCCCCCCCCCCCCCCCCCCCCCCTCCCGGGGGCCCCCCGCCCCCCCCCCCCCCCCTCGTCGAGGAGGAGCCTGCAGACACTCACCGACGTGCAGCGCACTGGAAGGCTGACGCACAACCTGAGCAGCTTCAAACGCGCAGCCCCTCAGCCACGGTCGGTCCTCTCGGCGATGCTCACCCGACTCCGCACCACAGATTGATCGGCGACCACCGCACAGACGACCCCCTTCCAGCTGAGCCCCCAGTGCAGCGGAGAGAGAGAGAGAGAGAGAGAGAGCAGCGCCCCCCTCTCTGAGCTCCAGGTGAGTCGGCGCAGCTCGCGCTCTCTGGAATGTCAGGACAGATTGCTGCAAGACTCCGGGGAAATTCCTGAGCAACACTTATTATGGCAAACAAACATGTGCTTTACTGTAATTATTTCATCACAAGTGTGGACTGTGGAGTTCTTCTTATTTCCAGAAAATGCCTTTTATTCTAAAGAGGAAAAAGAATGTGACGCAAAAAGCTCTTTATAAGAGCAGGACTGTTCAGTGCCAACATGTGCAAACGTGACTTTGTAGCCATCATTCATCCATGTGCATGACATCTTATTTATCTCAGGGATGCCAGCAGATCAAGAATCAGTCCCTCAGGTTCTATATGCAGATGTGTTTGCTGCCAAGTGCCTGAGTGCTGGAGTTACATACATTTCAAATGCAGGGAGCTCATCTAGGCTACAGTCAAATGCATCCGGACACAATTCATGAGCTACAAGCATTTCTTCAAACACACTGTTAACTCTGTGTGACAGGTACTTGCATGTGTCGGTGGAAAGGGTTCAGCCAAAGGCAGAGGACAACTGAGATTCCTTTTCATTCCTCACAGCCCCAGCTTGGTGGCTGAGGCCTCATTTGCTTAATGACGATGTTGTGATTTGAGTTCAGAAGCACAAAGGAACTGAAGCAGTGAGTTCCTGCTCCTGTGGGGATTTCTCTCTGTTTGAAACTGCTGCTAATGGAGCAGGAGAGGGATCAGAGTCATCAGTTAATTAATAGTCACTTAATGAGGACAGCTTTTCATCTTATGTCTATGGCATTTGGGTGTTGAAGTGTGTGTGTGTGACCTTGTACACCTTTCTCCCCCTGGTCGGCATAATTGTTTTCTTGGTGCCGCCTGACTGTCCCGGGCCCCGGGGCCCCTGGGGGAAGTCCTGCCCGCAGACAGGCAGCTCAGCCCCGGCTGGGGGACATGCCGGGTCCTGCCGGGCCTCTGAAGTCTGCTGGCTGGCTTTGAACTGTAGCTGCTGGAGGTGGAAATCAATCCGTCTCTTTTCTTTTTAGTCTCTCTCTCTTTCTATCTTTGCGTCTCTCTTCTCTCCCTCTCTCTCTCTCTCTCTCCCCCTGCAGCCCCCCAGAGCAGCCCATCTCTGCCGCCATCAAATCTTTCATGTTCACAGGTAGAAAGGCAAAAAAGGAGACAGGGAGAAGAAGCAGGGGAGGGACTGTAACTCATCTTCAAAAGAAGTTAATATGGTTCCTGAGGATTAAAGAGATGAAGGCAGAAAAAACTCACAAAGCCAGCGCCATCATCCAACACTAGACTGGAGAGAGTAGATGATTTGTTTACTTCCTCGCCTCTGTGTTGCTTTACGCTGCTCGCCGTTTAGAATACACACAATAACTCTATTTGTTTTGGAGTGATATCATAAGGAAGGGGGGGGGGGGGGGGGTCCCCTTCTTTTTTTTTTGCAATTGCTTTTCTTTGTTTTTTTTTCGTGGGGGGGGGGGGGGGGATCCATGTGTTGCTCTTGTGAAAGTCGTTGCCGAGATTTATGTTCGGTGTCACAGCTGATTCCAATCCACACAGCATATCCATTTTCCCCCCATGGAGAAATTTATCGAGCTCAGGAGGCCTGTTGGGCTTCGATGTTTCATAATGCTTCACACATCTGAGACGGAGCTCGGCCAAATGCGTCAACCAGACTGTACTTGTGGAAGTGAAGTTATTTCAGCTCATTCGGTCGAGGCTTTTTTTCCAAAGCGCCCCAACAGAACCAGGACCATGTGGAACGGCTCCAGGAATCCTGCGTTATGGATTCTCTATTGATTTAAAAGATGATTTCAAGGAAGTTAAAATGTCAGTATCGACTTCAAACCTAGAGGGATGTTATGTAAGGGGTATTAGGGGTCTTAAGTTAAGTTTATCAAAAGTTAAAGACAAATACTTCTACCTACTTCTTAAAGTTGTAAACCACAAAAAGGTTACTTACAAAACATGTATAATTAGGCAGAATTCATTAATTATTTCTAATAATTTTATAGTAAATTATCCTAGACATAATTAAAACAAAAATATTGATACTGAGTTTATTTTTTTATTTACCTTTGTCAGATGGAATAGATCCTTTAGAGTTTTACTAAAATTAATAAAAGTAAATAAACTAAAGTCTCGACACAGCTCAAACCAGGGCCCATTCCTCTAAAATGTACAAAATAAATCAGCTGAGTGTGTTCTTCATCAGTTACCGTCACATCCACGACAAGGTAGCAGCCGAGGAGGAGCCAGCACAGTCTTCATCGCTCCCTCGGGGGCTTCCAGGAGGTCCCCGCGCGGCCGCAAAATGAGAGGTAGTTTCTGTGTTTCATTATATTTTAATTTAGGTGCAATAATCCCTGCGAAGCAACATAAAAGGCCAAAACCTTTCTAATCATACGTTTCTCTCGCAGCACTGTTATTTGCCCCCATGCACAGTGCAGCCATGCTTAACAAAGACCAACACTAAATCAAGCGTGTTGGCTCCCTGGGAGCAAAGTTTAATCTCATTGGGGTTTGTGGTCTAATTTCTGCGTCTTGCATGTGTCTGTGGAGGGACAAAAGACAGAAATACTTGGCGAGGTCTTGGAAATGTGAGTTTGAATCTTACGCGCACACAGCAGAGAGAGGGGCCTGAGACGAAGGTAGGGCAGACCTCTGGGTGCTGTCGGAGGAATTATCACGCACGGCTGCAGATTCTGGCCCCAGCTGGTGTCTCGGTGACAGCTGGCAGGAGGAGGGAGGGAAGGCGGCGGTGAGGGACCGAGCTGTTTGCTGGAGCACCTGTGCAGAGGACCTGGATGGATGGTGTTTTAGGTGCTAATGGCGACAGGTGAAGAATAGCCCTCACCTCAACTCAATCGCTCCCGTTCCTATTGTGGTTTGCAAATATCCCTCCTCCGAGGAAGCTGTTCTTCAAATTCCAGACACAGACGACTTTTTCGGCGAGTCGATAAGGTTTGGCCCGGGGCCTCGCAGCCGCATCAGTCCATCACGAATTCTCCTGCGAGGAGCGTTCAGAGAGGGAGAAAGGGAGAAAAGAGATTTACAGTATATTATTATAATACTGACAACTGCAAACAACAAGTTTGATTGAATTCGTTTTAAGCATGACCAAGGTCAAGTCTAATCTGCGAATCACAATAAATATAGTGGTTCTTACCAGTGATTATACCAGTTTTTTACCCATCATTAAAGGTGCACAAGATAGAAAGATAATATTAATGGGGAGAGCTGCATTGTTGTGCCGTCACTTCAACGTAGGTGCTTGTTAGGGGAGAAGCAATGAGACATCTCAATGAATTCCAGGTCACAGATTAGGCTTCCCACCTACAGCCGCCGCAAAATAAACAGAGACAGACACAGAGGCTGGGAGGGAGGGAGGGAGACGTTCTGCCCAAACTGAGCTAAAGAAGGGAACAAGGGATCAGGCAGAGGAGACGATGAAAGACAAATCACCGGCAGGCAGGGAGTCAAAGAGCCTACTGACTGACTGGAGCTGGGAAAGGTGTGTGTTCCTGGGTGTGTGCCTGTGTTTGTGTGTGTGTGTGTGTGTGTTTGTGTGAGAGAGAGAGAGAGACTTCTTTTCATGTGCCCTAAGAGTTTGTTTTTCCTGCGCACTGAGTGGGAAGCTGACAGTAAGTCTGTAATTAAAGCAATCAAAAGATGAAGAGATGGAGAATCAACGTATACACACACAGTCCTTGAATGCCACTTGGCCCTCATATCACTGGAGATTGTTTCACTGCTGCTGAAAAACCTGTAAATTATTTAAGGATTTAAGCCTTTTGCATCAAGTCCTCACAAGTAGCTTCTTTCGATCACTGGCTTCATGCAACACAGCTGACATTTGAGCCGTGAGCTTCTTTGTGATTACCAGTTCCGGAAGTATTTGTGCTTGTGTGATATGACGGCGGAAACTCAAGTTGCTGCAGAGCGTGTTTTGACACCGCGCAAGGACGCAGTTGGATGGATGTTAAAGTTTGGGAGACGAGGGCTGGCTGCTGTCTGGAAATCACTTTAATCATGGCTTTACTTTCACATCAAACTGAGACGGTAATCATGTTGGAAATTAGGCGTATTTGTTTCTGGCTCATTTGGCTGCTGATAAATGAGCCTCGCCGGCTGGCGTGTTCAGCGAGCCCGACTTCCTTTAGCGCTGATAAAAAGCCACAGAAGTGGGAAAAAGTTCGGGAACAAACAAGCGTCTGGAGCGCATCTGAAGATTCAGACGGATGTGCAACGCTGACGTGTTTGTTCCTGTGTCTGTTTTGGAGAAGAAGCCCCGGTCGCCGTTCAGGCGAAGGTGAGAGCGGCGAGCTTTGACTGACAGCTCCGCTGCCGCGGCCGCCCTCGTGTTTACTCTCCGGCTGCCTCCAAATTGCAGAAAGGAGATAAAAATGCCGGCAGCACATTCCTGCCTCCTAATTCTCTTCAGGAGAAAAAGGAGACAGGACAAGCCACTTAGGGTTACTTAAAGGTGGATTGACAGAGGATTCTTGAACGCACACTAAGAATTATCAGCGAGAGCCGCAGCACAGCGTGGCGCTGCGCCCGAACTGAGCTGCGATCTGATGTTTTCAAGGCCCATTGTAAAATAATTAGAGGAACATGCAGATGGTAATGGCCAGTGTAATGACATGGTATTAAACCCAATGTAAGTGTTTGATTCATAGACCATTGTGTTCCTTCCCTGCTTTGTAATACTCTCATGTTTCATCGGTCACCGCAACAGCATCGGGACTCGCTTCATTCACATGGAGGCTGTTTAATTTACGGCCGTCATGGAAGTAAGAAAAGCCGACAGCAGGCAGAGCAAAAAACTGAGAGAAAGCAGAGGCGCAGTCGTGCTGTGCAAAAATAAAAAAAAAAGTGAATGACAACATTGGTGGTGGATGTTTAAATGACACCTTCCCCAGACCTCATCACTCATTCTTAACTTTCATAAAATTCCAGCAATTATTTGATCCCTTTCTTCAACTTCTGAAGCCGATCTTGCAGAAAATGAGGCTATAATTAGACCGAGATGATTATAACTATTGAATGAAAGAGATTCAATAGAACATTTAAGTTGTTGATGTTTTCTCTGAAGGTCTGGAAGGCCCTAAGGGTCCCACCGCTCTGCATTGACATGTGCAGGCCCAGTGAAGTGGGAACACGTTAAATATATACACTCTGCGCGAGTTGACAGAAAAACAAATGGAAACCCTCGACGTCGTGCAGCTGTGGAATGGATTTTTTTTTTTTTTAAAGAAAGCACTGATGTTTAAGGTGAAGTGACACTGGAAAATACCAATGTCTGAGGTGTTGTGAGCGCAAGAATACCTGTTGGGAGAGGGACGTCAGCTCATTCATTTGACGGATATCATTTTGGTCATCACATATTGGTTGTGAAATTGATCTCTGCTCAAAGAACGTCAACAATTATATCATGAGGAAACATAATTCCCTTTCTCCCCAATACAGATTCTGTTCTGCAGGATTTAAAATAAATGTATGGTTATTTTTGAAAGATTTCATACTTTGAAATATGAGGACTTCACCTGCTGCTGTTGCCATCTTGATTTGCTTTATCAATTTGTAAAGGAACCTGGAATTTCATCTTGAATTGGGTATGAAGCTATACTTTATACTTCAGTTTTACTTGTGGGACATTGGAGCGTGAAATATGCCGGCTGAAGCTACACCAAATCAAATCACTTCCACTTCTCTTTTATTCTAAAATCTGTACTTGGCAGTGGCAGTGTGCTGGGCTGTTTGAGAGCAGCAAAGAAGAGACTTGTGGGAAAAGAAACATTCCAGTTTTCATCTGTGTGAAGCTTAAACACTTTATAGATGTAGGAACGGTACAAAGATTGCCTGAGCGATATGGTTTAAGTGTCCAGTTTTACCTGTCAGTTCCAGTCAAACAGCATCAGCATCAACTGTCCTCTCCCACTACGTGCAGTTTAATAATGAACAGCAGGTCAGATGTTCTGTATGGATCACATCGATGTCAGATGAGGTGGCAGGAGATGAAGCCACTGAAACGCGAAGAAAATACATTCACAAAAAGAAAATGGAAAACAGATTTTTTCCTGCAGTATTAATAGGAGCAGGATGACAGATCCCCCCCCGGCCACTGATTTAATTGTCATCAGAAATTAAGTGCTGTGGAAAAGCCCACAAATCATCCTCCAACATCATTGCTCATCCTCTTCATCAGTTTGCCTGTTGGCCACATTTCCTGGCCACTGATTGGCCCATTATTCAATCATGTGGGAAGTCATTATTAACCAGTGCGATGATGGTTTTGGACGGGGTCGACTGTCACTGATGAGGAGAAGTCTTTTCACTCAAAGTCAATTTGGAATGGTGTTTAATAAGGGAAGACATGTGTATAGAAAAAGACGTGTGTCATATTTCCCTGGGAAATTAATGAGACAGGGATTATTATCATCACAAAGCCAGATATCAGATTTTTCATAAAAATAAACACCCTGCAATCTTGAGAATCCCACAAGGTCGTCTGACAAAACAAAGCCAGTCGCTGGTTATGAAGGTAATTTCCAGAATCCTCGAATCACCTGGATGAAAACACGCTCTATCCGCAGCGTGATAAAATACAAATGTTTTTTCTGCGTTTCATCTGTTGCGACTGCGCTTCCTAATCCAAACACAGGGGATGGGCGAGGGTTTAGTTTGAGGAAATCTGAGGCTAACGTCTGTTGTTCCAATGAAATGAAATTCACCTAAATATGAAGGTAAACGTGATCAGTAACATAATGAACACTTTGAAAGTATAAACCAAAGAGCCAGACAGAGGCTTGATATATATATAATGGTTTTATCTTTCATTTTGAAACTGTCCGGACAGGTCAAACTGCAAGAAGGATGTTGAGTTCAACTCTTGGTTTGGTCCACTTGTGTGTTCCATTGGAGGTATCGCATGTTTAGTTGTTGATGGTGGGCTTAGCCTGTGTGGCTAGCGATACGTGTGTTATTGTTTTTAACATCGATCATGTGTTCAAAACCTACGTTAGGTTATAGCTTTCCAGCTGTGAGGTCTATATGTCCATCTGGATGCTTGCCGCAACACAGGTCATAAATCCCGCCTCCTCCATGTTAGCAGATTGGAAGTACGCAAAATAATCTTATATCAAATTTATCTTGATGTTAAAAAAAAGTGAAAATGGGCGGGGCCACGATACCACAGCCCCATCCCTCAATCGCTACCCTGCTGACTTGACTTTATTTCTGTACGACGGAAGGAAATGGAATGTGTCTCCACTTCCCTCCGTCCATCTTTCTACACACAGGCTATGGTCATGACCAATATGTTGGGCTGTGTCTCTGGTGGTGGAGCTGGTTTGCGTCTGTTGTCTGGTTTTGGCAGTCCGACCCCTGGTTTCCCTTAACTCGGCTTGCTCCGGGAAGGGCATCTGGTAAAAAAACAAACCCTCTGCCACATAAAGTATTGCGGACGGCGACTCAGGAGCGGCCAAAAGACGACAACATTTTCCAGCAGTGACACACAACGAACAGCACATTTCCCATAAGCAACAACTAATCACAGAGCTTGTTTTCAGTTAACCAAACATCAGCCGAGCACTGGACTGTTGGCAGCCTTAGCTCCTCTGTGTTTAATACTCCGTGTTTAATTTTTTTTTTTTTTTTGACGTGCCGCGTGTTTGTACAGTAAGGTCTAAAGTATTACCACAAAGAATACAAACACATCAAAGAGGGAATAGCGAGAGGTTGAGTGGCAGTAATGGGAGGAAGCCTGCTGCGACTGCCAAAAACCAGAGGTAGAGTGTAAAGAATTAACAGGAGGGAGGCCGCTGCTGTCGACTTCATATATGCGTTTGTTTTAGCTCGTCTATGGGAATTTCCATACGGCAGCCACTCCCACGCATTCTCTCCATCCCCATAATGACTTTTAGTTGATCTATCGCATTGGGGTGTCATTTATCGCTGCAGACTTCACACTGCTTTGAAGCCAACTTGGGGATTCTTAATGATATTAAGGCATTATACTTGTCACTGTGCGCCAAGGAGCTTTGACGGAAGACGTCCACTTTTCTAGTTGATTTGCTTTTTATGAATTTTTTTTTTAGGTCGACAGGTTCGGTTACTGCACATTTTATCTTCAAGGGATTTCCGAATAGATTTCCTTTGCGGAGGGGGGGTCGCAAAAATATTGCTCCATGGCCCAAGTGGCCGTCGTGTCCCTGTTGGCACGGCGATGCAACTGCACTCGCTACACCAAGTACAGCTTAAGACAGGAGGGTTATTTATCAGATTATGTGGTCGTTAGAAGATAATTACCCTCGGGGGGCGAAAAGACTCGGGCTGACTTTCATCTCAGACCTGCCCCGACAGAGAGAGCGAGGTTTGCAGAGACACAGAGAGAGGGTTGAAAGAGGTAGAGCAGAGTGTCAGAAGATACTGAGTCTTCAAACACCGCAGCGGAGTGTGTGTGTGTGTGCATCACTTTAACCCCATAATGAGTAGCCTGGAGGGGGTCCACAACCATTTGGCAGTTCTTCATTTCCTGATTTAAGAAAAAAAAGAAGCGCTATCTAACCTTTTATCTTTTCAACAGCTACACACAGGGCCCCACACCCGTGCACACACACACACACACACACACACACACACACATTGGCTGTGGTCTTGCAACTAGGACTTGCGCAATCTATCTTATTTTGACCTCACAAGCCAACTGTGTGTTAGTGTTTAGAGGCCATATATCTACGTGTTAATGTGTGTGTATCGCTGTGTGCATGTGTTTTTTTTTTCAATTGTGTGTGTCTGTGTCTGTGCGAGGACGCTGTAATTAAGCAAGATCAAACCCTCAGGGTTGGGGAATTAGCCATGACTGAAGATCAGAGGGTTTTTTTCACTCAAGTGTGCGACATGGAAGAGTGAAATCAGAGGTTTGGAGCCAGACAGACAGATTCTGACCGCAGATAACAGATAATGGCGGCTTCTTCCTGTCTCTCTTTCCAACAAACACTTATGCACGAACTCACACACGCATGAACACACACTTAGAGGCTTCCGACAGGATGGATTTAATGTTCATCACTTTATGTGCTGAATCAAACTGATTGATGAAGTGATATCTCCACTCAGACATCCAGAGCATCCAGGACATTATTCTTAATAAGGGTTGTCTGGTCAGGATTCAAAGCAGAACTGGAGATCTTGAATTTCTCTTTGACAGAAATACGATTTGATTTATTGTAGATTTAAACTTCAAAATAAACAATGTGCTCCATGTAGTGCTGAGCGTTGACAAGTGAACAGAGCACAGACCTTCGTCACGGTTTGGACGAGGGCAAAGATTCTGCTTCGCTTTCCCACACGCTAGAGAAGTAATGTTGGTATAAGTTCAGAGATAGTTTAAACATGTTTAATCGTGTTTTCCTTCTTACAATGGCACTTTAATAGCGTAAGTATTACCAAAGAGCAGCCCTCAGGTTTGAAACTAGACCCACGTTAAAAAAAAAAAAAAGCAGCTTTGTTTGAGTAGATTTGGGGTGTTGACGTCAACTTTAGCCTCAGACGCAGCACAGAAATAGACAATTAAGTCAATGGTATACGTGATATTACCCTCCTCTGTTGAAGCAGAGGTGAGGCAACGGTGATCTGTGAGCCAGAGGAATGCCATGGGCTGTTCTGCTGCAGTTACATGTTTATGGGCGATGACGTGATGCTAACAGGACAGTGAACTCATCAGGACCACACACACACACACACACACACACTACTGTTGGCAGCTGTGCTTGGATTCAGTTTGCTGCAGGAATGTTTGAAAAGATTTTACATTGCTAAATATGAATAACTAATTCTGTCTTTGATCCCCTTGTCCCCCAGGAAGAAGACGCAAACATGTCAGAGAGGAGAGGTCAGAAGAAGTCCATATTTCTGTCGTTATTAGTAAGTGTTGTTTTTATTTTTTATTTTTAATCTCCTCATTTCCTGCGTCTGCTCCTTAATCCCCCCTGTCCTCCAGCTTCAATGCTCATCTTCAGCTGCTTTCTGACATCCCCTGAACTCTGCAGCTCCTCTGCATTGTCTCCGGAGGAGGAGCATGTATGAAGGCAAAAGTCTGAGCATGTGAAACACATGCATCTCCCAGTCCCTAGTCTGAATACTGCGGAGGATTTTAGTTGGTCTCACGCTAATATATAAACACAAAGTGAAACCTCTTAAGTAAAAGCTCAGACTGCCTGCACCGCACATGCAGCCAAAAGGGAATACTCGACTTAAGTCAGTGCAACATGTCTTTAAGAGTCACCAGTGTACATGTGAAGGGACGAGCGATGAATTTAGAGCATTGTACTGGTATGACAGGAAGTTTGTTTTTCCAAATGTGGAAAACGAAGGAGGAGAAGATTATTTTTACAGCGTCTTCAAAGACGAGCGTTTATGAAAACAACGCCTGCCAGTAATTGCTCGATAAATACTTACAGTGACCCTTTAATGTGTCAACACACCAACGGGGAGGGGGGGGGGGGATAAGATGCTTGTTGGTTGCAGAATAAGGACCTTGACACATTACAGCCAAAGGTCAGTTCCTTTTGAAATCCGGTTAAAACCACGAACAGATTATTTGGCCTGAAATGATACAAACCCATTAAAACACACTGGCAACGTAGATTTGTATATTTACTCACGCAGCATCCTGCGTCGGCTGACATGAGATGCTGATGAGGAAGAGAGGGAGATGTTATTAAAACAACAGAGCGGAGATGGAGAGAATTAGTCACGCACTCGTCTGCTTTCCCTCCATCATTTTCTGGGCTGCAGATTTTTTTAAAGTCAGTTAGTTTGTTTGGGGAAGCGCAGACTCTGCTGGTACAGCCACCAGCTGCTTCGTATTACGCAGCCACTATGACACAATGCCACACACATGCATGCACAGAGACACCAGCACAACACACAGACACACACAACAAGCCCATGCCAGTGTTGTGGAAACTCTCATTCACACACAGACACACACGATGAACTCCTCCATTCATTTGAACTGCGTTGGGTGGTGATGTTTGTTTTCCTTGCTGTTTGTTTTTTCTCAGTTAAAAACGATGATGCTGATCCTGCTCAGTGAATCAGCATCATCATCCAGCGCTGGTGTTTGTCTCATCACAGAGAGGCTGCAGTTTGTTACCACGCAGGATTTACTGCAGAGCCAACGAGCACCTCCCAACCCACGTCAAACAATACAAAGTCAAGCTTTTAGAACCTTAAGTGTCCTTAGTTACCAGCAAAATGTTTTGGAGGTACACATTCTGTGTACATCTGATAAATATTGTAATTAGAGAGAAAAGTATGTCATGGCTTTGGGCAACATTTTGAAAATGGAATACGACAAGAAAAATAAGAGTCATGTGGAGATCAAACACAGAAATTGAGGGTGCAATATGTTATGGAGAACTAATACATCTCCGTCTATCTGTCTCACTGTCCCTCTAGGTGTGTTGCATGTTTGTCAGGGCAGAGTACTCCAGCTGTGGAGAGTACGAGTTCTTCAACCAGACCAGTAACAGCTGCCAGGCCTGTCCTCAGTGCCAGCCAGGACAAGAGCCGCACATGGTGAGACCCGCACGTGCACAAGCTAACAAGTGAATATGTACCCGTCAGGTAGTAAATCAGTGAAAGAGCATGAACAGCCGACCGTATGAATCCGCACGTCATCTTTGCTCAGACCACACACCATCACACATAGCTGCACGGCGAAGCAGAAATCCAAATTTCTCTCTGGTTTATTGCTCCCATTGACTTCCCTGCGCAGGCATGTGTCAGAGTGAATGACTTGCAGTAGTCACACAGTGATTTAGCCCCCGTCAGTCAGTGTGCTGGCAGCCAAAGAAAACACAGAGCAGGTTAACGCTCCAGTGGGCACCCCGGGGTGCCACACCCGCTCAGCAGAGGCAGCTGCAGGGGACAGAAATGAAAGGTGACGTTTAGATTTCTGGTGATTTTAAATATTTGCATTTATGTAAAAAAAAAAAATTACAGTTGCATCTGTCCCCGTATCCGCACCTGCAGAAATGATCTAATCCACAAACATCTGTCTTGCTTGGATGTGATACATCCAATAATAATGAAAACTGAACAAACAGTATGACTATGAGCTTTAACCACGAGCCAGACAGACACACAAGAAAGTTCAGAACAAGTACTGCACTAATGGGTATTAATACACAAAGATCTTTGATTGAGGGAAATCAATACGCTCAAGCATTAGTGAACAGTCACTCGGTGGCCGAGTCTCATGCCCCTCCACAAGCTGCATGGCATTAAGAAAAGCGATCACATGAACGTTCCCACTGTCGGTTTAATTTTTCCTTCCGTTCCCACTTCCCACCTTCCCGCCCCTGTGCTCACTGAGCTTCCATGTGCTTGAAGTAAACATGCCAACAACGCATGGTGTTTAAACTTGTGGGATCCCGCAATCCCCTCGTCTCTCTCTCTCTCCTCTCTCTCTCTGACAGAGACGAGAGGTTCAGTCTCTGAGCTCTGTCATAAAAGGGTAATTTAACCGGTTGCGAGCGACAGAAACATGAAGGAAAAAAGGAGATTAATTAGTGAGATGAGAAGCCCCTTTGCACTTTCTCCTGCCTCTCTGATCCTCTTGGTGCCACAGTCTGTAATTCATGTGCTCGTCTGTTCCCCTGAGTTTCCCTGTGTGTGTGTGTGTCTTGATGCTCTTTTAATCAGAGAGTATCCAAAGGGTTTTTCTCCACACTACAGAGACTAAAGTACAACCCCCCCTAAACACACACACAGACTGAAGGAGAGAGACTTTCAAGGCAGCTTTTAACTTGCATCTTGTATCCAGATTGTGTGTGATGTAGCTGGAATACATTTCCATGCCTGGGCACTCAACACGAACATGCTGTACATTCATGTACTTGTGACTTCCTAACTGTCACTGGGTGATGAAGAACGTGTCCGTAAGGTGAAGAAACGTGAAAGAATTGGGTCTGGAGCGTTCACGGTGGCTTTCATGGTGTGTGAAAGCTGCAGGCCATTAGGAATCCGGTCCCTGTGGCGGCCTCATGCGCCGGCGGTTGGAGACGTTGCGCCACAACTTCCTCGTTTTTTTTATACGTCCTGGGAGATTTGTTGCATGTCATCGCAGCATCATCTCTACCCCTTCCATGTGATGACTTCCAAAATAAATAAAAAAGCAACAAAAGTGCCCGCTTTGTTTTTAAGTCTTTGCTTTATCCACCGAGAATCAACGAGGCGCCAAATTGGCTTTGAAAAGGAGCTTTCAACTGGTCCAGGGCGGCTTTGATTCAGCAAACAGAAGCAGAGCCATGGTGAGCCTGTGCACAAAAACAAGATCCAAAGCGAGCTTTAACCCAGAGCGACAGGATCCTGTCGATGGCTCAGCACAGTTCCATATCAAACGATCGCACCGAGACTCGCGGACGAGAAACCGAAGATAAGTGATATTAGATTTCTTTAAGAATGGGCTCCACCATAGCCCAGAGCGGAGAGGCACAGGCTTGTTTCTAATAGACGGATGAAAGTAAGAGGGAACTGAGAGATGAAAGTGAGGAAGCCAAAAAAAAAAGAGAGAGAGAGAGAGAGAGAGAGAGAGAGAGAGTATGTTTTTGTATGTGTGTGTGGCCTGTTGTTCAGCCTCCCCGCTGTGAGGACTAACCACAAGGAGATTGATGCAAGAAGACAGAATGATGAGGTGGTCATTTTAAACACTACCAGGCATGGAACGCTGTGTACACACACACACACACACACAGAGACCTCTGCGACCAATCAGATGTCTATTTTGTCATTTCAACAGCAATGCCAGATTTGCTCAGGATATGGACAGAAACAGATGTGCGCGACTGTTTTTTCCCGTCAAACTGTGTGTGTGTGTGTGTGTGTCCGCAGCACACACGCATTGATCTGAGGAGCTCGGGGTTCATTTCGAATTACACTCAGAGGTTTTTTTTTTTTTTTTTTTAAACTACTGCGACGCACCGCGTCCTCATGCTCGCACGTGCCCGTGTGTGTTCCGCAGACCTGCGGCTACGGCGTGAAGGATGAGGACTTCGCCTGCGTGCCGTGTCCGCAGGGCAAATACTCCAAAGGGAAGTACGAGATCTGCAGACGCCACAAAGACTGCGACGCCCTCTACAAAGCCACGGTGCGTGCGGCGGGGACTCCGGACAGCGATGCTCAGTGTGGGCCGTGTTTACCGGGGTAAACCACACACACACACACACACGCACACACACACACACACGAGCTTCAACCCCCCCATTTGTTCCTGTACTGCTGACGTATACTAGATTATATGTGAATCTATATATAAGGTTTACATGGTACAGTACGACTGCTCAGCTGTTTGCACGTGCATCCATAGACTTGGTGTTTAAAGTAGCGTGAGCTGACATGTGCACAGACCACCCTGCATCCCCGCGCCTTGTGCGCAAACACGCACTAAATCCCCCGCTCCTCCGTTTGCAGATGACAGCTGTGGATGCAACCCCCTGTCACTTCAAAATCTTAAGTCAAGGTTTAACTGTTGCCAGACCTCCCTCTGCTCCCTCCTCCCTCCCCTGGCTCCTCTCCGCAGTCCGACACTTTCTCTTCGGCATGCTGTTTTAAATGCAGACGCTCTGTCCGTAATCGGTTGCTAAGCAGCTGATAGAATCATCTGTCCTCCGATATGTATGATTAAATGTAAGAAATATATAATTAGGTGGGCCTTGAAGGCAAAAAGAATGAGAGACTGATGATTTGGGGCAATTGGATGAACCCTCCCACTCCAATAAGGAGAGCAGAATGTCGAAATCTTTCCCTCCCATCATTCATCTGGATGCTGTCCTGCTGCCTCCTACTTTCCTTGGCTCGGGCTCCACTTCCACAGGATGTTATTCATTTTTGATTTATTTTTTTTTTTTCTGCTTTTGATGAGTGTGATCGTTAAATGAACAAGCGTGCTCAGCAACACTGAGCATGGCTCTGTGCAATGTGCTGTGACACTGTAGGTGTGGTTGTGTGAAGCAGAGAAGAACAGGTCGAAACATTTGTTCATGTCAAATTCGACGAAGTGAGCTCAGCAGCACTTTCACATAAAATTCTTCACTTGTCAAACTTATTTCGTTACTTTAGAGTGTCTTTGTTTTAAGAATACGTTACAAGGATGAAGATTAAGTATTTGTGCAGTGAGAAAATAGTGTTGGAGAACAAATAGCTGGGTTATGACGCTTGTTAAACTGTGCAGGGCCCCAAACAGCAGTTCTATCGATTATTTGACAATGAAAATGATGAATTAGCTTTTGTTATTTTTATTTTTCCACTTGCATAATGTGATTATGTTATCCACTGGTTGTTTACCAGAGTTGGGACTGGGGGACTGAGGAGTTTGCTGAATTTCTATAAACACTGAGCACATTTCTGAAATAAATGAAGTCATTTAACAAACAGCAGTCAGGCTAAGCCTAGCTCTGCCGAGGTACAACCTGCCAATGTTTTTATCAAGATCCAGGAAAATCTGAAAAGCAGGTGAAAAATCTCACGTTGTTAAAGAAAGTGAAAAATAAATCCCGGATATCAATAATAATTAATGGGGGTCTGACTCATGCCTCACAAATTTCAAGGACTGTTTTTGTGTAATCCTGCCAAATGACAAACAAACAAACAAACGCACAACTTCCATAAGAATCTGTTCAGCATTTCAAACCGTGCTCGGTCATTTGTATTTTGAATATAAACCCCATCCTCAAACATCAAAGAAGACGCTCCCTCGCCGCCTTCTATAGAAACCTCATCGAATTACATTCTTGCTGCTGCCGTGTTGTGCAGCACAAGACTGAACCGGTCTCTGTGACATACATCCAGACATATGAAGGCAGCTGCAGGCTGCGCAGCAGTGCCGTGCGCACGTACCAGTGGACGTTTCTGCTCTCAAGCCCAAATGATTTAGTGCCCATGCCACTCAATCACACAATCACGCCCTGACTGCCTCTCCCTCCGTTCTCCTGATAGACGCTCAGACGCTGCAGACTCAGGGCAATTTCTGTACCGAGCCAGTGTTTGGTGCCTCCGGGGCATCAATTATGTACATTTCAAACTTTTCACCTCAGCTGCTTCCCCATACCTCAGCGCTGCGCCTGTTTGCGAATTACACACCCTGCCATGATCAGGGGTGATGCTTGCTTTGAGGGATGAATCCAACTTTCTGTTCCACGTTCTGTCTCCTATAGGTATTACATGCTGGAGACCAGACCCAGAAACCTGTATGGGATGGTGTGCCACTCCTGCCTGAACGCACCGCGCAACACCAAAGAATGTAAGAGGCTGCCTCCTTCCTCCCTCCCCTTCCTTCCTTTGAAGCCCCTTCTCCACCGCCGTCCTCTAGTTCTTCTCGCCCCAGCTCTGAATTCCCCCTGTTTTCTTCTCTAATGCACATCTTCACAGCTTCGCCTGCACAAACAGATCTGGTTTCCGCCAGATTAAAAGCGACCAAAACATTAAAGATTTCTTTCGAAATGAAAGGAAATAAAAGAGGACAGGCCGTTGCGAAAAAGCAGATGTAGCCGCGTGTCAAAGGCCTGGATGAGGTTTATGGGAAACAAGTGGGGGTCAGATGTTGGGTCGAGTTCCCCTCTAGCCCGGTCACTGTCCGGCCTGTCACCGGGCCTGCGCTGGACAGAGAGTTGGACGTCCTCTGTCCTTAATTAGCAACTCCTTCATAGCCTAGCTGCCTCACCACCCCTCCTACCTGAAGGGGCGTCCACACTGTGTGTGTGTACATGTTTTGGTTCAGGCTGCTGCTGTGACCACATCGGAACCAAACCTATAGAGGTTGTCTCCAATTTGTTGTCTGCTCTCCATCTGCCGTGAACGACGTCACGTGACATGTTTTACTTGGTTTGATTGTCACTTTGGTAACTGGTCAATTTTTATCCGTGCTTTTATTGAAATGCCTTTCAAAGCCCCAGCAGATGGCAGTCAAGGGAAAATTAGGTTTTGATACTTTGCAGATTTCATATTTGCATTCGACAGCGATGATAATGCACGTAGGAATATTGCCTCCATATGACTCAGTGTTTAAAGCGTATGAGCGTTTCGACAAAAGGAGTCCTCACCACTGTATCGAGTTATTTAAATTCCTCGGGGGAATCGCGACTATACTCGGCATTCTTATTTTGAGTTCACGTTCATCAGTTTGGATAAGGGGTGATGGAATCTTTCTCATGCACAGCGTGGTTTGATTCATCGGTTTTTATCTCGTCACCAGGATGCATAGAATTAATTAATCAAGGTGCTAAATTAACTTAATTACTGTGGTAATTTCCTTTAATAAGTCAGAAAAACTGTTTTTCAGAGCCAAATGCCCGAAGTGGCTCTGTCCACACGTCACAAGCAGATCACATTTCAAAAGGATCTCACCAGTGTTTTTGACCCTCACCCTCTGACAAATACATATATAAAGATGCATAATTGCTCAAAATCCCCCTTTGAGTGTAATTGAAGATCCCAGAAATGAATGGTGTTGTTGTTTTGTCACATTTAATGAGTTTGCTTGGAAAGATGGAAACCTCCAAAAGCAGCACTGGCCTGCAGCGCAGAGGGTGTGATGGAAGAGGGTGTGTGTGTCTGTGTGTGTGTGTGGGTACATGTGCGCGTGGATAATTAAATAGCTTTTCAACAGCGCCTAAATTGTTTCTCCCAGGCATGGAAATAAGTGATTGAGCGCGAGCGATGGTGGTGAAGTTGATGGAACGATGACAAATAAATGTTGTTATTAATTATTATTGTGTTCTAATTTATTAAGTTTATTCAGAGTGTTATTCTTTAAGGTCATTTCAGCATTTAAGACAGCGTGGTTCAGATTGAAGCTGTGTACGTGTCTCTGACCTTGCTCACCTTGCACTTATTTTTATAAACTATTTAAGATGATGTTGTTAGTGTAATTTTTTTTCCCCATCTTCGGTGCATGCGTAGGTTAGTAACTGTTGTATATCAATGTCACAAAATGCTGTGAAAACTCCAATAGGATGCGATTTCCCACGTCAACATGCACGCAGTGTCTTATTCAAAGGGCTGTCTGAATCGAGTTAGCAGTGGAACACAGGTGTCCATGCTAACGTAAGTCGGTGATGGGACAGAGCCAGGCTGGCTGCTTTCCCCTATTTCCACTCCTCAGGCTTAGCCAGGCTAACTGGCTGCTGACGACAGACGCGAGCGTGGTATCAATATTCTCATTTAACCGTTGGCAAGAGACGCTAATCTGTTTCCCAAAATGTGCGGCTATTCACTCAAGAATGTTTTTGATTTCTGAAAATAAATAAATAAATAAAATGCGTCACAGCTTCGCAGGTGCCACGTGAGCGTTTCCCGTGACCTGAACCCTGGCAATTTATGGCCCTTAAAGAACTGACGCAGATGTAATCATGTCGGATCAGTCGACGAGAAGGGTGAAAAGCCAGGAACACAAGCTGTTGTCTGAAATACGTCTGATTAGCCTGGTTAGAAGATAGCATCGCACAGAGCATCCTTTATTCCTCCCATGTCTGTTAAATCAGCTTGTGATACATTTTAATTAAACCCCTTTAGATCAGAACCGCCCACCCGCAGCAGTAAAAGAAAAGGAGCTGAAAGCTGGGAGTTCTCCTGAAGGCAGGCTGACACTCGCCGTGTAATCTGTAAATTACCCGGCTCCTGCCTACCTCTGTATGTGTGTGTGTGTGTGTGTGTGTGATAATTAAAACTTCAGTGGGTATGAGAAAGAAAGATGATTAACATGTTAGTGCTTGTGCTGATGCTACTCTCTGGCAGACAGACACTAAAGTCTGTAGGCATCGCTCAAATTCCACCATATTTTTTTTTATTGACTTTCTCAGTCGTTTGACCGTTCAGCTGCCAATAACTCATAAATACTTAAATAGAGGAGTGTATAAGAGCTCCTACAGAGACACCAGACGCACGCGGGATGATGCCAAAGTTTGATTTATCAGAGGTTAACCTTCGATTCATCCCCACTTAACGACGTATCGCGCGTCTCACCTCAAACCAACTGCTCTTTCTTCATGTTGACGCTGCTCTGAAATTCTGCCCCTCTCCGTTTGTTTGGACCTGAGTTTCCAGATTGCCCCCGCAGTATCACCGCTTTGCAGTCTGTGTTATTCAGCCTTTGGAGACGTGATTAAGAGATGAAACCGCAAGACACTAAACAGAATTCCAGTTCAGACTCATATCCTTGTCCCAGGGAGTGTAAACACATACCCGGAGTTAATGTCTGCCGCCACAGGGCACCAGAGTCTGTGTGTGTGTGTGTGACATGAGTCTCAGAGACCATGGGAAGTGGTGGGTAGATGCCAAGAAGGTGTACAGTATATCAAGTGGGGGGGGGGGGGGGGGGAATAAAAGACTGATTAACAGAGCAGATTTACAAGCTGCCAGGGGTTTTATAGCTCAATTAGGAGCGAGTGAAAACAATTGATGAATAATCCAGTCACGGAGACGAGAGGGAGGAAGAGAGAGACATCTGGAGCAGGTCAAAGATGGAGAGACAAACTGTTTGTGTAGATACTTTGACAATTTAACGTCTGCAAACCATTTTTGGTGGGGGAAAAAATAAAAGGTCCATAAAAGGCAAGGCCAAAGCTAACACGCCGCCACCACCAGTGAGTGATCGGATGTGATCTCTGCCAGTGACTAATTGAAATGTTTTGCAGTGGAACAATTGGCTGTATTTGACATAATTTGGAAGAAAGTCGTCATTTGGTTGGAACAAGGGTGTCGTGCTACTTCTGCTTCTTGCTGAGATTTAAAGAGAACATTGATTTCACTGTCCCATCTGAGTGGTCCATGCGTTACAGCTGCTGAGCTTAGCTTTGCACAAAGCCTGGAAACAAAGGGATGCATGTAGCCTCCACGTCACTTAGGCAAACGGTTAGGTAAAAGTTTCACAGGAACAAGGGTTTGAATTGATTTAGTGGCTAATTTAAAGGCACATAACGCGCTAAGATGTGTAAGGAAAGAGGGAGCGTTACATTTGTGAGGTGGGACTGAGGTGTGTTTATGTGTTTCACAGGCACGCAAACACCTAAATCAAAAGAGAAGCCCGTTATCAACGCCGGCAGCACGACAGTGTTCCCTCACACAGATAAAGGTAAATGCAAATCCACAGTCACCCATCACCTTCGGTCATCCATCCTCACACACTCACAAAACCGTCAACAGTCAATCATAATCACGGCTCCATGTTTCAGGTTCCAATGGACAGGGCCACCTAGCAACGGCTCTCATCATCGCCATGTCAACCATATTCATCATGGCCATTGCCATTGTCCTGATAATCATGTTTTACATCCTGAAGGCCAAACCCAGCGGCCAGGGTGAGAGGCGCACGGCCACACACACACACACACACGCCAACGCACACAGGTTGGTTGATTTGTGACTAATGAGGTTCCATTTGTCTTTGTGCTTGTGTGTAGCGTGTTGCTCTGGACACGTTGTGAAGGCAGTGGAGGCTCAAACCAACAAACAGGAAGACAAGAAAGACGTTCCAGGTGAGACACACGCTCGTGCTGCTACAGTATAGGACAGTCATAGACATAATTACCTACTTTAATCTTAACAAACTAAATCCAGCCCATTGAAAAAGTGAGAACTGACCAAATGATCCCCCCTTTCCAAAGCGTTCCTCCCTCTGTAAGGTATATGCTTAAAAAGCTCCTCACAAAGATGTCAGTAGAGGACCACACACGCTGAATTAGTGAGGAGACATGTTATTTAAGCATCTTAATAGATTCCGGTTTGACGAGCGTCACAACCAGAACTGACTTAGTTCCACTTTGTAGCCACAACAATGAACAATGAACCTGTTTACGTGCACATTAGTCTCCTGGTTATGAGCCTCGCCCTGGTTTCCATTAGAATCTGGATGGGATGTTTACATGAAACATAAGTAATGTATTTATTCGTATCCTTGTATACGGGATCCTAATATTATCCACATTTTTGGCCATATGCTGGAGCGCAGGCTCGTGCTTGACTCCATCGAGCATTTTTAGGTTCCTCGCAACAAAGAGTTCTGAAAACAAATTGGGATATTTAAAGTAATTTTTTTTAGAATTTTTAACTTGGAATTAAGCAGCTACGTGCGGGCCTGAGCCCTGAGCAACCGCTGTTCACACATTACGGTCAACGAAATCAAATGTAAAGCACACTGGGAAAATGTTTTGGAAATTGATTCAAGTTATAAAACAAGGCTTATTTCCTGTTGCCGCAAAAGGTGCTATCACTAACTCTGGGTGGTGTCTGCTTCAATGGCTCAGGTTAAGCTCTCATATTTAAAAGCAATCCAAGAAGATTACAGGACAGGAAATACTCACAAGTGCCATGATCCTACGCTGCTACGACATCATCGCACCAGGTCTTTTGTGATTGTTGTGATCGAGACCTCTAGTGGTAATTACATATTTGAATAATTACATAAACAAAATACTGGATTCATACCCTCAATTCAGCCTGAATCCCCATTATGATTTTTTTCTCTTTTCACATTGTTTGACTGAAATTGTATCACACAGTCTGAAAAGAGTAGAGTATTAAAATATGCTAATGCGCTGTAAGCAACATCTGCTCTTATGTCTTTGCTAATGTGCTCAGCGCTTAAACAAAGAGCAGACGCCGATCATCATCACCACGTCTCCACAGACTCCGCTCACGCGTCGCACAGCCCGTAAACGCACCCGATCCATCATGGTGCAAAGGCACTCGCGGCTACATAATTATAGTAACAAGGCCACCTGTAATTTGTATTTGTTTTCCTCCTATATGACTGAAATTCCTCCAAAAATAATCACAGTGACACAGCACACACTTAGCGTGGCAGTCAGATGAGGCGTGAGCGGTGATTACAGCAACATGAGTAGAATTTGACTCAATCCTCTTTAACCTCCATTCAGGTGGCTGCGACCGGCTTACGAGTTAAACCCAGACACGTTTTATCATCTGTACTCAGGCTTAGAGTCGATTCAGTGTTATCCAACAATTTCCTGCTGTGCTGCAGACGTAGATATTCTTTTAAAGTTGTAGGTGCATATTGAATTTATTTCTGCAGAAAGAAAAAAAAAAATCTCTATTCTTCGGTATGTTGCATTATGGGACATTTCAACCCCTTGTTCATCGCATCTGTGTTAAACATGTTATCGAACAAATCTCATCAAATGTGACTGAATCGCATTTGAATGTTAATACGGTCTGTCAGTCTGGTATGTACATGTGTGTATGTATGAAGATTCCAGCACGATTTACAAACACGTGTGTGTGTGTGTGTGTGTGTGCTGACGGACCTGCAGCATGATGAGTACCTTGTGGTGGAATGTGAAGCTTCCAAAGCTAAAGTCAGACTTTGCTTAAGGCGCCATTTCCACAATGATGCTCTGTTTAATGTCCCTGTCAGACGGACTGACTAACCATTTACATGTGGCATGGATGCAAACACACACACACACACACACACACACACACACACACATTGTATGTTATGACAAGTTTGTTCACTTGTAATGGTAGCTAAACTTGATCTGAATTGTGAGTGAATGTTGTGCGTCACTGTGCCACACATTAAGGATGACTGGTGTGTGTGTGTGTGTGTGTGTGTGTGTGTGTGTGTGTGTGAAGCTCATGGCTTGAAGCTCTACCGGAGCTGTCTGTCACTCATGTAGACAACGAGGTAATAAGACTGTGAGATGAAAGACACACATGCTTAAACAAACACACCCAGACAAAGACTCAAGCCCATGCACGCGCGCACGCACACGACCAGCATTATGTTAAATATATGAGAAAATGAAACACACATGAACGCATATGTTTTTTCCTCGCAGACAATGTGGTGATCTACTCAGAAAAGGACGAGTTTGACAAACTCAAAGCTCCTCCACAGAAGACGGTCAAAAGGTGAGAGAGCCCTATTGCATAAAATGAACTCAACAAGGTATTGTTCTCTGTGACAGAAGGAAAAGATGGAGGATATGATGATGAATTGATAACTACGGGAGTGGGTGTGTGTCTTTGTGTTTGTGAGTGGCGCTACGCAAAAGAAAAAAGCTTTTATCATTATCGCAGCATCTGCCCGTAATTAAGCCCTAAGAAAACAAGTCACTGCAGTAGTAGCATCGCTGCTGCTGGCACATTTGTGTGTCTTATTGTTTGTGTGTGTGTCAGTACAGTTGAGGTTATCTTTTGTATTTAATGATGCAGACAGCTGAGACGTGGGTTTTTTGGGGGGTTGGGTCTGAGGTGTAGCCCTGGATGAGCCCTGAAGCCTGAGAGAGCCGCAGAGAGACGGACAGAGGGGGGAGTTGTTGCAGCAGATAGGGGTATTTATCCCAGGCTTCACCTAAAACCACCACCAGGTGAAAGCACATCCTGGCAGACAACAAAAGGACGACAGTTTTCTCACCTTCATCTCTTTTTGCATAAATCTCGTCCCCCGAGTGCAGACAATGCTGCTTTATGGGAGCTGATGGACGAAGCGTGGGGGACGCATGATTGAGCACAACACAACACACGAACCCTCAGGCAGCGTTTGTGTTGAAATGTCGAAGTTCTTGCTGCAAATACAAACTTATGACTTTCCCAGGAGAGGGAAGGGGTCTAAAATTAAATAACAGATGACACACAAACACACACGCATGCACACACACCTCCATTAATAGTGTGGTATAGCAGCATGCCAAAGGATGTGCTAACTCACTGCTGTAACTGCCAGCGGGGGTGTTGGATGTCTAGGAAACAATGGCATTTTGTGTGCGTGTGTGTGTGTTGAGGGAAAAGAGCGTGGGCCTGGGAAACAATGGCATTCTCTGTCAACAAGGTGATTTTGCGAGAAAAACCCAGAGCAGGCGCAGGGAGGGAGATGACGGGTAATAAAAGGATATTATATGGTATCATGTTAGAAAATCACAGGCGTATTTCGGTCAAACTTGGGAGCAGCTCAGAAACACCAGCAGCTATGGCAACAACACCATCTTTCTTCTACGAGACATTTTCATTGGTCAGAGTTCCCACTGGATCCGAAGCGATCCTGAGTCACGATGTGTGTATTGGCTGCCACTCGCACCTTTAATTACACAGTACAGCACCAAAACTAAATACTCTGCCAATAACTCCAGGGAGTGCATATTTATGGATGTGACTGAGGGCAAATCAGAAGAGGGGGAAGTGGCATTCAATAAGAATGTATATGAGGGCTAAACAGTTATCTCACTTCTGAATAAGAATAATAAGGAATAAGGGGGATCCATTAGAAAAACAGAATACAATCCCGAAAAATATTTTTTCATCAGTGTACGCAATAAATAAACTGTGTTTTAATTACATTCAAATAAATATTTAATAAACTTTCACATTTCTGTGACCTGAAGGTTTTGTGTGATCACCAAACTTCAGCATAGCCGTCTAGTACGCAAGACAATTAATTGTTAGTTGTATAAGAGTTTAGAAGAAAACATGACCTGCCTATAGTGGTAAGAGAGTAGAAGCTCCAGTAAAGTACTGGCAGGAGATCATATCCACATTTGAACTGTGTCTGGTCTCTGAGTTTTATGTGGTACCAGGCAATATGTTGCACATGTGTTCCAATGAGTGTCCTTGTCTGCGCAGTGAAAACGATGCGTCATCGGAGAACGAGCAGCTGTTGAGCCGCAGCATCGACAGCGACGAGGAGGCGGCGTCCGACAAACAGGGCTCGACCACCACCACCACCACCAACGGCACCAACCCGTGCCTGGTCAACCTGGGCAACAAGCCCGACCTCTGCCTCCTCTCTCTGGGGCTGCTGGAGAACGACCACGCCTGCAACGGGTCCCCCACCAGCCCGGGCGGCCAGGCCAACAACCTCAACCACATCTCCAGCAATAACCACATCAGCAACATGAACGCGATCAATAACAACAATAAAACCCCAGGGGTAAGGAAGAAGGACCCTTTACAGACGGAAATGCAGTAAAAAAAATTGTGATCATGAACAGATCCCCACTTCAGCATCATCTGGAATTCACAAAGTGATGGTTTTTTTTCTTATCGCACAGATGTTACAAAGTCGAAGGAAAAAGATCCTGGATCTATATGCCAGAGCCTGCAATGCAACAGAGGGTGAGGCTGGCTGCCATACAATATTTACTGAATTCAACTTTTTTTAAAAACTGCATTTGTGTGTCATTTTTAAAGAAGAAGAGACATTTTAGACACACTTACAGCTTGCTCATAAAAGTCACAAATTCCAAATATGTAAGAATTTTTCCTGAGATCAACCAAAGATGGATAATTAAAATACTATTTGAATCTTAAGAGGACAGATCGGAGCGATGGTCCAGTCACTTGGAACTAAATATTCAAATATTTTGCGCTGTATGCCAAATTATATTACAATTTAAATAATAAATCCTTCTTTTTCGTTTGAAGGAATTAATCTTAAAAGTTAAGTGGCAAAAAAAACTTGGATGTTCCAATTTTTTGAGACGCACCTGTAACGGCCACTCCTGTGTCTCTCTCCAGGCCTGAGCCCCACAGAGCTCCCCTTCGACTGCCTGGAGAAGACCAGCCGCATGCTGAGCTCCTCCTACAGCAGCGAGGCGGCCGTGGTCAAGACGTGGAGGCACCTGGCCGAGAGTTTTGGCCTGAAGCGCGACGAGATCGGCGGCATGAGCGACGGCCTGCAGCTCTTTGAGAGGGTGAGCACGGCGGGCTACAGCATCCCCGACCTCCTGACCCGCCTGGTGCAGATTGAGAGGCTGGACGCAGTGGAGTCGCTCTGCTCGGACGTGCTGGGCAGCGGCGAGATGACGGCGGTCGCCGGACGGCAAGGCATTGGCAGTTTCCACAGCCAGCTGGTGTGCCAGTCCCAGTACCCGTCACCCTCCCAACGCTGTGCCAGTGTGTAGACGCGTGGCGGAGAGACACAGAGACTCACAGCATACATTAAACTAGGGACAGACACTGCCCTGACTAGGAGGACAGCACATATTACGCCCATCACATGAAGAATGTCAGTAGACCTTTGCAGACACAGTTCATTTCAGCCTATCGATTATCTCTCTTTAAAAAGCTAGCAATGGGATTTTTTTTTCATTTTCAACTGCTTGTCAGATTATTGAACGATTCATTTTTCAAATTCCAAGAAAAAAAAAAGGTGTGTGTACTGTGCGCTGGATGCAACAACACAAACTTTTAAGGCAAAAAAAAACAACACTACCTAAGCAGTGTTTCTACTTCTTATATACTTCTTAGCCACGCCCTGACTGAACCATCTGCTGACAGAGCTCCATGTTTGAGTCCGTCCAAAGGAAGTGACTTGGTCTGACTGCAGCAACCATCAGTATTCACGACTTCGCCTTTGGTTTCCAATCTCTTTCAAGATTCCATACTACACACTGCTTTCGTGAAGTATGTAAATTACGCAGGCCAATATGCCCGCTTCCTTAAACGACTTCCTCGGCCGTGATCCAGTCTGTGACCCCACTCACCCCCTTGTAATTCTTCCAGTCTGCCCCCCCTCTCCCCTTTCACCCCTGCGCTGCGGTCTACTGCTGCCGCCAGTCCTAATTATTTGGCGTGTGGCTTGCCGGGCCCCTAATAGGCTGAAGTGTTGTGGTTTACAGAGGGGGTGCAAAGTGCCTGTGATTTCCATCACCCAATTAAGCATTTAGGGCCACTTAACCACTGAAAGCCCAGTGGAAAAGCTATAAAAACGGTGCATTAAAAAACAGAGATGCCACAGCAACAGGCATGACTAACTGCCTCCGGCGAGCGGCGCGCGATGGAGGCAGAGCCGCGGCTGTCCTGCAACGTCTGATCTCGCTCAGCTTTTGTGGCCGGCTCAGTCATGCTCAGACAGGATTTAAGCTCTCCTCCACCCTATGGGATCAATATAGCAAAATGAGAACAATATGCAGTCGTGTGTCCACTTCTGAAAAGTAGCCTAAGCCAGTTTACGGTTGTTATGCACAGAGACCGAGGGCGGCTCCGTGCAGCATCAGGTTAGGCTTCACCAAGAGCGTCACGCTCGATGCACTTCATTAACAACAGATTAGAAGTTACAGATAAGATGCTGGTCAACGTCCTGTTCCCTTTGGTGGTCCAAACTTCAAACCTCGGCTCAAACCAGCAATGCCAAGACTCACTTTGATCTCATTCCTTGGGAATCGGGCTGATCTTTATCTAATGCCTGATGTTGTCAGAATAATGTCCCATGACTGATCTGCACAGAATCAACACATCACCTGCTGCCAAGTTCTTTTTTCCGACTGCTTGTTGTTCGTACTGCAAACTCTGGGGCTGGATCCCGGTGCGTAGAAGACATGCGCATGTTTGTCATTGTTTATTTCCTTTTTCAAATCTGACGTCGAGGCAAAGATAAAGCTCACACTAAATACAAGTGCCTTCATCCAGTTCCTTTCCAAACACCTTTACCTTGTTATTTTGATGATGTTTTATGCTGTGGAACTTTTGTAAATAATCAGATTGCTGGACTGAACTGAAATGGATCCTCGCCCTGATTCCAGCCACACAAAGTCTTGTCTGACACAGTATATTATGCTGATATACAGAAACCAAACCTGGATTACTTACCTCAGTAGCACATACGTTATAGTAGAACACGTAGACACACACATGCCAAGCCATCACCGAACCAAAGTATAACTGTATATATAACTTATTATTGTACATAATGTATACATTAAAGATGTAATGCAAAACTGTTGTGGTTTCCCATCTGATGTGTCTCAAATTCAAACAGAACGTGTACATTTCGTGCTGCAGAGCTAACAAGAGTAAGAGAACCCCGAACCCCCCTCTCCTGCCCACAAAATGATCTCAATGTCAGAGGTTTGAACCTCGCAAACAAGTCCATGACACAAATCTCTCCCTGTCCGACTGATCCTTTCACCAAAAACCATTCAGGAGCAACGCAGCAGGGAATCTCCTAATGCCTGACAGAAAATGAATGAATGAATCCATCCAATTTATGCTGCGAATCTTCAGTGTGAGCCGACTATCATTACCATCCATGTAGCATTACAAATATAGCAAAATAATATAAAACACATAGTGAAAATTGTGATAACTATAAATAAATGTCACTAAGCGCAGTATGAGTCATGATGCTAAAGAAGTAAGGTGGCGGTTCTGGCAATGGACTTAATGAGAAAATATATTTAGCACATGGCTTTTTAATCTATCTACAATAGCTTTCTGTAGAATCTACATAAGGTTTCATCATAAGGAATATTGTCAATCTCGCCCTGTGTTCTAACAAGTATCACATCAGTATTAATACACAGTAAACGACTCCATGTAGATGTACAAGACAGACTAAGGATCTGTTAGTAACCATGAGAGCAGAAATTAAAAAGATCGGTTCATTAAACCAGAGACAGTGAGAGGAAAATCGCTAATCACAACATGTCCAGCATTCAAAGCTCCGAGAGTTAAGTATAGGTCATTAAATGTGGCACATTAACTTGACGCTTCATTAAATAAAATAAAAGATTAATGGACCATAAGTACATTCAGGCATTAGTTCTCACTCTCAGATCCACTTTCATTTGGTCCAGTGGCTTTGGACTGAAGGGTCACCAAGCCAAACTATTTCTTCATTTCTCTCAATAGTTGCATTAAAGACTACATACTTTGATCATTAGTCATTGTTTTAAAATGATGGCGATCGGGTGCGTGGAGTTAATGAACTCCACAGGCCAGACACTTCATATCTATATCACAAAAACACATAAACAACGCAGCAACACTTCAAAGTATTCACAGCTGGGAGGAGTTTGATGCTGGACAACATGAATCCATCGCTTATCTATTTTATACTGCAGACTCTTTCCCCGTCAACGTGGCAGATGTCACCTCAGCACACTACTCTATCATCAGGCTTTCACTGCGTGTGCGGATGTGTGTTTGTGCCAAGATTCCCGAGGACTTAGCCAAACAATTAGGTGGGTGTGTGTGCGTGCGTGTGTGCACGTTGGCTGGCTGGGGATCTTAGGTCCGCTTCACTGAGGGTCTGTGATGCTGCTGTGGGGCATCGGGGCAGCATTGAGGTCTTTCTCTCATCATGTTTCAAACTCTTCAAATTGCCCACAAAATAATCCATCCAATTTGAGAGGCCTCTTAATCTAATAACACAAGGGCACACATTTGTGTGTGTGTGTGTGTCTTGAGGGTCTGTTTTTGTGTCGTTGGTGCTCGGCTTGGCTTCACTTTAAATGTAGGAGGATGAAGCTGTGCAGGCTCTTCAGGGCAAGGAGTGCCAGCCATGACATTAATTCAACCTCTGCCAGCAACAAACTCACCGCCCCACACACAGCAGCTAGTTCATGCACACACTCATCCCCTGTCAGCCACCTGCGAACACATCAAACGGTGGAGGTATTAGTGTCCACACCTGAGTCAGGTGTATTTCCTCCCAAACCTTTGTCTGTCTGAAGCACAGGATGAACCGTTCGCACTCTTGGTAAATCACGTTTCTTTCAGCGCTCATTAACTTTGACATAATAATTCTCATAATTTATTTTTTCAACTGAAGAGCACAACCCTAACTATGACTATTTGGATTTATAAATAAACAGAGAAAGCATTTAAACATATTTCTGATGGCTATGCTAACTGTAGCATTATATTGTCTATATGGTGACTCCAGTATCACTCTCCACTTACTTCAACAATAAAAAATACTTAAATAAAAGAAGTCAGAACAAATCAAAATTTCCAAACAAGTGCGACCCCAGCCAGTCTGCAAAGTATAACTCCACAGCTGCTTCCACTCTCAGCTCCTTCAAACACTAACTTTATTTACAGCCAGGTATATGATCACAGCCTCCGCATCCTTATTGCATTACTCAATCAGCATATTTATGCATATTGCGGTTGGTGGAAACAGTATACATTTGGTGGTCTGCCACGTCAAATCGCTGTTTGACTTGATTTTATGGTTCTGCTGAAGTGGAACCGCTAATGTTTCCCCCTGCCAGCCTTCTCCCACCTACCAAATAACATTTTAATGAGGTTTACCAGCCAGACCAGCGGAGGCCGAGCAATTTTCTGAATTTTTGGTCCACTGGAAAAAAAACCTCACATATAAATCAAGATCAGCACATAAATCCCTGTGGGTGAGAGTTAAGCGCGTTAGAGAACACGAACCAGACGCCGCTGTGCTGACTGCAGCGCGGACCAGACCTCACCGAAGTCACGAGAGTAAATAAATCAGCCATCAGCAGTTGAAGGAGGCGTACAGGCAATAAGGCCACGTTAAAGGGATACTCCACCCAAAATGTATTTCCTCGTCAGAGACTTGCTCCCATGACGCCCGAAAAGCAGCTGGGACAAGTTTGTAGATTCCTTCACCTTTAATTCCCATCAGCTAATGAATTCCAGTTTGAGGCTCACTGCCATATCTTTTAAAGATAAAAGTCTATTATCTGTAGCAAAAATACACTTTATACACTGACATACTCCATACTATACAGTTGTGAAATTAGATACATATTTACAGGCAAAAAAAAGATAATCAATATGGGACAATTCTGCAAAACCACAGATTTAATATACAATCTGTATCCAATACCAACATTTTAAAATTAGGTTCAGGTTAATAAAAATGTGTGACCATCAATAAAATAAATGTCAGCGCTGATTGCTGGGAAGTAGGATGTTGTGTATCGACGAGGTGTTGGGCTGGAGCTTCAGTTCAGACCTTGAAGAGGTCAGCAAGCTTCTCCACCACTGTCTGAGCACATTGTCCTCACAGAAACTGGTCATGGAACACGGTCAAAATCTCTGAGCTTAAAAATATGAGGTCACTCGCGCTGCCTGCATCAAACTGAGATGTTTCTAATTGTCTCAGTGGAAGTGTTTGTGACCAGTGTCTGTCTCTGGAAGTGAGGGGGGGGACTACAAAGCGCTTCAGCATCTTTGGAGCCAGCAGTGAAAAGACGTGTCACCTCAGGGTCATCTTTAATCAGCGCCAGGCCGTCAACAGACAGACTGATGTTTAAGAGACAGCATGGACAAAATAGACGTTGGGACACTTTTTTCCTGCCAAACGAAGATGTGGTGCCAGTCCACTGAAGCTGCACCGTTGGGTGTCACCAGCCTCCTCTCTCACAACAGGATGGCGTGATCTGTAACGTGGCATTGTTACATTCAGTTTTTATTTCCAAATCTGATAGGCTGTCATGTGTCACCAGTGTGCTCAACAGCTCCAAGATAAGTCTTTGCCAGAACAACAGATGAGTTCATGGGGACAGTAAGTGACAAGCGGCTTCACACTACACTCCTGTTTTCAATTAATCTCAGTCCTGTCTGCAGAGCCGACATGCTCCGAGGCAGAAGTGGATAGTAATCTTAGTAGGACTTTACAGAATAATTGAACAAACTACTGCATCTGTCTGAAAGTGACATGGAAGGACTTCATATTTCTGAGGCCTGAAAGTTTGAAACAGGAGAGGAGAGAGAGAAGTGGAGACTTTCTAAGCGCAGGTGAACAACCACCTTGTGTTACAAACATGTACACTCACAGGCGACGGAGGAAGTGAGCGTTCTGCTGCGAGATCCGGCCACGGCGCCCGTGTGGGGTCACATTTTCATGCCAGTCACACTCACTTGTGATGGATCACATAACCCACATGTTAATGCCAAGAGGTTGCGTGCAGGTTGGCCTCTAAAGCCAGGTTTTATGTCCTGGTTCCTGGGTGACTCAGTCGTCCCAGCGTCAGTGTTTTTATTAATGTGGCCCCTATCTACAGTTGGCTTCTCTGTGGATCATAAAGCCTGTTGTTTCCATCTGATTTCATCCAGATGCGACAAAATTCACAACAGCCCCAATGGGGAAGAAATGTAAATACTCTCCTCCTCCATTGAGCTGCCAACAAACCCCTCTTTTATCTCATAACATAATCTCCTTCTGCTTGTGGCTGTTTACAGTCAGTGAAGCAGTAAAAAAGTAATCGAGTAAAGAATTGAGTGTAAGCTAAGACTTACATGCTTGGTGGGATGGGGTGTGGGGCTGGGGGGGGGGGGGGGGTGCTCTACCTCTGCCCTGGTAATTTAGTTTTAGCCACTGAAGAGAGCAAAATTATTCTACTTACAGGATAACGGCGCAATAATTGTTTAAAGGGGCACCAAAAATAAGTCTTTTTCCAGTCATCTTGCATATCAACACAGCTCTCAATTGTTCCTTTACCATGTGTCCTGGTCCCTGCCACATAATAACAGAAGTAGTTTAAACCCAAAGTAATAAGGGGTAATAACATTCCTCATTAAATGGGCCAAACTACAGGCTACAGCTCATTCCTGAACCTTTATCACCTTGGATCACGAGCTCCAGAAGCTTCGACACAAAAGTGGCTCAGCCTGTCGAAAGGATGCATGTCAGATTTCCATTTCTGACTCTTTCCCTGGTTATTTGCTTGAATAAGTCCCTTTCTCGTCCATTGCAACTGTAGCACGTGTCTGGTTTTCCACAAGTGGGACTACAGTATTATATGAATCATGATGCCTGGTGCCGATGTAAACTGCGTCCAAGTGCCTGCAGTCGCTCAAGGATTCACTTCAACTCAAGCATCTCAAACAGGTTGTAAAGGGTTTAATTTCAAACATCTTTGATCGCAAAGGTTTTCTCCATGAGACAGATCAAGGTCTCCAGATTAAATACTGTCACAATTCTGCAGTGAGAGAAAATGCAGCCCTTTCTCAATTTTGACCTTTCCCATCCTATAATCATCAGATTTATTTTTGATAATGAATATGTAAATGATGGTCGATTATTATTTTACCATACTGATAAAACATGCTTTGCAAGAAATGTGTACAAAATGTTCTACACACTAATAACATCACATGCAAGGAAACTATCCATTCTCTGATAATGTTAAAGAATTTATGTAACAGAAGAAAGATCACTCCAATAAATAAATAAACACATCCAAATTTCCCAGACGTGGATATTAGCACTCAGTGAAAAATATCTGTGTTGTTTCTTGAGGAATTCACAAAATCTTCAAAAAAGTGTATTTGCATAATTAATTTTCGTTAATTCATAAATCTGTGCGTGACTGTTTCTGTTTCCACTTGAGTATAATGAGTGTATTCTTGTTCAGATCTGGGACTTTGCAGTGTATATGTACACTAAAGTATTCTACAACAAATAAGATAGGATCTCTTAGAAGCCAGACCTGAAAAAGGTTTCAGAATTTAACAGCGTTCAGGAATGCAGATCCTCAGGGGCCTCAAAAATGTTTTCTAAAAATATATTTTAAATACCAGCTGTGATTGTTCCAGTCCCTCCAATCTTCTCCATCAACCAATGCAACCAGTGTTTCCCATACTGATGCCATTACTCCCATCAACCCACCCATGCAAACAAATAAGACATTTATACAAAACATATGGATTACGGCATTTTTATATGCAGTCCAATCTTAAATGTTCTTTAGTTCTTTTTGTTTATTGCCATTTAAAAAGCCTCCTAGTCACAGCCTCTTTTCCTTGGAGCACATGAGACACCCATTAGGGCCCCTGAGAAGTATGACACTCATTTTATAAAAAGGTCTTCCACCACAGAAAACACAAAAACATAAGATTAGCTTTGTGGGACACAGAAAACAAGAAGTCACAAAGCGCAAAACACAGACAACATTAAAGTACTTCTGACAGACAAGAGAAGAAAAACATCACCGCATAAATAAAGAATGTGTGCGACTATGTTACGGAGAGGAAAGCAGCGCTGAGGAACTATACACTTGGACATACGACAATTACAGTCAGAGCTGACTTGAAAGACAGAGCAAGAAGAGAATTTTCTTTAATCTGAGCCTTTAAAGAAACCCTGACTCCAGCAGATGTGTGTATGTGTGTGCTATTTAAGGTTGTGGAGAATGGACTTGAGGTTGAGGCAGAGGAATGTGTGCGTGTGATTGGTTTTGTGATACAGCTCTTGTATCTGGAGGTGGAGAGAGCACAGCTCAAACAGACGGCGGTTCTTCCTGCACAAAATGAAACCAAACAACCAACAATCAGACATCACGTCCTCATTCTGTGCTGATGAAACATCCCTATGCACGTTGCAGAATTACATAAATATCAGTGAGCAGTGAGACTTGACGGGAGCTGAAAAGAGTCAAAATAAACTGACGCATGAATACAGAGGAGTTGGACAGAAAACTTTTGCGTCAAATTCAACGACTGGCACATTCCCATCAAACAAAATTGGTTGGTTGCAACATTTTATCATAGACAATGAGAAAATAGACAAGACGCAAACAGAAGCGCAACAAACTTGTCTGCTATGGTCCATTTTGCAGTAGGGACACTATTTATGGCAAGTTTTTAAAATGCAGTAATCAAACATGCTTTTTCTGTACTAATACTAACCACTAAGATTTGCATACTTTTAATTAACGGGCTTGTGTGCCCTTGTGGGTACCTTTTATATAGGCTCATTATGGGTTCTAGATTTTGGTTTATGACCCAATGCCATTGACACCAGCCTCGGCTGAATAAAGTCTTATTTCTTCACTAAATACTTTGCAGGACTTGTGCTGCTCACCGTTCATAGACAATTGAAAACCACTGATAGTGGTTCTGTTTCAGTGAACTATCCCTTTAAGTACAGCGCAGACAGGTATATGATGTCATGAGTGTGGAGACCACTGTGCCTACCTGTTACTGGAGAGTTTCTGCAGGAGGATAGAAAGCTTCTCCAGTGATGGGAGCTCCAGACGAGCGTGTTTGAGGAGCTGGGATGCTGTTCGGAAGAAGTCGTCACAGCTACAAGCCTCCAGGAAGGGGTTCAGGTAGCCTACACACAAGCACACCAAAGAAAGCAGCACTTTCACAAAACTATTTTGCTGATCAGCACCACATTTTCATCTTAGGTCTAAACTTCCGAGGAGATGGAACTGATTACATTAATTTGGTCATACTTTTTATATTTGCATAGAAATGAAAACTACATGGACACGCAAACAAACCATGAAAACACTTAAACGATCAAACTGAGTAAGACGGCAACACAGATGCTGGTCAGGAGGATTGTATTTGGAAGAGCGTCCATATTGTCACTGTTAACGCTGACCTCCCCCTTCAAACAAAAACCTCACAAACAGGGAGATGAAACAGAAGAAGGACATCAGCATCAGTCCACACAGATGGAGGCTGCACGTTTTTCACATTAATAAGAGCAAATGTCAACCTCATGAAGGCCTAAAATTAGTCGGTTCCTAATAAACAAACATTTGTTTCTACTAAAGCTACATTCCTGCTCCTTCAAACAGGCAACTCTTTGCTGTTTTAAACCACGTATGTGAATGAGGGAATACAATCTGAGCCACAGAGGGATTTTTCCTTTTGAGCTGGTAAAGCGGCTCTGCTGGCATTAAATCACAGGAGAAGATTGGATGAGGAAGAGGAGGATCGGATTCAGATAAGAAAGGATGAGACAGGTAGGATCTGATCAAAAGAGACGGACAGGATTGTTTGGGCCAGGAACAAAATCACATCTTGTGCAAAGTTATAAAACTGACTAAGTCACTTCAGTTGGATAAACTCTGTTTTAAAACAGACTTCATTAGACCACACAGAACGATTAAGACCAGCATGTTGCTGGTGGTGACACTGAATAGGAAAAGCAGCACATCCTCACAAACAGGCGCAAACGTTATTTTCCATCTTATCTAAAAGCCCAGTCTTCTGATTTTCTTTTAACGTGTGCCACATCGGAACGCATTCCTGTCTCTGACGATTAATAACATAGGTGCGGTAATAAACAAATAGTATGAAACGTGTAACTGCAACACTGTCAAAACATACAGCTTCAAATTCATCTTCTTTACTGTGGCGAGCTTGAAAAGAACGCAAATACACACAGAGAGTGGGTCCATATGTGTCCATGGCAGTAGAATCCCCTGCATGAAGTTTTGTTAATGTAGCCTGTTTACCAGACATCAGTCAAGGCCAGTAAAACACCGTCGCTGTGTTTGAGTGGCATTCTTGCGCCAATCACAATGTGTTAAATTTAAGAGTTTGTGACTGATATTTATACAAGCTGTCAAGTTGTCACAGTATGACCACAGACATCCTGTCTGTATGAGTGCTTTGTGTTGAGCTAGGCCTTTTCGTTTCCTTTTATTGGCAATATTCAGGTGTAGGCCTCTCTCCCCCTCTTCCTCACCCCGTCTTCCCTCATTACTGCTTGTAAAATATAATCATTAGCAATTCCTGCTAGATTTACAGTCCCCCCGACACACACACACAGCTAGGTATACACGTACGGCTCCGGCCTCAGTCGTCTCTAGTGTATGGCTCTGCTCTGTGTTAGCGTACAGCAGTCTTAAATGATATGGTTCATAACCCTGCCATAACTCGCTTTACCATGGAAACGCACTGCAGCTGCTCTCTCCTCCACGTCCATCTCCATCAGCTCTCGTCTTTGAAACAAAAAAAGAGCCCAGAGGTGGTGGACGTCCAAAGCTTTGTGCTTATAAACCTGCCTGGCCAGTGCTTTTGATTGATGCGAGAGCAGTAACTTTTACTCATAACATGTGGTTTTTATATGGAGGCGAGGGGTGGAGAGGACACTGCAGCAGGAGCTGGTATCAATCAAAGTAAATAGTGATAGTAAAGACAGTCTATAAATCTGAGTGATTATAGAAGCTTTCAAGGCTTCATCAGCCGCAGATGAGCTCACTGACTTTTGAGGTCACAGGTAAGGTGCTATTGAAGCGCTGATTGACGTAGGAAAACACACAGCTGTCACGATTCATGTTAAGAGTTCGATAATAAAAAATATGTTTCTGTTTCTTGCCAGCTACAACTGGTACATTATGCTGATCCTTCATGTGAAAAGTGAAATTAAAACTGCAGCAGTGATGAGACACATGCTTACCGGATGGTTCAGTCAGCTGCATCAGGATGTCTATAGGTGTGTGTGAGCCACGGCCCGCCCTTAACACCATGAGTAGCGTACACACTCCCCCGTAGTGGATAAACAGGCCTCGGCTCTCCTCTGTCATCAGCTCTGTGCGGAGACTGTCCAGAGCCTGGGCCAAGACGTCAGCTGCAGACAGGAGGAAGAGAAACACATTCACATGAAGAGATCCTCAATTCTGTTTTACGTTAAATGTTAAAAGTCATTCCCCTCTTGCAATGGCAATACAGGCTTTCAGATGGCACAGATTGGGACTGCAAGATCAATTACGAAATAATTCCAGAGAGACAAATCTCATCTTTGTCCAATGTGCCGTGTTCTTGTGTCTGCTCAGCGACAGGAAATGACTCCCCCCACCTACCCTGCACACATATTAGCCCAACTATCACTCTGAATGCCTGCACTTGAAGTCCAACATCCATCAGACCTGTTGAATTCAAACATGACCTGTGATCACCTCAAATAATCCAGAGAATCTCTAAAAACGAGAGATTTATACAACCTGACATGGGATGATGAGAGATTTATTTTAAGGGGTTATGGACTGAGTTTGGTTTGCACCATATTATGTGAAATGCACCCACAGATACGGAGGTTAAGAAACATCGCACTATTATGACCAATCGGCTTTTACATCAATCCAGACAAGGGGAGATAGAAAACCTGGTGAGCAGATGGACAGTAAATGTGTTTATACGGAGATGCAGTGAAGGAGCCCAGCGCATTTGAAGCAGATGGAAGATCAGTTAAGAGGAGAGTTTTGTAAAATACGTCACAGTATAGTGGCTGCATCCACTGTGTGTGCCCCAAGATTTATAGTGTGGGAGGTCAGGGAGCAGAGGAAATGAAGTTAAAAGCTTGACATCCTTATTTAATTAAAATGAGCTTTAGATTATAGCAGATTGAGATGTTTGACTCAACACTTTCTCAACTTGTAAACATTCAGATGAGGCCACATCTTAACCTGTTTTCAATGTAGTAATGAGATGATTATTTAAGCGATGGCCTCACTTTTAACTGTGTTGCCTTTTCTGTGCAGCACAACTCCATGGAAATAGTGAAGGTTATTATAACTTATCCTTGAAGAATGTGAATGTCTACACACATTTTCCTTCACCTAACATAAGTGGAAATACTTTATTTTGTCAATTATTGCTTGTTAAGCATGCCTACTTTTTTATGAAATCCTAACCACTGGGTTTTAAGATACATATTTTTGAAGGTGCACTGTGCACTTTGGTTGACCTATTCCCAGCCAAGGCCTTCAGATCCTAAGGTTTGTGATAACTGGGGGAATTCTCGAAGATTTAAAATCAAGATTGACAAAGCCCTGATCTTTGATATTATTATGATATTATGACCTTGCCTGTAATTTTAGAAACATGTCACTCAGTCAAAGCTGCCTAAGTATGATCAAAGTGCTGCCCAGGCCATCAGGATATATCTGTCTGAACCAGAATTCATACTGTCAGAGTTGGTTTCAATCATTTCACCTCAGGAAACACGGATCTCACCTGAGAGATTGACAAAGCCAGGTTTCATCAACTATAATGGATGAGGGCAGTCAGGCAAACTGGAAAAATACTCCTTTTAGCTCTGGCTGCCGCTTTCCACTCAAAGTCCATTAACACCAACAATGACATTTTAATTGGAATGAGAAGTTTACACAGCAGTCCAAGAGCGTGTGATAACAACCCCGCCCAGTCTGTGGCTTCACACCTTCACAGGTGGGGTGCTAACATGGTAAGATGTGATAAGTGTGAACAGAATTACTGCTCACACAAGTTAAATCAAATCAACCACATCTTCACCTGCAACTTATTTACTTCAAATCAGCATTGTGGCTCATTGGGATATTGCTACATGAATGTTTACCGTTTACTGAGCTATAAATAACTTTTCATAAAAAATTGAAATCAAAGTCTAGAGCTTCATAATAGAATGTATCACGGTTGGTATTGTTGACCAATATAATCTGCTGTGTTTTCACGACAAAATGTTCTGTGAATGATTAAAAGTCTGTGACACCAACCCTGGTCTGGTTTCTTGTTAGGCAGAAATTCAGCATATCCCAAGTGGAAATCCAACATGTGTGGAAAATGTGAGGATTTGTTGCTCCTCTTAAATTGTGTACTGTTTTGATTTCCAGTATAATGAAACATCCTGGGTTTGGGACAAAACAAGCAATTATGTGGATAGGAGATTTCCAGTAATATATTTCGCTCAAAATAATAATTAGTCTGATGCATTATTCAAATTTCTAACTCACCCATGTTGCTGAAGTCCACAAATTGACACACCCTTAACTTTTCCAAATCTTATGCCATAGAAACAATATGTACACCTGGTCTTCAATCATACCTTGTGTGATGGTGCGGAGGATAATGAGGGCAGAGAGGACACGAGTGTGACGACAGGCACTCCTGTAAAGGGGACAGTTCCTGAGCGGTCCAGCGGTCGCACTGCAGGACTTGGGCTGGTCTGGGTCTTGCAGCACAGTCGGCTTCGACACTTCCTCTCCAATCCGTCGCAGAGTGGCAGAGAGGGCTACATGCTGTGTGAAATACACACGCATAGAGGTTCAAATAAATTGGTTATCACACAAAAAAGGGGTTACATATAGATATGACTAAAATAAGCATCTACAAAAAAAAAACCTTGTGTTTTAAAAACACAAGGTCAGCCTGTCAGGGAGCCAGCAGACAATATATCAATGCACTGAGCTACAGCTACCATCAAAGGTTTGTGTATTTGTGTATGCCTAAGACCTTGAGAGCTGGTGCTTTTCAAACTCACTACACGTTGCTGTCTACTGTAAGGGTTTAAGTAACATCTTCCTCCCTCCATTATTATATTGTGGCCCCAATAGCAGTTGGTTTTAGTCTTAAAAGTGAACACATGCTGCAACAATAAGGGAGCATATGATTCCAGTTAAACATCAAGCATGTCACTGAGCAGATATGACATGGCCTGACAAACAAACACAGAGGGGCGAGGCTCCCTGCAGCAGGACTGAGAGGACTGGAGCTTAGGCTCTGGAGGGGAGAGAAGAAGTGGTCCAGGGCTGGAGCCTGGCCCATAGCTGGGATTAAGAGTTTAGATAGTGAGCTAATGGGGGATATAGGCTGGTGGGTGGTATGTAGTGTTTTGACTAAGATGAAGACTACAGCAAGTTATCAAGCCTATTCAGAAGTATCAGAGAGAAATTGCTCTGTCACCCATCATCCCTTTAACCAGCAATTGGCTAATGCACAGTGTCCGTTTCGGGAGGGGGGTCTTCTTGCCATGTGGCCATATAATGGAGCACGACACACATCCTCATTGAAGCAATAACACAGGAACAGCCTGTTCTAATGCAGACTCTGGTTCAAAGCACAGACAGGCAGGGGACTTCAGATAACCGCGTCTCTACTGAACACAAGATGGGACTCGACAGGATCTCCAGGAGGCCATAAAGTGGATATCCCCTGCTTGAAGTGCTTGTGTGCTCCTCGCTGTGGCGAGGGGATACCGTGTGTCATGTCGTGGCGTCTGTGGCGCTATGTTGTGAATGTATACCAGCAACTTTGAAACTAAGAAAGAAGCAAACTACAGAGTGTTTTTGTCATGTCACAGTATCTTTTATGACTGACAGGGAAACAGATATTCAGATAATGTTGTGTGTATGTGTTCTTTTTTATTGTTTATGTCCTTATGCTTGAAATGCATGTGTCTATCTACAGGTGTCATGGTCATGAGACACTCATTAGCCATCATTTCCTTCTAGGAAGGATAAAAAAGAGCTAACAATATCCACAGCCCCACATTTTACTGTTAAAGCCTCTGAAAATAAATATATCTTTACTTGTTTGCTGTTGTCCATGTGTCTCAAAGCCCAGTGGATGAGGCGGAGGAGGTTGAGGAGGAGTTCAGGCTCTGACAAAGGTGTGTGATGAAGCTGATCTGCTAATAACGGCATCACCTGGGCAAACAAAGAAAACGTGTGACGATGACTGCAACCAAAGTTTTTATGACGTGTGATTGATGAGAGTTAGAACAAATTCAATGCTCAGAGTGAAGCTGGCGCCACCTTGAGGCATCTGTCATTGAGCACAACCTCCGGAGGAAGACACTGCCCAACCCCTTTCTCCTCTGCTACTGATGAGAATGTCTGTCCATCAAGAACCCAGTCCAATAACAGGGCCAGGAGCTTCTGTGAGGTGGGACTGGAGCTGCCCTGAAGGAAGGAGAGTGAAATAAAGGGTTAAATTACTATTGCGCAATTTGTCATCTGCAAACTTCTCTGTCACAAAATAAGTGAATTTGCAAACTCATTTGTAGTTCAGTCACGGGACATGCCTTCATATGAATGCATAAACAATCAAATGAAGCAATGAAGCCACAACAAACCATGCATATTTATAGGAAATTTAAATGCAACACACACATTTGTTAAATACCTTGATGCTGGGCCTTCCAGAGGCAGCAGTTTTTTCCTTTGTGGATGATTTCATTCTCTCAATGCTCTGGATTCTCTCTTTATGACAACCTTGTGATGCTAGGCTGTGTTCGTATTTCCGCTGAAAAATGAATAGGGCAGTTAATGCATGAAACATCATCTCTTTATGTATGCAATCAAACTTGGCTTCACTTTGTTTTTTTGAAAAAACAAATAGCACAAATACTAAATATACTATATAAATATACTAAAATATTGAGTGGTTGACATGTTGTTACCTGAAGGTTCTCAAGTCGTGCTTGCACCTTCTTGGACTGGATCACCAACTTCTCATTCTGTTCACTGAGTTCATTCAGCTGTTGATTTAAAAATGTGAATTTCAAAAGGTTATGCAAAACTAGGGGATATAAGATCAGTTATAATATTTGCTTTCAATAAAAAGCAACAGAAGAAGTTCCAAAAGTAAACTCAGTGATCTCAGATCCATGCCATGTTAGTACTGTTATTTTTAAGGTACTTCAGAAAATTAATCTGTGACTAAAAATATTATTACTGTTACTGTTTAACATCCAAAAAATAGGTTTATGTTGTAGTGCCCTCTAGTGGTCCATGTCATGATCAGCTTAGTATGATCTTTGTTCTCAGTCCATATTCTAATAGCTTACTGACAATTCTAGTCAAACACTGGCTAGTTTTAGACACAATTGATAACAAAATAAGTTGTATAATAATTAGTTGTTAATATGTATGGCTCCTCCATTTTATACTCTAAAAAGAAAAAAACAAAGCAGAGCAGCACGAACACCTCTGACCTGTTTCTTCATGTTGTCATTCAGCTCCTTAATGGTGTCAAAGTTGGACTTGAGCCTTTTGTTTTCTTTGTTTCTCTCTCGAAGAAGTTCCTGCAGCTGGCTGAGCTCCTGCTGGTGTTTCTGATGTCAACATGTCAAGCTAGATTTTGTTACTTGGTCTTCATTGAAACACTGCTGAGCTTCATTTATTCAACATTATGGATAGCATAGGTTGGTTGATTTATTACATGGGTTGGTTTGTAGTTGTTACCCCAATATACAGTGCCATTTACAGGTTAGATTTTGGTTTTGAACTTGACTGTGTTAAATGTGATGGGTGAATCTGTGTGTGTGTCTGACCTCCTCTACTGCCAATATGCGACTATGGAGCAGCTCTTCCAGCCCAGACAGCCTCCCAAAAGCCTCCTCCCGTTGTTTCAGCCTTCTTTCTCGTTCATGCAGTTCCTTCTCCCACTGCTGCTGACCTTCTCGCTCTGCCTGTACACACAGGCACGTCTCACCATCATTTCCATTGAACTATCCCTCTACAACTCAAACCAAACATTATAAATCACTAAATACCAGCATGGGGGACCAAACGGACACAAGAACAACCGAAATCAAATCAATCAAAATATTCTCTGTCTTTAACACTGGATACATATCTTAAAGGGCCCTCTGGTGCCAAATCAGTTGCAGTTGCTCACTCACCTTCAGCTGTTCGTAGATGGTCGTGATTTCCTGGTAAACCTTTACAAGCACCGGAGATGAGGAGCAGCGTGAGTTAGGAAACTGGTGAACTCTCTGCAACTCTCTGTCCATCTCAACTTCATGGGACCCAGGGCTATTATCCAGATAGGACGGCAAGGTCACATCTGGACAATTAAAGTAGAGTCCATGGATTGTCAATTATCTTCTGAAGTTATAACAGTTCAAAGGACAGGGAAAAAAGCGAATACATTTCTGCAATAATAGGAAAGACAAACAAAATAAATTGCAACAACTAGTCTAGTTAATTCAAGATTAATCCCAAGGCGGGGTGTTATTTATATGCAAGACCTTATGGGGTAAAAAAAAAAAATCATACATTTTAAATGATTTGAAGACATTTTAATATAGAAAGCACAAACAGTCATGACCATTACTCGGCTCAGAGATACACACCTGTCTCTGTAAACAGCTGAGAGTCCTGAAGTGGAGCAGCTTCAAAGTCTTTAGAGTCATCATTCAAGTCTTCACTTCCCTGCAGACTATTATGATCACTACCAAACCTGAGAAACAAAAAACATCTCACTAGTTACAAACACATACAGTTGTGACTGATAGGACTGTAATGTCACAACCTACTGTTCGGGGTGGTTGGTCACAGCTCTGAACAGCTCATTTAAAGCTTTGCTGTAGGATTTCAACTCCTTGCTTTGTTGTCTGGGTCTGCTGGACATCATGAGCCTTTGTACTGCTTCTAAAGGAATCAACATTAAATGGTGTTAGACATAATCAGCCTTTTTTCATGTTAATCACTGGGTTGAGACTTTAGTGTGAACCCATTACAAGTAAAACAGACGTTTTATCTATTTGACTTTGTCTGAGAACCATTCAGCTTCCAGGAAGTTTGAAATAAGTGATTTTGTATGCTTCGTATTTTAACCATGTCATGCTCATGAGTGGTTCACGTACCATCATTATTATTGGTTGCAGGAGGAATGCCTTCTAGAGGTGGCGGCTAAAACAAAAGCATTAATACATTAATATACACAGATCATGAACCAGGAGTGGACTATGGTTCCATATCTATAAGCAGAGCTGGTTGTTGTGGTTCAGGAGAGCATAAGCAACAGACAACACACACCAGCCCTACAACATTAGCACGCTAGCATTGTGTTGGTGACAGTCCTCACAGACACGTTCACTGTACAGGAAGTCTTCTCAGTTCTACTTGAAACAATCGCCAAGCTCGAACCTGTGTCCTCTTCTTCTCCAGATATTTCTGTTGAAGCTTCTCCACAGCTTCTGCCACATCCGTCTGGTTCAGCTGCGGGTTCATAGTTGCCGCTGTTAGCGGCGCTCAGACTCCATTCGCTGTGTCTGCTCGAGGTGTCAAGTGAGCTTAAAGGAACGCAAACATCCGGTAGAGATTTTCACAATAAATCCCCTAATATATCTATGCACCAGTTTGGTGGCTCGGGAAGTTGCTTTATTTTGAAATTCCCACCCTAGTATATCCGATACCATCCGAATTTGGCGGATGAATGATCATGTGACTTCAGCACAACAAGTAGCGCCATCTAGCGGGTCAGGAGAACTCCCTGCGGTTGATGGTAGATGCCATGTATTGACTTGGTTAGAAACAAATGGTATCTATTTATTTTTCTTCATTTTCCCCCAAACAATGAGTCAATACGGAGGAAACATACGGAGGGAAACATAAAATAAACAAACAATAAGAAAAATAAATAAATATGGCCATTATGCTTACTTAAATGGCCATATGGTTTCTGGTGCTTTAGTTTGACTATGTTATTAGCCTTCTAAAATGCTGGAAATTGGTCTAACCCAGCCTTTTAATATGGTTATAATCTGCTATTAGCATACAATTCTTCAACATGTTAAAGTGTCAAACGTGAGACTATTAACCTCAGGAAACTAGACTGCATTTGTAGAAGAAAAAGGCTATTAAGGTTTCCATTGTGGCCTGAACATCTATTAAGAATATAAATGTGCACATTTGATCTCGTTTCAGTTTATTGTCCCCGGGCAAACCGGGTTTTTCTGAGGCTGATTAAGGGAGGGGCTCTACTCAGACACAGTGTAGTTACCCCAGTGAGCCTACAGGTGTCAGTGCCTCATCAGCGTTAACAGGATACCACTTTCCCAACATTTATACAGAGGACCAAATCTGACCTGAATGAAAGAGCCATCGATGCCCAGCATAGCATACAACATAGCACACAATGCTGACCACCCCTTGAATCACAGCCAGAGTCTGATTCTAATGGGAACATCTGGACTAAAATGAAGACACTGGAGTCCATCTTTGTTTGGAACATCCACAGATTAATCTCGCTGCATCCTGTGTCCCTCAAAAGCCGCCCGCGTAGCATTCAGCCATTACGTTTGGGCAGGTGGTGCCAAGTTTCTGCCAGACTTGAATGACCTACAACTAGGCTTTTACGATTAATGCCCCTTCTCTCTGTTTGGCTAATTAGCAGCCCCAGCCATTAACACGCATCCTCATGTTTCAATCACTCTGTCCCTGCAGGGTGTCACCGACGCCGAGAGAAATCAGCCGACAACGGTACTAAGTGACCTTTTGCTGCGTCCACTTTGAATGGAACAATGGAACATTCTTTTATTCTGAATGGTTTTTATTTTGAATGGTTAATACAGGTTGTTCATGTAGAGCCAGGAAGAGACACCACTGGACACATCAGTGGACTGTGTGCGTGTCTGTCAGAGGATCATCATCATCAGGTCCTAGTTCAGAGTAAAGAGTTACATGTCTAATCCATATTCAAATTATAGACGTATGAGTGAATGGAAAGTCCCCACTGATACAGCAGTAGCCACCTTTGTATTTTCAATGATGAAATCCTCCTGCATGTGATCACTTCTCTGCAGCCACATACCAAACTAAAACAACACCCTGAGTCAGTGGAGATACTCCTCCATGCTGCAGCTACGTCTCTGTTTTCATAATGATGAAAAGCAATGTAGCTCCAAATAATGCAGTGAGATAATTGGGTTTGATTCCCACTGAGCAGCGGGATGCTTATATCAAGTATGATTCTCCTCAGAGTTTACGAACCCCCCTAGGCCGCTGTTTCTCACATTCAGAGGTCTATGTACTGTAAATGTGTAGAGGTTGTAGACAAGCTTAACGGGATGTGGCCGGCAGTTATCAGCCCCCCCCTCCTATTTATTTTCTTTTTGACAAACACTTGAGCTTCCCCATGGGACACAACAAGACAAAAGCAATCAACCCCTATCATTGAATTAACAGCTTATTGCCATGTTGCAATGCAAAAGCAATTATCTCCAGTTTCTTGACACAAAGCCACGCACGTACAAATGCATGCTCTCACACTCAATTAAGGAGGCAGTGGCAGTTCTCTGCAAGAGGAAAAAAAGATTACTTTTCAAGTGGCATGGCTCTCTGAGTCCACAGAGCAGTATTATGTATGCTAATGCAAGCTGTAAAGATGGATCCGGGGTTCAGGGGGAGCCCCAGAGCAATTACACAGTCTCAGACCCAAGACAAGACACTCTGTCCCCCGGTATACAGAGGGAACTTTAACGGGGGATTTCCATATTAAAAATATATTTGAAACAGTTTTGAGATAAGCTTGTAAAAAGTGAAGCCTAATAGATAACTCAGGGTTGTATCAATAGGGGGCAATCATGGTTTATGCATTTGGAATGAGGTTCTTTCATCTCCGTGATTATTCAAATTTAAGTTTTCCCAGATTTCAGAGGGCGTTTAAGAGCAATAATCACCAAGGACTGGAGGATGAACTGCAGCGAGACGATCACAGGAACTTCATCACATCATGTGCTATGGAAAGTTAGACTTGTATCAGTTGCAATGTCAATCCTATGCAATGTCACAGTAAGGATACATTCACTTATATACTCAATAATTTAACGATTCAATTATTACATACAGTGTACTGTAACATCTATAATATTTTAATTGAGTGCGTTGAAAGGGATTTAATCTACTACAAGGAACAGAGATACCATGGTGGTATTCAGATGTAGGTTTTCTTTTATGGAGACATTGTTTCCATTTTATAGAAAATGATAAATGCTATGTTGTTTGTAGCCCTTGTTTATGTTCTGTTTACAATCTACCAGCAGTGTAATTGTCCAGTTTCACATTGTAGATTAGCAGTTGGATCTATTCATGCATTACCACCAGAGCCCTGCAGGATTTATTCTTATAATAACTTCTGCTGTTTAAGAGCCCATAATTGCTTTGTCAGGTTATATTTATTAGATTAATTTCTACAGATTTAATCGATGCATGAATATTTTAATGCTTATCCCCTCACACACTGTACAAGGCCTTTGGGGCTAGTGGGAAACTGGGAGGAGGAGTGAAGAAAATCCACTTTGCGGGAAGCCCCCTTAGAAGTTACTTTTTTTTTTTTTTCAAATGGAAATCTACAAAAATGTTGTAATTATTCAAAGGCTTCATTGTTCCATCAGACTTTTAGATTAGTCTAATTATTCTGCTGAAACGCAAATGGGAGTCACTGATTATAGTAAAGGGAGAGAGAGTTCCACTTGATTAAATGTGGTGTAGCGATTAGAAAGTGTTCCGCTCTGGTGTGATTGCCTTTTGTTGTTCTACATTTGGTCTCAAAATATCGGATGCCAGTGAATTCTTGAATCTTTGGACACAAACTCAGTGTAGAGAAAAGATGTGATGTCAGAATGGAAGAGGTAATTGTCGGGTTTAGATAAGGTGAAATAACACCTGACAAATGCAGTGGGCTCTCGTCGGAACAGGATAAAGAATTAAAGAAGTTTGTGGATAAAATTAAATGTTCTGTTCAAGTCGACGGTGCTTGAGATAGACTTCCTCTTTGAAAAGCTTGTTTGGATTTAATCTGTTTTATTGATGCTAATAACTTCGATATCAAATGTGCTTTTTAGAAAAATCCCCCACTTGCTTTTTCTTTTTTTGTTGACAATGATCTAAAATTTTTGCAAAATGATTCCTCTGTGTGTGACAGAGCGTGTGTCCCTGTTGAAGAAAACTCAAAGAAAGACAGGATGTGAAACATTTATTTATTTTAATTATATCTTTAGGGGAGCAAAGTAATTGAGTATTTTTCCTATTTTCAGTTCAGTGAAATAAGATTTATTAGTACACGTCTTAGAAGGACATGAGACATCAATTGAATATGGAAACTTTTGAAGGAACCTCTGCCTCCTTAATCTACTGAAGAGGTTCATCCATTTAAAGGCCATTATGTCTTTCAGTTGCTCTCATCAGATGCAGATCACACACAAAATAGAAGGTAGTATATTGATTGAGGTCTGCTAATATTCTTGGAAAAGTACAAAAACACAGGAATTGGAAATCCGTAGAAATACTCTATTATCTCCCCTAATTTGTTGTCAACTTCAGTCTAATACAGTAAATTAGTAATATGTACATTACCATCACACAAGAGTCCTATTTAATCTGTGACAACCCCTGAAGGATCTGCACTGAGCATTCTGACATAACCCTAATTATGATGTCATAATGGTTATACAATGAAGTTATTAGGTTTATCTTGGCCTGGGGATCAGGTCTTTGTCAGAGGGGAATGCAGTTTGAAATGAACATTTACCACGAGGACGCTCTTACACAATGACAATCTTGGGCTGATTTAAACATCTCTCTTCAATTCTCCCTCTTGCAAACTTGTCTTGCGTAAGTTCAATACTGAATTGCTGGAATAGCAATTTAGTCATCTTTGTAGTTTTATGATGGTTCATTACAAGGAATAAACAAACTAAACAAAGCAGATCCAATGGTTCTTCAGATGAATAAACTGTTTTTTTAGTAAACACAGTATATGTTGTTTTCCTTTTACTGAAAAATCTTTTTATATGATTCACTTTGTAAGGAGAATATTCACCTCCAAGCTCGATATATACAGTATTTACCCACCGAGAGCTCCAATGGAGCTTTTTTTCTGATCATGACACTTTTATTGAACCCCACCTCGATATGATGTATGTGCAGCCTCTTGCGGAAGTTGATTGACCCCCCCCTCCAACCCCCTCATATTAAACTTTGAAATGGTCACTTCAGTTGCGTCAAAGCCCCAAAGGCCCTCTATTGCTCTTGTTGGATGAATCGACCCACTGTTAAACAAGATAGCTGCCTGAGCCAGCCTCTATAGGAGCTGAATATATTAACTCAGTTCCTGATAGTGAAGCTTGACCTCAACTCCCACTCACAGCGCACACAGCATTCCTGCAAAGTGTGTGTGTGGCTGTGTACCAGGATTTTTGGAGGCTAATACAGATACCAATAATTTTTGTATTCCGATAAACTGGTGTGAAGAACACCATCCTGCCCCATTACCAGTGTTGACATCAGCTTTAAAACCTGACTGCCATGACACAATAACACAGTCAGACCTTTAAACTGAGGATTATCTAATATGTGAAAGAGCAGGATGACGGAGAGGTAGAAGGACGGAGAAGAGACGAGAGGAACGTAACGCCGTAGAGAGACATATCCAAGAGAGGACCTTCATCAATGACCCTGGCGGTGCTGTCATTCCTGCAGGGTTGAGTCATGTGAGATGTTTCTAAGTAGTCTCGGGCCCCAGCAGCCCTTTTTTGGGAATGTCATGTTTTAACAACTCCAATGCCTTTTTAATTCCGGCTTCTGAAAGTCTGTCTGGAAGTACTGGAATGTGTGTGTGTGTGTGTGTGTGTGTGTGTGAGAGGCAGCAGGCCAGACTCTGGTGTTTGGAAATAAACTGTCTGTCCAGTCCGATTGGCCTCATTCTCAGGGACGTGGGAGCGGCGGGTTATATTCAACACACTCACACATGCATGCACAAACACAGACCGGCCCACTTGTAACCACACCTTTCAGAAATACCTCTCTGTGCTCACTGTACTAGTTTAAGTCAAGCATATGCAGACCACTATACACACAAACATAAATAAAACATTTGGAATTAGACTACAACGACCTACTCCTCAGAGATAAACGCAGACATGGAAACAGGCACACACAAACTGTGTGTATGTTAAAAGACTAAAGACTAAGGCTAATTATTCTCTGTTAATATTACTTCTACTGAAGTGCTGATGGGTCTGATGAAATGACTGTGGTTCAACTGCAGGAGGCTCCTGGGAGACTGGTGGAGTTAATGGGGCATGTGTGTTAATATTACTGTGTGTGTGTGCGTGTCTGAGAAGAAAGTCTAGATGGAGGAGTGTGATGAAATAAGCAACAACCACAACATAGAGAGGAACCTAACTGTTCCCTGAAGGCACAGCACTGGAAAGTGACATGAATAACTCAAACCTTCCATACATCCTCTACGCCAGCAACCATTTGGCAAGCCACTACTGAAGTAGCATTTTTCTTTTATGCTTGAAAAAACAATGAAGCACAGGGTTATTGCTTGAGGGAAAGAAAAGCACTTTATGAAATAAAGACTGTTCAAACTCAAAAAGCTTGCATTTCTCCTCCTCATCCTTTCAGCATCAGGCAAGAAGTGGAATACATTCCTGACATATTTTGTGCCAAGCATATAACAACATCAGTAAATTTCTTTGATTACATTCTCCAGAGTTCTTCCGAACCCACCTCTTCCTCTCTGGACTCTATTGTAACATTCACAGTATGAGTCCTCAATTTTTTCCAGGTGGTCCTCTCATCGTTTTTTCCGTTTAACAACTCAAACACAGTGTCGTGCCAGAGACCACCGTTTTTTGTTTGCAAATTTGTCAGCTCGGTATGGTAGAGTCTGGAGAAGGAGCATCTGTCCAGCTAGCCGATATCTATTTGCTGCATTTATGATTCTTCAAATGTGTGTCAACAAAATGTCTAGCTGGAAACCAACATGTCTCAACCGCATCTTTGTCCATATAGTGTACAGCAAAATATGAGAAATGCCATCTTTAAAGAAAGTTTAGTGAGGAATTGGTCCATGTCCTATACTGCAGCAAGCCAACAGGGGGCAAATGAGATGCTTTGGCTTCAGTTTCAGGGAGCTGTCATGTCCTCCATCTTAATAATGTTGCCGAGTCAATGCGAGTCTCATCAAAGCTTGGATATACACATCAAACTAAAAGCAACACTGAAAACACAAAGAAACAGCTGTGCGCGTGTGAGAGTTCACACGTATTTCCTTAACTTATGCGCACATGTGGGCACCACACCCGCTTTAAGTTGGGTACCAGGCTTCTTGGCAGCTACAGTGTTAGCGTGAGAGCTGTGTGATTACTGCAACCAGAGAGAAGAAGGAGCTCTCCACCAACATACGATGGTTCATAGTGCAGCAGTGAGATAAACAGAATGATGAAAGAGGAGGATGAGACGATGGAAAATGAGGGAAGAAAGTATGAACTCTGGAGCAACCTGCCAGAGGAGTTTAGTTTACTTGTTCAATCAGGGCTGTAGCTCCAAATCATAGGCTTGCTTTTAATATGTTTCACTCGAGTACTAGTTTGAGCAGACGAACAGCAGCAGGCACAGCTGCACACCGGCTCCAAGTGGTCGGTGTGTCCCCAGAGTTAATGAAGTCTGTTGATGGCAGGCATGCTTCACCCAAGGTTACTTGTGTAACCTGGCCATGTTTCCCTTCTTCCAAAACTTAAACAGGAAATTCATATTGCCAAATAATGTCTGCCACAAATATTACCATTCATGTGTAGCAAAGGGTTCATCTTCAGGGTTATTCATTTCAAGGCTCCTTGTGGGGTTACAAAACCACAGAGCTTCCACTGTCACTCGCAGTTACTGGTCTTAGATTAATGTAGTATTCACGAGTGCTTTTAATTGAAAGGTCATGTGCAGATTCAATGAGATAAGTCACAGTAAAATTAGATAAACAAGAGATCACATGAAAAATATAAACAGACCATATAAATCTATGCAATAAACATTTAAGCAGTTAGACGTAATAGGTTTCCATGGCCTTGTGTGTACTGATATTTACCACTTTGAGTTCCAGTGCCTAGATTCAGAATAAATGTTGGCATCATATTTTTAATCATCGTTTTCAGCAGCGTTTCTAAAACAATAAGATCGATACATGAGTCAAATAAAATCCAATGCAGCCATGGTTCTTGAGATTGTTTGAAAAATATGGCAGCCAAATTGGTCCACTTGTGGAGAAATATGTAATCAAACAGAGGGTCTATTCTCCCCCACAGCTCATTTGCATTTTCCTTGGTGTTAACAGCTCTGCTTCACAAACTCTTTCCCTCTCTTACACACACACACACACACACACACACACACACACGCTGTCCGTGGGCAGATAGAAAAGGAGAGGAATCCCTGATAAGCCTGTGGCCTGGCGGAGGGCATAGAGAGAGGAATGGCAGCTATGTCGGGCATTCACAACACTGTGTGGTGTCACCAAACAAAGCCTTCCCTTCTCCCGCCTGTCAAAGACACCATTGTGGCGCGGGGAGAGAGTCTTTATATCACACACACATTCCACAGATGCCCACCCCCCTGGCCACCACACACACACGCACGCACACACAATAACCCTTTAACATAACCTCACACATTCACAGATGGAACTGCGATGACTCTAACTTAGAATATGAACAAACCATATGAAACACAATCAGCTCTGCATATCCACACATCATCAGTGCCGTATACAAACATACACTGGGGTAAATAATGTTTTTCTCTTTAGTTTTAGAGTCTCTGGTCTGAGTAGTGACAGGATGGATATTTCCAGCAGAGAGGCTGGCATCCTCAGCATGGAGCCCCCAGTGAGAGTCACCTGTGAGGGGGCGGGAGCTAAGGGAGGCTCCCCTTCTCACTGGAAGTCTGGGGAAGTCAATGACAGCTGACAAACTCCCAGGGGGGTTGACAGTGTAAAGTGTATTTGGGTTGTTGCTGTAAAGAGGGGAGAATTTTTCTGTGTGTGTGAGGGAGAGAGGGAGTGTGTTATCCTCTTCCTGTTGCTCTGACAAGCTCCTGACTGCTCCTGCCACCTCCACCTCGGCCGACAAAAGACTCATGGGAGGGCGGACGTGACAGGAGGGTGGGACGCCCGTATGCCTCATGTCCGACTTCACCGAGTGGCTCGGCAAACACCTGTCAATCACTGTCGGGGTTGGACGAGAGCTACAGTACAGCTGGAATGTGTGTGTTTGTATGTTTGAGTCGTACTGTAGAGGTTGAAAAAAGAACAAGTGCTGTGAGGGAATCAAACTGTGTAATGTGGCCGCGTGGATGACAGACCGGCATTTATGACAATAGTATTTTGGCACTCAAAGCAGAAAACACCATTAAAAAGAGTTCATGTGTCCAATAATGGAGGAGAAAGTCACGGCGGAAGTATCCTGATGGAAAATCAATCTATCTGTCAATCTATCTATCAATCTATCAATATCTATCTATCAATTAAAGTGAAAACATTCAACCCAAACTGAGCATTATCCTACATATTGTGATTCAAGAGATGTTTGTGTGGAGAGGGGTGGGCATGCAGCTGATGCTGTCAGGTTAAAACTTTTAGGGCCGGCTCGCCTGTCAGCCTCGCAGAGAGCCTCCCAGCATGGGGGTCACCATTACAGAGGAAGCTCCCAACTTCACTTCCCCAGGCTACAGTGACAGGACCCACTGGGTGTCTGGGATTGGACAAGAAGTCCTGCCGAGTGGCTCTTTGGGTGCAAGCCGCCTGGCTGCATTGGGGGATAAAGACCCAGACAGCGGGGGCCAAGTACAGGGACAATAGCGGCACAAAAGAGGAACAGTAGGGGAGCGGGGAATTACCTGCCAATTAGGCAAAGTTAATGTGCAGAATGATGGGTGTCAACCTGTCAGAACCAAGGGAGGTGGGGGGATCAGCCGGATAAGTACCATGTTATCCCTCAGATTACACTGTCTACACACATGATCACACACACACAGTGGGAGAGGCCTACTTTCATTTTCTTAATCAATAATTCAGTGTAATTTAATTTAGATTAGTGATTCCCATAATTTGAGATAATCCATTTGATCCCTTTATTTGTTTTAAAGGTGATGGTATTTTAATATGTGCTGTACATTTAATTCACAGGGATACAGGACAAAGGAATCTAAAAAAATATGAATAATATAAAATTATAAAATAATCATAGATTGATTTTAAAATGTCAACAAATATAGCCTTTAATTGCATTACATTTACTTTATCCATTATTTGCACCACTCTGCTATAATGTCCAGGGCAAATAATGTATTATAATGGTGGACCACACTACCAGCCAGTTAGTATTCATGTCACTATACTGAATCTATTGTCATTGTTATTATACAGAGACCCTAAACAGCTGATGGTTAATATGGCATATTTAAGTCGCTTTAATTTTTTTAATGCTATTTAAATCCTGAAGAAGTTCTGCTGTCCACAAAGTCCTCATACAAGACGATGTTGGTCCATCTATCTACCCATCCGTTTGTTTTCTATTGATGCCCGGCTTGTGTCTCTACTCTTTCCAGCAGGAAAACCTCCTTTGTTGTTTCAATCCTCAATGGAAACCTGGTTCCAGTGACACATAAAGTAAAAAGTTAAGAGAAAAACAATCAGGGTCAGTGGTCCAGGAATGCCCCTCTGTGGCTGTGGTATGTGTGGTATGGTCATAATGGGCAGCATGCGACAGTAGCAGCAGGTAGGGTCACATAACTCTGCCTAAAGGATGATTGACAAGCAGGTGGAAGAGCAATGGTTCCCCATTGCTGAGTAACTGTGGTTCGGCAATGGAACAGTTGCAGAATCTGATTCTATGTGAGAATTCTGACCAGCAGTACATGAGCTGATAAATTTAAATGGTAAATTGTTGAAGCTGCCAATCAGCATGTAAACAGTACAGTGATATAATTTCTTTGTGAACACTATGTGGGTGGGGGATGACGTGGGTTTTTGTGTATTTGTCTGTTGTCTGATATGTTTCTACAGCTGGTTGTCAACAGTGAATGCAGAGAATGTGATATAAAGTGAATAGGAAAAATAATTTACACAATCAGTGGAGAGGGGATTCAATATTGGTTCGGGTATAGAAAGAATAACCTTAGGAACTTGGAATCTGCAACATGGAGGAGTCCATTAGATTTTTACCACTGCTCAGTTGTTGACCCTGACCTCTGACCCATGGTTAAATAATAACTTTTAGAAGACTTGGGTAAAGCAACACATAACCATTATTAATTTGTTGTGGATTTCATTTCTTGGGTCATCAAAACAGTTCATATATGCCCTGGAAAGAAGACCGGGTCAACTCTAATAAAGGAAACTGGAAATAGAACCTCTGTTACATTAACAATGAACATTAACAGTTTGTCTTAGAAATTGCACTTCTACTATTGTACTACACTGCTAGTGTTCACAATAACAATAATCTAATAGCTTCATTCCTGAAATAGCAGAATATGGGTGTGTGAAAAGCCTGCTCCTCCTCCTCGTCCTCATGATGCAGGCCGAGCTGTAGCACAGCCGCCTGCAGTGGAGAATGAGCAGGGGAAACAGGTGTTGGTTGCTAAATGTGCTTTCAGTGAGCAGAGGAATGATAGCTATGTACTGGCCTCTGTGGTTACTGGCACACTACCCAGAGCGGAGCTGACTGAAACAACCGACTGCTGCTGCTGCCGCTGCTTGGGCCTTTATGAATGGAGAGAATTTTACACTGATGGAGAATGGATTTGAGTTTGATAAATGGAAAGAGCAGGGAACAATGCGCTTGAGAAGAGGTCTATAGGTAGAATGAAGGTATTACAAAAAATAATCAATAAATCTCGATAAATCATGCCAAAAACATCCATTGAAATGCATTGAAAATACGTTTCATTACAAAAACGCTGTACGCCCAGCTAGACTACCAACCTTTTATTTTGAAAAGTTGTGAACCTGAAAAGTTTAAGAAAAACGTAAACAACATAAATCATCATTTAAATTGATATATGAACAGTAATTAAACAAATTTAGTTTAGATTTTATGAGAAACCTTTTATGAGAAACAATTAAGACTTCATTGCAGACTAGGCAGGATAACTACAGATTACCTGACTGTTTATAAATAGCTTTGTCCAGCATGCAAACGGTCAATAGTCACCGTCTATTTTAGAACTGTTTGAGGACTCACAAAATGACCAGTTCAGTAATAATTATAAAGTGCTTTCAGATTATTAACAGCCTCAGAGAACATTCCATTTCAGACAGGCTTAAAACAGACACTGTATTAGTATTTCTAAGTGTGAATAACTAAATGTGAATTTCGAAACATCATGGAGCTGCTCTTTGTGTGGGCAGGCAGAGGAATGTGGCTGGCCTGTGTTATGGGTGGATGTTCACGCCGTACATTGTAAAAAGGCTTAAATCTTGATCTTTTCTTGTGGTGTAACTATGTATTAAAATTTGATTTAACAGCCAGCCCTCGGCCGTCAGAGCTGCTGCAGACCGTATGCTCATCAGGATCATTGACTTGCCATATGGGACTACACAGACAAACACATGCTGTGAAACTGACTCTTTTTTTTCTCCTTTTGCTTCCAGTTATGATTAAACATCCCGGAGTAATAAAAGTGAAGCCATGTAATTATTCAGCATGTCCCTTTGTCTGCGAGAAAATAAATGTGCTACGACTGTTACTGAACTGGTGTAAGGTGGCTATTTGGTCAAAAACAGTGTAATGTGCACATTTCATTGGTCAGCTGGAGGGAAACAAAAGAGGCATATTCAGCAGCAAGTTTAAAGGAAGAATTGTCTGAATATTAAAAATGCCAGTGAATTGATAATAAAAAATAAAAAGATAAAAAGATTGTCATTGTGGCATATTCCCACAAAATGAAGCCAAATCGTTTGACTTGCCACCTGATGGCTATCGGTCTTAAATCTCGCACCCCACTGTTGCAAATAATCCTGTTGAAATGGATAGTTTCAAGCACAAGGTCGGTTCTGTAAATGTGTGAACACTTGCCCATAAGCTTCAGCTGTTAACTTTAGCTCTACCTTCCTCTTCAGTCTCTTATTACCTCCTCTCTTGTGCTGTGACCTATTTTGTTCATGGCGTCATTACAGCCCAATTCAATCCAAATTAAATTAGATGCAAGTTTAATGAACCAATCTAATTTTAGATTAGAAAGTTTATAGAGATTTAATGTTAATCCTGTTTGAACCTCATTTACACATTGGACCTGCAGCATCGGGTTTGTAAAAGGAAATTAAGAAAATACGATTTTTTTTTCCGATCCTAATTTCAACACTGAGACTAACACTTGTTTTGAGAGGCTAAACATCCGCTGTTTCCACTTGTCCTCTCCTTGGGTGTCCCTCCATGTATTAACAAGGAATCAGGTATCATTTAAAACAGAGTGGAATCAAGCATCATCAGCAGGACAAGTGTTCTGTGAAACTCCCAGCATGCTTCATTAGGCGGCCCTGTTGACACAAACAGAGTGGTGAAAGCTGAGCCTTCCACTTAATACCCCTAACGCCCCTAATACTCGCACGAGGAGGGCAAATTAGCTCTAATTACCCCTGTGATTTGGAGGCGTGGAGCTGGAAGTGAGCAAAAGATGTTGGAGGTAAAAACGGAGGAAAACCGCCAGAAAGGACAGAATGGAGGAGGCGGGAGAAAAATCATCATATTCATCAAATACCTAACGTATTGTTTCCTTTTTGGTCTGTGCCCTCCTCTCCTCTCTCCATTGAGGCAGCTGGTGTTATGTTGCTGATTGTGAGACTAATCATCTGCTCAATTACTCTGGAATGTGTAGCTTGGCCGTGTTATGACTGATTCTCTCACTCTTCATTTTCACCCTTTGTGTTGGCGCTCAGCCTGCGACCCTGCCACTCTCAGGCTGTTGCTTTAGCCCTGGTTTAAATACAATATGTATTCTATACAGATAGATAGATATGTAGATATGTGAGAGCAACAGAGAAGACTGATCTGGCATTATTCAGTTCAATCAGGGCTCATCAGGTCAGAGGAAAATGGGAATTCCAATAAAAAAAAAAAACATTAAATTTTAATTTTTGGTCGTTTCATGAAAATAAATAAATAAATAAATCATTGGTTACAAAAGAGGCTTTCAGGCCAACAAGGAGATGAGGATACAGAGCCCCAGATTGGCTTCAAGCTCATCTATTTCTCATTTGATGTATTTTGTGAAAGGGACAATGTGTATGCGTGAGTTGTGAGGATCTTAACTATCAGCACAAAGCGTTGGCTTTGTTTAAACTTTAATGCAAAACTAATGCTACACATACAACATTTCCCAAACCTCTGGCTTGGCCATTTCTAATGGACATATTAATTCACTCCTATTCAGCTCTCAGGTCTGTGTGTCTGTATCTTCGGAGCTCTTCCTGCAGTGGAAGTGCCTGTGGTGATCCTCCAAGGCTGCCAGCGGGACGCCTGTTAGCATATAACTGCACTACATGCTGATGCAGAGGCTACATGCTAATGCTAATTAGGGGCTCTGAAGAGGAGGGAATATTGCTGGAGAATATTTCCAAACCCTGTCGTGTTCTGTCCATGTTCTTCCTCTTAGAGAGCTGGTTAGAGAACACCCGCACTGATGTGTTTTGTCTTCAAAACACATTGAGGGTTTCCATCTGTCTCGCGTGGCGGTCAGAGCTACTTAAAAGAGACTGTTGGGACAGATAGTGACCCCATTTTTAATTCAAAAACTCTGGGGTTTTGTTTTAATCTGGATTCAACAGCCTAGAAATCCATGTTTACTTCCTGATTAGATTGTATCAGTCACGACCGGAATACAAGGTGATCTTAAACGTATTTCCAGCAATGGTTCCACGTTGTCACTGGTCCAAGTAAAGAAATCCCTGGTCTTCCTTTTTAACATTCCTGTCCCTCACTCAAAGCATTTTCTGCGGCTAACTCTGCAGAGGTGAAAATCTGCTTCCTGTTTACAGCGACATGAGCAAACCAGGGTGCGCGAATGTTACATGACGCATATTTTCAGGTGTGATAATTACTTCTGATACAGAGCCATTGCTGTGCTGTAAAACGTTTTTTAAATGAGTTTGGTACTGTGCACACATAATAGAGCATGAGCCAATGTTTCTGTAAATTGTTCACAAGTAGGCATAAACATGCTCTTTGTTTCATGTAATCTGGCTATAAATTGAAGTCCACTGAAGTTGTTTGAGTAATATTTTCTGAACCTTTTCCATCCAGGTCCTTTACTTCATTGCCCTATGATTTACTGCTTTTTTGAAATGAAATGCTGTAGCTGAGGTCCAGATTAGACTGAGAATGAGATACTGTTTGTAGCAGAGGAGGCTGGAATGTTAGTGGACTACGCCTGCTGATCATACCACCTGGTCAGACCACTCACCACCACACACACACACACACGGCCACCCATGCACAAGTTCAGGCAGCTGTTCGTTATGATTGGATGGGTACAAATAAATCTGCAGCATCCTAGGGGTTCAGAGTCAGTGCATGTACACTGTGATCAATAATGAATCAATTTATTCTTCAGAATTCAGATCAGTAAGTCTCCTCATTCAGATACCTGACGGAATGGATGTATGAAAAACCTGGATCAAATGAAACAAAACAAACCCGTGAGGCCGGAAACACGTCTTTGCGTGTGTGTATTGTGCTACTATCCGAAAAACTTCCTGTCCAGACAGGAAATGCATTCTTTAGTGTGTGCACCTCTGTCTGGGTTTGTGTGTGTTTGTTGCATGTGTTTGCGTGGAGGCGGACAACAAACCTGCCATGGTACCTTTCAACAGTTATCTCAGGAATGCAACCCACTTCCACTGGTACAATAGTTCAGCTCCTGTGGGTCTGTAGAGCACAATTTGTTGTTTGGCAACAGACCTGGTACAATAGTGCTATCGAGTATTGCGACCACCAAAACAGAAAGTATTAGATAAGACTTTTTGTAGATCATTTCAATCTTGTTAGGAGTTTAAAAGTCGCGCATAACTCCTGATTACATTGACCTGATAATCTGCTATCCCTTGAGGGCTGTTTATTCTGATGAGGTCATCAACAGAAGAATTTAGACTTTGTAAGACCAGCCTGAAAAATAACTCAGTTGCATCTTCATATGTTTCACAACTTTATTTCACTATCAATATTTACACTACACATTACCCAAAAGGCCAAATCCAAAAAAGTAGCATTCAGGCAACAAATTAGCATAAGTCATCCAGCAAATGCAGCATGGCACAACTGTACACAAAAATACAATTTACAGTTATCGACAAACATACTGTAAAAAACATGTGGATCAAAATGAAGCTCTTTAAACAGAACCACTTGGTCTCACATTGCATCAATAAGTTTGGTGCTGACAGTGAAGAGGAGGACTTTCATCCTTAAAGCTAATCATGTTTTTTTTTTTTTTTGTCATTGGCAAAATCCTTGACCTCTGACCTGCAGCCAAAGCATGAGATCGCTGTCAGTTCAAGTCCAAAGCCTGAGATCACCTCATAAGTTGTACGGACAGTGCAGGACTCATAGTCAAAGCTACAGTTAGCATTCTCTATGTACAGTTACAATACAGTGCTGGTGTTGCAGCCATTCATTGATAAAGCCTCAGAATGGATCGTTTTGGTGTCAACTTCTCAGTTCAGCAATTAGAACCAAACTGACGTCTTTGCTTTGGTCTGATCAAGCGCTGCAGAGACAGAAAGAAAAATTCAAATTATCATTCTGCTTTTTTACTGCTGCTTACAGAGAATGAGCACACATGAAGTCACGACAAATGCTCCATTACGCTGTGGTATCTACCTGAGTCGTATGCCTCCAGAGACCCATGTAGAGCTGAGGGGGTCCAGGTGACAGATGTAGCTGTTGCAGGACTGCTGCTGCTGGGATCCATCTCTGTCTTCATCCCCTCACTGTGTGGGGAGCTGCCAACGTTGGCAGCTGGCTGACTCTGGTTCCTAACACCTGGAAGCACCAAAGGACTGAACCTGGGATCCAGTGCGGGGCTGTGGGCTGGGTATGAATGAAGCATTGGGTGGTGGTGGTGGTGGTGGTGGTGCCGGGAGTGGATATGGGCGTGGGGGTGAGAATGGTAGATGTCATGGACGTTGGGGTAGCCGCTCGTGCTCTGGGTGTTCAGGCTGTAGGCCCAGCTCTCAGGGAGCGTGGCCGGAGGAGGGAGGCTGGCCTGGGAGAGCATGTGTCCGGCCCACAGAGCTCCATCTGGGTGATTAAAGGAAACAGGGCTGGGGGGAAAGTCTGGTTGGACAGAGACCGAGACAGCCGGGAGGCAGGGACTGGTCTGCGATGGATAGGTGGTGCTGTTCCATGCCGAGCCACTCTGGCCCTCGCAGAGAGAACCACCATCTGTAACAGACGTGACAGACAAGAAAGCACTTAGACACAACTCACACATGAAATTTTAACCTGAACATGAACTCAGATTTCTTGCCACTCTCACCTTTCCATACACCAGTGGGGGCTGAAGCCGACTGCTGAGTCACCCTGATGGGCTTGGTCTCGCTGTTGAAGGCGCTGGACTGGCTGAGAGCTCGGGAGAAGTGCTCATCTATCATGTCACCGATGTCGCCTTGGAAGTATGTGAACAAAACGCAGCGGGAGCTCAAGTACTCCGCCTCGGCCGGTTGGGTACTGTCCTTCAGCTCCGAACTGGACATTGATCTGCGGCCTCCCTGCTCGCGTACAGGACCGTGCCGGAGGCCCTGGTCCCTGGAGGGATGCATCCCTCTTCCTGCTCCTTGTTGCTCCTGCTGTTGCTCCATACACTCCTGCATCTTACTGTAGACGCTCAGCTTCCTCTGGGAAAGACAGAAGAGATTCAATAATGAGGGATAAACTTCACTTCAGTAGGGAATTGTATTGACTGTGTTTTGAAAAAATACTGGAGCAGAAACTTCAAACTGATTAAAATTAGACCATTACATAAACAATAAGTTTAAAGTAAGTAGTATTTATTTTATCTGAGGACAGTTTAGGGGTCATCTGAAAACAGGTTTTCCCATACTGCTCTCCAACTATTTGCGACGCTCAGTGTGCCTCATCCACATTCCTGACTGGCTGCCATTATATCAACAATTTGATGAACAGAATTAATAGTTGTGTGTAATAACCTAGTTTCTGGTTAAGTGCTGGGTGTGTGTGGAAGATACGAAAAAGTGTGAGGTCATGTCCTGAACTAAAAAAAAGTCTGATGAAAAATGAAGGGTTTTCAGGGCCGGTGACAATATTCAGACTCTTATAGAATAGTTCTTTATCCTCAATATAAATAAATAGTTATTGCTGTCTGGTTTTACAATGGCCTGAGCTTTAGGACATTAAAAACTTTACAACTTTTCTCTTTCTGTCAGGTTTGCTGAGGAAATAAACAACTCAGTCCTAATCCTAAACCACTCGTGTCCTAGTGTAAACCCTCTTCTCCACCCTAGTTTAAGCTGTCTGTGTCCCTCTGTCGCTGCTAAAGTGCAGAGATGAGTCTCTCACCTGTTGCTGCTGATGGTGATGGTTGTAGTACGTCGCCTTGTACGCCGCTGCAGGGAGGTAGTGCGCTCCATAGCTTTGGTGGTACATCACATCCAGGCAGCTCATAGCGACGGAGCGGGGAGAAAGGTCGTGTGCAGCAGACAAACGCGACTCTCCACCGAGACTTCAGACGGGCTGTATTCCCCGAGCCACCGGCGCCTCCATATATGCCCAAACGCGCACAATAGCCATGTCGTCCAGTTTGCATACGCACAATGCGCCTCCCGCTGCGCGCACCGCCAGCACCACGCAACCCGGGGCCACAAAATGGATCAAAAACGGTATGAGACGCGCACAAACACACACTGTATCCAGGAGGACACCCCCTCTTTTCCCCCTGACAACTTTTAGACCGCTTCTGATTGGGTGAATGCTCCTTTCCCCCTTTTCTGTCTTTCTGTTTTGGAGGGGAGTTATATTTAGAGAGGGCTGGGGCCGTTTACGCACGCCCACCGGGGAAGGGCCTGGCCTGCAGCAGGGACGCTCCAACACAGCTCTGCACCTAAAAGGTCCTGTTCCCACTGGAGGCTCCCATTCATAACTTTTCATAATGTACTTGAGGTATTGTGCACACTAAGACCCACAAGTCCAATGGACCCCTAACCCCAGGACTTATTTTTCAAGGCTCAGGGTCATAGTCAGGATTTTAGAAGGACTGAGGTCAAACCTCTTCTAACCAGAAAGTTTTAAAATATATTGGTTCTGAATTTCAAACACTTTGTGTAGGAAAACTATGGAAATTAAACATCATCAAAACCGTGGTCTAGTTTGTGACAGATAAAGGTCCCTTGATTTGCAAAGGTTTGGGAAACAGTGGCTTAACTCATGATTGCTTTGGTCCTTTTGGTCATTTAGTTCTGGGAGTCTAAATCTAAGTTTACACCTTCTAAACCAATCATGAATTCAGTTTGAGCTCCCTAAAGAAAATGTTTTACTTGAAGAGAGATTTAAGAGAAATGTGTGGCACCAGGGGTGAATGAGACCATCTGCAGTAACAGGTGCTATTCAAAGGCAGGTGCATTTAGACCACTTTTCTATGGGGAACTATTTTAGCTTTCGAGAACAAAGCAACAAATGCAATATTTGAAATTCTTGCAAATTGAAATTCACTGTCTCACGTATTTATACCATTGTTGACCACGCCTCTACTCACGCTATAGCTGCCATGACGTGCTGGAAACAGCATGAATAGGATAGTTCAGGTCATTTAAGTCTGTCATGACCTGGAATGAATCGCTCTGACTGATTGACAGCTGTTTGCTGCCACCTGTTGGTAAGGTCAGTGACATGACATGATGGTCAGTCTCAAAATGAGATTCAATGTGAGGCCCAAAGATTCATCCACATGACCCATCCATGAAGCATTGAGAGCTTCAGGGTGAATAAACTGATATTAGATCACCCATGATACACTGACTTTAAGACAATTTTATACAATCCACCTCTAACATGAGGTCTGTACTAAACAATTAAGACATTTCATTAATACATTGTTGAACTGATTAGAAAACCTGTCCATGAAGCAACATAGCATGAAATGCTTTTGTCAATATGATTGAATTGCATTTAATGTGATCCATTAGAACTATAACTGTGAAATGTAGAACACAGATAAGGATGGATCAAACAAACAGTGTTCAATAGGACTTACGTGTGAGATGAGCATAAAGGCGAAAAGAAACTGAAATTTAAAAAATGCTAAACTCGAAGGAAGCTCCACGAGAACATGGGCCACTGACATACTGAGTTAACTGCAGGTGGAACTGATGAAGGTGATGGAGGTAATCAACCATGGAGGGAAACCAGACCAAGACAGGAACCAACAGAAAAGAGACACTTTATTTTGACTTTTCAAAATAAAACAGGAAACTCAATGTGCAAACGAAGACTAATCCAGCAAACCAAAGTCCAAAAACATAAAGTTCACAGAGGCAGGATGAAAGCCCACTATCATCCTTGGGAACAGGCTGACCTGGAATTAAAGTAGAATGACTGTTTGACATGAACACACAGAGATCCCATGGGTTCATGGTGGTCAGGTCTTAATGAAACAAACGATTCTCATCTCAACTGAGATTCATTGTTTTTATTATTAAAACCCAGGTTAGATGATTGTGTCAGTTCATATTGTCTAAAATGTGATTTTTTTTCAACTAAGAAAAAAAAAAAACTATAATATTTTGCGAATAATTCACAGATCGATAAATGATCTGTGCAGAGCTTCACATGCGGGGCACATTCAGGCAAACAGAGACTCAATACTCACTTCAGGGGAAAGGTTCAGGAAGGTGAGATCTATAATTGATTTTATGACCACCCCCTCCATGCTGTCGTTGCCAGTGGCGACCCTCAGTTAACAGCAGCTTGTCATTTTCACTCATGTTTACTTTGATTTCATTCTGGCAGTAAATTATTCCTCTACGGGCTGAAGAGGTCAATATTTTCTGAAGATAATGAGGGTGGAAAATGGAATAAACAGTGGATGTGCTTATTTTTTTTATTGTTTTTTATTGGTTTCATAATAAAATGTGAACAGTTGTGAATATGCATGCACTCTTTGAACACTCTTTATAGACAATTGTAATAATCAAAATGTGGTAAATTCACTGAAAGAAAGTAAAGAGAGTTTCATCCAATCCATCACAAAAGACTGTTGTAACACAACATCATCCTCATCAATCATTCAGATCTCATACTGTCACCTGCATGTGTCGACCTGACGGATCCCTCAGTGTGACAGCGTCAGCAGACAAAGAGACTGATTACAGAAGCACGCTGAGCAGTTTGTCCACATCTCCATCTAGTGTTCTCACACAGGAAACCTTGTCCCTCGCCGTCTGCGCCTGCTCTGGAAGTGGGACAGTGGATCACTCACAGTGATGCCTACAGACAGAGCAGGAGGCACGAGGGAGGAGGCACACAGTGGCACACACACACACACACATCCGTGCACACTGGATAGGGGGGTATTACACACAAGCTCCCTGACAGAGATGCTGCTGGACCTCAGGGGTTTTCCGCCAAACATCTGGAGCAGCCGGTGCCTCTCCTCCTCTGCTCCTTAATGAGGCACAGATATGTTTATTAGTGGATGTTTTAGAGGGAGCGACGGAGGGAGGAGAAGAGTAGGGACAGAAATGAAAGTGGAGTTAGAGAGCTGTTGTTTTTCCCCCCTGCTTTTAAAGAACGAGGGACACCTCCAGTGCTGCAGATCTGAAGAGATTTCCCATGCTTAATCAACTTCCACCCTCTCAGATCACAGACTTTTCCAGAGAAACCCTCGTCTCTGGGAGGAAGGATGTTTTTGGGGGATACGTCCCAGGAAACCAGTGAAAAAAAACAGGTCACATGAGTTGTGTCCCAGATCCGAGTCTCAGCGGAAACAAAAGAGAAATCACAGAAAGTCCATCCTAGGTTTTCAGACGCGGGCAAATGAAAAGACAATGCTCAGCAAAAAAGAAAAATGCAGTATCCTGCCAAACAATTATTGTCCCTGATTAAAAGATTTATCTTTTTCAACCTTACGCTGCACTCCTGATGAGGCAGGTGTAAAATAATGCTGAGTGCCATTGATGATGATGTCTCACATTAGGCAGAGTGCAGCATCATGAGTTTTTGTGGCACTGCAGCGTTCCTTCTTCTGCCCTGGAGAGAAAGACAGACACACACACACACACACCTGCCTGGGCTGAGGCACTGGTCGGTGAGTGAACTGATGATGACAGTGGTGATGAAGAAGCATTTTGGTGCAATAGTACACCACAACCACAAACCAAAAAAGACATCTATTAATATACATTTTGTGAAAAATCAAATAATGATTCTTTTTTTCTTTTCTTTGCTGATCATCAATGCTTTATTAAAGCTGCGTCCTCCATTAGCACTGCTCCTAGAGTGTGTCAGAGGTGGGGGGGAGGAGCTCACGTAGTCAAGTCTAATTACAGAATAATTAGTGCGTTGCACGGTGACGCAATAAGTCATTTAAAAAAACCCAACTATACATTAAAAAAAATATATTTGCCTCTCATTTAAAACTGAGTGTTGTTGTCGATCTCAGTCTTAAAAATTCATCATATTGGATCATTTACACTGTGGCATCGCTCTAATGAGAATAAAGAGAGTCATTTGTAAGTTAATGGAAATGGAATTTCAATGCGAAGCCAAAGAAAAAGAAATGCAATGATTTTATCAAAAGCTTTTCCTCTCCTCTTCATCTGAGCGATCTCACACATTCACTTTTAATTGGTTGAACCATTATTGCACGTTTTACGAGTGGGAATGAGAGTTTTAATTGCAGACGCCAGACAAAGAACGAGTGCTTCTTTCATAGTCTGCGCAGGCTGTGCTCAGTCTGTTCACAAAGTGACCAGTGGATGTTTGGTCTCTGTTGCTGACCTTGCATAAAACAGCAGATAATTGCTCGGCCCATTCGCCGGATTCAACTCCTCCCCTGCTAGTGCAAAGATAACGGAGACGGTCCCGGCTACCCGGCACAAGTTAATGAGATGATGGAGACTCAAAGACGGGGTCATGTTTATGCACTTGACAGCTGTGTCCCCCACCCCCGCCCATTAGAGGGCCAATCCAGGATGAAGTTGAAGAAAAGCTGGATTTAAATGTGGAACCCTGAAAAATCCACAGCAAATTGGAAAATAGCATATACAGGGATATTTGGTTACATTGTGGTTATGCGTGAAATGAAGTGCACAGGTTTCTTCCTGTGACAGTTGGCTCTGCCAGTTTTCAGAGATAAATGTTGATGTCTGGTTTAAACAATGACACGGGGAAGAACACGGAATAGACTCATGTTATCTGTGGCAGTAACAATGTGCTCTCCGGCAGAACTTAGAAAGAGATGAATGGAAAACGTTGAACAAATGGAGACACAATGGAGAAGCTTCTTTCACTAAACTGAGCCTGTCTTTGCCTTTTTGAGGCCCTGGGTGAAATTCTACTGTGGGGCCCCTGAATTCCTGCTGATTCCATCTTTTCTACCACCCTTGCATTAAAATAAATATTAATCCTACTCATGATAACAAAATATCTTATCTTTACCTTTTAAATGAGATTAATTGAGTACAGTATTAAAATTTGATAGTGTGGCGACTGTCTTAGAATCTTAGAGCTAAAACCAAGTCATGTTCCTCGAGAGCATGTTTAATATATCTATCCAGCACCTTACAGGTCCCACCAATTAACTAGGAGTTGCACTGGAGAAAGCATCGAAAGCATTTGCATCTTCCACTATTCACAATACCATCACATGTACAGGTATGAAATGTGAGTGTATGCATGATAAACAACTTTTTCTCTTTTCTTCTCACACAACTTCCCAAACCTCCTCTGCAGATCAGGGGAAGGACTCGTCCTCCGTTGCCCTTCCTCTCATAATGACTCTAATTCCCTCATGCTAATGGTGTGTCTGAGCCTCAGCCCCTGCTGGGACCACCAGCCTACTTCTCGTGGTCACAGCCCGGCCCCGAGGCTAGGAGGACGGACTGCGGACTGCAGACACAGAAGAGAGAGAGAGTGGAGGGGGGTGGGGGGGGTTGGATATGGGGGGGGGGGGGGGGGGGGGTTGGATATGGTTGGTTGCATGTAGGATCTACCCTCAGACAGATTGGCTTCCTCGGGCTAGAAGGACCTGTGGATAAAAGAGGGTGTCATTGATCCGTGCACGTGAGTGTGGCTTGCTGAGTGTGACATCCAAAATTGGCGCCAGCAGCAGATTTAAGCAATAAAGAAGAGAGAGAGAGTGGAGGGGGGTGGGGGGGTTGGATATGGTTGGTTGCATGTAGGATCTACCCTCAGACAGATTGGCTTCCTCGGGCTAGAAGGACCTGTGGATAAAAGAGGGTGTCATTGATCCGTGCACGTGAGTGTGGCTTGCTGAGTGTGACATCCAAAATTGGCGCCAGCAGCAGATTTAAGCAATAACACCTCACTGTTTGACCTTAACTCACAAAACCAACAGCACATCTGCAACAATGTGTGTGTGTGTGTGTGTGACACTGACTGCACAGGCTCATGTAAAACTCCACCAGCATCTAAATGCTACATCTGCATGCTTCTGTGTAAGTGCTAGTGTGTGTGTGTGTGCACGCGCATGTGTGTGGCTTGTGGGAGGCTGGGGGGGGGGTTGGCAATGATGATGAACAAACACTACAGGGGAGAATAAGCTCTCATTACCCTGCAATTCCCTGGTGCTGCACTGCGCCGGTGAGCGCGACTACATTTGTCCCATGGGCAGAAATGAGTGGAGTCACTCACTCGATTTATTAGACCATCCCAAACACCCCCTGCCTCCCCTGCTGAAGTGCTCCTGTCTTGCTGCATCTCCCTGTGTCTTCCCACTGCAACAGCCACCCGTCGTCTTCCATATGTCCTAAATCCACTCCCAATACGTATGTGCTACCATACTGCTATGCTGCTGAGAGTGGGAACAATTTATGCATCCAATTTTTGGATGAAGAAAGCAAATAAAAAAGGCATCTTGTGACAAGAAACAATTAATTTATGCTGCAGACAAAAGCTGGAAAAACCGTTACATAGTTCATCTGCAATTGGGATTAATAGTTGACGTTTAAATTTAACGCTGCACTTACTCAAGAAGTCAACAATCCAGGAACATAATAATGAACTGTCCTCCAGATATGTGAGACATATACAGACAGACAGAAATCGTGGTGTGAGAAGGTTGATGGAGATGATCGATCTGTGAACTCCACTGTCCCTCTTCTCCCTTATCTTCTTTCTTTTTCCCACTGCTTCTTTCCTGTGATTTTGTCCTCTATCCTCCTCTGTCTATTATCCCACTGGAACTGCTCGTGTCCTCCCCACATCTAGCTCTCTCCATCTGTAGCAGTGTGGTATCCATCCATCACAGAGAATGGAGAGTTGTTGCAATCCCGTGCCTCCCATCATGGATCCTTGTCGCTCTGTGTTTGCATACAGACATTTTTCAGCCTATTTATGTGTCAGTGGCACACAGTTGTAGCTTATATCGAATCTATGCTTTATAAATATGGGAATGAGATTCACAACCTGCAGGGGCCTGAGGGAAGTTTGTTCAAAATGCTATTACGGGTAATAAAATAGAGAAAAAATAATGGAATCCATGGTTCTGGTGAGTGTGGAGGATATTACCCCTGTGTTCCTGTAAAAATGATGTATGTCGTTAATATGGATATAAAGTCATCATTTCCAATGAGGCACTGCAGTTTGTCAGGACACAGTAGAGTAAAAGTTATAGGTGGTTCATGTGTCAGGCTTTATGTTGTACCATATTGTAGGTGTCAAAATAAAGTTATTAGAAGAAACTCTGACTATTGTTTGGTTTGTGTTCCGAAAAAAAAAGATGAATTCTTTATATGTTTAGTTGGTACAAAATGTCTCTTCAGAGACAAAAAAGAAGTGAAGAAGAAGGACCCATCACCCAGCTTTCGATGTCCACAAATGGGTTCATCTGTGAAGGGGAGAGAGAAACAGCCATGTTACCAGAACACAGCAACTTTACGATCATCTAGTGCGAGGATTTGTACGATTTGTTCGATGATACCTTAAAGCTGAAAAGCTGGGAGTGCTTTATGGCAGTGACTCCCACTGATTGTGCGGAGATCTCATTTCACACTTGAGTGTCTCACTCTCTCTGCTACTCTGTGCGTGTGTATGTGTCCATACACTCTGTAGTTAGTGCCCTAACATAACACGTCTGCTTGCCCTGGGCTAGATCGCAGACAGAGGGGGAGAACAGAAGAGACTGATAGCTGCACAAAGTGGAGGAGAAGCAGAGACAAGACAGAAAAAGAGATCTTCACATTTTTATTGTCATGTATCATTCAGTTTCCTGCATTGTACTTACTAATACAATAATAATAAATGTTGCAGCCATATAAAATCTAAAGATTTTTGCCAAAGTTTTTTTTTTGTTCTTCTTGCTGTAGATCCTGAAACATATACATCAAATCTTCCCCTGATCAGTTCTACCACATATTGATCAAACTCAAATATACCTCATAGACAGAGTAAACTGCGGTGACCCGAACCTGAGTACCTGAGTATTGATGTATATGCTGTTACAATGCACCAGTGAAAACAGAGACAGATAACAGGCTCTGTACCTACAGGCCCTCTGGGTGCTTGGGGCTGAATTTATCCTCACTGGGGTCCTCTGATGATGAGGCCGTTTAGTGGGAGTCCCTGTAGCCCTCCACTGATTAGCCCCAGACATCTTCCCTAATAACCTTAACAAGAACAACGCCTGAGGACGACATGCCGATGCATACAGGCGAGAGGCTGGGCGCGCACGCAGACAGACACACACACACCTCCTTGGAGATAGAGAAAAAGAGCTGAGGGCTACCCATCCTCCTCTCCTCCTCCTGAAAGTCACCCCTCTCTCCTCTGCTCCTTCTGTAACTTGGCATCTCTCACTATTTCTGAGCTGAGACCCATCATCTTCTTTACCGCCTCCCACCACCGCCACCCCCACATGAGACACATGTGCACCAAATTGAATTGGTTATGGTTCAGGAGTCCTACCACCACCCCACATAAAGTTGCTCCCAGCATTAATATGAAATAAAACAATAGGAATATATGAAAACATGGTGTCGTGTCAGGAAGCTGCTCTCTTGTGGGGTTACAGGCAAGCCAAAAAGAAATTGAGAAGAGAATTTATGATGCAATGAGAAGCCATGGGGGTGATTTTATAGGCAGTGTTTCCCTCTGTGAATTGTTTCCTCATGAAAGTTTACATATTTTTGCGTGACGACTACTATCTGCTGCTAACACAGGCACACATGCACAAAAATCCACTTGAAAGACTAAAATGAACAAAGGCAAAACCAAATTATCACTTTTGTCAAATACCATGTGAATGTTAAAGTCATTCATACCATAAATGGTAACCAACATGACTTAATTTACATGCTCTACCTAATCATTAAGAATATATAAATAATTATGTTAACTGTTTCTAATATTTGTCATGCTGTGTTTTTTTTTTTTTTTTGGAGGGGGGGGGGTCGCCTATATGCTGCATTCAACGGCTGTAAGAAAATTTGTCATAGCTTTTTAAAAAGGGAATACAAATTTACAAAAGCAGCAGCCAAAATATTCAAAAGAAGAAAGGAAATTAATTACTCCTAAAGAGAGATTATTGATAGTAAGTAGTTGTGAATGCATTTATACTAATCAATGAACCTTATGTGCTTAAAACACCCCTCAATCCGGTGGAGTTTGGAATGATTTTAATAAAAATGTGTCATACAAAATACAGAGTCGTTATTAATACTTTTTGACTTCCCCATCATCAATTAACATGCTCATACGAACCTAACTCAGGCATTCTTTAGACATGGTTTGTGATAATAATGATAAAAAGGAAGAGGGGGGGGAAACAACTTGTTTTTACGAGCTTCGATGAAGGCGGCCGGAGAGTCCCGCCGTGACGTCACGCTCAGCGGCTGCCTCGGCGGTGAAGCAGGAACCAGAGGAGAGAACCAGGAAACAGAGGCTGAGCAGCTGAGAGCCACTGTCCTGATCTGACGGCTCAGCGGCGGCGACAACGTCCGATACAACACGGTGCCACCCACACGGGAGTTAACATTTAGTGTTTCCAGTCGACACGAAGCGCAGACATGGCCTCTCTTTTCAAGAAGAAGACTGTCGACGGTAAGTTCGCAGTGTGTGGGAACATGAAGCTAGCTAACTTGTTTTTAGCCCCGGCTCTGTTGTTCCATCTGAAATTAGCATTCCACGTTCAAAACCCGCTGAACCAGTTGTGCCCCAGTGACACAGCCCAGGTCTGAGAGGGAAACGAACACGTAGCTGAGGACAACATGAACTTGTTGTATAATGGTGGATGAGAGTGTTGCTGCATTCGCTCTGTCAGCGTTAAATCCACATATAGGATCATGTGTTTATTTGCTGTGGAAGGAGCTGAGGTGCGTTTGTTGCTTTCAGTTACTAAGCAGAAAGGTGAAACGTTGGCCCCTATTGTCGTTTATTGTAAGTCGAATACGTCTTGTTACACAGGTATAAGCAGGTGTAACTTTTGTTTTAACTTTGTTTTCATCAATAATCCATAATCAGTTTGGATCAACTCATTTACTTCTCTTCCTTTCTCAGCTTCTTCTCATAAATTTTGTAAATAAGCTTCACTGTCCATTTGATGAACCCTAAAACAGGGGGGGAAGCCAAACTCTTAGCTCAATCACAAATGGTGTGAACTGATCGTGCCTGGCTGTAGGGAAGTGTGTCATGCTGTCTTAATAGTTGGATGTGCCTATTTGAGTCAGTAATGCTGAAGTGTCAAATTCCCAAAAAACCCTCTCAATCTAAACATTTCAGGAGTTTTATCCCTCCAGGCTAAATAATCAGCCTCACAAGGTCAAAAGGTAAAGCCCTCGCCTGTCTTTTATCAAATTTAATGAATCAATTATTCTCTTTCCAACACTGATTACAGTCGTCATAGGACTGGAGCTCCACATGGAGGACAGGGTGAACTTCACCTCCTCTGGGCCACACTTGAACTCATATGATGATTAAAAAACACAATATCACAGGTTATTATTGGCATATGTCATAATAGGCTCTGTAGGTAAAGGCAAGTCTTTTCACACTGCTTCCTCCCTGCACTCCTCCCATCATTGTCCTCCCAGTTTCACTCATGTCATTCATCTGCATACTGTACTCACTGTGCTGCGCTATCTTCCCCTCCACGCCAGGCTGCTGCCAAGTCTCATCGGCTTTGACATTTTGTAGTGTCTGTCCTCTCGTTCTCCTTAATTTCTCTCATCCCTCGCTCTCTGGATGTGATATTTTTCCCCCAAATTGCCTTCATCGAGATGGTTGAAATCTTGATATTTGGTGAATGGAAGGGGGGGTTTGGTTAGGTTGCACATATTTGTAGGGCGATATCCCACCCACTTTGAGACGTTGGTGGCGCGTCACCTTATACGTACAATAGTATCGTTCTCGCGAGTGGTCCAACGCACTGACGTGTCTTGAAGAAGTTCATGATTGGACTCTTTTGTACCAATGGTGAACCCTTTTTTATTTCATAAAGGAAAATTTCTATCACTTACCAACGAATAAATGGAACTGAATCAGTATTTCCATCAGTCTGTTTAATTTATATTTATTTTCCTGATTTTTTTAATCCAACTACTGAAGAAGGTAAGTCTTTCTGAGGTTTTACTCTTTTTTTTTTTTTTTTTAGTATCGTTCTCGCGAGTGGTCCAACGCACTGACGTGTCTTGACGAAGTTCATGATTGGACTCTTTTGTACCAATGGTGAACCCTTTTTTATTTCATAAAGGAAAATTTCTATCACTTACCAACGAATAAATGGAACTGAATCAGTATTTCCATCAGTCTGTTTAATTTATATTTATTTTCCTGATTTTTTTAATCCAACTACTGAAGAAGGTAAGTCTTTCTGAGGTTTTACTCTTTTTTTTTTTTTTTTTACACCTTAAACTGTTTTTATTGGGGGTTCCTGTTATTTGACCTGAGGATCAATTTTTTACACCTTAAACTGTTTTTATTGGGGGTTCCTGTTATTTGACCTGAGGATCAAAGAATAGAGGGTGATAAATATTATATATATAATTTTAAAACATTTACAAATATATTTTATACTAGTATTTTGATATTTTCTATATTTTGTTTTATTATGTTATATTTTACTATATATTATATTTTTATTGAATATATTATATTTTTATAATTTGAGGTATATAGATGAAACTGACTGGCTTGATTAATTTTGTTATTTTATATTTTTATGTAATGGCTACAAAGAAGCTTTATTTTGTGTGTGTGTGTGTGTGTGATTGCTTGGGCATTCTGTGTGTGTGACTATATGGTCATACTTTATCTCACATGATGCCAGTTTGTGTTTGAGTGGATGGTTCAGAGCTGACTCAGTGTTGAGTCGCCCCAGCCCTTCCACAGTTGTCGGTGTCAGAGTGCACTCTCAACGTGCTGCCTATTAAACCTGTGCTATTTTGTGTGCATGTGGGCACACACTCAAAAACACCAGCTGAGTAGATGTTTTACATTTCTTCCACACAGCTGACAGAGACCCTGCCCTCTCTAACTGCATTGCATTACATTACATTGGAAATGGAGAGTTCCACACTGAAAACTCCTGTCATTTCAACAGTCCGATTTTCAACTCTGCTACTGTAGCTTAATGGAAATGCCTCAACATACAGAAATAACCATAGAGGGCAGTTTGCTAATAAATCTACAGAGAAAAAATGGTGTTATTCAAGGTTCTTCCAACTGTTCTTAATATGAACTCTCTGTTCAGCTGTCATTATTTGGGCTATGTAAGTCATGTGAGATGCCTAATGTTGGACTAGAGTCTAACCAAATAGTTTGATAAATCTTTTACTTCTCACAAAGGTGAATTTTTAAACGTTTTAACTTGATTTTTTTTGTCAAAAATAAAGTGCTAATAAAGTCTTTGTATTTAGGTTTTGAGAAAAATGTTCATTTAAATGTACAAGTTTTGCAATTTTAACAAAGTATTCTCCCTCCAAAGACATCATCAAGGAACAGGGAAGAGAGCTGCGTACAACCCAGAGAGGGATCACCAGAGACAGAGCAATGCTGGAGAAACAAGAGAAACAAATGGTGGGACACACACACACACGGCTTTGACATAGACTTACATTCTTTTCCTCTAGACTTAAAAACATAACTTGCCTAACCCAATTTGGGGACAATGTTTTTGACTCCCAATTGGACAAGTTGTCCTAAATTAACTGGTAGTTACTATGAAAATTGTGCCCAGAGGTATCTGACACAGAGTTATCGTCTATATATTTCTACATATTGCGTCAATTCTGATAAAAAGAAAAAAAAAACTCCGCTCTCCTGACACACATGCACTACATCCATTTCCTCCAATCTGCAATTAAGCCGGATTGGCTAATGGCTTTAAATGAAAAAACAAGATAGAGCTGGAGCAAGGGTTTTGCTTCAGGCAAGTAAGACCTCTCTCTCCCACATTGTCAAACGATAAGGCTTTATTCGCAGACGCACACATTTCGCTTCTATGAAAGATGAAAGAAACCAGCTGTGTCCTCTCCCCTCTGTTGTAATAAGTAAATATCATACGGGACATAATTACCTCCCCGGGGAACCACATTTTTTATTCCTCATTAATACTTTCTTCTAATGAGTCTATTTCTTCTAAGCTTTTTTGCACATTGTGAAAATAACATAATTTTGCTTGGAAATGGAAATGACCTACTGTGCATTTGGCACATTTAGCACATTCATGGCCGACTATTGACCCCCAACCAATTTAAATTTAAAATGTAGGAATGTGCACAAAATATATAAAAAAACTCAAAAAATACATGAAACTAGAATGGCTAGTTTTGTGTAATCTTGCTCTCAAACAAAAGGAGGAACTGAAGAGATGTGTTCAGAGACATCTTCAGCATTTTGACCCTTATTTTTGAATTGTCACTACCAGCCAAAGCTGAACAGCCATGCAGTTGTTTGTTGCATTCCTCCATGTCTCAGAGAGCACTCCCTCTCCATCACTCACCTCCACCTCCTTCCCCCTCTTCTGACGGGGAGTAAATAAGACATCATAAGCTCCACATCAGCAGGAGTCCCACTGCTATCATCTCTGTCTTTTCCTCCTAATGCATTTCCCATTGGCAGTATTATTGCCAGTGTGTTTTTTTCCACTCACACAGCTCAAAGTTTTTCTCTCTTGTTACATTAATCAGATTTTATTCCTCTCGGCAAGCAGCTAAATACAGACTGAGACTAATGCACCTGTTGTGAGCACGCACCTGAGTGTGTGTGTGTTGATGTTGGTGCAAGACAGCCAGAATATCTATTGCTTCTGCAGTATCAGACATTAATAATTAACTGTCATTTCCTGAAAAGGATGCTTTCAGCACACACACACACACTAAAGAGAAAAAAGCAAAGCATGCTTGAGCTGAACGAAGCGGTGCTCAGAGGCCTGGCTAACATACTGTAACCTAGAGCTCCATTCTATTTCTCTTGGGATGCGCGCACAAATTCATGCCCACACATGGGATCCTTGTGGGCATCAGTGTGTGTTCTTATGTGTGCTTAAGCTAAAAGCTTGTATTTGCTTGCAAATGAGCAACATTTGATCCGGACAACTGCGTTTACTTTGTCTATATCTGTAAACCCATTAGTCTTGAGGGAATATCACAGATATGTTTATCAACATGTGTGTGCATGCTTACTGTGTAAGCAAACAAGTAGAAGAAGTAGATTTTCCTTTGTTGCCAATCTGCAGTTTGCATCCATCTGGGTTAGTCCTTAATCCACTGTTGTACCTAATTTACTTTTGTGTAAAATGTGGCTGATTGGCAGATTACTCACTTATACAAGAAACTAGGAGAGTGATTTCCCTTTATAGTCTCAGTAGATTGGTTCCAAATAACAAAAGGTATTTTCAATTCATGGCGTCTCAACTTCTCTTGTTTTCTGACACGCTAAGTGGACTCCCATTCTTATTTTTCTCCCTTAACAGTTTGTGCATAGTCTGACTTCTTTGCCAATCACCTTTACATTACTGGAATTGGCATTGTTCATTTGTAAGCAGGGACAAAAACAAGTAAGGAAAATGTAATCATGCTCACATCCTATTTTTTCCTATTCCAGGAGGCAGAGATCAAGAAAATGGCAAAGACTGGGAACAGAGAGGCATGTAAGATCCTCGCCAAACAGCTCGTCCAACTGAGGAAGCAGAAAAACCGAACGTATGCCGTCAGCTCTAAGGTCACGTCCATGTCAACGCAGACGAAGGTCATGAACTCTCAAATGAAGATGGCTGGCGCCATGTCCACCACAACAAAGGTACAAATAGACTGTTATTTGGCTATAAAACATTCCAAACATGCGTTTACACATGTGTGGAAGAAGTAAAGGCTGCACTAAGAGAAGAATGATAATACAATAATCATTAACCTGCAAAGTTAAGTCAAATGGCTGTCTCCCCTCCAATTATATTTACTTTACAAATTAAGTGTTTCTCTTTTGAACATTAACCAGTTTCCATGTTTACTCATATCAATATTTTACTGTTGTAATTAAAGTATTAATGTGGGGTCTGTTCACATTTGAATCTGAGTCATGTAACAGTGCTGCTAATGAAGTGTGAAAGGTAGTAATTAGCCTTGAGCGATGTCACAGTACAGTCAGACTTAGCAAACACATACAGGTCAAATATAATTAGACATCAGTTTAATGGGGTGTGATGAGGCGTGCATATTTGTGCCAGAGACAATGTGTTGATCGTTTCATGTCAGAAATGTGTGGTATTTGTTAAAATACTGGTGAATGCTACTTGTTATAGAGCCCCTTTTCCAACAGAACTCATATTTGTGTGGTTTCTAGAGTGATTTGTGACACATGCAGAATTTGAGACACAATAACAGCCAGTCAGCAGAGGCCATACTATGTGTCCTCATGTTTCACTCACAAGTGCTTTACACTGCAACACACTCAAACAAGTACACATTCATATAGTGCTTCTGTAAATAGCTCTTCTCACATTCTTACACTAATGGCAGAGCCATCAGGAGCAACGTGGGCTGGAGCAGCGAGGGATCAAATCAATTAGTGGATAAGACTTGGGCCACAGTGGAAGATCCAAACAGATCCAAACCTGATGTTTAGCCCAGCAACAGAACCAAGTAGACCAACAAACTTAACCAAACCCAAGCCCTTTTCCAAATATTTGTCAAAACACAGTCTAACCCGTAACCTTGTGTACGATGTCCACACTTTTTAGTAGGTGACTGGTTTTCTAGTATGTTATCACACTCCTTTGATGGAAAACCAAGTGTTGTTGTGTTTCATACACCAAGTTGAGAACCCTCTGACGTTCAACTGACTCACTCAAATGTCTTCTACAGTTCTTAATTGATTAATTCTCCAACCTTATTTGCCGTGTGAACAGACAATGCAAGCCGTGAATAAAAAGATGAATCCCCAGAAGACCCTTCAAACTATGCAGGATTTCCAGAAGGAGAACATGAAGATGGGCATGACGGAGGAGATGAGTAAGAATTATACACACGAAAGACAGAGTTAAAAAAAAGAGGTTTGACAGATACAACAGCTTAGACATTTTATGTTTATATGCTGATACATGCAAATGCATAGATATGAATGTACTATATTCGATATATACATACATGTCAACGCCATCTAACCTCTTTTACCACCTACACAAGCATCATGTGAAACAGCACAGACTCTCCAGGCACAGAGCTCCAAACAGACATTCTGGAGATTTGGACAGAGGACTTTGCCCATGGCTCCCCACATGGCAAAGAATCATTAAGATGGGAGATAACAGCGTCTGTTGCAGCTTACGTCTGCAAAGACCGGATGCCGGTTTACACTGTTGAGAAACAGCATTTACAACTAACGTTATCTATTGTTATCTGGATACAGAGATTTTGTTTGTCTCACACCGCCCTATGTGCTAGTGTGCAAGGAAAACCACTTCTTCAAAGTAAAATTGTCAACTACAAAGTCCAGCCAGTACCTGAAAATCAATGTGACTTGCAAATTGACACGTCTGTCCTCATCTTTTCCTTCCCTCGCTATCTGTCCAGTCAACGACACATTGGATGAGATCTTCGATGGATCTGATGATGAGGAAGAATCTCAGGACATTGTCAACCAGGTCCTGGATGAGATCGGCATCGAGATCTCAGGAAAGGTAAGAAATTCAAAATGAGAGACGCAAACTACCACCGACTTCATATTAGGATATAGCATTCTATTAGACATTTTAATTGTGTTAGTGGTGTGCAGCAACAGACTGAACAATAAGTGCTCCACACATCTTTTACTGAGTGTTAATATATTACATCTGCCACATGGTGGGGCTATAGCCTTCAGCTTCTTTAGCTCTGAACACTGCAGTCCTTGTAAAGTGCCAGGTCTGCCATCTGTTGTGTGTCTGGCTCCCCCTGGGGTCACAATGAGTTATTACCTCTCTAAACACAACACAAACCCACAAATTGTCCAATAAAGGAGCCCACACAGCTGGAGCGAACAAACAGGAAAACCTGTGAAACTGCTTTTTGCTTTTGGCGAGCGGGGGGGGAAGGGGGTTGATCGTTTCCTACTAACTTTCAATAAAATACTAGGCAGATCGAGAAAAACTAGAGACTTAAGGTTTTCTCAATCAGCCCTGAAGCAAAAAGGAGGTTTCATGACCCATAAACTGAGGTAGTTTGGAAGAAAGTAGCATCAGCAAATATGTAACCATGTGCCTTCAGCATGTGTTGAGATGAGAAAATGGTCTTTATCTTTACTTTCAACATAAGAAACACCATGGTACGTAATGGCACATTCAGAAAAGGACTAAAAAGGAGAAACAAATCAAATAATAAATAATTAATAATAAATTATTAGTACATTCATTTTGGTGGGTTATTGTAATTGAAATATAATATCAGTATTTACTTATACGTTAGGGTTCGGTTCATGGCGTTAATCTGATGATTATCTGTTGATATACCCAACTCTAGTGTGACAGATTTTCGATAAAGCAAGCTCCAAACTTTGTGATACTGCATTAACTATGAGCGTCTGTGCATTTTGCAGATGGTGAGAGCTCCAGCTGCAGGAAAGAGCCTCCCCAGTGCTGCCTCTGCCAAAACAGACAACATCACTGACGACGAGATCGAGCGACAGCTCCGAGCTCTGGGAGTGGACTAATTGTTCTCTCTGTTTTAATGTTCACATCGAAAACCTGTGCAACATTAACACAGATGGATACAGACTGTCAGACATGTTGGTTTTGTCATGATTTAAGTGGTACAGGTGTAACAGAGGGCGCACACTAACACACAAACATATTCTCACTTTCTTCGATGGGTTGCCGTACACACCATGAAGGCAGAGTGTCTGATTTAAAATTCTATTTATTCTGATGTCCAAGTGGTCTCAAGCGCAAGGGGGACTAATAATAGACGCTTAACCTGAAGGACTGCCCATTCTGTTGTTTGCCACCCACCTCTGTCTCTATAAAGGGCTACAGTCTATATGCTTAATATTTCGCTTTTTCCATTTGACATCTAGGTCAAACTTGAGTTAGTCAACTATCAGCTTCTAAGTGATATAGGGTGGATGGTGATTAAAAGATTCAGTAAGCAAATCGAACCCGTTTGATTTGCTCTCTTTGCTGGAGGATTCTGTGGAAAGTTATTTTGTGGGTACAAAGACTGTCATTGTCCTGCTGGCTAATCTAAGAATGGACATCCTGTCTCCATGTAAAGAAAACAAAGTGGTCAAGTACATAATTGCTTATTTAAATCTATGCATATGACAGATGTCCATGTGACAACACACTGATGCCTTCAGGCGATGATAACACCTTATTTGCATGAGATGATGAGACAGATTGATCTAATGGCGAACTGGCTAGCATTGAATTAGCGCCAATGAAGTTGCAATGTCGTACAGATTGTGAGACGAAACTTAGCAAACACAAATTGGGACTAATGAAAGACTTGCATATCAAAGACTTTTGAATCAATTTCTTTTGATGCTACTGAATAATCACATGGATTTTTTTTTTTTTTTGACTACTTGGTTGATGCTTGCATTTTGATTGTGTTTCTTGTATCGGACTTGGGATTTACACAGTGATTGTAGGATGGCACTGGTCCTGCAGTCGCACATCTCTGTCAGCTGCTGTGCAGTTACCGTCATTCGTTATTTGAAGCTGCCTCAGTCTCGCTCACACACACACACACTCACACTATTATTTACACTGTGATTCAACAGATGACTTCTCCTGTTCAGAGCTGAAGTAGATTCCTCTATACACTGATGTGATCTCAGCTTCAGGCTTTAAGTGACCAAGACACCTCATATTCACGTCGTCTCGCTCTCATTGCCAAAACACAATACAAACATGTGTTCATCCTTGCATGAATCCGACATGTTCAAGTCACAACTTCTTTTTGTAAATCATTCTCCTCCTCTACCTTCCAGTAGTCTTCTGTGGTTGAGTGGAAACTGAACAGATTTTAAATACAGTTTCAAAACACTTACGTACTGTATGTATTCTCATCTCCGTTTCCTTCTCTGTCATTGGAAAGTGACTCTGTAAAGGGTGTATGGCTTTTATAAGGAATAAAGTTTCTTCAGGTACTATTTGTTGATAGTATTTCTCTTTGGAGCCTGTCATTTTAGTTTAACCTTTAAATGTCAGTACCAGATATGTAATGTTAGCTACACAGCTACAAATTAATCATGCATGCTTCAAATTCTTTCAGAAATGTTAGCTTATTTTTTCATTTCAACTAAAAAACCCAGACAGCCTTGCAGATTTAAAACAAATGAGTTTGTAGTGGATCTACTAATAGATTTTGATATCATGCAGGAAAAGAAGTAGGAAAGACAGGAAAACACAAAGAGAAAAATAAAGTCCAGCATTGTGACTGAAAGTGAGGATGTTACATTTCTCTACATACAATTAGTGGCTTGTACCATTTTTATGTTTGGCCTCTTCAATGAGTTTACTCTTTAGAGGGCAATACCAGTGTTTTTTTTTTTTTTTTGCCAGTTCTGTCGCTTAATATTTTACCTGTTGCGCCTTTGCAACCATTTTCCAATTTGTTCTGTATAGTGTTTCATGTTTCATATCCATAATAATGTAACTCTTCAATTTAACAATTCCAGACAGCCAATTCCTTTCCATATAACTGGGAGACCACAATCATTTTTGTGAAAGTGGCATTTGAGTAAACCAGCGCAAATTAAAATGTAAATATGTCGCTTGGCAATCGACAAATAGAATGATAGGAAAAACACCCAAATATATTTAAATGAACACAAAATATAAACTGTTATTTGTAGTAAGTGGACAAACTAGAATGGCACAAACCTCAGCCAAGGCCTGGCCATCCTCTTATTGAACCACATTTAGAGTCAATAGATCCAGATTTTATTTGTGCACAAAATAGCACTGTTAACTAGCTGCCCCTTAAATACACCAGGCTTTCGATTCATATCCAAGAATTATTCCCTGAGAGTTTGAGAAAAAAGGTAAATAAAAATGAAAACATCCACTTTGACGTCACAATAAATCAACATAAGTCAACATGGAAAGTATTTGCTGTGATTTGTAATAAATGGGAAATAAAATGCAAAGTCTTTCAAGAACAAGACATCCTGAACAGTTTGAGATGAGCTGTTTCCATCTGAAAGCTTCAACAGTGACTCAGCTTTTTTTGTGTGGAAACACCAGAGGAGTGGACAACTCAAGTACTGAAGCGGTATTAAGGCTCCGTGTCTCCATCCGTCTCATCAGCACACTGCAATATAATTTCCCTCAGACATGTGGCAGCAATCGATGCCCCTGCTACATTTATTTCCCCAGACAACACTCTGGTTAGACGGCGGCATATGAATCACACAGTGAAACCGCTGGTTTCTGAATTCATGCGTCCTGTGACTTTATTCATAAATCCCCGGCGACACCCCCATGAATTGTACAGCTCATACTGTACTCTCTCTCTTTCCATCTACTCATGTGCGCATTCATACTGCAATATAACAACATCATTACAAATGAGAGATGGTGCATGTGGTTCATCATTAAACTGGGTTTATTGTTTTTGCAGAGAGGAGTCGACCTGATTTAGCTTTCAGTGTCTGGGAGCCCACAGACAAACCTCACAAACAATCACAGCGAAGTCTTTGGCGCTTATTTGTATTTTCGATAAAAGTGAATTAAGGTCACTTAATATCCACCTGACATTTCTCACATGATGCTTATTTTCATTCTTTTGCTCTTCCAGACATCGATCAATGCTCCCTGAGTCTGAGAAGGTTCACATTAGTCATCCCAACCAGGCTGGAGCGCTGACAGGCTGCCGAACCTCTCTGTGTGACACTCCGTCACACAAGTGAGAACAAAAAAAGCAGAATATTGAATCTAACTCACAGCAGGGAAATGGAGACACACACACACACACACACACAAAAAAATGTCAAAAAGTTTCACCACAGTCTTGACTTCAGAGCATCGATCAAAGAGGTGGAAGTGGATCAACGTGATATATTAGATCTCAAATAAATAGGTTGTTGTGAAAGTTTATATATATATTACTTTTTTGACTATTCATTTTAAATAAATCATAAAACACTGACAGAGGAAAAAGGACAGACGTCAGCTGTAATCACAAACGTACAAACATAACTACAGCACAAATATTAATAATCTTCATAAATATGTTTTAACTTCTCTAAAGCTCAAGCACAGCATTGCTGGTGTCTGTTTTTCAGAAAAGGCACAGGGCCGATCAATCAGGAACTGATCAAACTGCCACCTGAGGCTGATCGATTACATTTGGTGTCCGCTTGATATACTTTCAGTATAAATATTACCAACAAGGCACATTCAAGGTCTTGTTTGTCATCACTGGAAGATGCAGCTTAAATTTACTTATTGAATGTTGAATGTTTTAAAGAAGGAATATATAATTAGACTTTGAGATTATGGTCATAATATTAAAAGACTGGGTAATAATTTAATGAGAAAAGCCATACAATGTAAGGAAAAATTCAACTATAAGTCATCTACAGTCAATGATAAAAATAAAGTTATAATAAAGTTGTAATTTAATTAGAAAAACAACAAAAAAACAATGTTCTAGAAATCAAGGTGCAATTAGAAAATCTTCACCAGACTCTTCTTCAGAGATCCTCTGATATCCTCCCCTTTAAATGACATCGCCAAAAATAACATTCTTGTAATTTTATGACCGTATCTGAATCGTTTAGGGTTCCTTTAACTGACCCTGCCTCTCCATATGGCGATAAAACATCGCCTAGGAGAACAATTCTGTTCTTGTAATAAAGAAGGAAAACAACTTTAAACGTCATGCAGGGAATGGCAATAAAGAAAATCTACAGAGGTTTGCTGCTGATTTATGGATTTCTAGCAAAGCAGCGCTGAAGGGTTCTATTTATTTTGTCGGCCTCACTGTTGCAGGCTATAACTTCTCATCTGAATGTCAAATCAGCAGAGCAGTGTCAAGTGTCGGCAGCTGCTTACTGCAGGATTTACTATTAGACCTTTGTGTTTGCTGTTTATCAAACCCTCTTCACACTGGAATGGTTGTTAGACCCTGACCCACAGTGGGACGCTCGCTCTCCACCAAACTACGTCATGGGCCTCTGGGCTTTACTCATCTGTGAGATGCAGGTGGGGCTGATCTTGGACAGACACGAGCTGAGGTTCAGGCTCGTCTTCACCCGTTTCTCTCGCTGGCGTCGGTTGCAGAACCAGACTCGGACCACCTCCTTCTCCAGGTGGAGACCTTTGGCGATCCGGGCTATTTCCTGGGAGGAGGGTTTACTCTTCTCCACGAAGCTGTGCTCCAGAGCCTCCTTAGCTCCCAGGCTGTGGTGGGTAGGAACGACAGAACACTGAGGATAAACATATAGAATTCTACATGCATATGCTCTGTATGTTTGGTCCTTACATTAGATACCTGATAGTTGTTCTCCGTTTTCTCTTCCGCTCGTTCATCCCTATTTTATCGTTGTACAAGGCTGCAAGGAGGGAAACATGTTACTTCATTGTACCTGTAGCTGTGAGGGAGGACGGCAAAAGATGATTGATGACTGTGATTTACTGACTGGAAGTGGCTCAACAATCTAATCTAACACTGGACCTGTTTAATTTCTCTCCAATCACCTGAATGGCTGTAACGCTAACTGGGACTTCTCTGTGACCTTTACAACGGATATTAATCTCAGATGCTAAAAATTGCTCCTCGAGACGTGTGACAACTTCCACTTTAAAATGTGATCCACTTTTGTCAAAGGTTTTTTCTTCAGACCCGTAGGTTTAGAGACCAACTCCTAAAACCTGGGATTTTTCCTTGAATCAGAGCTCTATAGTTTAAATATACAATAAAATATTTAAACATGCACTTAACCGAATCAGTTTGTTGGACACACAACTTGCCCCTCTGTAAACTGTGCCACCTTGAGGTTATTTTAACGGAGTCACAGGGCGAGAGGATTCTGAACCGCTGACTAACACGAAGTTCAAGCAGATCATGAATCCTAATAATCATGTTCAAGGTTTGCTTTCATAGTTTTGTGCAGCTCTTTACAGAATAATCAAAGGCCCTTGTTATGCCTATGGAGATGAGAAAGCTAAAGCGTACATTTTAATAAATGCTTTCGCTTTCGATGGAGCATGAGAGCGGATGCGTGTGTGACTCACCACCAGCCAGCTCCGCTTCATTCAGCCATTTTGCCAGAATGGCCTTCAGTTTGCAGGCGTTCTTGAAGCTCAGCTGCAAATTTTCAAAGCGGCAGATCGTGGTCTGGCTGAACTCTGAGCCGTGCACAGCAGCGAGCGCCTCGCCTACGTTCGTCTGGGTGTAGCCTGCGGGTCAAAATGGGGGGGGGGGGGGGGAAAAAACTTCATTGAACGCATTGGGTAGAGACGCCGCTACATGTGGGTGCAAGCGCGGCCACGTGGCGAGATGTTTAATTGTCACAATCAAAGGTGGTTTCATGCTGGCCAGGAATCATACCCAGTTTGATCCTGCGTATCTTGAAGTCATTGGCAAACATCTCCAGCTCTCGTATCTGCAGGGAGTCCATGGCAGGGGTATCCTCCTGGTCCCGCATTGTCTTCCTCTGGGCGTCAGTTTTCATCTCTCCGACAGTGAGGACCCCAGGGGCCTCATCAGTGGAGAGGATAGCCGAGGGCAGCGAAGAGAAACCGTGGCTTAATGCACAAGAACCGCTACTTAGGCCGTGATCTGGAAACTTGTACAAGCAGGGAGTAAGAGACCCTGGAGGAGTGGAGAGGGGGCAAGAAGAGAGGGAGAGCTTGAGAGAGGAAAATTAGTCGAGGTGGAAAACACAGGGGAGGCCCTCAGACTGTCAGAAGGCTACTGGAAGCAGTGTGGCCTCTATTCCCACAAGTGTGCCGAGAGCCTTTATCTCAGCAGCACTGAAAACATTTTGACGTGCCCCTGCGAGACTCTCCATAGCATGGGTATAAGCACTTCCCTTTGTTTGGTCCGTGTTGTGCATTTTTTCTAATAACTGCAGCAACATAACGTAACTGCCCCCCCCCGCCCTCTCCAGAAATGTAAGTTCAAACCTGTTCCACATCCACCAGGAGGACACGTTTTTTAACACTGTCCATTTGTTTGTTGGGCTGTGGACTTTAATTTGAGCTGTGATTATTTGCTCACAAGGATGTATACCGCGCGCAATCATACAATTAAGTTATGGGTCGACTGAGGGCCATTCTGGTTGTCGATGCATTTTTCCTGAGGGGGTGTGGGGGGGCGCTAGAGCTAATCCCTGCTGACATCAGCCCGGGAAGCTCACGGGGGGAACATGCAAACATCCATTCCCACTCATATGCAACATTTGCAGTTGATTCAGCCCCCAATCTGCATGTGTTTGGAATGTGGGAGGCAGCCGGAGTTTCAGGAGTAAACCCACGCAGACGCAGAGAGCCTCCACAGAGAAAGACCCCTGCCTCCTTTATATTCTGTTACTTTGAGCGTACATGCAGCTCTTCAAATCTGCACAGGTACACACAATGCTGTCACTCCTACAACGACATCAAACAAAGAAAAAAAAAAAACAGCACAAACACCGCTTTGAATGTTGTATGGAATGAAATGGAATTTTCCACTGTCACACTCGGATGATGTTGTGACACCTGAGCACAGACTGAATGGTCTGAAAGCAGCGTCTTTAAATAACTGCTGTGTTCCGGGGCTTCTCGTCCTTGGCTCCAGCGTCTCCACACAAACCTGAGCCATTGCACGTGTTTGTAAAAAACGTTTTCATTCGAGATACATCGCCCTCGTACTACAGGCTAAAACCTTAATTCCTCATTATTTGTGCAGGTGGCTGTTGATGCTCAGTGCGATGCAGTGGAGCTGTTGCTTGTTAATAACCAGTTTCCTCCCTTATTTAGTATTAAAGGTGGATTAGTGCCAGAACAGCAGATGGTTGGTCTATAATTGTGATTTTTGTAATATGAGGTGGATCACGGCTACACACACACACACAGGAGGAAAAGAATTGCAGAGATGATTTTACCCCCGCCCCAAATATTTATCAGACAATACGTCATATTCACTGCAACTGAAAGCCCCATGTGTGTAAAGAAACAGCAGCTCCACTGATCGCGTGCTCTTTGTTTGCCGAAACCGGATCTGAGATAAGCAAGGCAACACTCCCCTCTTGTGTTTGTGGGGTCACAATGCAAACATGCACTGGCACACACAAACACACACACACACACACACATGCATCACCTGACTGTCTGTGATAAGGGAGGTGAAGAGGCGTTCTTGTTTTAGTCTCAATTAATCACATCTGACCAATAACCAAGCGCTAAAGACGAAGGACGCCAGTTTATTAGGAACACCAGGGTCAAGTTGCTCTAATTCACCAACCCTGTATTCAATCCCATTTGAATGATTAAGATTTTGTTCAAATTAATGTTGAGTAAACAACATTCATTTTGATAAGGGTTAGCTATTAATGCACCTGCTCTTTGATTCAAATTTAAACTTAAAAAAATCCTAATCACCTTTTCATCATGGTGGCAAACTAAGATTTGTAGTGATTGACTAAACTGATTCTGCTTTCACTGAGCTGCTCTAAACGTGTGTTTCCCCCATGGGGGAGGAATAAAAACGTTCTATTCTATTCTACTGATGTTATTTTCTTTATTTATTTTTCATATTATATATTGAACACACACACACACATACAGACGTGCACTCACACATGCACGCATGTTTCTGTCTGGTCTCTTGTTTTGCCAAGTTAAATAAAATATAAAGAAAGTTCAGGGTGTATACCTTGATCGTCTCTCCGCCATCATTCACCCAGGATTCATCTCACCCTCTCTTCGACTTTGCTCAGGGGCAAAGATTTATCTCTCAGTCTGCTCAGCAAAGACATCAGCAACAATCCATCAATGGCTCGTTGCCTCAAACAGCAGCGCCTCTCCTTCAGAGCCCCGAGGTTACAACGTGCCTACAAACGCTAGAGCTGAAACTCTGATGTGCAGAGTGGTGTTTTACCCTTTTTTTTTTTTTTTTTTTTTTTTGGGGGGGGGATACAGCTCCAGAAATAGTAAATGCCATAACAGCCCTCTCAGTCTCCCTCCCCCCTGTGCAAAATAGTTGGGCTTCCAAAGTGGAACAGAGAAAAGGATTCTGTCATCGACCGGCTGAATTGTTCAGTCGAGTCTATGCAGCGGCTCGAAAGCAAAGTGGCAGATTCTCCCAGAACTACATGCATCAGTGACTTCCTCTTGTACTGAATGTGTAGGTGAGAAATTGAAATCTACTTCTTTTTTTCTCCTCTCTCTAAAACGCTAGGAGGTAAAACACAGGTACAGTGCACAGAGCGCGACTTCTCACCGTTCTAATTTAAAGCCCATATTTGATAGAACTTGGCAGATGCCGTATAACTTCCTGTCAATCCAAGGGCCGTGTCATGTCTGCCCGGGGCGCGGCGCTTTGCTCACCACGCTGGAGGAAGACAGAGACTGTTGTTCTGCTCTGATGTTCCTTGGACAGTGAACACACGGCTATGGTGCGGTGCACACAGAGGCTGTTTGTGCGCCGAGAGACAGAGCGGGCAGCGACGCTTTCAAAACACATGTGGATCCAGACGGGGGTTTTGTTTTGAAAGAGGCTCACAAGCCTTTGTGCACATGCACGCGGCCCATCCGGCCGCCACACGTGTGGACCGACCAAAGAGCAGAGCAGCGTCAGAAAAGACTCTGTGGGTTTGTAAAGCAGCACCTTTAATCCATTGTTAATCTTAGAATAACAGATTAGTGAAAGGAGCAATTTGCTCTCGGACCTCATCTCTAATCACAAAGATGCTTCTGCCTCCTCTCACATCCGTCCGTCCGCTGCTGTTGTTCACCTGTTTTAACAAATGTCGTCAAGGTTGGTCAGCCTTTTCAAAATAAATCCTTGCCTTGTTTGAGCTAAGCATCGTCCCTTAGTCCCAAACAAGTGGATCTCTGCCACATCGACCGCTGGTTTCATCTGTCACACCATCATTCTGCCCCTTGACAGCAGAGCAAATTAATGAAGTGGCAAATGATCTCTTGCTGGTCATAAACCTGGGCCCCTGTTTAATTTTAATCCTAATGTGTTTCAGTGCCGCGTCTGACTCCACAGACCAAACAGTTTTATTGGACCATTTGCAGGAGCGGGTTGATGTCAAGGGGTCGCTACCTGAGGGGTTTGAATCCTGCTTTTTTCCTTAAACCTGCTGACAGTTAAAATGGACATTATATTACGTCCGCAAATATGAATCGCTCTGTGCCACCAGGGTTACACTTAACTTAATGCTTTAATCATATGGAATTGAAATAGTTCAAATATACTCTCTTTACATTGCTTTTTTTAAATCTACCTTAACACCTTCAGAAGTTATTTACGCATTTATTGAATCGTATAATTCTTGATTAGTATGCAGGACAGCTCTGCAGTGATATCCTCTCTGACAGATTACACTTGTTAGACACATTTGGGTGTTTCGTTTGGTACAAAAGAAAAAAAAGAAATCTTGCATTAGCGTCACATCCTAGTTTGACACTCCAAAATGTCATCCTGGGTCATGCGTCTAGAGAAACACGAAAACAGAGAATGTGGAGTTGTTCAGCTTCCTCTGAAATGAAAGTCAGAATGACTCCTTCTGAGTGGTTTTAGATTTTGCCATTTTACAATTTAGTTTTGAACGTAGTTCAAATGAAATATCCGTTCATCCATTATCCATACCACTTTTCAAACTTAGGATCAATTTAGAGTCTCCCAAGCCCATGCAGACACAAACATGCAAACCTCTCACAGAAAGAACTGGGATTCCAAACCAGAAAACTTCTGTCTGCGTGGCGACAGCTACTCCTAAATAAAGGATGACCTTTAACAAGGGGGCTATATTTGACTGTCTTTCCACCCCTGTCCATTTAGTTGCTGGTTGTAAGCAAGATTATGCAAAAACTCCTGGACCACAGCGTTCATCCTGAGGGACGTTGAAAATTATATATGGCAAAATAAAAATCGAGACCTTGTGATTGCTTTTATAAGAGGACTGCTGGGCCATGGTGGGGGTGTGCTCCCTACAGAGGGCCGCTCTAGCTTCTAATTGAATTTTAGTTAACGCACACCATGTTCAAATTTGCTGTTCGATTCCTCCTCACTGGATGTGAAACATCACCCCCTACGGCAGCCAGTAATGACATAAGCAGACTGAAATATTGAAATGCAAATATAATCCCAATATGAATGGATGGAGCTCCCTTTTCAATTTGAATTAGGAACATGTGATCGATCAAACAAACAGTGTCAGAAACACTTTTTGAAAAAAAAGGCCACAGATGACTGACACGAGTGAACAAAATAGAAACACCATTCTTCAAGACCGATATCACACTGTTGCCTCTAAATTTGGGGCTTTGTGCTCTCGGCAGGAGGGGGAGGGGGTGCCAAGACGTCCTGACAGTTGTGTGTTTAACAAGTGCGCTAAAGATCTCAGGCGCTAGGCGAGGTAATCAAGTCTGAAATTGATTTTAACTGGTAGCAGATTTTAAATTAAATGGAGAATAAAATAATTCTCTGCTGAGTTTACCTGGTTTAACTGCAGGCCAAGGGAGAGAATAAATATGCATGCGTGAGTGTGTACTCATATCTTTGTGAGGACAGGAGCTTTAACTGTGTGTGTGTGTGTTCATTACCTTGCAGTGGGTTTCCGCTGCTCACCATGTTAGGGTGAGGAACTCCACATGTCTGCAGGATACAAGTCTGAGAGATGCTGGCAGAGAGCATCTCCTGAGCTGGAGAGAGACAGAGAGATAGAGAGTAACCATAGATACCATAATAACCTTTATTCACAATGTCAATAATCATCATCAAAACCTCACTGCCTCACTGCCATTATTCCTACGAGGCTTCAGATTATTGGATCGATAACCCGAGCGTCAGTGTGACGCCTCAGCGTGGTCTCGATCCACGTGACCACATCTGTCTGTCCTACGTGTCAATGAATGTGTGAAACACAATTATTAATAAAGTCAGGTCTGCTCTGTCTTCACTGCTTCTTACACATCATTACAGTCGCTGCTATCATACAGTCAGTCCATTGACCAGGGCCTCACCGCTGTGTAATCATCCGATCAACACCATTACCTTTATCATGAGTCTTTATCAGCGTCATTAGTCATGTCAGCTCTGCCACTGATTGCACATTATAAGGCCAGATTCCTTGGCAATGATTAGCTAATGATGATTTCCTATGTAACATGATCAGATTTGTTCTGCTTGGCTAAAACCCCAAAATATAGGAGGGCGATTTATAAACAGGATTACTTTACTGTATATACAATGAGAAGCTGAAACGGGAAAATACAAGTATGCATATAATCAAGTCAATTCTTTCACTAACAAATCCATCACAGCTTTGTCATCCTCGCCATCACAGACACTTCAACAGCGGCAACTTCTCACCTGTCATCATGCCGTAGGTGGCCTGCTGGTTGCTGTAGTGACACGGGGTGACTGGATAATGAAGGCTCGGGGGGCTGTTGCCAAGCGCGTTGCCGAGAGAGGAGGTAGACAGATGCATGTGTGAGCGCTTGGAGCTCTGACCCAGCGAAAGTCCAGATGACACTGATGGGGGACAAATGTGGTTCCATTGTGAGCAGAGAACAAAAAGACGGAGCAAAACAGAAGCTTCAGAGACAGCGAGGATCCAGGCAAATCTTTGCATTCGATTAGATACCAATCTCAGCTGGTGGCAGGGTCCACTGGCATATATCGTTTGAATGATATTTAGGGCGTGATTTACACATCACATTAATTGTTCGTAGTAGACAGTCAGAAAAAGAAAGATTCATTGTGTGCACATTGTGGGTGTGTGTGTGTGTGTGTCAATGGACTTTAAAGTCATACTGTGAAATGTGTCATGATGCTTTTATTATCAATACGATATGATGATTTACTTGATGTTGTTTTTGACCATATTGCCCTCATGCTCATGCAGACAGAACGGGGGAGAAGATGTTAGTCAGTCTGATTTACCAAAGTCTCATTTTAAACTGCAGATAGACTCATGAGTAATACCAAATATTAGTAAATCAATTGAGACTCTTTAAATAAAAAAAAGACAAAACAAACATTGAGATGACATAGAATTTTGGAGGGGTTGGATTTCCTGCGAGTCCCCAGCTGGAGGATGACCCGTCTCCAAAGACTCTGCTCGGTGCTGTTCTGCTGCTCAGTGAGTTTAAATATGAGTTGAACATTGTTCTCATCAGCTAATTACATGATAATTCATGTATTATTATGATTTGATGAGTTTTCATGAGGGCTGTGACAGCAAAAAAAAAAATACTGTACCACTGAGGATTCATTTCAAACTATGAAATTCATGCACTCCATTATTAAAACTTTTGTGTTACATGGCCAAATTGTAGGCTGCACTGGGTTTATATAGTTATAGACACACGATAGAAAAATATTCGCTAGGGTAATGTTTTGTAGCAGCCAATAAAAGAAGAGGTACATCACTGTGGGAGTAGATGTAGTGTGTGAATAACAACACAATTCATAGTAAACAACAACGATCAGCTGACATTAAAATTTCCTGGATTTTTGTCATCACATCGTTCTAGAGAGAAAAAAAAAAAAAACACCTCAGGGAATTTGTCATAATGATAACGTCCTCAAAGCAATTATCCAGTGAGTAGAGACAGCTGGGCCACCCCAGCTGATTTCATGCATTTACATAGTTTGAATTGAATTTGAATAAATGCACCAATTCGTTCCCCCGTCAGCGGAGAACACAACAGTGCCTTGTTAAGGAGGCATCAGTGGGGCGGCCCAGCACAATTGGGTTAATTATACATCTGTGAGAGCAACTTGTTACTGTACGAGAGACAGGGCTCACCTGTGGCAACAAAAGACTTCCCATATATTCAGTAGAGTTTGTCTTTAAAAAAAAACGCTCTCATGCAGACGCTGCCGTAGGCACAAAGCTAGAATGCTCTTCTCTTAAAGTCTCCTCAAGTTTGGACTGTGCCTCTGGTTAGGGGCCTGTCTTTCTGCAGGGGCAGCTAGCATCATGATAACACAAGCCAACTCATTGAGGATCTATGGGTCTCAATTCAAGGCATTTAAAAGGATCGGCTCACCTGCAGAAACCATGCTGTGTGCGTGGGACGTGGATGGCAGGCAGTCGCTGGTCGAGGCGTGGTGCATGAGGATCGGCAAAGCTGAGTCTCCTGGCAGCGCGGTGAAAGAGTCTGTGCTGAAGGCCTGACACGCCATTCTTCCCTGCTCGGATGTTTGACTGACTGACTTCTCGTCTCGCTCTGTCCTCTCTCGCCTTAGTTGCCTCCCATCACTCCTTTCAAGTCTTGTCCCGTTACCTTGTCCTCTCGTCTTCTTGGCCTTTACTTGTTCTCGACTTGTCCCCTTACACCGCCTCCGGTCGCTGTCCTCTTTAGTCACTCGGGACTGTGCGGGGTAGAGAACCGCGATAAGGTTACTTTGTTTTTGTTCTTACAGAGAGAAATGTCAGCACTTCAGCCCACATTATTCAGTTTTGGAATGACTCTTACCCTCCACTGCCGCTGAATAGTGATGAGCTGCAAGTTCAAGTCACTATTACTTGTATGTTCTTAAAGGTCTTCCTGAGCTGCTGAGATTTCCCTCATTAGGGCCTGTTCCGTGAAGCGCCTCTATTAGCTATGCAGGTAAGCCGGTCTGTCATACCCTCAGCTTTTTTGGCACCCTTGTCTACTGCTGGTATTTATATCCCATCCATCTAGGACTAACCACCCCTCTCTCAACCTATGAGCCCCCCCACCTGTCTCCTATGGAGCCGCTGCCCCCCCACCTACCAATCCAATGTCAGTGCTGTTATTACTTGTGTTTGTCCTTACCTATGCTGCTCTCATCCCGCTTCCAAATCCAGGATTAGGGTACAGCGCAGCTGAGAAACCCGATCCCCTCCTCTCCTCTTGCCATCTCTCCGTCCCTCTCCCTGATTACAGGATCGTGCTGTGGAAGCGAATGGGAAAGCAAAGCGAATGCTTGAATTGTCTCAGACCAATTGTTCTGCTTTGTCTTGCATGTGTGCCCTCAAGTCAATTCTAAAGCAACTTGGAGAAAGACGGCACGCAGCTCTTTTCGCTGGATGTTTTTCGTTCTGACTTTGTGCTACGAGACCTGAAGGTGAGAAAAGTCCCTTGTTTAACTCGACCTATTAAGCCCACAACCAAAACAAAACAAAAAAAACAACCCATTGCATTGTCTCAGAGTGAGTGGCAGAGAAGCGTCCTGCTATTTGTTCACATCGGGTCCAACGCAGAGAGAGCGCCCCTGGGTAAAGACAACAGGTTTCATCAGGGAGGATAACGGTTAATCCGAGGAGCGTGGCCACCATGTGCACTCTGTTGTGTCTGTTTGTGTTTATCCCCGGCTCTGCTTCACTATTGTTGAAGTAGGTGGGCAGCAGGTGAGAAATAGCTTGTGGGTGGCAGGCACGACTCGACTTGCTCGAGCACGTAGTGTAAATTTGGATCGGGATGAAGTCTTTGTCAGTGTTCCCCCTCAAAATGAAATTGCATCTGAAATGTAACTGAGATCATTCATTCACTCAATAAGCTGAACAATCTTTTCATTTGAGGATGGTTTAGGGACAGTTTATTCATTTCCATGCTCAAATATGAAAAGAAACAATCTCAAGATCTCTTAAATGTGACTTCGGGGTGTCACACTAAAATCCAAATTTAAATCTAAATGCTAATAAACTTGGAGACTTGATAGCTGTGAATTTCAAATCAGATATTTGATTAAAAAGTCAATGAGGCCAAGCACTGATAATGGAAGCCTTTGTGACAAATAGCCGAGCAAATCACAGTGGACGTTGACAAATCTCATCTCACCCGTTCAAGGCTTGAAATAAACAAAACAAAAGCGAGAATATTAAGGAGACGAGTGAACATAATGCTGTGTGACAGCAGAAGAGGAGAGAGAGAAAAAAAACCTCACCAACACAAATATCATCCTTAAAAATACTTTTCTTTCTTCTTTCAATGCAGCCAACAACACCCACTCAGGCTAAAGTCCATCTTCCCAGCTGGCGAATGCAGGCATATTTGTGCAGCCTGAGACTAAACCACCTCTGTATTTTAACAATCTGTGTGCTCCTGTAAATCTCACAAAGATGATAACAAGTAATTAAAACAACCATCCAGCAATTAGTGCGACCGGTCTACAGAACGCCTCAAGAATGAGTCACGGTGAAAAGCGAAGCAGCAAAAGTTCAAGTGTCTTTGATGTGCGTGCTTTTCATTTTATCCAGATTTTTGCTGATAAACGTGGATGAGCCTGAGGTGAATGCAACTGACGGGTACCAGGCGGCTGTGATGCCTCGAGGTCAACACCAGTAAAAGGAGACTCAACATAAACAAAAAGAGTGAACTCTGAACGAGAAACATGACTATAAAATCACTATTAACCCTTGGTTTAATCAGAAAGTTTCTTTGTGCTGCATGCTTATGAGGAAATCTCTTCTCCTATCAATATAAATACGAAGATATTAAAGGGATGTTTAAATTTGTTTCATTTTTGAATTAACTGAAGAATTTGTTTAGAAATAAAGAAAAAAATGTCAATGTTTTAAAGTAAAAGTGATAAGAAGCTTCAAAGGTATATAGGCCTGTAGGATAAAAGGTCTTGAAGACGAGTTAAAAAAAAAAAAAACAGATAATCAAAAGGCGAGGGAATGGAAAAGGCAAAGCTTTCCCATGGACAGACAAGTAGACACACACACATAAAGAGCCTGAACTTAATTAGTGAAGAGACTATGAGTCAAAGGGGTCTCTTCAAGCACCTGTCCTAGATCCCCCTCCACCATCCTTGCCACACCCCCCTTCTCTCTCTCTCTCTCTCACACACACACACACTCCTAAATACAGTGTTCCAATTTGCACATAGACTATTAGCCTAATAGGTGATCAAAATATCTTGTAACAAGCATAAAATAGGATTTAGGCAAATTGAGTTACACCCCTCCACAGGTACACCCACACATGTACTGGGAACATGGTGCTGTGACACATTCTCACAGGTATCATATACATTGAGAGCACAAGGTGTGTGTGTGTGTGTGTGTGTGTGTCTTTCAATGGCCATTTGATGCTTTTAATACAAGGTGAAACTTTGACAGCTGAGACCCACCAATGATTGGTGGAGCACCTGTAGTGATGGGTTGTTGCTATGACAACTCCATCAACTGATCACTGCTCCAAAAAATAAAGATGGCAACATTCGTATCCAGGAATTTTGTCTTTCACGAGTCATTATTAAATAACAATTCATATTAATTACTGACATAATCATTATGTTGCCATCAGTCTGACAACAATCAGAATATATATATCGTAGTATTGCAGTTGAATAATATTCAAATCTGCTTTGCATATTCCTGAGATTTGCACTTTTTCTATTGTGTGAAAGTTTTCTGCAGCGAGAATTGAAAAGTGTTTTCTTCCAGATGTCAAAGAACCCCAAGCCAAGAACACTGAAGTGCAGCTTTGAGCTGCTGCCCATTTTCTGAGGTTTTTACTTAAGAAAGAATTTCAGGGTCGGCAGTGTGCACTTGCTTTTATAAAAGACAGTGAACTTTAATGATTGACCCTGCACCACTATAGGAAATTCCTGAAATAATTACACTTGAATAAGAGAATCAGCAACAGTGTTCATGAACCAAAATCAAACCGACAGTATTTTCAAGTGAATTTTGGTCGAATGTCCCCGTTTTTACCCAAAGCAAAGAAGCGGAGATGGAGCTGAAACCGATCGCTGCGGCTTTTTGTCTTGTTTGTGAATTTATGCATCTGTTCATTATGCAGGGATGAACTCCGAATGAGGTTTGTTGAATGTTTGAATACATCACGACAGAGGTCAGCTCTCCTGATGAATATCAAGCAAATGTTATGCACCGCTCCGACCGCCATCTGCGCAGAGCTGGGCCTGACTCACCCGGCACAAACACTGGCCCAACGCAAGTGAGACGGCTAATTTCATCAACATATTCAACCAGACCTGCTGAGACCAGCAAAGGTTAAGTGTCCATGTAGGAGGAAACAAGAACCGGCTCTCGCCGTCTCACGCAGATTACGATCTATCATCATCAAGTAAATGTCAACATCAAATATTTGCCGTTTCAACATCAGCATTCCCAACATTTACATACAGTATAAAAGCACCACTTTCTAAATGTTTTTCGGTAATGTCCAGAAGTCCTGATGGAAAACGAGGACTGTACAACAAGTTCTCATTTCATTCCACAGGAGGAAATAAAGTATGAAGCACTTGGAGCCACACTTATCATTTATCCCTCAGCCCGACCACAAGCAATTGAAATTGGCAACTAACCTTTGATACACAATGATTGCACCAATTTCAATGGCTTGCTCACTTGTCCTACACCGGCTGCATTGAAAGGTTCCAAGCAAAGTAATAAAAGAGAATGAGTCATCCATTTTACCATCAACGGTATTCCAAGGTGCTTGTGATCGTTGGCATAAAAAACAAAACAAAAAAAAATCATCACCCAACATCTCCGAATGATTCAGTGCAGTAAAGATTAAATAGAATTATTCCATATAAACTCACTGTGAATCCAGCAGGGAACCGTTTCCCTTTCCCTCCAACCCAGACGCCAGTTTTCATCCAGCGAGCCTCAGCCATGAGCGCGCACTGTCCCCTCCGCTGCTCCTGAGAACCACATAAACATATTTGGACTTGCTAAATATATTTATTGCACAGCATGCTGAATGTTTAAAGAGACTTTTATTCGACAATCCATATACAATCGTGGAAACGGACGAGATTCAGTTTTAGAGCCTACATAGTCAACATAGGCGGCCGTGCTCTCGTCATTCATCTCCTCTGCTTTGTGCCGCTCGCACTTTCAAGGACTGATTGGCTGAATTACAAAATGCAGCGGGAAAAATAAGTTAATCCGACAAGTAAGGTCATATTTTTTCAAAGGAACTGACAGGAGAAGAGTGACACGTGTGTCCACGATGACATAAAAAGAAGAACAGTGTTAAGTGACACCTGCATGGAGGGGGAACCCTGCATGTGTGAATGCACCACTTGTTGAAGTCGCGCGCTCCCTTCTCTCTAGAGTTTCCCCTGTCTCAGCATCATACGCCTCATGCACAGTGTACCAAACGTATTTAAAAAAGCACGGCTGATGCACAGTGCCATGATGCTCTCCGGGCTGTTAAAATGCTCAAATGGGTGTGAAATAATAAAAGGAGAGGGGACAAAGGGGAAGACATTGTAAAGGATAAAAGACATGTGATGTGAAGATGTACGTGTAATATAATCAACTTCAATCAAGTCCCTCTGCCGAGGCAACAGATAAAAAAAAAAAAAAAAAAAAAAAAAGGGAGCGAAAGGGAAAAAAAAAGATAAGAAATAGAATAAAAATCATTCAGGATGGATGTAGGCGGTAGCTAGGCAACAGGCAGGAAGACGGGGCAGTTTACTCATGTGCCCTGTAAGTCTACAAGCTTTATGAGTTTCCATCTATCCCTTCATTGGCTAAACAAGCACTGAAATGAAACACACAAAAAAATACATATATATGCTTTAGAGGCACTTAGGTACAATTCAGCCACAGGCCGAGTCAGAGGTTTGTGAGCTGTTAGATGTCAGTTTCTGCTGTTACTGCTTTTACCACTAGGGCTGCAGTGAACCTGCCCACATTGATATACATATATTGATCAATATAATAAATCCACTACACTCTGTGTGGTAATGTATCTACATTTTCATCATGGGACTGATAAGGTTTGGCCGTCTCTGCCCATGACCCTTGGCGAGGAAAACCTTTCAGCAGGTTAAAGAAATGAAACAAGTCTTAATCATCTTAATGCTGCAACATTTCAATATTTAAGACATACATCTGGTCTCATTAGCCATAAAGTCGTGAGTAAATGGTGCAAAGTTCGCCATCTGCTTCCTTGACCGAGCTCTCACCTCACCTGGCCACCAGGAGGCCACAGAGCAGCGAGCACAAGCAGAAGGGAGTGAGTCAGAGAGAGATGAAGAGCAGAGGGATGAGTCAGTAAAAGCACCTTTCTATGATCGTCTCCGGTTCACATCTCCCCCTCAATCCCCTTTAACCCAGCAGCTTCAGTCTTCTGGGTCGGTGGAGGTTTTAGATGAGTTCAGGGTATTTGGGGGGGGGGGGGGGGGGGGGGGGGGTGGGGGGGGGGGGGGGGGGGAAGTGGGGGTCCGCCAAGCTGGTTAACATCATGCTGGCTTTATTTATTTATTTATCTGATCCACTCATGCATGTAACTTACTGACAGCTGTTCACATACAATAAAACATGAGGCAATGTGTGCAGACAGAAGACAGAAGTATTAAAGTGTAGAGAGAAATTCTCAGATGTACTCGCCCACCCCTCCTGGACAGACTGATTCATGCTATGTCAGATGCAATTGTCGAGACTGTTCACCTGTTCCGTTCCCCACGGCTACAAGGAATTAGAAGAATCTGTGAAAAATAGATGAGGGATACCAGGTGGGGTACTGAGCTGAGCCTCTTTAAAATGTAAGACATCACTGATTATGGTTTGTTCGTTGAGTCAGTTCTACCGACTGAGCCCCTGTCACCCTCCATTTTTCCATACATGGGATGAGATTTTTCAAAGCAGCATTTTATTATTGAAGTCATATGCAACGATTCCTCACGGTCGTTTCATTTCTGCTGCAGAACCTCAGCTCCATAAAGTGCATGAGGCTTATCAGTTTGATGGGTTTTTTTTAATTATTATTTGTCTACATCTTCTATGGTCTGGTTCAGTCTCATAAACCCAGGCATCAGACAGCTGGATAAAAGGCCTCAATTTTGTACGCTACTTGCCCAGAGTAAACAGACACATTTAGCATCCAGCTCGTAAATTATGGCACATTTAAAGGTGAAAGAGACAAATCTTTCCACCTGGAGCTGGAGTAGAACAAAGGAGGTGAAAGGAAAGTCAACAGAGGACTTGTGCTCATCAGGTAGACAAAGTGAATGCTAATGGAGTGCTACAATTGGGCCCCCAGGCAAAAGGGAGCATGGAGACTAACATCTGACTAAATCAGCCCCCGCAATCCCGCTGATCCATCAAATTATAAACAGAGCAGGAAATGAGTTCTTCAACCAAACTTCTCAACTTTCAAAGCATTACGCTTAAAACCTAGAAACTATAAAATGAGACCTCACGGCTTACTTCCTCAAGCAGAAAATTTAAGGGATTTGTCACAAAATGGTTGTTGCTTCAAACCGGACAAATATAACCAGCGAATCTCTGCAATTGCCTAAAATATTCAGAGAGTGCAAACCTCTGCCAAGGCTAGCTCCCCATGTTGCCACTTCATAAGAATGTAAAAAAAAAATCTTAATTCACAGATCTGCTCAAAACTGTTATGGGTTAAAACATGTGCTAATCGATATGTATGTTTTTATGTGTCATGCAGAAGTGGTTTATTTGACTTGAATCCCCTCTGATACTCCAATTCAAAGTTAATCCTCACAAAGCAGCAAACCAAGCCAAAACTGAGCAGTTCAGCCTCCGGAGATTCAAACTTTTCAACTGGCATTTTTCCGAAAAAAATCTAAAAATAAACTGCCAAGGATTCAGAGGGAACCGTCACTCAGAGAAGTCTTTCTAGCCACATGGCATTAACTGAAACGCTGGGCCCATGAGCCATCCAGGGGCCCGATTGTGCCATAAGGGCTGGTCAGAGGATGAAAGGATGTCACGGGCAGGTACGGAGTCTGCCATCGGTGCATTGATAAACTCCCCACGTGCAGTGTTGCAGCTCTGGGTTTAATATCCTGTCCAGGTAGTGTCTGTAGTGAGAGGATGAAGGGAATGGGGGGGGGGGCAGCACTGCATTTTCCGAAGCATGGGGTTGTGGTCTCCTGAATTCAAACACCTGCTGTGATAAAAGCAACACAGCAAATAAATTAAAAAGAGCAGTAACGTAAAATATCAGTAGGGTATGAGCGGCGCAATAACATTTCAAACAATGAGCCCCCCCCACACTCTTGGTCAGACCCTCCCCGCGTAAAGACCGGAGCTGGAAGGCTCAGATCAAACAGTCACGGCGATGAAAAGAGCAGGTCTCCGACGGCTGGGGGAGAAAGGGAGAGATGCAACACACAGATCAGAGAGAGGGGGAACAAATGAAGGCTAATTTGCCCTAATGATCCAGACTGTAACTAAAAAAACTTCAAAGAGCCCAGGGATGACCTCAAGATCGCTCACGGATCGTCATGAGCGCCACAGAGGAGCCCACACAGCGGTGTGCATCTCACACAGACTCGGCTTTGAGGATATTTTTCAGTCGCAGGCTTACATATTCCAGTTCAGCCCATTTCTATTGCTGTTGTTGCTTGAAGGCCACCTCTGCAGACCTGGATTTGAAAGAAATTGCAAGGTTGGTAGGCACTCGAGCTGCTGTACTAAAAACTGCCCTAAAATAAATATGAGGCAGTGAAAATGGAACGATTAACACCACAGTAAGATAATTTCCTCATGCCCGCCTCCTCCAAAAGTGCGACAGTGGATGGGAGCAGGTTACAAAGGAAAGTGCAGGAGGGCATCTCTGGGAGCACAAAGAGGCGCCTATGACGCTATAAGAAACACAGCATCCTCACAACAATTGCATCATTATACCTGAGATTATGTAAATTGTAGGCAAGTGTGGAAAATCACGATTGAGTGCTCAGTGACTGTGATTATATAGGAAGCGGGGGGGGTGATGCATACACATCTTGGAAAAGCAAGTTGAATATTTTTTCAGTTTTACAGCAAATACATTTCCACGTATGAATCCTCTGTATTTTATTATTATTTCATTTTCAAACCAGGCTTGATTTGTACTGTTTGAATGTGCGGTGAGGTCGTAGCTTTCTCTGAGTATGCAGTCACATACGCAAATATCACAGGTCAAAGTTCCAAGAAGTTGGTCTTCAAATAGAGGAAATATTGATAGAAAGTAGACAGAGTCCATCAAGTCAACAAGTTTGTTTAGCCGTAAGTGTCTTCAGCCACACACAAACACACAAAATGACTTTTGCCCCCCAAGAAAAGGAAGAGAAGAAAACAGGCGCACTGCTCTGGGTTCAAACAGCAGTCTGGTGGCCAGGAGTCACCTCAGAGGCTTCTTCCTCTCACATCGTCAGAACAAAAGAAGCAGACAGCCATTTCAACTCCAGCTGCTGCCACACGGCCGGCGTTTATTTGAATTTCTTTGGATTAGGTTTTTTAATTGTTGTCTTTCTTATCTTGGTTTTACAGTTTTTTTTTTTATTACGATGATGGGCCTTTCCTACATGTTTGAGTTGAAACGCATTAAACGATTGAATTTCATAGTCAAGGTGCTGCAGTTAAATCTGACTGTACTTAAAATCAAGTATGTTTTTGCTTTTGCCTGTCACCGTCGCCATGGTGGATGTGGTGCTGCAATATATGCAATAACAATTTCAGAGGAAGATAAAAATCAAAATATCAGTTCTGGCACAGACCAACATGACAAAAAAAGCAATAACCTCATTTAACTTAAGATTTCAAAAGGTTTTCAAGGTCATAGCTCTATTCTGACTCAAAAACAGGTTCCCGTGCTATGGGAGCTTGGTTATAAATGGTTGTATCTAGTGAGACATGGAAGAATCTGGGCAAAATATAGAATACACCAATCCTCCCCTCTCATTTCCCCTTGAAAAGGGGGTGTGCTGGCAGCTTGGCATGTTGCTGATTGACCAGGGAATAAGAAAGGGCACTTGTCTCTTTACACATTATACTCAATCAGGTTCCTAATTTTAATTTGGGTGATTCTGTGAAAAGGCCTCATGCTCTCATGTTAAAAACAGTGTCACTGTCCATTGGTGGAGCTCATTTTCTCAGCCTGACTGAAACACCTGAATTTAACTCCTGTCTCTTTTGGCCCCCTCCAGAAATAGACCACATGGCTCATAATGGCCCACTGAAACACTTTTGACAAAAACAAAAACTACACGAAAAAATTCAAAAAAGGAAAATAACTGAAAAAGCCCTTAAAACAGCTCCACTTTGGATATTGTCACTCTCCTAAAATTATGGCCTTGGTCATTTTCTTGCCTAAATCCTGTCCTCATAAATATTTGGTTCAGTTTTATTGTGTTTCCTCAAAAACAACTAAGGCCATGTTTTTATTAGGGACAATATGAATTACTGTCATGAAACATCACAGTGAAATTCTACACTGCCTCAGACCAAGCAACATGTCTGATGCCCACATGTACTATACAATAAGTAAGTAAGTAAGTAAATAAATGAATACATAAAAATAAAATAGTGCACACACACGGAACCTAATTCCAGATTCAGTGAATGTTTATTCGTTCATTCGTTTATGTGTCTGGGAATTAGAGCTGTCTGCCACAGATGGATGAAGCTATAACACACCAGAGGAATGAGCAAATAAAAATGCAAGATTTGGGCACTTTAATGTCACGCTGCCATGGCCATAGTTTGCAGCACAACTGAACATTTAGAAAAGATATATGGAGTACACTGTTGAGTGAAAAACACAGTTTTAGAAATTCATTCTTTTCGGGCATGAAAAATATAGCTGAGAAGCACCCCCTGCATTTACACACAAATATCTGTGTGACCTCTGGTGACTCATGCTTTCATATGGCATGTATAGACAATAAGAGTGGCTTTGAATTGCAGCTTCTGTGGCTCCTCCATTGATGCGTCTCTGTGACGTGTTAGTCTTTGCCACACCGAGTAATAAAATGGTTCAGTGGAGGGAAATAAGACTTGACTGCCTTGAGAGGAAAGGTAACAAAAAACACACTGGTTTTACAGACAATGCCAAAAGTTACTGCGTCACCATGGCAACAGCAGATAGCGCAGCAACGGATGACTTGGCGATCAACATGTTGCATGGACAGAAGGGCTCGTGGGTCTAAAAGCTGAGAGGGCTTCTACATTATAATAAAAGATGAATAAAATGAATAATTAATTTTACTAATGAAACTACGCCGCATTATGCAACTGCCAAGGGGAGGCATGCACGACTTTGCCCCTCCCAATGGCAAGAGCAGTGGGCTGAAAGAGCATGAAAACATTGTGCTGGTGATCGAGTCCAGGAAACCTCGTGTTCATGTTGCCCTGTAGCCGTAAAAAATATGGGATGACACTGGCCAGTCAGTAGAGACTGGCACATCCATTCCATCAGTCAATAAACGGCCTGCAACGCCTTTGTCATGTCAGTTGAAGGATACGGACGGAGTTATCATTTTCTTTTTGTCTCTTTAAAAACATGTTATTCAGTCTGTTCTACGCTCTCTGTCATTTTTCGGGCAATTGTTTGAAGACGTGGTTCCTGTCTCTGTCAAAGGGAAGGTGACAATTTTCATCCATAACATGCAATGCATCTCTGATGGGCTCAGTTTAACTAGAAAACAACACAAAGGAACATAATGCAACGTAAACTGTAGAGTTTTCTATCGTTTTGGGTTCTTCTTGTCACATTGATTTGTGTCCAAGTCTTAGTCCTGCGTGAAGCCTATAAGTCAGCTCATGGAAGATTCCATGGGCCACTCAACTCTTCATACCATCATGGTATGAGACTCATTAAACTGGGGAGCAATGCGGTCTAGTAAATGAATGCTTGATCACATAAGGACTGCTCCAAAGTGGAAGAAAAGTAGGTTTAATTGGATCAGCAGTTTCAGTTGGTTCGGAGATATAATTTAAGTAGATACATTCGGTTTGAGTCCAGTGCAGTTCAAAGAACACATCCCTCTCCCCTCTCCCAGTTGATTTGCTGATCTATCCCACTGAACTGACATATACTGTAGGCCTCTGTCAGGGCATCATTGTTTTTAGAATATTAGCATATCTGCTCTTCTCAGGAGCAGAGACACTCGAGAGCACTTGATTTATAAAATGAGAGAATGGGCTCATGGCAACGAGCGTGGCAGACTTTGAAGTGTAAATGAGGAGAGGCAGAGGAAAGACGTTTCGAATCTGGACAAAATTGGTGGGGAAAAGGAATGAGAGGTGAGGTGATGTCATTTTTAGAGGAAGTGAGCCAGCAGACGGAGGGAAGGTAGGGACAGATAATGAGAACAATGGGCTGATGAAAGTAGACGGAATGTCCTGATCTTTGTCCTCATCTAGGCCTCGTCACTGTTTTTATCTCGGGTCTACGGGGAGAGGCTGGGATTTTGTCCTGACATGCAGTGTGAGTTGTGGGACGACGGGGAGCCCGCTACCACTGCAGTTATTAAGAAGACGCCAAGTTCTAGACTCAAGGATAATCAAAGCAAAGAGGCGGCAAATTACCGCACTTTGGTGAAACAAAGCAGGCTTATTAGCTGTAGACTGACCAGTAACAACATTAGAGCGATATAATTAAAAATGAAATTACAAAAACATTGTGAGAAACTTTTTGAACAGAAAACAGGGAAAGGAAGAGAAGTAAATATCCTACCAAGTGTTGGGGTGGGGAGGTTCTGCATCCAAGAAGCATCAGTGATGGGGTGGTTGTTGTCTTCATTGGGATCTCTGGAGAATGGCCACAGAGGAAGTCACTGTCTGGATCTTAAAATCTCTAAACCATCCACAGGTGTGAGTCTGCATGCTGCCTGCTACCCCCCCCTTCAAACTGCGAGAGATGAGGTCTCTAAAATTTAAAGCTCTAGAAATAAAGTTGCAGAATGAGGGTTAAATATTGGGGAACATGACAAATCACACCTTGACAGCAAATCTATAGACACATGAAACATATCAATATGTTTCTGAATCAGCTTGCAGTAAACTGTTTGCTCAGCACTCCTGATCATTAATCAGGAGTGCATGGAGCATAGGAAGAATCGATCCAACTGTGCAGAAGTTGTGCCCTGAACCTGTTCCCTTTGTCCCCAGGAGGCATCTCAAATAACAGTTGCCATAGACTTCACTGTGCCACAAACCTGTGGGCTAGTTTCTGAGTTTTTTTTAGTAATTTATAAAAGGGATTTATAAAAGTAACACTTTCCAGGACGTGTATCAGCTTGTGTGCCAACAGAGAGTCTATAAAGACTCAAGTGTGGTTTTAAGAATATGTTTTTCCCTACAAGCGTTTAGTTTAATCCCTCATGCTGATAACAGGTGAGAACTCAAATACAAACTTGGTATGAGAAATGTTTCAAAACAACTTCAAAGAGACTTACAAGGTTTAGTAAACTTTGCAGGCAGTCAGAGGAATCTGAAACTCAAATTAAAGTAAGTGAAGTGAGTTAAAGTAAGATTAATAAAAGGCTCTATGACAAAACGCACTGAAAACCAAATAAGGAAAAGTATTGGAATCGTGCAGAGAAAACAAAGTGGCAACAAACAGCAGGAAATATGCTTAAAATAGAGGAGCTGACCAGAAACAGGTGGGAACGATCCAGGCCTGGCAGGTAATCAGACAAAGACAGGAAGTGACACGCGCCAACACAATAAAATAGCTAAGACAGGAAGCAATAAACTAAAGTAGAAATATCTGCGAGAGAATTCCAATAATCAACATTTAAGATGATTTCTGAATATTCATTTTCTTATTACTGCCACTACAGTGTTTGGGATTTAGCCCCCTCCATTAAGCAGACTGTCATGCCACTATGAAATTCCGATTGACTGGTTGTTGGTCAGACCCTGATGAAGACATAGACTTGACTTGATCAATTTTGCTTTGCTTGTTTGCCTTCATTCTTTGGGCATCAGCCTAATGATGTCACTTCATCTGAAGAAGCACAATTCAACACATCAGACCCCTTCTTTGTTCTCGCATCACTAAAGAGCACCTGTTGGAACTATTGCAGCATAAACTATTACCGTTTATGCTGCAGTATCACTTTTAGTGCGGCAGAATAATAATAATAATAAAAATGAAAAACCAAGCAAGAACAATAAGGTTCCTGCAGCTGTCGCTGCTTGGACCCCCAACAATAGCAGACAATAAAAATCCCATCCATACATGTTGATTAAGATGTTCTCTAACCTGATTGATTGCGTGACACAAAGATGCTCAGGTTAGATTGCCGCGCCTGATGAGTTCGCCGTCGCTGCGGGTCCTCATTTATTTTCTGGCAATTCCCTATGGGCTAAACAGCATTTCAATGGCAAGCCTTGTTTAAGGTGACTCCCTGACAAATGCTCCGAAATGTGGCGGAGCTACAACTTGTCAAGAGTGCCTTGCAGTTTTTTCGTAATTTCTCATTCAATTTCTGTGGGATGTGGTCAAGTGAAGCTTGTAACACATCACGATCACCTTGGTCTCTGGCCTGCACTGACACCTACTTTAAATTGCAGAGCACGGTCAGATGGTCAGGCTTATTAGCAGCAGCAGCAGCAGCAGCAGCAGTCTCCATGCAGGTGAGATTTCGAAGTGTCTCGTTAATTCCAAATTCCAAAAATTATTTGTTATCCTAATGAAAACTTGCCTCAAAACTCTCAGATAATAATCTTGTTAATTCATAAAAAGGTCACAGTGAATGAATCACGCCTGTGGAGGAGTATGCTAAGGAGTAGATCTCCAGTAGGCTGGAAGGAAGGAGAGAAAGAGTGGAGCAATCATCATTTATTCAGTGTAAGAAGATACAATGGCTTTAAACTAAAACGAATGCAATAATGCAACATTCTCGGACCAACACATCAGAGCATTAACCCAAACTGACGCAGCTGAAAAGCATTCATTTGAATTAATTTGAATTCAAGTAAAGACGGGTCTAAAATGTGTCCAGTTTGTCTCTTTCACCACAGGGTGTGACCCACATACCGGGATTTCTGCTGGAATGTAATCACACCGCAGCTACTACACACTTCCACAGATGACAAGGGATGCATTTCCTGCCGTGTTCTGGTAGAACGGTGAGAAGAGAAGAGAAAACAGCCGTCACACTCAGCAACGTGCTCCATCAGAGGTGATGGTGAGTTTGGTTGCCAGTGTGTCATCTTTTCAGGCAAGGAGGACTCACGGGGGCCAGTCCCTGTGGACGGTCAGGGATCGACATGAATCACCACTTTTTTATCTCTTCATCTGGTGAAATGCCTTCAGATAGACCTCCAACTCCACAACACCTCCAGTATGAAATTCATGAATTTGCACATTTCACTTTTGGATTTGCAGTATAAAAGTAATCTGAGTACCCCCTTGTGCAATGTCATAAAAAATATATGATGGCTCTCAACTACGGCATTATAATCAGCACACAATCTAACAACAGGTTATATCAACTCTAAAAATATGGGCCTCAGGATACAACAGAAGTGTGCTGTGAATGTTTTTGTTTCTTTTATGATCTCCATTTGCTCCTCGGATGTGGATTTTCTCCCCCGCTCGGTTTCACCTGTCAGTGTGTGCTACTACAATCACCCCCCCACCCCCTTAGCTGAACACCAGATCAGTGTCTCTCTGTCATGTCTGTCTGCGTGTCATAAACTGTCTCCTTTCCCTAGGCACAACAAAGTGATTCCATCTGCGATTTCCAATTAAGGTTAATTGCACTAACAACGTGATAAAATGGGCCATGAATATCTCAGCTCCTCGGCTTTAGAGTTCTACATGGTAACAAACTCCCTGAACTCACAGAATTAACCAGACTGTGACATTTCATAAAGATGGGAGAACCAGCAGGCTTCTCAGAATGAGCCGATGCATCAGTGGTTGGGAAGTAGAAGAAGAATCTACATCCAACACGCTGCCTTCACATACCCACACAGTGCTGCCTGGGATTGTAAATACCAATGAGTGTGCCCTTGTGACCTTCACAAAGACAACCCGTGGACACTGGAGTCAAAGGACGTAATAAGGAGCCAGGGGGATGTTTGCAGCATATTCTGTGGTAAAGTCTAAATAAATGTGTTGGAGTGCAGAAGGTGTAGGGGAGATGACATTTGTAGATGACATTATGAATGCAGTTTGTATAGCACATAAATAAAAAGAGATCCCAGGCAACCACAGCTTGTAAGGAGACAATTTACTGATCCCAAACACACACTGGCTATGACTTGAACACAGTAAAACCTATGGTACAACGCACCTATGATAAATGAAACATTACTTCTCTTCATAGTGGAACAATACATCCATCCACATCAGATGACAAAACAAAAAAACAGAGTGCAATTGAGGTCGCATTGAATTTGTTGCAAGTGCTTCTTCAAAATGACCTTCTCATTACAGCTACAACTGCAGATTCAATAGATTTGTTATTGATTGTAATTGAGCAGAGATGAACTTTTAGTTTTCTTGTGTACTTATTATACCTATTATATTTCAGACGCTGACTGACAGTGCATTTATTCTTTCCTGTGGAGATCTGCAGAGCACAGTGTGTGTTTGTGGGGACTTAAGGGAAGAAGTCACGCATTATAATCTGTTGGCCTTGCATTGCTGCTTTCCCTGAATCCAGTCACAGTCAACTGGAAAAACTCATCTTGTTTCTATTTATTTCGAAGTCCCAGCTGCTGGCTTGCTCTAACATCTCCGCGTTTGGGCAGCAAGCTGCAAACTGAAATTGATGTGGAGAATTTGGGGTTTCAAGTGTCTGAGGCTTTGAACAACTTGAGGAATGACTATGATGTATTACCACTTTTATATTTTATCATACTAATATGCAGACCAATATGTTCCACGAGTGAACCCCAGGAAAGATGGGGGGTGGATTTCAAACTGCAAGAATGACTATTCGTTTTTATTTGGGTGATCAAGTTGAAAAAGACGTATGACAATGGCCACTTAAATTTATTCATGAGCAAGTGCAATCAGTGTTGTGCTGACAACTCACAGTAATAAGGCAACATGTCCATAATCCAGAGAAATTAACTAATTATAGTTAAAAAACCTTTAAAACCCTATTTGTCCTTCAGGTGGGAAACAAATTACGTCAAATCCATTTGAATAGCTTCAGAGTTAATTTTTGAAGCTTTAATGGAGAAACCTTTTATCCTCACTTTCATGTTTCCCACCTTATTTTCTTCACTTGCCAAGTCCGTTATGCATTACCACCAGGGGGACATTCGGCAACTTTCTCCAAGGAGTAAAATCTCTGAGATCTAAATCCACAACATGTAAATGCGCAGCTCTGCAGGTGAGGGATTGGGTCTGGGAGCCTTTTGATTTCTTTTTCTGGTCCAACCAATCACGTTACAGCCGGATTTGATTGAAGACCATGTGTCGAGCAAAACAGGAGGAACCTGTTGACTAAAATCAGATTTTCAAGGATAGTTCACAGAAAAACTTTAATTCACTCTTTATCTCCTCACCACCATGCCGATGGTGTCTGCACAACACTCTCAGAGTTTCGGGGGTAAACACCGTGGCAGCAAAATTCAATACAACTGAAGAAACTCGGGACCACTTTATCAAACATAAAAAAATAAATAAAATGCCTCTGTACCGCTCCTCTGGTGTTAGCCAAGCCCTGACACTCGAATTCAACTCGAACTTGCGTCATGTCCAGGATATTTTTAGCCGACGTCTTCGTTGTTACCCTCCTCCTGGTTAAGTGCTGCAGAAGCCGCAGCTATCTCAAGTTCATGTGTTCTCATGCAGACACATCCAGTGCAAACAAAACCATGGCTCCACGGTTCTTCAAGTGGTCGAAATCGCAACGGAATACTTTAAAACAGATAAGGGTGATGAAGCTAGATAATAAAAGCCTCTTCACCGTGTGGTTTGACCTCCTGCTGCTGACACACAACAAGAAAATGATCAGAGTGAGATATAAAGTCAGTCAGAGCTCCAGCAGTGCGGATACAGAACTCTGTCTCAACTCCCATCACAGCTGGATGACACACACACACACCCACACACACACTCACACAGAAGAGACTGTGGTGTTTTGTGCTTCGACCCAAATCCAACAAGAGAATGAGGAGAAGAACCAATCTACGCTCACATTCCCGCATCTCCTCCTGTTGGCATATTCAATCACATGAACAAAAGCCTCCTCCATCTGTGTGAGCCTTTCTGTCAGAACGTCTGGCTCAGCAGAAGGAGCCCGTGCCTCTCATTCACATTTGGGAATGAAAGTCATGTACAGGCCTGATTACCTCACAGAGACACCCTGCATATATATATAGACAGTCTTAAAATCCACCTCTTTAATAAATGATATCTGTTGACAGAGCCTAATGCCTCATCTCTCACAGAGCTACATCGCCATCATTATGTCTTTTTTTTTTATATTCTTCAACATGTTTGATATATTTGGAAACCCTAGGGCTTGGCACTACTACTACACTCCTTGGATTATTTCGGATTAATCTCGCATTACCATCTGTGTGATTAGTAGTTCACCGCTGTTAGGGCGATACACACACACACACACACACACAGAGAGAGTGAGTTCTCAGGTCCCACAACGCAACACAAAGTTGGGGGGGGCACAAAGTTGCTTTTACATAAGTTCAGTTATAAAATCTATATATTTATAAGAGCCTATTTCAAACAGTGGGTTGTCTCGGTTCTTTCTGCATGTTCGCTTGTTGAGAGAAAAGGAGAAGAGTACTTATCTGAATGCCTTGTGATGAGGCTGATTCAACTACAGATATTCAATTATTAAAATTATATATTTCTTTAATGCATAATGCCTCATAATGGCACCAGACTCAGCACTAACAATACAAACCATTTCAGAGACATCTGAGGATAACAGATAAAAGCATCAGCTCAACTAAACATTTTAAATTATTGTCTCTCGTAAAATAAGGTGCAAATATGTCCGATTTTATTTATAAGTGGCAATAGAAGGATGGTACTTCGATTCCCTAGGTCTGCTTGAAAATCTATTACTGCGGCAGCATTGGCAACTTTGGGAGAATACATTTTCATAAAAATTGGGAGAAAGCACAAGTGTTGTCAAGGGCCTCCAGGAAAACTAAAAGGCTCAGTTGACTTAACCCACTAAATAGAAAATAGAGCATTCTGTGACTCCCCCCCCAAATGTATGTGATGTTTTTGTCCTGACTGCTTTGCATGTTTTCGATCAACACGTCCCTCTGGTTAAAGCCAGAACCACGAACTGCTCGTGTTGGCCGCCTCAGAAGTTGTAATCATCACCGCAAATCCCCAAACTCCCTGAGTAAACTGGCGGTGCACGAGCCTACAAATCCATGGCAACGAGTTTCCGCAGGGTTTCCGCAGCCTCAGCCCACAACTGCTCGCTCTGTGCTCCTTCTGTCTGTGGACCTCGTCCTCTTCATCCGGCAGTGAAATAATCACCAGCCCGTTGAGGACCGGATCAAGATGAGGCCTCACTTTCCCTGACAGGGAGTTGATGCTCGGTGCCAGATTACGTCCGTCAAGCCACAGAGCCAACTACATTTTCTTTTCGACATACAGTGGCTTCGCTGCTAAATGCTCCATTCAAAGACAGAGAGAATATAAAGGCAGATGATGCGAGGGGCGCTCCTAGGGCGAAGCCGAATCAGGTTTATTGTGGAGTGGCTGCCGGCAGTGTCGGTAGTAAACGCCACCTCTTCCATGTTAATCATCACACTGATGTGGCACATATTGAACTCATTTTCTTTCCATTCACTTGCAGGGTGAGCAACGTTACACTGTGCATATTCAATTTACCTTTACTTTGCCAATTTTACATTTCAGTTGATTATATTGCATATTTATGCAGTCATTATTTTTATTGCATGTAATGCTCACTGCAGCCTGCTGCTACAGAGAGACTAACGCAGGATTATCTTCTCTCATTTCTGCTTATCTCATGTCCTCTCACGTTCAGCTGCTAATATTTCTGGTAAGTTTGATTTAAATGAGGTTTTTTTTCCAATGCTATAATAATGAGTTGAGAGACAGACTCAGGATTCGTGTGCTGGACCTGGATCAGCGCACCACACATCCCACCTGCACAGACTCTGGCTTCAAGATATTTTTTTGCTTGATTTTTGTACCGTGGAAGGAATTGGAGACATGTGTAATATTTTCATATTCAGCCTGCAGCTCGGCTGCCTGCTCAGCAACAAAGAGGCAGAGTTAGTGACTGCGGGGAACACAGCGTCAAGCTTATTTACCCAAAGCAGCTGCCTGTTGCTGCCAAAGATGACTGCATGAGCAGAAAGTTGTGATAACGCTCCACGAGGCTGAGTGAGCAGCAGCAGCTTGGATGAAGCTGCTCTGTGGGCAGCATCCCGCACAATCATACACTACGAACATAATAAAAATATTATCATTTTAATTGAAGCTAGGTCAAGTGAATGTGTATTTTAGCCTTTAATCTAAATATTGTCGGGGCAGGGTCACTGATGCTGCCGGCAGTGAGACAACCTCTGCTGTGTGGTCTGGTTTAAGGATTCAGCGCTGAGGCTTTCTAATGAGATCAGCCGACCGCCGGAGCTAACGAGTCAACACCGCTACAGCTCGTGTTCGTCGCAACACTGCGAGTTTGGCCAATTAAAGAGAAAGAGAGAGAGAGTCGTCTATGTAGAAAGGAAACCATTTTGTTTTTTCTGATTTTTTTTTTTGTCTCCAGCTGTCAATCAAGACACATACTCACACCCACACACACTACCTCAGCATTAAAAGACAGATAAAGCCCTGGACTCTAATTTGAAAAATGTAAATCATCACGCCATAAACTGGTGTTTTCGAGTGTTTTTAGTGTTTGTCCTTGTTGCCCTTTGTGAAAAACAGAACTGCCAGATTATGCTGATGGGAATTTGTATGCACACCTTCTCTCCCCTCAGCCTCATTTTGACACCATGAAATACCACCACACCTGCCGTGCACCCTCACTTGACATTTAGACCAGCCGAACACCAGAGTGTATGTGAATCTGCTTTTTTTGAAGGACTGATAAGAGCTAATAAAAAAATTTAAAAAAACAAAAACAAAAAAGAAAGCACTAACGGATACACTCACACAAAAACACCACCACTGAGGATCAGTTCCTCTTAGAGCACTGGAAGTACTGGCACATTAACCACGGCTGCTGGTGCAACTGGGCAACACATCCCATCAGAGTGTTGGTGGACTGGAATGGACTGGGGCCAGTTTGGCGTGAAAGAGTTGTAATGCACAGTTAAATTTGCCTGGAAGATTAAAAAGTGAATGCGCCACGCTCTCTGGGAAAGTTAAGTCTTTCTGACGCCTTTCCTCTGTAATTGCTAGGTTGTTTCATTCCCTCTCTGTGGTTAATAGATGCTGTGGAAATGAATACAGGTCCTTCTGGGAGGGGGGGAGAAAGGAGAGAAGGAAGTCACTCAGGCAGAGATAATCCAGCACTGGCATGAAGAAGGAAACACACACTCACTTTCAGTTTGGGCACGTGAACATAATCAGAGCTCAGTACATCCCCAGGCGACTTCGAGGAGCGATCATTGTTTTCATCTACGCTCCCTTTTGGCTCCTTAACCCAGCGACAATGAAATGGTGTCAAGGCGTCGAGGTATCAAGTTGCCTGTTGTCGTTGCTGCTTTTTAGATTGTGGAAGAGTTTATCTGTCATGTGAGGGCTTCTCACTCACTCAACTCTGACAGTGACTAAAACATCATGTCTCACGAGGGCGTGCAAACACTGACACTGATCAATCTTGTGTGCATAATCTGGATTTTGAGAGTTGCACAGTGCCGATTCCGTCTCAGGGCACTTCCGCACAGAGTGGGCTGTACAGTATATATATTTTAAACAGACCCAACATTCACCCAGGGAGCACAGTATGTGTGTACTGTCTATTCACAGCAGGTTTCTGGGCTCTCTGTGTGAAGTGTGAGTGTTTTTTATGCACTCCGGCTTCCTTCCACAGTCCAATGACATGCGGATTGGAGTTAGGTTGATTGGAGACTCTATATTGACCTTCGGCATAATTCTGGATGCTTGTTTGTCACTGATTTCACTGATGGCTTCTTTTTTTTTTTGGATGAGGACTCTCGGGGTGTTCCTCGGGGAGTTTCTCCTCAGAGGCTGCATGTTAATGTCCGAGGAGAGCCTCTGGACTTTCTCTGGACTTTCTCTGCCTCACCCCCTCGAGTCTGATGTGAGACCACAGCAGGAGATCCTTTGCAAGATTCAACACAAAAAAGTGAGCTAAAAAAAATAAATAAATAAAATAAATAAATATGTCTGGATGAAAAAGTGGAGCCATATATATGGAGTACAGACATGTGTTTGTAGTGTTAAGGGCCAATGGCAGTTCCAATGTGCTTTAAGTAAAGACATGTGATCTCCACAGCAGAATAAATACGCTATGTCCTGACTGTACCTGTTGCACCATCCCTCACCTGAATACTTTAAGGGGCAGAAATATTTTATAAATCTTGTAAATGTGGATACAATAAGGGAAGGAGCCAAGACTCAGATCTGCTTGTTCTTTAAAGATGTTAAAAAGGATCAAATTAATCATTAACAACCCAAAAGAATCATAATGCCACCTTTCTGCTCTAATTGGAAACTTTTGCATCTACCAACCTCGAACACTGCGTGAACTTTATCACCATTTCACAGATCTGTAGATTTGTTAATATTCTCCAGTCCACCCCAGAGGAATCATTTCATTATGTTTCATTGTATATAGTTACTAAAAACAGACTTCCAAGAGAGACATTCAAAGTAACGGAAAAGAAATAAAGCGAGGAGAGCAGTAATTAACCACATGCAACCAAATACAAAGTAGCCACAGGAAGTCAAACCGATTAATCTGCGTGAAATCAACAGAGGAGGTATTAAGCTCAGGGTTTCACTCTCACACACCCTGCAAACACAAGCCCCTGAACGCATCGTGAACCCTCAAGCACCGTTATTTGTGTTGAGCTGAAGTGAGTTGCAAAAATCACTGGAATTTTTCCGAACCACATTATTTTGTAATAATAATGAAAGCAAGCTTGACCACCCACTCTGCAGCTGCACAATGCAAAGTCCTTGGACCCACAGCTTTCACAAAGTATGACTCTCACTGTGGCAGATAGAGAAGCAGAACAGTTTCCAGCTCTGGTATTTGAACGAATGTTGTGGAAACACAGATGGCTGCGGCAATGAATGTGAAAAGCGAATCTCATCATGTCCGACGCACACGTAATAGCAGATATAATTTGCACATTAAGTCCTCAAGCTCCGCCACCTCATGCCTGGAGAGCTGCAAATTAGACACAAGGGAAAATATTTAACAGTTAAACAAAAACAGTGGGAAATACAGAGATAAGTAGCAACATGTTGGTGTTTTTGTTTGAAAGTTAATGAGTTCAAAATATAAGTTTTCATTGGGAGGGACCAGCTTTCTTTCTGGATGTCAGCAATGCAGCAATGCCTGGGTGATTATGCATGCGATAAAAGCCTTGTGCAGCTGGTACTACTGACTTGGCCGATCGGGGGGTCCACTCATACGAACACAGAAAATTGGGACGGGTCGGCTCATCAGGAACAAGGGCTCTTCCACAGCCTCACATGCTAATTGAATTTTTAAATAATCTTCTGCTTTGATTTCAACAATACACAACGTGGATCAGACGTAGGTAAACTGGCTTTAATATTAACCTTAGTTCAAATAAAGGTCCAGACCAATTTTACTTCCAAAGAAATCATCCCTCTTGAATTGAGGAATTCAGTGTGAGGGACTGTCCACACACCGAGAAAACCCCCACTGGGTTCAGTGACATCATTACGATGCTTTGTGATGTTCGACAAAGACTCCAGCGTCGAGCGAAAAGAACCATTTCAGTTGAAGGTCTACTCTGAATCTGAAGCAGAAAAAAAGGGAGGCAGCTTCCTATGAACAAGGCAAACAAATTACCTGCCAGATCCTGGCCGGGCGGCTCCTCACCAGGCGTTATCAGCGCCTCCATTATTTGATAGCTTATGATCTAAATGAAAGTGGACTGACAGAATTATTTGGGAGTGATTCTGTCATGACACAGACTCTGTTTACAGATCAGTGCGGGGAGAGGAAAAGGAGGAGGTACAAGATAAGCAGAGGCCTCTTTAGGGAATTAAAACCATGCAGGGACAATGCAGTTTGAGCCCATCTGTAAACAGAGCATGTAGTGAGTGGCACAGGACAGATGCTGAGCATGGAGCAAATGTTATTTAAGGTCTCTTGATCTATTGACATATTGGCATACAGCAAACATGTAACAACATTAGCATCATTTCTGAAATGTTTGGCTTCTATTTTTAGCTCTGCTTTGGTCTCCACTAAATGCACTACTGCAATTTGCCTGAAATTATAATTCTGCAGCATGCATCACTATTTCCTGCAGTTCATGTCTGAACCCTGCTTCTTCATTTTGCATGTCAACCTGCAGGACAGGCAGTGCGAGTTAATAACGGCCGCCTGCCACTTCTGAAAGCCACGAGAGCAGACAGGAAGAGGCAGTGAGAAAGAGGCAAACAGTTCTGTTTTGGGAAGGAAAAGCCAAACAATGAGGTGAAAGAGGTTAAACAAGCTGTGCAGAGCAGAGGGGAAAATGTTTGACCTGAGTGAAATGGGGGTTGTTCTGACACATGACTCTGTGGGTCCCTGGAGGACAAGAAGAGAAACAGTAGAGTGGTTGGTGGATTTGGAAATCTAACTGTTAGAGTAGTCCCACACATACAGAGAGAGAGACAGAGAGAGAGAGAGAGAGAGAGACAGACTGCATCTAAAAGCAGGCTGCGTGTTGTTTTGGAACCAGAAAAAAAAAAATTGAAAAAAAAATGCAGGCACTTCAACTTTAAAAGCCATTATTGCCATTACTAGCGCTCCATGCTGCCACTCTGCTCCAACCACAGTCAAATGATAACACTGTGTTGATACTGGGAGACAGCTTTCTAGCCACGTGTCTTTAAAATCTGAGATGCCATACTGTGATAGTTCTCCAGCTGGAGGGTGTCACTTAAATGTGACCTTGATGGAGTTTGAGAGGACTGACTCGCTGGAATTATAAGTTAAGATGAACACAAAACACATTAGGACTTTTCCTTTTTGGTTCCTCCTAATTCTGCGAGAGGCTTCAATGAACACGCTCTTTTTCTATACAGAGGAAATATGTGTCCAATTGCAGCCTCAAGAACATGGAGCCGGAGGGAATAAAAAAAAAGTACAAAAGCCAGTGGCCGTATTTAGAAACAGAAAATGCCAGGTGGTGCAATATGTGTTAATGGGCTTGAACAACAATTATTTCTCCTGCAGTTGAGAGAGAAAATACACACAGCGTCCTCTCTCAGGGCCTATTGTTTCAAACCCAAGCTGAGTGTTTGTGGGCCAGTTGGAAATATCAGTGGTGGAAGATGCCCTCGTCTCACCATTAAGCCAGTGTGTGAGTGTATTTAATATAAGGGTGAAAATTGTCAGCGCTGTTAAAAAAGATTGGACCCGTAGTACCTGCATCTCTCGCAGCACCTCATCACCGAGATGCGACTCATCTCCTCCCATTTGTGAACCTGGATTCTCAGGTCACGCACTATATGTCACCGCGGGGGGGGGGGCAATCTGCAGTAATGTGTTATCTGGCACGATCTTTAACAGGATGTGACTGACAAGAGCTTTTAGACACAATATACCCAGGGTCAATGTTTCCACAGAAGCTGCCAGGATTTTTATGCACACACACAAGATAATTGGGTCTGACTGAACTTAAGAAGCTCCTCTGAAACACAAGCATCCCGTTGAAGACGACCAAACATACCGGGGGAAGGCAAATTAATGAAGCCACACACTAACGTGCCTGTCCATAAGGCAGCGTGACAGAGGATTGGTTAAAACCTCCTACACTGTTACTACTGGCAAAATACAAGCTGTTATTTGTCATGCAGAGTGAGTCTTTGGATGGAAATGCTGGAAACAGATCTTGTTACCTTTCATCAACAATAAAATATCAGTTAGCTCCCAGCATTTTCACAAAATGTGTTTGATCTCCCTGGGATGGTTTTATACATCTTCATGAATGTTTATATGCACCTCCCCTCTAGCCAGGAGTCCTAACTCTTTTTAACCCTTAAGGCTCCCCTCTATTTGAAATGACACTATTTTTCATATCATTCAAATTCATGTGTACAGATGTTGTTTAACTAGAGCCTCAAAGACCTGGTAGCATGAGCAAACTCTGAATATTGTTGAAGCAAATTATTATCCGCTGTGTCTCTGACTGGAAACGCATACGCTCCACAAACTATAATTACAAGTCTGAGCAAAAACAGAGCAAACAAGGACTTAATCTAAAAATATAAAATCTCTTCTTCAAGCTTCAATACTGCACCATATGCAAGATGCATGAATGCAATCACCCTGCATTATGGAGCTATTAATGTTGGGTTCTTGTTGCCACTGGGAGAGAAATCCGATGATTCAGCTCGCTGGTAATATTTTGAGGCTTTTGTGCCGCTGCTCTTTGTGTCAGTGTTGTTGGAGAATCAAGGCTTTCTTATGAACATTTCACATCACGTTCATGGCTGCAGCCTTCTAAACTATGAGCTGCAATACAATACGGTTAGATTCAAAACACGTTGGCTGGCAATCAACTGAACTGAATCTGCTTCCTTTCCCCTCACCACCCATTTTTTCTCAGAACTCGAGTTGGATGGATGAATGAAGTGTAACGTGTGTAAGACACAAGCACTAACTCCCACTAACTTTCCAGTAAACAGTTGTCTTCAGCTGCTATGCCTTGTGTTTTTCCATTATTAAAATCTTTCAACACCTATATTCAAGATTCTCCAGTTATTTGAGATATGCTGTTTGACCTATTCCCAAAAGGCATCTCCATCAATGACAGCACATCAGTATTGTTTGCTCTGTTTACCCGGTGGATGCAGACGCCTGATGCCTCCAGAAAGAATTTCACTTAACAAATCAGAGTTGACCCTAGTAGCAGATATGGACTATATATCAAGATGGACGACATGTCCCTACTTCCTCGCACTACAGATGAAGCAACCAAAAACACCCAGACACAAATGGCACCACCTTGCACATTCTGAGCGAGAGTCGGCGCAAGGGGTGATTGGAGGAGGGAGTGAGACATGAGACAGTCTCGGCCGTCAGCCCTGACCTTTCACTTGTTTGGACAACATCAATAACGTCAGATTAAAACTAAACTACTCACTGCAAACGTTGGGACTCAACGATCCGGCCTTGATCGTTGAAAAAGTCATACGTTTTTTAATACTGTGCCTACTTTCCACTAAAAATTTCAGTAGATGCGCCCGCCATAGTATTGAGGGATGGATCGTTGAATATTCTTTTGACAAAGATAGAAAGTTACACAATTGCATCAGACCTACTTTTCAAGTGCATGATATCAAATACTCTGCGTCCTTGTCATTGTCGGTATCTAAGCCATGTTAACCTGATGGGTTCATACATCAGGGATTGCCAGGCAACAGCAGTGTGCCGGTTGTGCATGTGGTTCTTCTTTTAAATGCTTCGACAAAAGGAAGAAGGTGCAGCTTTTTTCTTGCTCGGCCTTCACAATGAAACGTGTTTCCAGCTGTGTTTAACACAGGCCATAGGGCCGGGAATGATCAGGGAATACTAATGTCCTGACGACATTAAACAAGTCGTGACATCCCTCCGTCTCTCTTAAATGACTAATGATGAGCCGAGTGCTCTCCTGTTATACAAGTGTGACCCCGAGGTTGTTTCACACTTTCACCGCTGTTCCCACGCTGCGGATAGAACATTTGGTCCAAATTATTTGTGTTGCTCTTGATATGCAATCGTGTAGGTGGTGAAATACAATAGCTGATTTCTTTTGGAAATAAAAGGAGTTACTGCGGTTAAGGGAAACACACCATGCACGTTTGCTCCACAACTTCTTCATCCTCCAATAGAGGGACAGAAGTTCAGATTATCAAAGGGATGCAGGAAGAGTTTGAACGAGGGAAAACAAATGAACTGAAAGAAGTGGAGCATTAGGTTTCCCCTCAAGCTATTATTGTTTGAAATCTACGAGCTGTGACACGAGACACACACTCGCAGACACACTCCACTGATTCAAATGAGTCCTAATCACCAGCAGGGCTGTGTTGTGACCATAGGTTGTGACACATTAGAGGCTGGCGTCTCTGCAGGAGTGTCATCACAGCTTCAGCATCTTTCACTGTTCGGATTCTCGGCAGCCGCATGACCACACACTGTGAATTAAACACTTACACAGCCCGAGGACTGACAGAGCCATCAACGCGCAGATCAAGGTGACGGAGGAGCCTCACTTACTTCTCTCGTCTTTTCTTAAAGGTTAAAATCTGAGAGATCACAGTGCGGCTCAAAGGTCGCACTATTGACTTTAAATTAAGATGGATAATGTAGAACCTTAATGGAGAGGAACGACATAATATTACCACGGCCTCGTTACAATTTAATTAGAATACCGCTGTGTGGTTGTGTGACATCCTATTTTGGTTTTTTTACCAGATCCAAGGGAGGTCACAGTGACCTTTTGACCAAAGAAATCTAATCAGTTCATCTTTGACTCTTCAGAAGAAATTCCGTGCAGGCGGCCGTGAGACTCAAGAAGCCAAAAACATGGTTTGTGACGACACCTTGACCTTTGACAACCAAAATCTAATCAGTGTGAAACAAACACTGATGTATTGCTGAAGAAGATGCTCCACGTTCCTTATTTTCACATTTAAAATACTCTTCTATAAGGCATTGTGATTTAATTATCTCAATTTCTAATATTAGGACTTACTATAGTAAGGCTACATTTATGATATAAGATGAGACCCTTTATGTGGCCCTGGTACTCCAGTGTAACCATCTGCGATACATGCTTTTTCACAGTCTGAGCAGTTATGGCCATTAAAGCATCGAATAGCTTATTAAAAAAAAAAATCTACCAGGAAAATTAACTCTTCAACAAACACCAGTGAGATAAGCGCAACCAAAAATGACAAAAACTCTTATCCTCTTCATGACCTACAGTAGCCAGCCACCAGGAGGCCACCGATATGATTTGAAAGTCTATATACGCTCTGTATTTCGGAGCTGCGGCAGCAACAAGCTCCCGACTTCAAACGCTGACCCTCCTGAATACAGTTTACGTTGCTGTTGCAAATTTGCTCCCCTGCTACTCGTGTAGTTCAGACACACGGGAGTCAACTGCGCTGAAAACCGAAGCAAATTACCATCGGTGTGTGCCGTCAGTTTAGCTCAGCTGCATTGCTTCAAGGACCCCGCCATTTACATCTCAGGCTGGAGGAGATGGAGAGTTTGCGTGTGACATGAGATCGCTGCATGCTCCCACTGTAGGGTTGGTGTGTTTCCAGCCTCCACAGTATAATGAATGCAAAGTTATTTCTGGGTCCTAGTCACTCCAATCGAAAGGTGAACAGAGGATGTGTATTAGTCACATGCAGGAAGGATGGACAGTGGACAAGTTGAAGCGCGCTCTCTCTCGCTCTCATAAAACTGTATTATGAATTGTGTCCATGTTAAATTCCATACCATTGTATGGTACCACTGTTCCTATTAATCTCAGCTCTGATATCATGATAAATAACCACTGTTTCAATCTTCGCAACAAGACAAAACACATTGTGCGGCCACAGAAACAACACTGAATAAAACATCAGACTCTCAGAGCGCGGGCCACACTGATGTAACCTCCTGTTATCGTGAGCTATTTAGAAATTCTGTGTTATCTAAATGAATAGCAGACAACACAGCCACGCTGCAGTCTTGCGGAATACCTGCAGAGCCTGTTTGGCATATCTGCTGACCTTGTTGCATAACTCGCATGATTGCATGGAGGAGCGAGTAAAATGGGGGGTACAGTAGTGGGAGGAGACCAGTGAATCCTGCACTGATTTTCTGATTTTCCACCATCGCGTACTTCAAATTATATCTGATGAACCTGTAACAGTATTATAATGATTAACATTTCTGTTTCATAATAAGGTGTTTTATTCATGACATACATTATATAGACAGAAAACTCATAAGGATGAAGCAGCTTATAAGGAAAAATGTAAGATATAATTTAGTCTAAATTATATTTTGATGACTGATGTTATCCTACTATGGAACTCTGTTTTGATAACATGCAAACTCCCAGGACCTTCTTATTGTGAGGCAGCACTGCTAACCACTGCACCACTGTGCTGCCCTTTCTGTGAGTTTTTTTCCATTTAATACTGACTTGTCCGCAAAATCTCAATCAATATGTTTGTCCTTTTTAGTGCTCTCATTACTGTAAATAAGCAAGACCGTATTGAACGGGCTGGAGTTCAAGGCAGCTCCGCCACATGCATGAGTAGGCTGTGATCATAGTTCATTAATTTCTTCACTCGTGACAGGAAATATAATAGGATATACCAAACACAGTCATTGCTAATTAGCAACTGCAGCATTGACTGCAGTTTCTCTGTGAAGGGATCCTAATTACATCTCTTTACAACAGAGTGGGGGAACGTCGCTGGGCTTGCAGCTTCGCGATGGAAAACAATGACGCGGTGCAGATGGAGACATGATTGGGAACAGGTTGGAGGGAAATCAGGTGGAGGCTGTACTGGCAGTGAAGGATGGAGCCACAGATTTGCGAGGTGACAGGGAAGTCAGCGTAGGACTTGATGAATGAATGAACACTATGATGAATCGAGAAACCCCCTTCAAAAAGTGGATTAAGCCTGAGCCCGTGAGCGCAGCGTTCCCCCTGCACTGCCAGTGCACAGCCTCTCTGTCTCCTTCAGCTCAGCAAGCATGATATTGTTGTTTGCTTATGACAGCTGCTTGTTCAGGACCCCCGAGAAGAGGCCACTTACATTTACACCAAATCGGATCGCATCTGATCATATTATTAATCACTGAGGCAATTTACCAAACAGTTCCTCAAATATGATTAAGTCTCCAGGCGAGTCATTGGAGCCTGCATAAGTAACCCATCTTTTATTAAGGCAAATTGTCTTGTTTATATAATAGATCAGATAATGTTTCTTCATTTCCTGTTGGGCGTTTCTATCAATGCTGCTAGGTCCTTTTATTTTATCTGTGCTTTTGTGTTACATGTTGCTTACATGAATACTGCATTACAAATAAAGTCTAATATCGCTACATGCCATGTCATTCATAATTATTTCTATATATTACTATTTTTATACTTTATCTATTGATATATTTTCAAGAAATATTGTTTAATAATCATTATGTTGTCATAATAGCTGCATTGTCGAAACTTCAGCTCCAGCTAAATTACATATCGTTTACGTTGTTACACTGTGGGCTTGAAAACCTCTGCATCATGAAATGGAGAAAGGAAAAATGGTGCAATGCTGCAAAGAGAAGAATTGGATTATAACCTTGAGTTTCCAACTAAGAGCAGCAGCAACTTACTTAGTTGTGATTACGCTCTGCAGGCACCGGCTGGACGATATAAAATGTGTGAGAGGAATGATCGGCTTTGACATTTCACAATCAGATTGTTCGGAGCACTAAAAATAAACTACAGGCTAATTTAGAGGACATTATCTTACTGGATGAATTCATTAATGTTTGCCATATTAGCAAGTCTATAATACTAACAGTACAACTCCTACTCATTGGTGTCAAACTTAGCCTGAAATAAAAATATAATGCAATAATAAATCTCAAGCCAAAAATATGCTCTCTGAATAAAAGGACCACACAAATGTCAGGAAAACTGGAGAGACAACAGACTTTGTGAGGAAACATTTTTCTGGCAGGGACTAAAAACCGCAACACTTTCAGCTACACTTCAGATGAGTCGAGTTAAAGTTCAAGCTTTTGGATTTTATCGCTGAGGCTGCAATATCATAAGCATGTGCATAAATAGGATAATTGTGCAATTTAAACCACTGATTTCCATATATATAAAAATATAGCTTATGTTTCTAATGATTACATTTAATAACACGATTTAATGACTCTGAGAGGCTCCCAGCGTTTCACAAAGAAATAAAGCGTACAGTCCCTTATGATGGTGTTGTGACTACCCAGAGTTACTCAAGCACAGTTCTCTCAGGGAGCATGAGAGCTCTCACCGCCCACCGTGCAGCTACTTGACGAGGAGCCCTGAGAGCAACTGCAGCAGCAGTGTATTTCAGGAAGGAAGACTTTTGTTTTGTTTTCAAACCGAGCGTCGCAAGAAACCGCTGCCGTGTTGACTTTTGCAAAGCGACAATCTTGATCATTCAACTTCCAGACTTCTCGAAGTTGGTCGGATGAAGTGCTCGCACAGACTACTGACTACATCTCCCAGGAAATGAAACATTTGACCGAGAGCCACTCCACATCCCTGTGTCATCTTTTACTCTGTCGATACTTGATTGAATTGAGGTTTTGTATCATTTAAGCACTGGCCATTTCTTTTCTTCCGGTGACTAATATGACTTGAGCTGCGCTGAAGTGTTTTGTAGGCAGGAGCCATCGAACTGCTTTATCACGAGTTTCTGCACTGCAGAGAATGTACAGCCCAACACCCGTGTATTTTTATTTTGGCCTCAAGATGTTATTTTAAATTGAATCAGAGCATAGTCGACAGCTGTGAATACTCAACCACCAAGGTTTAGACGATTCAAAGAATCCGAGGAAAATAAAAATGTGATTTCACCAACAGATCATCCACCACACCATCGATTTATCAAACCCACTATATGAATCTGTTCTTTTCTGATGCATTAGCGTTGGCATCTCTTTTGTCAATCCCACACATCTCATCCGGACTGTCCACGTTTCATCTCCGCTAGCGCGCCGAACCAATCTGCATCCGAAAGAGGGGAGTGTAAACATCAGTCAAGTGATTTCTTACAGGAAACAAAGTGACGACACATTTACATAACATCCCGCTCAACAAACAGCGGAGGGAGCTGCGGCGCCGGGAGGGAAGGGCGATGGAGAGAAAATGAAACACAACACCTCCAACGAGACATCACGAGCCAGCTCATTTTATAACCAGCGTTTTCCAGGTCCTTAATTACAACCACCATCCGGACCCACTAATATTTCCACCATGCCATCCGAGGGCTTGTTTTACATAAGAGGGCTTTTCTGCTTGTTTCAACCCTTTAATGAACCTTTTCATCGCCTCTGCATGAAACCTTTCGCAGATTTTACACTTTCCCTGGAAAATTAAGTGAGCGTGTTACTGCGATGCTGTGAAATATCTTGGTAATGTGAGAAAGGAGCAGTTTTTAAATATTTTGACATGGTGTACCATCTCTACAAATAGAGGGGAGTTCAGACGGTGCCCAGAAACACCTAATGTTGCTTCCAGTCTTTACACTAAGAACCAGACACTTTGTTTAACAACTTCATTTGATGGCATTAAGATGTCATTAAAAATAAAGCAAATTGTATGATAAGAAATGGAAAATAAAAAAGTTGAGGAACGATACAAGTAATTGCACAAGAAAGGGATAAAAGATATATATAGTTTAGTATAGTAAGTGCACAATATTTCAGGGGGTGGAGCCACAATAGCAAAATACCATCAAATCAATTCTAGACCAATGGTTAGTGAGCTTGAGCTGCCAGTCATGTTTCAACCAATTTTCATAGCATGAAATAACTAATTAAATCCAAACTCACAGAGACAATAACTTGAACCAACACCATTTACTTCAAGTATATTTGAATTGGCTGGGACACTATTTATTCCTGAAATTCACAGTTTCTTGTGGACTCACAAACTCCAACCTACCCTCCACTGAAACGTGAAAAAGTGGCTGTAAATGTATGCTTGTGTAACAGCTTAATGCTTAAATAGTCCCACTGAGTATTCACTACTTCTGATTATCATCTTATTTAGACAGTGGATTTGTGACATAAGGATTTCGTGAAGCTCATTTATTTAATATTTGATATTGATAATTTCCCCAGTACTTAGTAGTAAAAATGAGGGTGAATTAATCATCAGATTGCATTTATTTTCTAATTACTACTGAAATTGAAATTGAGGAAATAACCCCCAAGGCGACTGGTATCATGGGTCACACACAGACACATGCTGCACCTCACAGCAGATGAAGTTTGACTGATGATGATGATGATGAAGATGATGCTGCTGCACAAAACAATGATGTGCATGTTCGCTGCTGGTGAGAGCAGAGCTGTTATTATCTCATGTCTGTCCTCACACCTCCTTGTACTGACGCACCTCACGCAGCTCAGTCTGTGGCCAGGAAGCGCGCTCCCGCTGCACCCCCCCCCCTCTCTCTCTCACACACACACGCTCTCTCTCTCTCTCTCTCTCTCTCTCCATCCAAACACTAACCGGGTGTCGGCGTGAGCGTCGCGGTGCCGTGAATGGGCAGAAGTGGGGAATGTCATCTCCTTCTCTCGGCGCCTGCCTTTCTCCTGTCTTTATTATATCCACGGAAGCCGGGTGAGTTCATTTTCCCCCCTGGTGGGTTAAACTGAGGAGGAGTGAGGAGTCTGGCAGGGCAGCTCTGTGAAATTATTTAGTTGCTGGACAGTCTTGTGGATTGTGTTTAATTGCTTTGGGCGTTGATATGCTGCTGCCATGTTAATTAATTTCCTACTTATTGAACTCGGCGTCTCTGAAGGCTGTGCCTGCTCCTTTGTGCACAGCACAACTACAACAATGCTTGTGATAAAGTCAGGGCGGGAATTCACTTCTGATTAATCTGGAATATTTTATGCAAGAATGTATGATCTCATTTTTTGAAGAACATGCTCCAGTCATTGTTTTTCTTCCTCTCAGATTCAGGCAATGACTAATAATCAAGGGGTGGTTTTAATTATGTAACAGCATACAGGTATCTGCTGTAAGTGATTGGTGTTACACTGGTCTCTATTGACTGCCTATTGGCTGGACCTGGTACCCTGATAGGTAGTAATAATGAGGAGATCCCTCTTCTTACAGGGGGTCGATTTGAGAGCAAAGCATCACTAGTGGTTTTGTGTGTATGTGTGTGTGTGGGGGTGGGGGGGGGTCTGTTTCATGTTGATCAATATCTGGTTGGTGGGTCTTTGAGGAGATGATCCACTTAGGAAACACTCTTGGACGGAGCCTAAAACCCAGGACATCATCACCATGTGTGGTCGAGAAGGGGTGTGTGTGTGTGGGTGTGTGTGTGTGTGAGAAATAATGGCAGAAAGATGGTTTGTGCATGTGTGTGCATGAGTGTGGCAGAGAAACAGTCGGGGAATCACAGGAGTGAGTGACTTGCAGGCTTTTCTATGTGCATTCCCATGGCTGAGCACACGCACACGCACACACACACACACACACACACACACACAGGCTGTGTGTGACCATGCAACCCTCAATGCCAGACAGAATGCCAATAGCGGATTTTGTTTGTCTCCTGTGCATGGCAACAGTAGTATGGTTAAGGGTGAGGTTAAATACCTCGCTTTAAAGAGATTACATGCAGTCATGGTTGGATTTATGTGAGAAACACCAAGGACAGGGGATGCTCATCACTACAGTTAATTCAAATGCACCGAATTACTCCATGAAAGTTGGACAATCTAGACACCTATCCACCACCCTTCTCCCTACCTCGCTGCGTTGACCGCACAACACGCCGTATGTTGGCACTTATCACTGATGCAATTATCAGCCAAAGTCTCAGGACGGTGGGCTGGCCTATGCGTACTGTCACTGCAATGGGTAAAGGAGGGGTTTTAATTTAATTGACATACAATAAAGCAGAGACTTCTCCCCCAGTGCAGGGCAGCGTTGAAAACCTTTCTTCATTTAATGACATGAAATATTGAAAGGGGTCTTCAAACTGGGCTCCTTTTGGACAAGGAAGCCCATTAACATATGGTAGATAATTACCAGGGGTGAGAATTATCTTGGAAAGAAAAGACAATCCATACCAGCCATGAGTGGTCAAACCAAGGGCACGTTGGTGCTGATATGAATTCACAGAGCAGGATGTTGTGGACGTTCATCCTGTGCAAAATCTGCTTCCGTGCACTCAGGCAGAAAAAGGAATGATGATGTCACAACTCAAGCAAAACACGTGCCCTTGCTTTGTGTAATAACAACTGAGCTCATGCCAGTTCTTTTACACTACACTGCCAAATGTAGCATCACTGCATCACACTGCCAACCTTCACAGGCGTCCGCCCTGCCCAACATTACTTGACAAAGCGTTCTTCTCCGGTATTTGAGGGATCATAGATACTTTTGGCCACCTGCTGGCCCAGCATGCTCGCTGACACATTTATATTCAGATTTGCCTCCTGGTTCAACCAGAGACTTTCTTTGAATTGAACGTCGGGTGGACCGATTGGCATAACAGCACCACTCCATCCTGTGCATGACACAACTGGAGACAGGTCACCTTGCTGGTCTAATGTGATGACCAATAAACGTTTAATGTCAGTCCGTTTTAAAGAATTGCTGTTAGTGTCCATTTTAGACAGCTGCCTCCACAGGCCTGATAGTAAGAATTATAATTCTCTTCAATTCTCAGTAGAAAGGATGCATAACAGGGAGAGGATTTAGTATCAGCAAATTGGAAAACAAAAAACATAAAAAAAAAATAGGGTGCGATGGGAAAATAACAAATGCACATGCCAATCACTCACAAAAGCTTCCAACTAATTCTCCCAGAGAGCATTATGGTTAGTCCAACAGCGAAAACATAAAAGCATCTATTCACACTTTTAATGTGCGTTTTACATCCACATATTTGCGCATCTCAAAATGGAGAGGCAAAAAAAAGTTCTGAGGCTGGGGGAAAGGGAGATGAGCAGAATCTCTGAGTGGTGAATTACAACCTGTGACAGCCAATCTGAAAGTACGGAGGACATGTCTGTTTTTCCTTTCACTGATTTAACAAGTGTTTTCCCCCTGTGTTTGCAACAGGCCGCAGTGATGTGTTCAGGTAAATTAATATTGTTTATAGCCTGAGGGAGCGCAGTGGTGGATTGAAAGTTTATCGTTTTGAATGGGGGCTGCCTGGACTGCACAGATCCACTTCATGTTTCACTGCAGTGGCCACCCATTCATACATCCATCCAGCTTGAGGTAGCCAACACTGTTTGGCCAAAGTCTGGACCCCATTGTCTGAACTTAATCTCGAGCTCATGTGTGACAATAGCTGAGCCCAGCCAGCTGAGGGGGGGGGAACTCAATTTGGCCACTTGTTTCCCCAACTCTCTTTTCCTTATACATGTTATATGGATCCAAAGAAACACTTAGTTTGAATGTTAAAAGCTTTTCATTATTGACCGTTGATATAGCTGGTACATAAAGAACCTCCACAGCTCGATATATTCAATTATGCCCACTGCGTTCTGGTTGTGCCGTCACTGCTGTAAGCTGTTTGCACTACAGATTCAATCAAATAATGCTGCCACCTACAAAGTGGAAAGCCTTTTTGTTCGTTGAGTGGATGAGACTTTTTTATTTTTATTTTTTTTGAAACTTGTGCTTCCTTTCTACTCTTAAATCTCAGTTTGTCCTTCCCTGTGACAGAGCTGTCTTTCTTACAGAGCGTCATTTCATTAGGACAGATGCCGTTGGAGTCTGAAACGTTCCTCTCTTACAGTCCAACCAGGTGTATTAGATTGGTAAGATAAGAACACCCCCGCCCCCCAAAAAAGAAAAGAAAAAAGAATTGGGCTTATATAAGAAAGACCTTTTAACTGATTCTGCCCTTGAGGTCTCTGTGTCCCCGCACCCCTGGCTTCTCTTTAAATCCAGACAGATATTCTAAGTACAGTTTTTCACTCCCATGTCACAGAGGTGAGAGGCTCTATAAAAATCTGTCTGTATACATCTCACCTTATAAAGTCTTTTGGCGCTGTAGTTCTCCCTGGTGTGTCTGCTCTGGAAAGTACTGAGTGTACGTGCTTCTACGCTACGCTGAAATACACATTGCCTCCAGGATTCCGTGTTTAATTAATTGTCACCAATCCATGACAGACGAGAATTCAGATGAGAGGTTTTTATGCCAATGTTACTTGCCCAAAGTATGCAAATGCTAGACAGCTCTCATTGTTTTTTCACAGATCTTTGAAGACGTTTGAGAGGTCTTCAGACCCAAGACGGCATAAAGCAAACAAAACAGCACTGCCACTGGGATTCTTGTTTGTGTGTGTGTGTGTTTATGTTTGAGAGAGACGGCACATACGGCAACAGAATAAGACAGATGGAGGCAGCACCAATTTGATGGAACTTTGTCTTGTTACCAGAAATGAATTCTAGACAAACAGTTACCGACTCTGTAAAGGTAAACTAGCAGCCGTAGCTTCATAACCTTTAGGGGCTGAAGTGGACCTGAAGAGATCGTCCATCAAGTGGGCACATCTAATAGAGTGTCCCATGTCTGAGAGATGGCCTCTCCCTTTGGCCCCCTCTATGAAATTGACTCTTAATGGAACGGGAGTGAAAGCAGAAAGCCCCGACAGTGACACCCACAGGCTCCAATGTCCCGAACATTCCATAACAACAACAAAAACAACGACACTCCATGTTGGCTGGTGCGAAGGACATGCTGTTTGTGATTTTGCTCTTTTCAGACATTTACATGTAGTGCGCTCTATGATGCAAAGCGTGTTGCGAGAGCGGAAGCAGGTAAGTTCCAGTTCAGGGACGGCACCGTGGACACAGCCCACAAAGTTGTTTTAGAAGCCTGAAGGGCAGCCAGGACATTTACATTCTCCTCCTAGACTGTCTCCTGTCTCCTCATATAGAAAATTAAAGCTGCTCTATCCCAACTATGTAAACAAAATAAATCTTATTATCTTCAACAATAAGGGCAAAGCCATTTCCAAAAGTTGCTAAGTCATGCTAAGCACTGTTTCTTAAATACAAATTTAGACACCCAGGGCTTTTCCACTATATTGTACTATTACAGCATTTTACAAAAAAAGCAAACATATTTATCTTTACCATAGACTTTTATCCAACACCCAATCATTTGTATGAGTTAATGTGAGGGAACGGGTTTGAAGTTAGGTATCCATTTCAACCTTCACAGACTATTTGGCTCTTTGATAACTGCTTAGGACCTCTATGGTGACAGTCACCTTCCATTTTATAAACCAGGTTTTTCTAAAGAGATAAGACCAAATCCTCAATATAATCACCAAATCCTGTGAAATACAGAATTGTCTCACAGCCTGAACTGAGGCTCACTTTTCTGTGTGATAGCCGTCCATGGATTTGCAATTTAACACCATGTGATTACAACTTATCAAAACTGATGAAAAAAAAAGAGTACAGTTCTTTTATACCTGTATCTAGGAAAATTATGTTTCCCCAGTTAAACACAAATACATGACAAGGACATGATGCAGAAATGACAGGTTTTTGTTTACATCACATTGATGTGTCTGCCCGCATCATGAAAGTTCTCAGATCTTGTTGTCTTTTCAAGTTAAAAAAAATCACCTGTCCCTTCCACAAGAGACGTCACCAACATTTGGGCCATTTTGCAAGGGGCCTGACAGGAAGTGTTCTGCAAAATGTCCGCAGCATTTGATTGACAGGTTACACTCTCATATACAGCCCGCCTGCAAAGTCCAGTGCACGTCCGCCAGCAGTTTAGGCTAAGGGGTTTCTTCAAGGCTGCGTTTCATTGCAGCCTTGAAGGACAGGTAGCTTGACTGATCAACATCCCCGGAATTAAAAAATTGCTAAGATGGTATAGAATAATCAGTTGCCTACAGCGTCTACCTGTACATCAGCCTTTAGAATTAGGTCTGCATCAAGGACTCCTCTCTAAACCATTGCATTATTACAAACTCGACATCTAATGAAAGCCAAATGGCTGAAATACAAACTCTTTCTTTAAGGAATTTAACACGTAACTGTTTTCCTTGCTAAAATGATCTTGAAGTTTTGATGAAAGATGGGGTGGCTGACTCTTTGATGGCCCCAGATTACTGTTGTTTTTCTTGGTAAACAGCAATTTGTTTAAGACAAAACAGTGAAGGCTTATTTTCTGAATGTGTTGCTATCAGTCAAAGATCAGAGCTTTGTTTGGCTATTGCTTGGTGAGTAGGGGATCGAGCGAGGACTCATGGGGACACTGTTGTGAGTCAGGCCTTGAATGGTTATGTACTTTAAAAATCAGTCTTATTAAAAGGCCAAACGTGATACAAATTTCCCATTGGCTTTATCCCTCGAGGCTCTTTGCAGTTCAAGTTAAAAGGTCGATCAATTCCCTGCGCCTGTAATTCCACTTAACTCAGTTGAGGAGGGGGACACAAGTTATTGTATGCCTTCTTTATTGACTATTAAGGACCAAACTGTTAAATCGACTTTGAAAGCTTGATAAATCAGCAGTGCATGATCCAACATTGTAAAAGAGATGTGAACAATTGAAGTGCTTCGTCTGAGTCACATGTGTAAAACTGTTATTTTATTTTATTTTTTTAAAGATACACTTGATTGTGCTGCATTTGTCCATTACTCATCTCATGAGAATTCAAAGTGACCTCATCTCAGCTACTTCTGTAGCTGTTAACTTTGCACTGGGTGTGTAGGAGGGCTGTAGATGCAGGTTGTAAGAGCAGTTGTGTGATTAATGCCTTACAGTAACTGAATAATATAAACTTGTGATGACTACCCAATTGCTTTCTGTCCTGTGCAACTGTGGCTCGGGAGGTAGAGTGGGAGGCCAGTCATTTGATCCCCAGCTACTCCAGAGGGCAGGGAAGTGTTTTGAGGAAATTCACTGATGATATGGACGTTAGGGAAAATATTTCTTGTTCAAGGTTAAAGATTGTCAGCTATTATATTAAATGTTTATAATGATGAGTAAAACATATAGTCAAAGGTTTTGTGTTACTATTGGAGTTTCTTTTGTTTCTCACCTGAGCTTTCAGGCCTAGTTACAAGCTGTACAATAAGTGTTAATAGCAAATCCTCTAGATTTTCTTCAAATAACTGCAATATCCACAGCACATACACACGGCAGTACAAATGATGGGAAGGGGATTGATAAGCTAATAAAGGTTTGGTGTCAGATAAATAAACTAAGGGATGATGCATTAGGATAGATATTTATGAGCATTTAAGGCTTGCTGTCTGACATCATTCAATAAGTGGATAATTGCATTTCTCAACTGGGGGGGTTGGGTCGTTGTTTAGATCACAAGAAGCCTCCATTAACTGACTTCCTCTATGTCTTATTTACAATTAAACTGATTTAATTTAATTACCACAATCTGTTTAGATGATTGCTTTGGATTATGAGTGTTGTAATGTTACTGTGTATTTGTCAACAGTTTTGAGCAGGAAATCCCAGAAGCAACAGCGAACAAAAAACTCTATAAATCCAAAGTAGAATTAAATACATGTAAACAACAAAGTGAGAGCCTGAGTAACATGGTGATAATCAAGAGGCACTAATTATTTGCTCTAGACAGTTTATACAAAGAAGATATATTAATGTATGACATGTGGCTTCTACCAATGATAATGATAAGCAATTTCAAAGTGTTTTAATTAAATAGGTTCAAAAGGAGAAAGGACAGCAAAGCAAATAATATAATTAATTAACCTTTGAAGCAATTTCATCTTTCATATTAATCAATTCAGTACTAATACTGCTACTTTATCTTTGAAAATGTACTTCACTCCAACAAGTTGTCTGGTCTGGAGCAAAAAGCTCTGATCTGTCTGAATGAAGACCACTTATACATAAAAGCTCTCAAAATGATGGATGGGATATGAAATGATATTTAATAATGTTTTACAGTTCACAAAAGGAGGATATGAGAAGTCTGTGACTTCTCTCAGATACAGGTACCATTACAGGGTTTCTACAGGGTTAACCAATTTCAGCACCTCAACAGAAGGCACCAGTTCAAGAAATTAATAAAACAGTTCAGTTACTTCCATAAATTTGTTTTGCATTATTTCCCATTCCTTCCTCTGTTGACGTTTAAGAGAAGTCTCTTAAGTTTGAAGCATGGGAAGGGGCCAACCAGCCATTAAAGAGTTTTTTCTGTTTCCAATACATTTATATACATGTAAGACATGTCGAAAAAAAAGGAGTAAAAAAAAGTAAAAACTATGAGTTATTTTAGGGCCTTATACTGCAGGTTTGTTTGTTTGTTTGTGTTCCTCTGTTCCAACCCAGCATGCAGGATCATGCATAAAAAAGGAGCCACTAGCAGTTTCCTATTCTTGGTACTATTGACGTCGTCACTGGGACAAAAACCAAACCGAAATACTGTGCCTAGTTACCTGATTATTGTGGTTCCAGCTGAAGGTGTAACACCCTATTTAAGCAACTGAATTGAGTTGTTCCAAAACAGAAGCCACCATCATTTGCCTTTTCTCTGAGTTATATTGTTTGATTTATTTTAACCTTGTTCAATGTTTTCTTATACTTGGAGTTTTGGTCAGCGCTGTAAATTAAACCCTTCACCCCAGAACCAACAACAAGTTTGCAGAGTGCTGCTGCCTTCAATCTTGTTTGACCCTCAGGCTACACTGTCATACTACTCTCAAAAAGGCAATGGCACAAGGCAGTGTTCATCCCCATTGCAAATGATAGTTTTCACCTACTTTGCACTTCCTGTTGGATTTAACTTTAATAGCATGTACCAAGCAAAATAAACACATTGCACAAATATCACTGTCTGGCTTGTGCTACCATGGATGCTTAACCTAATTTAACTGGTAATAAAAGTTTTATTTCTACTTCTGGAACCACACTGTCAAGTTATATTGCATTTGCATATTGTTGCATTGCATTAAATGACACATACTTTCTGAATCCATATATATGGTAACTGATGTGTTTTAAATACCAGCCCTGGTCCCCATATCCTCCCCCACCTGGCTCGCTTCTCATTGAACATTTCCAGTACATCTGCTGTGGGCACGGCTGGTGATGATCCGCGCAAAGACTAATGCACTCAGAGTTTGTTCCAGAGCTTAATACCTGCTGAAAATTAGTTCTGATGTAGCCATAAATCTGTAATCCAATAAGTAATTTGTGATTTATTCAACCCCTGTGGCTAAGAGAGACATTTTTAAGCACATTTCAATCGCTGCAGGCTGCAGTGTTCAAAGCTTTTTTCCTTTACCTTGCAGGTTCTAATCATTCATCTGTTTCCAACAGTGAAGAGCCTGCAGCTTGAGTCAGCAGCAAATCAAAGGGGGAATTCAGTAATTTCATTTAGTTTTTCATAAAGGGGTTTATCATGTTTTTCTATCAATAGGTCCCTCATATATGCTAAAAAGCATCAGTCCTTTTTCAAAACAAATCCCCCCACCCACCCTTGTCACAAAAGCTGAGTTACCTTCAAATGTCATATACAGTACGTGTACCAAGAAGGTGCCGTTTTTTCAGTGTCGTTTTAATGAATTTCTCCACAGCAGGGGTGGGGGTGACTTCTGCCAGCACAACCTTGATATGCACCAAACAACTCCAAGGAGACTTACTGAAACAATGACAGCGTTTCTGAGCAAACTCTTGATGCAGTGCAGTGAGCCACACGCCAGCAATGTCATACTCATGTTGTTACACTTATATATTTTGTGTTGTTGGAAAGAGGGAGGGTTTTTTTTCTTTCTGCTGCTGACATTCAGCTGAATGAATAGACATCTAAATGATCTCTCTCAACCTGCAGATGCTTTATGTCAGAATGAAAGAGAACAGGACTGCAGTGGTGGGAATAAAGAGGACGCGCCAATGAACGACGTCGAGTATTGCAACTAATTCTACATAAACAGTGTGTGTCTGTTTTTTCTTTTCTCCGTATGGACCGCCCATCGGTTTAGCCATCTGTTCCATTGTCATTACCATTTACACTAAGGTGCCCTCATTACAGAGTAACTCTTGTGGAAATAAGTGAACGCTGGCAGAGGATATTAGCTCCTGCAGGTTTGAGGAACGATGCATAAGGTGCACTGTAATTAAATCCATGTGGCTGATTAGTCAGTATTTAGTGTTTGGGGATCGCTAATGCTAGCGTGACACGGAGCATAAGGGGGTTTAAAATGGAGTCATGAAAACAAGTGTAATTATATGAGCGGATACATGTGTATGAGATAGAGCTGTTCTATTCTACTCCACACATAGACTGTAAATAGACACTTCCACACACTGTCCTGACTGACAACAGAATATCTTGGACAGGAACGCTGCCATTTTAAGAATTAGGAGCCAGTAGTGTCTGATCTCAGGAGCTACATGGTTCGGAGAAAGTGGTCTCCTTAGCTCACAAGGAGATGGTCTTTGTGGGCAGTGTAGGCCTTGAAGGTCAAACAAAACAGAGAGGGTCTGGTCTTCAGAGGATTTCTGTAATCGTTGTCAGCCAGTTGGACATGACAAGAAAGTTTTAATGCCCCTTGTATACTGCTAGTTGTTCAGTTGGGTCAACGTAAAGGAGCAGAAGTTCTACACCAATGTGCAATGAATCTTGGGAAAGTTTAAGCTTGGTACGATCCAAAATGGGGACACCGGGGAGGCTCTGAATCGAGACACTGCTGCAGTCTGTTCAGGGATGGATCGCCCAATCAAAAGCCAGTATCAGCTGTTGTACATGAATTTTCCAAATTAACTAATCACACCAAACTTACTCAGAAAAAAATGACAAAATGCATTTAATGTTTACAAATACACTTCCATGGATGGTTTTATGAGCTTCACTTTAGCTGACAAATTAAAAAAAACACGGATCAGCTTTGCCTTGACTCATGTGCAGCAGTCATGACGCCCGGCTTTATGTAAATGTTGTTAACGTGCTAGAAGTAGCTGCACATGCTCAATGTTTGATGTTTATTCATTAATGTGTATTTGTGATATTAAATGTGAATCAAAGAACTGTAGTTAATGGGAGGCCCATGTCGAGAAGCATTGTATATTCACATATTTGTAGTATTTACAGACATTTGTCCTCTTTTATCTCCTCACTGCAATGAGAGTGTTTACCCATAGTACTGAGATCACAGAGAATTATAACTCCCCGCTGCAGCTCTATTTATCTTGTTTGTTGTTGTGCATTAATTGCGGTAGAGTCTAACTAATCCAGGCAAATATACCACAAAATATAAGGAAAGAAATGTAATTTCTTTCTGGGTTACATTGGTTACAACTCTGTTCCAGGGTAGTGTCATATGTGGCATCAAGCGTTAATGTTTTTTCAGGGTTACGGGGCCACAAGGTTCAGAAAGAGGCAACTTGCTCTTTTCATCTGTTTAGCTGCCAATATTCTCCCTCCTCAGAAGTTTTTCTATCTCAGTCCCTTTCCAGTGGAGTTTTTAATTTACTGTGACCTTACCTTTTCACATTATCAGCACAATTAACAACCTGCAGTAGCTGTAACATTTTGGTATCAGGCCATTAATTATATCCAACTGCACACACACCATGTTAAATATTTAAATAAATACTCTCATTAAGTCATAATACCACATTGCTCTCTAACCCTAATTTGAAGGGAGATATGACATTTTTGACTTTTTCCTTGGTACTTGCTGTCGGCAGCAGTAAATACCATGTGTTGGACTAATATTGCTTTGACATTAAATTGATATGTTTTTCTTCGAAATGATCCTGTTAAGATAATCGTTCAGTAGATGGACGGTTTATTGCACGGTGTAAAGATTCACATCACACGCTGCTGACGTACAGAATTTCTGTAATGAGAGAGATGATGAGCTTTATACAGTAAAAACACATTCTTCTCAACTGCATGATGTGAGAAAAGCAGAGCTAGGCATATTAAACTCACTCACCTCTTACACCAAGCTGAACAATGTCTAGTTGACTTTTTTTGAAAATTTCTGCTCCAGCAAACAGGGAGCTGCCCGTGGTAATTAATGACACTTTTCCATAATGGAAGCAGTGGCTGTTGTCAAAACACATTTAAAGGAGCGTAAATTATTAAAATCAATGTGGGCTGCAATTAAATAAGCGACATTCAGTATGAATAAGCACAGAAAATGAAGAAATGTACCAATACACTGACCAATAACTGAATCAATCATTGAACCTGTCATGTTTTTGGAAACAAATCTAATAAAGACTGGTCTGTCAATATATGATAGAGAACAACAGTAAATATTCCTGGTGAGAAGATGTTCGATGATGTAGAGAAAAGTAGGTTTTAATGCAGCTGTGTAAACGTGTTTCCTACGAGGGAATTATATAACTGGGATCACCTATGTGCAAATAGTCCAAAGGGCCAGTGTTTCTGCATCCGGGCCTCTGCGCTGTCCCAGATAATTGTGATTGGTTAAAAAATTCAAACGCATGCAGCCAGACCTTTGTCCAGCACTGACACAACGACGCTGTGGAGACCCAGATGTGTGCGACTGCCATCTCCCCAACCCACGGAGGACTGCGTGTTGATTTAAAGCCAAACGGTGTGTAGGGCCCAGTGCTTTCATTCAGCTGAACTGTGGAGCAGAATGTTTAATGATGCAATGCTTTGATGCTGCACTTTCACATTAAACACTGGAAATCAAACATGGTACCAGCCATGCTGCCTTCAAAGGGACTCAATCAATTGAATGGAAATGCCCTCAAACGAATCGGCGGACGCCAGGCTCCTCTAAACACTCACCCAATCATTTTAAACGCATCACAGAATGCTTCAGAGTGCTTATTGCCTTCATTGCATTACACCTGTTTGGTCCATGTGGATCTAAGTGTGTGTGTGGTAACTAATCTTTCTTTCTTTCCTTCACATCCTCTAAACCCCTGTCTCCCCCTTTTATATCTTACAGCAGAAATATTTGCTGGTGAAATAACGAAGTTCAAGTGTTGGTGAAGTTCCATTTTGAACTGTGCTGGGCGATTAGTGATTGGAAATTATAATAGGCTGACTGTGTTGTACTGGGATCAGTCAGTCTCATTTTCTTGGCTTCCCTCTCTCGAAGCGACACCAACCATTGGCTGCCTCTCTTGTTTGGTGTCAGAACGGTGACAGATGGTGATTATACTCCTGTCAAGCAAAATACGACCTCCTCGGTGCAGCCGCTCTGTATTACTGATGCACAACTGGACAGAAACTAATCTCAGCCTGTTTAGCAGCGAGTGAGGGACGCCCGCCATCATCTGTGACGAGGCAAAGCTGTTTGCGCGCCTCTGTCTCCAAGTGCTGCAGTTGCTTCGACAGATTGCGCCGTTCGCTTCGTGACCTGTACTCGATTAGCACGCACGGCACACATCCATTTGTCTTTACGCGGATTTTTACTCCGTTAATGTGGTCCTTGCTTCACTCTTCTCTCCTCGTGTTTAACAGCAGAGACGATAATGAGCCAACTGGCACTGCTTGTACATGAGCTCTGCAGTCGCATGTAGTCACAAGACTAGCGGACACGTGTTCTCATTTCTGATTATTACTGCATCAGGATTTCTACATGACCTTTTAAGACCATACTTCTACTACTACAAGTACAGCAGCCAAGCCAATCATGTCCCTGTGCACAACCTAGACACAGGTGACCCACACAAGTTGAACACTTCACATATTTGAAGTTTTATCTTCTTAATTTTTAAACATGTTACATGAATATTTTTTTACGACTGCTGTTCATCCATTGTTGGCAGCTTAGAGGAAACTGTGCAACAATCCTAACCACTGTTCAACTTCTATTTCTATCACTTCCTTGCCCCTCAGCTATAATTAGAATGCCAGCTTACTCTGTCTGTCTTCAATAGTACTTTATGTATGTGAGTCACCAAGGGTCCACTGTGGCCTTGGTTCAGCATGAGAGGAGGAAGAAGTATACCATCGCCCCGAGGCTGAATTGTAAATCTTGCGATTGCAATGATGGCTGAAGCTCTTGGCAAGTGACGTTCACCACCACCTCCACAAACCGCTCCCAGCAACAGACCACATTTAGCACCTTTAGGGAAAGTTCTGCATTTAGCAAAGCAAATTCACAAAATGCCTTAGACACTTTACGTTCGACCCTTTGTATAATTAAAGGTTGCACACCAAATACGCAAAGACTAAAACCTCCAGGTATTGCATCACTTAAAGCTGGTTAATACAACACTGACTGCAAACAAGCCATGTCCAATGCACAAATTCTATTCTCTTTGGGGTTCACAACAAGCAAGATAATTATAATTATACACCAGCTGCTATGTACGGATTAGGGACAGGCATAAGGACAAAAAGAGAGAGCGAGAGAAGATTTAATACTGTTTACATTTTGAGAATAAACTCCATCAAATCCAGAGGGAGGTGATTGACAGCTATGTGAGCTGTCAGGGGCCCGTCTTTCCAAGCCTGTGTGCTTTTAGTTTTCAGCACAGTCTCTTCAAAGACTGATCAGCACAGAGTTTCTGTTACAAGAGAGCGAATCCCCTCGATACTAAAACTGATTCAGAGGGACAGATTCACAGATCAACAAACGGTTCCAGAGGCAGTCACATGTGCTAATGTTTGTTTGATATAGTCTTCAAAGTCTGACTTTGAGCTTGAAATTTCAAATTCTCCTCTAATGTGGTTTGATATTTTTCTTAACGTATAAAATTTTGTCTTCTGTGTAGTTTGACTTCTCAGCAGTTCCTTCTTATCATTACAACTTTCACTTTTTATTTATATTTAAACTTTATTCTCAACATTTGGACTTGCAGTTTGTTTTTTATTATTTTATTAATATAATAATATGTTTATTATTTTATTCTTATATTTCTTTCTTGTAATTTATTCTCAACATGTTGAATGAATACTCGTAAATACAACAGGTCAATTTGTCTTTACGTTTTAATTTATTCTTGAAAAGAAAACATCTCCCTCTTCTGTCATTTCTCCTGCCTGTCCCTAATACTCTTGCACGGCCATGTCCGGAACCCGTGAGTGCCTGAACCATTTCCATCACATTCAGTCCAGGGGGGGAAGCTCTCCATCTAATACTTCTATCTGCATGAAGCAGGTAGAGAGAGATGAAGGCGACATGTGTGTGCATCTGCTTGTGCAGTCAAACCCGGCACTGACACGCATGAACCAATGCAGTCAAGCATGAAATGAGGACACAGGTCAATAAGTGTGAAATGACAACTGCTGTAAAATTGACATGACAGCAGTTTAGACCTCTCAAAGACCTCACAGGGACGATATCTTGCTGTCATGACACGCATGTCACTGTATTAGAATGTGCAAGTATTCTATTGTCACCTGTCATTGTATAAAAAAAAAATACTGATTATTACTTCTTGATATCCAGCTGCATTCTTCTGGTGGTTTCCGATCTGCACAAAATCCTCTCATCTGTCAAGAAGTGATTAAAAATTAATGAGAGCTGGAGAAAAAAATATTTAAAAAAAAAAACACTGGGATATTATGGAAATGTTCAGTAGAAGTGAATAATTCTACATTGAACCCTCTGCTTATTCATGTCATCCCATGCTGTTACCATTTGCTACAAATCCTCACTAGTATGCCGTGTATTTTCTGTGTTGGGCGGGGGGGGGGTTCTCTTTCAGGAAGCTAGATGAATATTTACTTTCACTTCTGAAGAAAATATGCTCCTGCTCAGTAAACCAGGACAAAAACAATATTTTATCACCTCAGAGAGCGTCCCCTGCAGCATTTTGTTTTTTTTTCTGGCCACCAAATTAAACAGATACAGCAGATGAAAACAGATAAACATTGAGATGTGGTGGCCTCTTGTGTGGCTCGTCATTGTATATTTCAGCTCTCAACATCTCAGAGATTATGCGACTCCACTCTGCACGTGCGGTTTCCCCCGCCCAGTGCCTTCTGGGTGCGACCTGGAAATCAGAGCGGTGTCGCTTGTGCATGTGTGGGGGGGAATAATCTGCCTTCATCTCTGGAAGTCAAGGAAACATTTAAATATTTCCAACACGTCCCTGCCTCATCAGCCGCGCTGTTATCTGCACGGCCTGAATCTGGTGCCACATAATGACCTTGCATTTGAATTTGAGGGTATTTTGAAAATGTTTACAGTTATTTGAATGCTGCATTAACAAGCTGAAATTGCACAGGGTGACACCCACTAAACATTCCATCTGTTGTCTTCCCCTATACATAATAAAAAGAGCACAAGCAACAACTTAAAAGAACCCGCTAGCTTCCTACGTCATTTCAAAACAACGTGGTTAGTCAATAAATGAAGCCGTTTTCCCCGCTCACTGAATTCACGTGAGGGGATTGGTTTTTTTCTGAGTGAAGCACAGAGCACATTCTCACTGGAGCTGATCTGATCACACAGCCTTGAGCAGAGAGCTGACGTTTTAGAGCGACGAAACACAAAAGCAAATGATTTCTTTGCTGCATATAATGACAGGGCTGACGCAACACACGTCGTCAGTTGCCAAATTCACCGACTACACCCATTCACGGACACACGCGGCACTTGACCGCTGGCCAGAACTGTTTCAATTAAACCATACATTGGTGCAAGAGACGCTGACAGGAGGAGCCGTTTTCGGGTGCGAACCTGAGAGTGCTGCAGAAGTAGAGAAGTAATTATCATCTATCTGTGCAAAGTAATCTGCATATTAAGTAACACTTTCCTCCATTTTGATCTGAGGCTAAATGGAAAGAAGCACAGAGCTGCATCAGAACACAGGCTAGAATCAGCAGAAATGGGAAAGGTTTTTCAGGGATCACGCTCATGAATCAGTCTGGTATAGGGGTGGCATGTGCCCTACACTACTGAATGAGTCTTAGAACAATACAGTCATGTGCCTCTGCACCGCTCTTTGTGAATTTCACCTGCATATTACGTAAGGTGGTCAATAATGTGATAGTGATTTAAATGCCACAGTTTCACCAAGATGTTATTTGTGATTCTACCTGAGGTAGAGAGGTGGAGCTATGGACCAGTGACCCGAACACCAGAAACTGCATCTAAATTCATCCATTCAACTTTTTTCAAGCTTGGGGTTACAGCCCCTCACCAGTAGAGGGCGTTGCATCCCCTTCAGCCTCCTTGTCAGTCTCAGCTGACATTGAACAAGAGGCGGGGTACTTTCTGGATAGGTCCGCAGCATATCAACAAATCTCTCATTCACACCTACAGACAATTTAGAGTTTCTTGGCAACCTGAAGACAATCATTAGGTCTTTGAGCCGTGGGAGAAAGATCAAAAACAAGGAGAAAACCTACATGGATATGGGGAGGCCATGCAACATCATACTGGGAAGTGGTAATATTAACTAGGGACCTTCTTGCTGCGAGGCGAGAGTCTACCACATTCATTACATCAGCGGGCACTCTGCCTTGTGTGATAGTCAACTGTACTGAAATCTCATGTGACCTCAGAGCCCCATTCACCCACCCACCTGCCTGTGGACCGTACCATCTGGGAATGGAACGGTCTCAGCAGAGACCTGACAGTCAAGAGTTGGCTGCCTCTGCTTCATCACCACATTAAGGAAAAACTACTGTACTGCTTGTGTTTCTATAGCAACACTTCCCACTCGTGTCTTGAGGATTCTGAGTGATGCAAAGTGAGTGGACAAGAGCTGCAATGGCATTCATACCTGAGCTGTTTTTGATTTTACCGTAGAGGCTGTTCCTGAATTAAGGGTCAATCTAATTCTCTTTATATTCATGATAACCCTTGTTTTGTGACTGCATCTGCATTGGTTGTTTTCTGCTGTGTAACTGTAGTTGTCCTTGGCTGCAAGTTTTGCTTTTTCCTGTCCTCACTTTCACTCACGATTTTTCTCTCCTGTTCCCTCCCTCCCTCCCTCCCTTCCCTGTTTCTCCCAGGTGTTGGTGAGTGTCCAGGGAATGCGATGGCAGAGCTGGTGGGCGGGGCACATCAGAGCAGACCTTCTGCTGCACATTGAAACAACTGGATGTGACTAGTCATCCTGAGCTATAGGCTGCAGAGTCAGGTAAACTTCTGAGGGCAAATTTGAAGTAAAGATTGTCAAAGCATTTCATGTCTCAACACCTTCAAAGTCATGTGTCCTTAAAAGGCACACTCTGAATGAAAAAACCTTCCTTTCATCCACCCTGACATGTTTTATGTATGGAGTTCAGAAGGCAAAATCACTGGCTGTGAATGTTTTTCAAAAGAGATGGAGGGAGGCGAATGACAGAACTCAATTTAGCAGCATGTTTAAGAGTTGGAATTTCAAATTCCATGATGAAGAGATGAAATAAAACAAATAAAGCATTTTAAACAGCATGTTCAAGCCAAAGCGTTCTTAAAGTCTAACGTGCACACCTTGACCCTCTGCTTGCAGAATGGATTTCCCCAATTCCACTGAAGGGGTGTTTGCTACAAGCAGCGGTGATTATGACTCACTGGATACCAATAAACTCCCCCCCAGTAAGACGCTGCTCACAATGACCCTGTCTGTGTTGGCCGTCCTGACGACATTCTTCAACTGTCTGGTGATCACAGCTATCGCAGTGACCCGCAAGTTGCACCACCCGGCCAACTACCTCATCTGCTCATTAGCGGTGACCGACCTGCTGGTGGCGGTGCTGGTCATGCCCTTCAGCATCGTCTACATCCAGAAAGAGAAGTGGGTCATGGGTCAGGTGGTGTGCACCATCTGGTTGAGTGTGGATGTCACCTGCTGCACCTGCTCCATTCTGCACCTCGCAGCGATCGCCATCGACCGTTACCGGGCCATAACTGATGCAGTAGAGTACTCCCGCAAACGCACGGGGGCCAGGGCCGGCGCGATGGTAGCGCTTGTGTGGCTTTTGTCAATCCTCATCTCACTTCCTCCTCTACTGTGGCGGCACTACAGCGGGGACGCAGACTACGAAGACCAGTGCATCATCACGCATCATCACATGGCTTTCACTTTGTACTCCACCCTCGGAGCTTTTTACATCCCTCTGCTGCTCATCCTCATCCTCTACTACAAAATCTACCGGGCCGCACAGACCCTCTATATGCGTAGAGAGGCCAGCCGAGCCAGCCGCCACTCATGCATGACCAATGGGAGCATGATCCCCTCATCCTACCCTGCTGGAGACGGTCATGTCGATGGGGGGCCTCAGAGTCCAGAGCCCGTGAGTCCACCAGAGAAGTCTACCTCGGAACCCTCAACCGAGGAGCACCCGCGCGAGCGGATGCGCGCCTCATCGAAAGCTTTTCGCTCCAAGTCCCGCCGACAGGAGTCACGCAGTGAGTCACGCCGGAGCCAGTTCTACCAAGGACCCCGGATCTCTGGCTCACGGGAACGCAAAGCGGCTTCAACATTGGGGTTGATAATAGGCGCCTTTGTCATCTGCTGGCTGCCATTTTTTGTCAAGGAGGTCATCGTCAACACCTGCAGTGCATGCAGTACGTCAATGGAAATGGCCGACTTTCTGACGTGGCTGGGCTATCTCAACTCACTGATCAACCCGCTCATCTATACCATCTTTAATGAGGACTTCAAAAAAGCTTTCCAAAGACTTGTTCGGTGCAGTCATTACCTCTGAGGGTTACAATTGAACAAAATGAAGCCCATACACCATCGCCACAAACCTGGGAGGACACAGACTAACCAGCTGGTGGCCAGAGAATAATGGCCGACCGAGTGGTGGCTTCATTGTTCCTGAGAGAGCCCAAGCTGTCAAGACACTCTCCAACAGGCATTTTGACCACCTTAATGTCACTTGCTCAGCGATGAGCGCCACAGCAAGGTTCCACATTTGAATCCACACCATGCTATTTATAGAACAGCCTGAGATCTCCTTGATGTTAATCTGTGTGCATGTGTGAAGGGACATCGACATGTGGGATTTTTTTTTTTTTAGAAAACGGGCCATTGCTGACCTTTTGAGGTCTGTGTTCACATTGTCTGGTGATCAGCTCCATTTAAAGGGCTTCAAATAGCTCACACATTATGTCCATTCCATCTAATGTCTTCCCTTCTATTGAGTGGCTGAAATATATGTGTGACATACCACAGCAGACCAGGTTGTGATTTTTCTGTGGCCATGTTGTTTTCGAACTGACCGTCACAGTGATCATTACTTGCTTTTCAAGACTCTTTGAGTGAAGGTGAACTAGTTAACAAAGGTTCAGCAGCAGGGCCACGCCTCAACCACACCTCTCACATCCTCAGGCTTTATATACCAGGTCAACCTGTTCTTCCTCTTCATCCTCCTTCCCTCATCCCTTTCTCCTCCTTTCCTCATCCATCCTCCTTCCTTCATCCCACTTCCCTCATCCTTTCATCCTCCTTTTCTCATCCCTACCCTCATCCATCCCTCATGCCTTCATCCTCTTTTCCTAAATTCTTCCCTCACCCCTTCATCCTGCAGCCCTCATTTTTTCCTCATCTGTCTTTCCTCATCCCTAGCCAAATCCTCCATCCTTTCATGGCTCATCCCATTCCGCATCCCTCCATTATGCTTCCCTCATCACCTAATCCTCCGTCCCTCATCCCTTCGTCCTCCTTCCCTTAAGCCTACCCTCAGCCTTCATCCTCAGTCCCTCATCGCTACCCTCACCCTCGCCGTCTTATCCCTTCATCTTCTTTCCCTCCAAACTCTAGTTCTGCCACTGCCCAGTCACAAGTGCATTTTCTCAGACAAGCTTATAAGACACTCCTTCACACCTTGCATTTCTATCCATTCATTTCCCCTCAACATCCAGTATATCCCTTTCAAACCTTTAAATCATATCTTGTTGAGGCGTGGTCCTTGCTAGCATAACAATAATAAGTTAATGGATTATTATATAAGAATGCCTTAAGTGTGAGGAATTTGTTTTATGATCTCGGACCAACTCAGTAATTAATTAACACATGACACTTTACAATAGAAAAAAAAACCCTGGGGAACAATATGAAACGTATTGTGGTTTGGAGATGTTTTAAAACATAGAGTTGCCACTTATATATATTGATCGAGTATTATTGATTTGTTTGCCTTGGATCCCTTCTCACCCCTACACCATGGCCAACATTTGGCTAACGATTGTGAGAACCAATGGTGGAGAAATCCTCATTACATTACTCCCACTCAAGTGCTTGGAATAGAACTACTATTTCTTTACTGCCTCCAAGAGGGCACATGATGTGTTGATGGAATAACATTGTGGATGAGTCAAGTGAGAGGGTGTACTGTTTGCCAGAGAGATAATACACAGTGTGTCATAAATACATGAATCTCTGATGGTATGACCAGTATTTGTACGCTGTTTCTTTCTTTGTCTCGCTCTGTCTCAACCATGGATAATAAACCGTCCTCAGCTGAATGACGTCCCCCTGTTTTTAATACTGATTTTCTGAGTGAAAAAAATGGTGTGTGACGTTACAATTGTTGCTGTGTGTGGAGGGAGTCAAGGAACATCAAAAATGACAACTCTCTGATTATCTGTACATTTCTAAGTGACATACTGCAACACCATATTTCATTGTGTAAGCATTCTGAAATTTAAAGTGACTGAGGAGGACAGCCCCCATATCCTGTTAAAATGCCTCCCCCTTGTGGCCAGTAAAGAAACTGCAGTCTATCGAGCTGGTTCTTGAGATTCATGAATATATATTTTAAAAATAATAATAATAACAATAATAATAATGCATTTGCACAACATCAATTTCAGACCATATATTAACTGAAATTAGTGACTGTCAGTGAGAAGCTCAAATAAGGTGAAATAGTATTCATTATATAAGCTCTTCAATTACTCCTCACTTGCAGAGACACCGCTGCTCAGGAATAACTCAGAGGTTAGCAAGTGCTTTCCCCCCTTTTGTCAAATGTTTTCATAAAATATAAAATATATAGGCCAACAATAGCGGAATTGCACAAATAGGCCTGTGAGAAGCTACATTCACTGAAGCAAATGTTAGGATGTCCATAGCACACGAACAACGGCTGCAGTATAACTATTAGTACAGTCCCCAGGGACTTGATGGAAAGCACCAGGTATCAGACAAGGCAGTTTGGCAGAACCTTAAAGAATGTTTGCTATACTCAGGAGTTCAATGTGTCTCATATATCACAACATAAGGTATCTTAACACCAGATATTACACTGTATATGGTCTTGATATCATACACACCATATATTATTTTCTCCAATGACATGTGGTACATTTGATTTGATTGGCACATTGATGCTATACGTGTGTGTATTTTAATCAGTTGTTAAAATGTTCTGCCGTCTTCTTCTTCTTAGCCATTGTGTATTGTTATTTGTTGTGTAGTTGTATCTTATTTACCATTTTCTCAGTCCTCTGCACACACCCTGCAGGAACTGCCAGGCAGACAAACTCCATCACTGCGCAGACAAGGCTGGATGAATTTAGCCTGTAGTGACCGGGGGTGGAGAAAAACTGACAGAAAAAAAAATACAGTCAGAAAAATATCCAAATTCTTACCATGCTAACATGAAGTAAGAGTGGCTGGGAACTATATCAATAACACACATATAAAGACAAACAAATACTGTACTGTGTTTATAGATAAATTAAGAGATTATATTGATTAGCATGATATTGCTAAATATATCCTGCAGCTCCCTCTCTGAGAGCTAGTTAGAACACGTGGCCCCTTAATGTGTTCGTCTGCTCACAAACGATGTGATCGATGCATATGAATGAGTTAATGATCAACATTTACTTTTACATACCAGCGATGCTTTCTTACATCCAAACAGCTGGAGAATGTCTAGTAAAAAAAAAAAAAAGGAAGAAGGGAAGACATTTTCCCTGCCTTCACCTGCTTAGTCACCTACTGATGATGTCATCAATGAAAGACATCCAACCAATGAAGACGGCCTCACGTGTGGGCTGGGGAGACAGTCTGTTCTACAAAGACTTTCAGAGATCAGCATCACCAACGTGTCCTGTCCTTTTTTTGCTGTTGATAAGCAAGAGAGCAGCAGTGACTGCAGCCACTTGGTTTGTACCGTTGGCTGTTTGGGTTTAAGCATGCTGCCTAAGCATTAAGTGTCTTGCTTTGTTACAGAAGTGCAATGCATCCTGGGCCAGGATGAGCTAAGAAGGATCCACCCATTAAAGGGACTGACTGTTTTCATCTGTAAATCTGTTTATGTTTGAATATGTGGAATGTAATGTGCAAAAAGGAAAAAAGCTGAAAGCACACAGATTGAATTTTTTATTTTTTTTTAATCGCTCCATGCTGGCACCCACCGGCCTGATGCATCATGGGCCCATACGTCCGTCCATCCTGTTCCTGTGAACACAATGTCTCTTCAGGGAATTTCTGCAAAATCAGAAAAAAAAAACAACATTCTGTCCACTCAAGCATTTTGGGTCCATTTCCTTTCAGGGCACATCTGAACTGAGTTGGATGACACAACGTTGGACGGACCCAAGACAGACAGACAGATCCAGTAAACCTTATTTAACTTTCTCTAATACTGTGAAATTGGGCAAATTGACCAACTTTGCAGGGAATTTTTTAAGATCTTAATGAAATATGCATTTTTAGGGAACTAACATTTAATTATTGATGTCATTTTGTGCAGCTTGAATGAATTTGATGATTGAGCTTTCTTCGAGGTTTGCCTGAGTACTAGCACTGAGTAGTAATTATGCATAAAAAAAAAACTTCAAAATTGTCTTTGGGAGTTCATAAACATGAATAATGGACAACAAAAAACATTCTAGACTATATGATCCACAACAGACTTAAATTCAGCTTTTGTTTATTCAAACAAATGTAAGCACCTTTTCTTTAAGAAAAATAGATGAACAGTCATTACCTGTACAAATTCAATGTATTCACATTTTTACATATAAATAAGCAGGTTTAAGTGCACATTCTCATAAAAACATTACATTAAAAAAAGTTACCAAACAGATCAGCCTTCTCATAAGTATATACAGAACTGATGACCGGTCTCAGATATTCTACATGATGAAATAAATTTAGAGAAAATTTGAAATTCAAAGCAAACCTGTGCTGTGTCCCCATTTCAATGTTTATCCTCACCTACTGTCTAAAACAGATTCAGTCTTGGCACTGACATAATGGTGGATAACTCATACACTGCAGAGGATGACTGTGCCAGTTTGAAGGCTGATTCACACGGTTTCATGTGTTTTGATCAAGTCAATGTTGACATGCCAATGACAAGTGAACAAAAGGTAAACACTGTTTACAAGCTGTTGTCTTGTTACAAACAAGCAACAGCTCAAACACGGGAGACACTTCCTCTATCAATATTTGAATTTTTTTCAAAATCAAAATTCATTTGGGCAATTTAGAGATGCAGAAAAAAAATAACACGGCCAAAACATATTCCCAGTTATCATGATCTATAGTTATAATTGTTTTTGATTCACCCTCTCTATAAAGAAGCCAGAGGCATATGAATCATATGGAAGACTGTACACTTCAAACAGAGCATGGCTTACACTCTGTTAACCAAACAACATAATTGCTTATAACCTTTGATAGAGGCAGCCCGGGTTGCCAGTATTGTAAGTGATAACTAACCGAAGCACAGCTATGTCTGCTACAAATACAGAGGCCGGTGACCTCTGACACCATAAGTCTGTGATCCAGAAAGAAATACTGATCGATGTGAAGTAATGTCATAGTCGTCATTGTGTACTTGTGTACTCTGTCGTGGGTGGTATTTGGTTTTCCAGAGTAACTAGAAAAAAAGCGCCATTTCATAATGTGAATTAATATTAAGGGAATTATTGATTTCTATCACTTATTTGACAAAAACAAATTCAAAACCAATTACAAGTGTCAAATGTATTGCTTAAAAGGATTTTTGAATACACAAAATTCTCCAAATAAACATTTTGGCACATATGCTGCCTTTGTCATGGGTGTCCATGAATGAAATAAGAAAAGCTTCCAGTGTTAATCTATGTTCAAGGTTTGCCCTGAGCCAGCAGAAGGAGTACAATGGTCATTCCACTTCAGCTCCTCTTCATGCACTAACCTACGAATCAGAACAACACATAACAAACACAATTAACAATGATTTCAAGCAGTTAGAGTCAAAATGACTTCTTTCATTTCACAATTAGGGATTCAAGTACACTCACTTTCATCGTCTGAATCGAAGCCAAATAGTGAAGAGCAGGTGTTGAGGGCTTGGTGTTTATTCAGTTCTTCTAAGGTGCCGAACGAGGATAAACATTTTTCACAGCGATGTCTGATCTTCGGCTCAGTTACAACATCCACCTTCTTCTCCAGCTCGAGATCATTCTTCTTTTTGTTGCTCCAGTAGACATTCTTCTTTGGAGTTACCTCTTCGGTGGCCCTCCTCTTGCGCATTGAGAGCACGGACTCATCCAGGTAGGTGGAGGGTGGTGGCCGGATGAAGGGAGCTTTCACAAACGTGGCGTAGGACGGATCCTCTGGTTTGAAGGTTTTGTGCTCAGTTATGTGCGGCTCTCCCAGTTTCTGCTGTACTCCCTCAGCCAACGTGGACAAATCCTCAAGATCTCGGACATTTAGAGGGTCCACCTTGACTGGCGTTCTTTTTCGAATCTTCTTAGATGGACTAGTTGCATCATCAGTTCCAGAATGGGAATCTGCCACATTGTCAAATCCATTAAATGTGGCTGTGTTGTCTGTTTTCTCTGTAAGATTATGTGATTCCGACAGGTCTTCACTGCTGTTTAGAAGATTTGATTCACAATCCTGATTCACAACTTGGCTCATTTCATGTGCGGAATCAACATGATCTGGGGTAGGACTCTCCCTCGGCCCCTTTTTATTCTGCAGCCACAACTCCTCGACCTTCACCCTCTGCTTCCACGGAGCTTCAGAATTTTGCTTTATCTGCCTGTCGGCCTTCAACTCCAACTCCTCTCTTTGAGGAGCAGGGATGTAATGTCTCCATTCATGCTCGTAGAGGCCCTGGAGGTTCGAGAAGAGCTTGTCACAGTCTGTGAAGGGACATTGGGGTCTGAAGGGCTTGTGGGTGTGCACGTGGTCCTTCAGTTCTTGCGGTGTCAAGAAACGTTGTTTACACTCTAGATGGTAGCAGAAGTGTTGCAGAGGACTGTCATGGAGTTTCATGTGGTCCTTATAATTCTGGAGAAACTGCAACTGCCTGTTGAAGGAAAACAGAGTCAACATCTTCTGAATCACATGGCGTGCAGTACAGAACATTTAATTTAAGACTGTTCTACAAATTAGCATGTCAAGATGTTGTTGACACTGCATTGTTTACAAACTACGAGCTTATCATCAGCCCATTGTTAAGACCAGGCATTATCATTATCTTGCAATGATTTGTGATCAGATCGCAATTCCTCGCTCATGGAGCAAAAAGAAGCATACGTCATTTCTGTCAGTTGAGTAAGGGGTCCTTAGAATTAGGATCAAATGCATATCCAAGCTGAAGCCATGTTCTTTCAAAGGTATCAAAGGTAAGCTAATTGATTATTTCACAACAGATTTTCAGAATTTAGGTAGCAGATATAGAACTTTAAGGACTTTATTAGTGGTCAGAAATCAATACTGTTTGCAGTAATGAACAAGGCATTCAGGTACAGGAAGATGTTTTAGTGCAGATGAGTTTGAATGTGATGCTTGATATCTTTAACATCTTACCTGAGGCAGAGGGTACACTTGTGTTTGGCCCAAATAAAGGTCTTCTCCAGCACGTCCTCCTCCTTTATGTGGCATTTGATAGCGTGCTTCGTCAGTGTGGTGCTGATCTTCAAAAATACTCGATCACAAGACTCTGATGGACACAGATGGCACATGATGTCCAAACTGTGGCCGTTTTCTCCTGCTGGTTTCTTCTCCCCCTCATCTCCCCCAACGCTCTCAATCACGGAAGGATCTTGTACGATGACTAGGCCGTCTTTAATGACAACCTGTTCATCCTTGAAATCAATCCGTTTGAAAATATTTGCGTCAGGTTCCTTGCCCTTTTTGTGAAGGACAGATGTCTTCTTGATGAGAGTGCGGAGGTTTCTGATGATTCGATCTTCTCTCTTTAGACTGGAAACCTTTACTTTGCTTCCAGTTTTCCGTTCAGGAATTTCCTCATCAGAAATTTGAGTCTGGATTTCATTCCGAGGCTGGTTATGATGTTCCGCATTTTCTGTAACTCCATTAGTGGATGGAGTGTCCTCAGTGCAGGGCTTCTTATCAGTGAGTTTTTGTTTGCACATTTCATTAAAGTGGTCCAGAACATGCTTTTTGGCAACAGGGAACTGTTTAAAGCGTTTTCCACAGAGGATACATTTAAGTTTCCTCCTCTTGAGGTGTGAGAGAGCATGCCTCATGACATTCAAGCCTTTATAGTCCTTACGGCAGACGGTGCAGTGGTGTGCCAAATGAGCGTATTGTTGAGTACGGAGCATTCTGTCCCTCCACGTTCTCTTGGTATTCACCTAGAGACAAGACAAAGACACAAACCACAATAATTAACAAGGATTACTTCTTGTCATTAAATTTTTTTTGATACGTGACCCATTTTCAAGTCTGAAAACTGTGGAAGCCTGAGTCCAAAAATGAAAAAAAAAATAAAGAGATCAAATATTTCCAGGGGAAAATTGTCAAAACTTTCAAGATGTCTGGAGAGTTTACGGCAATAAGAGACAACACCGGTGTCTGTGTGAAAATTGCGTGATCTTTGTGGCAGTTAATTTCACTTCCTGCAGCTGTCTGCTGCTCCCAGCTTCTGCACAACTTCAGATTTTAGCATTCTCTTAGATTTCAAGATGTATCTGAAATGAAGCAATGAAGCATTACTTTAAAATACTTTACTCAATGTGTAAAAGCATAAGGCTCCTATGAATGATTTTGTTATTAGAATGAAGGTGCAATAAGTAACAACAAACAAATAACCTTAGATATTGAGTCGTCTTCTTCTGGGGGTTGGGGCTCCTCTTCTGGATCACCATGCAGCTCATCTGGTGCTGGGGATTCTTCAGGTTGCAGGTTGCTGTCAGGCTTTCTGGAGATCAGGGAATAGTTGTGCAGCAGATCCACTGGACAATCCACTAACTCTAAGAGTGGTCCATCGAGCTCAGGATGAGCTTCAACTGCAGGGCTGGAGGCTTGAGTCTCACAAGGAGGGCCTTCACTGAGCTGTGAACTGAGCGCTGTTTGACATTCTTCTTGGATTTTTTCAGCTGGACTATTCAGACAGAGCATGTCAGAGTCCTGCACAAGCCTATTTCCCTTTTCAGGTTCAGTTACGATCTCAAGATTACTCTCTTCATTTTCACTTCTTTGTTCACGTTCATTCATCAGATGTGGCATTTCCAACTCTATGCCAGTATTCTCTTCAGATCTGTCTGCAGATAGGAATATTTCATTATCGGGGTAAGAGAGTTCGTATTTCAGCAAAGGCTTCCGACCTCGTTTCTTCCCTTTAACTTGGACAGTTATCTCTTTAACAGTCTGTACCTGCTCCGGCCTTGGAATACCTTGCAACCATCTTTTCTTCTGGCCTTTCCTTTTCAAAATTTGGCTCTTGACACATCGAGACAAATACTCTCTTTTGCGGTTTAGAGGGAACTTTGGAGAAGCAGAGTTTTCCTTGTCAGTGTGATTGCGTCTTAGTGAATACATGGGCTTATTGCCTAAAGAGGTGGGTTCAAGATTGTATTTGAACTCAGGATCATCTTGAGGATCTGCTTCATCATCAGACACAGAGTGTTTTCTCTTTCGTTCCCTTCTCCTCCACTTTCTCCTCTTTAAGGGAACCTTATCTGTTGGATGAAAACGCTTTTGTGCCTGTGCATCTACAATCTGCTTTTCTGAAGGTCGCTGCTTAACAACTGTAGCACTGACAACTGTAGCTTCAGTGCACTGGCACAAACCGGAACCATGACAACATAATTCATTTGAACAATTTGCTGACAGCTCTTCAGTGTATTCCCTTTCTTCTTCTTTCATCTCATTCATAACAACAGCCTTCATGACTGTGTCACTGATCAGCTCTAAGCAATGGGTCCTGAGAGTCAGGAGGTTCCAGAACTCAGGGTCAAAACACAAACGCTCCTTCAGCATCTGGAAAACAAAAATGTGAAGCACAAATCAAAAAGCCAATCAGAAAGACACATTCCTCCCTTCACCCCCACATACCTGCAGAATATGGAAGCGGACGTTGGTTCGGACAGGGCTGTTGCTTGGATGTGGCTCCTGGTCTGGATGCATATAAAGCAGGCAGACGGTTCTGTAAGCCTCCAGGCTGCGCTCTTGACAGAAGACAAGCAGAGCACAAGCTCGACAGATCTCCAGGTCATGGGGCAGAAGGAAGGCGATGGTCTTGCAGACCAGAGAGCAGGTCTCAGAGTCAGCCTGCATGTCACACAGCTGCAGGGTCCTGGCACAAAGCTCCACACAGACCTGGATCCCTTCACTACCCACCTGTTGGGGGAGAAAAGCAGGAGTCATTCAAATAAGGTTAAAAAAAATGCTTATGGATATGTAGAATCTTTTTCAATCTGTTTTTCCAGAGGAGATTGGTTGATCTTGTTGTACCTCTGTGGTGACCAGTTTGATGAAAGGGAAGATGGCTCTGACATTGGTAGCAGAGGAAGCCAACTTTAGACACTCAGCCAGGAAGCCCTGTCGGGACGGATGGGCTCGAAGGTGCAGCCTACTCCAGATGAACACCAGGTCCCTGCAGGGAGGCAGCAGTGGCTCAGTCAATCACATATAATTAAGTTATATTCAATATATGTGTGTGGACTACAGCGCCCACATTTAAAGAATTAAGTTTCTTTTTTTAGTTGTCTGAATACTTACCAGATGTAATACATATCTCCATTCTGAAGATGCTGGGTGAGGAAAGCTTTACACAGTGACAACAATAGTTCATCCTTTTCCACACTCTCTGTGTTGCAGATGATCTCCACTGCATCACGGCCATCTATCTCTGCCATCTGAGGAGGAAGATTCATAGAGGTGCATGCATTAAAAAAGAAATACTCATTGGCAAATGTAATTCATTTCATATATCTCAGCCTCTGGAACCAACACATTTAGATACAGTCCCCCCTTCCTTTTTTGAGCTGCGGATAATTTCTGCTTTTCTCACCTCTTTGTGAAGATGTTCATGCAATGAGGCCTTGTAGAGACATGTCAGGTAGGCCTGATGGAAGAAAAGATGCTTTCCAGTCTCCCGATTCTCCAGGCAGCTTTTAGCCAGGCTCATCGCCTCTTTCATTCTTTCACAGGCCTGCAGGTACCGAACTCGGAGCTCCAAGAACACCGGAAACTCTGACCCCAAGAATTCATCAACTGCAGGGAGGGGATTTACATGTGTTAAAATAAATGAAGGTATCAGAAGAAGTTTGTCTGCTGCTCCAGTGGAGGGCAGTCACTGTCTGACTTAATGCCAGCTCCCCTGACCAACCAGTTTAGAAAGCCAGTAATGTTAGATTGTTTTTGCAGAGCAAAAGTATTCCACTGAATTAATCAAATATGACAACTTGACAACTTGCATTTGTCTCAAACAGTTTCTCCCTATTCCTCTCCTAATCTCTTGACACCCTTGTACCACACCATTAAGATGGTTGTGCTTTTATTTGAAGACTTATTGGGGTTGGAATGCAATGCATAAAAGGCAAAGAGCTATATGTCTTCATATCAGCCTACCCTCTTTTGTTGACAAGTCTGCCTCCTTGAGGATTCTTTGCAGCACTGGGTTCTCCCATGGGCCTCCTGCTTTGATGATCTGCTTGACTTGCTGAAAGTAGCCATTCCTGTGGCGTAGTAGCTGAAAGTGACACTCCTGCCAACAGTGGTAAAAAGAGTTTTGATACGTTTGTGCATCATTGTCTAGATCCTTGATAGCATCAATGCAGTCAGTACAGGTATGGAGATAAACTTAGGTGTTGTTTTGATAATAAAGCATTAGTTTAAAACTGAATCCATTGTGGTGGTTTGGGCGGTTAGTTAAAGTCAATTAACACCGCAAGCACTTTTGTGTATAAACAGAATGAAAGATGTTTGCTTTGTCACCTGAAAGGAATCGAGGATGTCTTTTAAAGGGGCTTCCAAAAATTCTTCTTTGCTGAAAAACAACATTAGTTCAAAGAAGCTCCTGCAAGGCAAACAGAAAAAAAAACTTTTAGACAAGAACACAATGAAAATCCAGTCTTAAAATTTTCTCCTTTAACATATTAATAATAGAGCAGCAGATGGTCCGAGTCCAATGTGTTGGACGATAAAAGAAAATTGTTGTCAATAAGGAAATAATAATAAGAAATAATAACAAAATTTCAGAATAAACAACTTACAAGGCCAAACTACTGAGGACATAATAGATGTGTTGACAGTCATCAGGGAAGGCAGCGGTGGCTTTGGTGAAACTGCTGAGTGCTGTCCGTAGCAGCTTCAGCTGGGGAAGAGGAACTTGCCATTGCCCTGTGTAGTCTTCAACCAGCTATGAAACAAAAGCAGAGAACACAAAATACAGAGTTAATATTACATAGTCGATTGAGTTGTCATCTTGAGTTGTCTGAGCATAATTTTGCATATTTGGTCTCGACAGATAGAAAGATAGGTAGATGACATGAATTTTCACTCTGCTGACTGCCACATGCTTTGCATCTTATTGACAAGATGTTAGCCTGCTCTATTTAAATAAATTTTATTGAACTGTTAAAGCAACTAGTTATCACAATACAACATTAACAACTACATTCAACACCAATAAATACACTACAACAGCAGATATGTGGTTAAAGGATTGTTAGAGACAAACCACCATCAGTTGTTTGACACTTGACAGCACAATGGCTGAGCGTTTTGCCAAACAAGGCATCACTGAATCTTTGAGTTTTCAGATGGAGGTTTACACATAGATCACTTTGAACATGCCTTTCTTGGTAAAGCTGGGTTTTAAACCCAGGTCACTGCTTTACTTTTTAATTGTTGCTATGTGAACAGGTTATTCGGGCTTTGCGTTTTTAACCAGAGGTTTGACAATTACGATTTTCATGAATCTGACAAAAGTTAACATGATCACCAGATACACTGAAGACCGATGATTAGCTTAGCTCAACAGACTTGCTAAAAAGCTATGCATTAATAAATACTAGCTAGAGCTAATATATAAAAGAGTCAGCTGTTGAGCTCACTCACACCCGGTTTGTGACTCTTTACATTCTGCTGAACGGTCCAGTTGTGTTTCAGTTGGGCTACGGCTCACTCGTAGTTAGCTACACAAGTGCATAATTAAAGCTAGTCCTGCGGCTAATGCTAGCTAGCGAAGCTAGCAGCGTTAGCTATAAACAGACACCGTGTCGGCAGACCACGCAGCGAAGTGGAGTCTAACATACCTCACAAAACTCAGAGCAGTAGTCTTTGCTGTTCCAAGTTGACTCGTCGCGACAGTGTCTGTCACACAACGAGTCCAGAGCTGATTGAAGTCCGTCCGTTTCCAAATCACTTTCGCTGTCCGCCATACTGGCTGCTGCTACCAGCGCATAGTCAGAGTTGCCAGGTTTGTAAAATTGCATCCTCCCATCGCCCTCAACAAAACACACCAACCTGGCAACCCGGGCGGTCATTACCGGTGCACCAATCCTCCTTTTATCCATAATTCCTTTTATCAATCTGATGTCAAAGCCTGTTAATAAGTGGTTCATATTTTGTTTTGATTTCATATTTGACGACCGACAGCCGACAGTCAAACTAACAATATTTAACGACCTTTCTCGTGGCAGGAACTCAGCTTCCTCATCACTAAACCTGAGAGTTTCCTGGCACTTATTTGTCATACCTATCAGTATAATGGCTGTGAATTTGATTTGATTTTTGTTTACATAAATATATATTTATTAATGGTTCCTTTAGATGTCGTTGTGTTTTCTCTACCAACATATAAGAAAAATACAGTAGCACTAAACATAGCCTCCCTGGTGGAGGTAATAAGCTGAAAAAAGACAAAGCAGACTAACTGAGTATAGATTTTATTTTACAGTTTGGCATTGCATATTTACTAACCTTAAACATATTGCTTTAAGAGACTCCACATTAGAGGAAAATAGAATGCTTATATTAGAACTGCATTTTTGCATCACATACCTGTTACATGAGGTCATTCTAAAAAAATACAATTATATCTTAAAATATACCATAAATAACAGAGAGGTTTTCAAAGTGTGAGACATCAGCTCCAAGCAGTTCCAGGGGTGTTTGGCTCAGTGAATTGATGTGACATCATGTTACATTTGTTATCATATAATTCATATTAATAAGTAATATTAGGCTTTATTGGCTCACATGTCCAGTCTCTGTGGGATCAAAAAGCACTATTATGGTGGGGTGGCCATATTTATGTTTTGTCTAAGGGAAGGCTGACAATGTCAGACTTTGAAAACCCCTGGTGTATAGCCTAACCCTTAATCTTTTCAATTTAGCCACTGTGTCCTTCCTTTATCCATAATCAGAGTCTATCAGTTAAGAAAGCCGCAGGGCCATTGTTGAAGACTGCATGAATTCAAATCAAAAGGCAGCCCTGCGACAGGCCTTCAATCCGAGAGGCTTTTACAATATTTCATGCAGCAAATGCATTCAAGTCATAACACATGCTCAGTAAACTGTTTTGCTTTGGTGATGTTTTTAGCCTATAGACAGAAACTAATTTACAGGTACATGTACAGCAATGTGCAAGACAGGATATGTTTTTTTTAAAACAATAAGACAGAAATATAGAATGAGATGAAACTGAAAAGAGCAGCAACAACATGCAGTGTATGCTGACATCAAAGACAAATCCTTTCTGCTCATATTTTTATTTGACCTGAGATTAAGTCTGAAATTTTGGAAAGATCGCTTAGTTGAACATTTTCATAGTCACATACCACCGTTATGCTATAATAAGTGTGTGTGGGAAATTACCCAGAACAATGCATCATGATGCATCATGCTGAGAATGAATGATTTAAGTCCTTATGATTTAAGGCCAGGTAAAATGGAAAGAGAATAAGGTTAAATTTCCAAGTTTAGGTGGAAAACAGCCTGTAACAATGGACGACATGACTCCTCCCCAAAGGGGCTGGCTTCCTGCAGTACAGGCCATAAATACTGCCTCCTCCATATTAATGGTTGAGACAAGAACCAAACTTGAATCAAACAACACATCAAATACCTTTTTGTGATGATGGTGTTTGGCCACAGGGTAATATTTCTGATTGTTTTTTGTTTTGCTATCTGATAATATAAAAAAACCTCATAATATATATTTTAGCTAAATTTCTGGATTGTGGGAGGATATGGAGACATGTTGTCCATCGTTATATACAGTCTACAATGCAGACTAAGCTGACAAGTGACAAACTAAATGTGAAATAAGTGAAACTGCTACGTCATTATTTTAGAAACAAAAAACAGTTTCAAAACGTTCTTGTTTTGCAGACATGCTATAATAGAAGTCAAATAAACAGAACATTATTGCAACAACAGTTTTCATTGTGAAAAAGTACAAATATATTTCAACATTTGAGTCATTAATAAACATGTAGATTGTGACTACATCTCAAATGGATGAAGCTTGGACATATTTACCTATTATTCGCCCTATTATTAGATTTCTTAATAAATAACTGTGCTGAAAAACACGGATGTTTTAAATGGAAGACCTGGATTACAAGTGAGGGTGGGCGATGATGTAAAAGAGAGCGATAACAAAATGGCCAGCAGGGGGTTAGAATAAAAACAAAGCCAAGACATACAAAAGTCTGAGCAGTGCATCTTTCTGTGTCTCTTAAAACATGGACACTTTATTTTTATTCAGGGCCTCGATTCAGTCCACAAAGGCAAAGATGTTGCCTCTGAAGTCGCTACTGGGCTGATGTACCAGCTCTGTGGATAGTCTGCAGACCACTACATTTGAGTGAGTGGGTTTTTAAAGGTGTTTGATATGGCTTATCAAGGCAGGGTGTTTGGATCAGTAAAGTTATCAACTCCATGTGAAGTAGCATAAAATATGCACTGAACTGGACTGAGAAGATCATGATAATCCATGGGTCCTGAGTTGCTGACGTGATGTTTTAAGACTGGGACTGGAAACCATACAGGCCTTTTTTAATATAGTATGCACAATTCTCTGTGATTATTTAATCAATAATAATATGATGTTTGTTTCATCATGCAGCAGAAAGTGTTGAGCGTCTTGCTCTCTAAAATAGGCCTGCTGAGCATCCTGTTGTTTACCTGAAACAAAAACATTTACGTACAAGGCAAATACAATTGTGGAGTTCAGTGCAGACGTGTCCCTTTGGATTTTCCAGTTAGTTTTGCATAAGAATAATTGCATGTTATTTAAGAAGATGCAGCTCAGGAGAAAGAAGACAGATGCAAAGGGACATAGCGTTAAGCTGGTTGGGTTGTGGGTGAGATGCTCAGTGGGTGCCATTGGAGCTCCAGTCGTAAGGGAGGAAGGTGACCTTGGTTTTGCCGGCAGACATGACGCCCTGCAGGCTGGTCTTCTTCGGAGAGTCGCCCATGTGCTCCAGCACCCACTTCAGCAGCTGCGAGAGAGGGAGGATAAAACAGAGAGAGAGAGAGAGAGAGTAACAGATGGGTTGAAGGTTGAAACGATCCACGCTTTTTTTCCCCTAGAGGAATGTGCAGTGGTTTGAATGTTAATAATAATACAATTAAATACAACATGGAAAAGTAAAAATGCTTAGGAATAAATATCATGACAGACTAAAGAGATTGCAAATGCTTGTATATACAAGAACCACAGCTGGATTTAAACCTACGTTCTCATCGGTGCCTCCAAAGTCGGTCTTGTACCACTTGAATATCTGACTGAGTCGCACTTCGCTTTTCCCAGAATCCACCACACAGCCATCGTCGTTCTCCAGGAAGGCTTCAGCTGCTGTGCGGAGCTGACTGTCGATGTCCTGGAACCGTTCAGTAGATTAAACTTGATTTCTAACAATCTGACAATCTTGGTGTAAACACATACTTTGTAGATCACTGCGCATGACTTCAGATTGATTAAATATAAACTCTTTTTTTTTTCAGACTTCTCTGAAAGTCTTGGACGGGTGGTTATATTAACACTGCACTCACACGCTACACAGCTTAATTACTACAGCGGCTCCTTTTGAGAATTTCACATTTTTTATCATCAAGAAAGAGCAGGGGATGGGAAATAATTAAGAATAAAATGAAAACTGGCACTCACCTGTGGCGTGTATGTTTTAATAGGTGGGCAGCCCTTAGCACCACAGTTCAAGGCAAAGTGAATGAGGGGCTCAGCATTTGGGAGAGCCACCTAGTGGACAACAGGAGAAGTACAGATGTGTAAATTTAAAAACTTTTATATATATATATATATATAAAAGACCAAAATGTCTGAATACTTGGAGCCTTGGGTCCGTGTTTGAGAATGGCCGTCTAAATTGTGCCAGACCCTTCTTGTTCCCTCTCAGCACGCCGTTCTCGATGTCCTGCAATGTGAACACTTCTCCTCCAATCAGGTAGCTCACGTAATTGAAAAACTATAATGTGGGACAGAAACAAACACATTAAACGGTGAGCTAAAAATCACTTTAATAAAAATGAGGAATATCTTTAAAAAGGACTACATTATGATCACAAGTGACCAGCTATGTTATAATTTCAAGCTGTTAAGAATGCATGTTAACACTTCTGGATAATCAGGTGATCGTTTAGTCGTTTAGAATCTCCACAGACGTATTCTGGATAATTCTGGATATCAGTTTTATTATTCTGGATAATCAGTTATTCTAGACTGTCAATAGTCTAAAACAGTTGCAAAAAGCCCTAACCAGAAGGTATTTGCACACATATGAGAGTTCTGACTTTGAGGCAACAGCTGTGTCGTTCCTACTCTGTATCTTGACCATATGTTGGTGGGATGCCCCAGGCGTAGAAACCCGTGGATGACAAGTGCGTTGTAGGTGTTGATGAAGAAGGCCAGCTTCTCCTCCCGGCTCAGCGACAGCAGCTCCACCCTCTGCAGCTGAATGGCGAGCTCAGAGTAACGCTCAAACGCAGGGTTCACCGACATACCTTTGTAGTCCACCGACTGCAAGAGCAAATATATAAACTCAGTGTCAGGATGATTCACAGACGAGATATCGTGTTCAGAAGTTAAGTGCAGATGGATGCACAACCGGTAAACACGATGCCTCCTGCCACTGACTGCCGCCAGCATGGAGGCTTTAAATTGAACATGTGTGTTGAGGTTTTTTTTTTGCTTTGTACACATCTGCACATTCAAACATAAACAGAACATTTACAGATGAAAACACTCAGTGAGTCAGGACCCCTCTACAGACAACCAGGTCATTACCTTGCCATCGGCAGAGAGATGCTCAGAGAACAGTTTCAGAATCAGCTCCCGCAGAAGCAGAGAGAGCTCCGCAGCTGAGATAAAGAGAAAGAGAGAGATGGTTAAAATGTTTTATATATTCAAGGGCTTGAAGTCGAACAAATGATGGAATCATTAGGAAACCTGCGAGGAGAGAGAGAGGAGTGCAGATATACATACAAAGAGGAAACCAGCTGAGCAGGACAACACTGACACGCTTAGAGAAGACTGGGTTGTTAGCCGATGGAGGGGTTGCAACATCCATTCAGTAACAAATACAACAACAAAGAGCCGCACAATATGCCTCATCACAACTACAGAAGAAAACACATTTAAGAATGACTGATTAATCTGACAGATCAGGGCTTTGAAATGGGGATTGAATGACATACATGGTCAGGTTTTAGCTTTTTTGTGCAAAGACATTTAATTCCAACAATTATTGCAGAAACAAACATGCCACATAATGTTTTAAGATATTTAAAGTGTTGGTGGTTTGATCAGTTGTCTTTCAGGCCTGGTCATCGCATTTATGGGTCGGCTGATCCAAGCCCTTCATATGCTTTGGCTGTGTTATCTTTTAGTTATAGTTATTTCTCATAAAGTTGACTCATAATAACAAGCCAAAATGGTATTTGTTTGGCATTAAGGTTTAACCCTTTTTGTGTCGAAAATACCAGTATTGGCTCAAGTCCTGATGGGGACAACTCTCCGACAACTGACCAAACTCGTAGACTGATAAAGATTTTGTTGAAATCTGCAAAAAAAGGGAGCCAGTGATCACTGATTCGCATTTTCTGCTTCCTTATTTTCATAATTCTTGAGAAGATGAAGCTCATGTCACCGTGTCACATGCTTATCATACATCATTAACCCCCAATTCAGCTGTTACCACTATCACCTTAAATTGTCATGACAAACAAACCCAAGCGAACCCAAAAGCCAGCAGCCAAAAAGAGACAGGGGTTAGAGGCGCCACGAACGACACGCTCAGTGCCGTCATCCCGGAGTGCGATGTGTGTTTGTACCCACAGCCCGGTCCAGTTCCGACCTACCCGGTATGACAGTGCAGCCTGCAGTCTCTCCTGCGTTGAGGGCTGAATGAGGGTCATCCTCCAGCAGCCTGTACAGCGCCTCAGTGGTGTTTTCCCCTTCTCCAAAAACGCCCTCCTGATTCCCACAGCCACGCACCCTGACCATGTACTTCTTCTGCAACAATGCCTGTCCAGTGCTACAGGCCTCAGCCCTGGCTACATCACACATGGCCACAGTCAGTAAGCGCATAGATCTGAATAGGAGTTTCCAGACTTTTCTATTGATGTCTATGAGATCAAACAATCATAACAAAGATAGCCTGTTTGACTGCAGCCGTACTTACCCATGCCCTTCTCTTTCTGCAGCCAGTTTACCAGCTGATCGCCCGAGAAGCTTTTTTTGTAAACAGACAGCCCCCTTCTATGACAGCCAATAACACGGCCATGCTTGAGGTCCTCTACCAGATCGGCCAACTCATCTCTCTCACAAATAAACTCTTCGAGGGCAGGGATATAAAAGCCACACATGTACAAACACACAGAAACACACATGTTCAAAACGCTCATGGAAGAAAGAAAGATTGTGGATGTTAATGCAGTACATCATGATCAATAAATAATAAAAATAATAGAGCGTTCATCTGATCTGGGTCAACTTATTTTAAACAGCTGCTTCACGTTTCTCTTTATTTTCCTTCAGGCTATAGTAATGATGCAGTATCAGATCCATTCATGGACATACATTATACATTTCTGTACAGCCTGACAAGTGCATAATTGCTTTACAAATAGAAAGAAAACAAACGAGTGCACTTGAAATAAATAAGTTTGTAACAAATGACCAGTGCTGATGACAACCTAAAGATTTAACTTAAACGTTAATATGATGACAAACTGTATTTGCACAGTTTGGAACTTACAGACAGACTTACAAACCTGATCCTTTCCAACACCCTTAGTGAAGTTTACTGGCAGTTGAAGCTGAGATTATTGGCTGGTGTGGCCTCTCAGCAATGGCAGTAATATTTGATCTTGAACAGTTTCAAAATAATACATCTGAGCACACATCCAGTCTAAATATTATTTTACAGAGAGATGTGTGACTGCCCCTGGAGATAAACTGTGTTTACACAGCAGGGAGCTCAGGGATCACATTTAATGAGGCACTGTGAGACAGTTTGCTGCTGCTGGGTTCATCCTGAATGCCACGTTCCTCCTTATCAACTGTGTATATTGGCAATAGTGACAATACTGTTATTATTAAAACCTGTCTATATACAGTATGTCCCCAGAATGTCTGTGCTTAACTTCCTTACAAAGTTAACTCTGTGAAACCAGCCCATGTGAATACAGTTCACTTTAGCAGTGGGTTCATGTGTCATCTGGATATTTGAAAACATTTGGTTAAGCACATGGATGCACAGGTGACTGTATGCTGGAAAAGTCGAATATTTAAACCTCTCACCTCTATCGGTCTCTCCACCTCTGTCCTCTGATTGGCTCTTCTCTGGCACGGGCGGAGCATCTGCTGGAAGAGGCTCCTCTTTGACCAAACTCACCAATCTCTGAAGCTCCCCAGGAGCCTGCAGAAATGGAACAAGAGACAAGAGACAAACTTAAACGTTGAGACACAAATTTGAATGCCAACAGATTTTGCCGCAGTTGATTTTGTCGATCGTCCCCCTCACCAATTTCTGCAGGTCATCATTGCCGCCGACATGAACATTGTTGAAGAAGATCTGAGGGACTGTGCTGCGTCCTGTCAGCTCCTTCACTGCTGCTCTCAGCTCTGGATACCTCCCCAAGTCCACGTCACACACCGGCACCTCCAAGCGCCCCAGTGTGGCCTTAGCCTGCACACAGTGTGGGCAGCCCTGGATGGAGTACACAGTTACCCGTCCCAGAGCACAGCCAGCAAACTCCCCCATCTGCAGCAACAGACAAGAAAGCCAAGAGCTTTAGGTTTCAGTATTCCAGGGTAAGTCTGCAGAGCTCCATGTATTTCAGTATCTGCAATCCTTGATTTGATCTGACCTTAGCCACGCAGCATAGGTAAGCAGACAGGACGAGTATCTGGGAGAGCAATAACAGTCAGTTGGTCTCTCTAACAGATGGAGCAGATATTATTGGGATCGTCTTTAAATAGGCCACACTCAAGTAAGACTTCTTCACAGTGTCTAGTTCACAGTGGTATCACACAGTGTCAACTCATATTGCTAGGACTGGGTCTCCTAATGAACATATGAGAAACTGCTACTGTCAGACATAAAGGACTGCCAACCCACTAGATTTTAAAATCACAACTTTGGATTCCAACCTGATGAGAGAAATTTACATTTCAAGACACCTACAACTAATCTATGATCTATTGAGCCTCCGTCTGTAGTGGTACTGTCCACCCATCCCAAGCTATGCACTCTACTGAGAGCTGTTCTAGTTGGAGGGAAAGGGTTGGACAGCGCATTAAGTTTGAGATGTAGTCCGTTAACTTGGTTTTACTTATCATTTCAGATGAATCTAAATGCTATTCAGGTGAACTTCAGGTGATCAAACTAACATACCCTGGTATGTACACACTTCCTGCATGAGTCATTGTTCTTTCCCTCACTGGACACGGTATTACAGAATACAGAGCCTGACTTGGTCAATGAGTAACATAACCTCCTTCCTGTTTCAAAACATTTGCCTCCAGTAAAAGTAGGTTATCAGTCTGGTCTTATCCAGCACTACTTCAAAAACGATAACACGAATCAAGGTCTACTCTTTACCTATTTTGATGAAGTAGCTTATAATGTAACAGTAGTGTGACACAATAAGGATTCAATACTTCACTAAGAAACATGCATGGACATTCCTGAGGATATTAATCATATTTTAAAGATATGGTGAATGATAACTGAGTTTCAGGGTCATTTTTAAGAAGAATATTAAGTATGTGCAAGGTATCCCGATTCATAGAGTAATATTCATAGTTGCAGAAAAATAGTGTTTCAATTAATATAGAAGCGGAAGAACCTTTGAAAACAGTGCTTCTAAATTAAATTACCAACTTTGTGAGTGGAGTTCTGAATGGGAACGAATGCGTCTGAATAACTGAACGGGAATAGCAGAGATATACAGAATGAATCCCTACAAAACACCAGGTTAACCATTTAAACCACTGACAGCTGCTCCCTGGAGGAGCTAAACTGCGCTAATGCGAACATGTTAGCAAATGAGAACAACAGTCATGTTCGATACCTCTCAGTGTTTGGCCCCGCAGCATGAAACGGGAAAACAAAATGAAGCGACGCTGCCGATCCTCCTCTCAGTCGGGATTATTTAAACCTGTTCGTTCATGTAGTAGCGGGTTGAATGAGCCTGGTGTTGTTGTGCAGCGACATGAAGAAGCTGCTGGACAGAGTGTCTCATCATCACTGTTACCGAGGCTCCGAGCTGAGGGACTGCTTCATGGCTGCTGTCCCCGCGATGCCTTCAGGACCCCCCCGTACGGTTGAGAAGTCGAACGCTGCACCTGAAATGCAAATTGCCAAATAAGCAAATGAGAAGAGCACAGGGTCAAATAAGTACGCACAACAAATAGGAAGACAAAAAAATTAAATAGAGATGTCAGATAAAAATATAAAAAAATAAGACCAAATAAAAGGAAAAAACACAATTTACACAAGAAAATCCATTAAATTTCGATTTAATGTCTTGTAAATAAGAACGGCTTTATGTATTGAACTGACTGATTCAATAAAGTTATTTATGACAAGTTTATTTAAAGAATGGGGTTGAGTGTTTAGGTGAAAACAGTAGATGTTTGATCCTTTAATACAACAAAGATACCGAACCCTACCAATGGCCACAGGTTCTTGCTTTTTATTGAAAGTAAATAAGCCATAGATTTGCGAGGTTATTCTACAAGCGAAAATTCCCTGTAACCACAAAGGCAGCACAGCTCATCCCTCTGTCCTGGAGGAACTGCGGCTCAGTGCGGAACGATTGTTTCCGACTGTCGCTTGTTCCTGCCCGGTCTGTTTTCACAGCAGGACACGAATGGGCATAAAGATGTCTGGGCTGTCAGACGCGGAGCGGGAGGGATGTACAGTGATAATGAAGCTCATGACAAATAGCGACCTGCTGTCACTCAGCGACACTGTGACCAACAAGGTGATCGTTGTGGAGAGCCCCACAGGTACAAAGAACGATTTAGCCAGGGTGTCGTAGCTTTCGAGTTCGTGAATTGCATTTAACTATCGCACCACACAAAACTATAAAACCTTATACAAGTAGTTTTTAGAATATCTTTAAATATATACCCTCTCATTTCGCTGTCGTTGTTTTGTAGTCAGATTACGTGATGAAGTACACAACTGAGGTTTTGTCCCTATAAAATGCCGGTGGCCTAACCTAAATTGTTAAAGAAAGAAGACCTTCAAACATACACGGAAGTTCGCCATTTAGTTCTGCATTCTAAAATTCACTTCTGCCTAAATAACATCATGTCCAGATAATGTAACATCCAATAATAGTAGGCCTTGTGTTTATTTGTTTATCCAGAGGCTATGCAAACAATCCTGTCCTTCAGTACAAATGCAGAGGAGCTCCTGAGAAGGAAGAAGGTTCAACGGGACCTAATCTTCAGGTATTTGGCCAAAGAGGGGGTGGCGATGGCCCCCAATAGTGAGAAACACCAGCTGGTGAAGAGGACACTGGAGCTTTGGGCGTCAAGGAAGGTACACATGGACAGGAGGTCAAAACACTCAGAGAGTGCAGATCTCCAAGGCCCAACAGTGTCCTTATGGAACCACATTTAAATTTGGTCACATTTTTTTTGTGGATTTGGATCTGCCTCAGTTTGGAGACCTTGATAAATATCACTGACTCAAACCTGTCTGTTTTCATCAAGATCACTAAATTATTCTCTGAGAAATAATACAAAAGTTTAAATAATATTAATGTCAGAGTCTGTCAGTGGAAGTGGGAAAAAAACAAATCCCTAACACCAAATGACCAACATGTTTAGGTAAACTGTTCAGTGATTTTTGCTAATATACAGACAGACAAACAAACAAACACAAATAAAAACATAATGTCAGTGGCAGAAGTAATTTACCGGCAGCTAGAAAAATGTTGTCTGTGTGGCATCTGTCTATGACAGGTACTTGAGCCATTAATTGTTTTCTTTCTCATCATTCTTTGAAGGTTGATAAAAGGCCTCATGGAGAGACAGACGGGACCAGAGAGGACAAGCTCTCGAAGACATTAAAGGCTGAGGTGGACTTTGACCCTCAGGTCCTTGGCCAGCAGTTCTGCCAGTGGTTCTTTCAGCTCCTGAACAGCCAGAACCCCTCACTGGACCAGCAGCCTCAGGACTGGGGGCCACAGCACTTCTGGCCAGATGTGAAGTTGCGTCTGTTTGCTAGGTAAGAGCGTCAGCATCAATTTCCCTATTACTGAACTGAAGATGTTAACAGAGAGAAAAACAGCCCAAAATCAAACTCACGTGTCTAAGCTGTGTCTTCCTTTTGTCTTCCTCAGAGCAGACAGTGAACAGATGAATGAGTTCCTGGGTGCTGAGCTGGTTAGCCTTCGTCTCCTAGCCTTGACAAAGGAAGAGCGCCTCCTCCTCAGCCCAAACCTGGAGCCCCATGGTTTAAAGACACTTGCCTCCCCCCATGGCTTGGTGCTGGTGGCCGTGGCCGGTACCATCCACAGAGATACTGCCTGCCTGGGCATCTTTGAGCAAACATTTGGCCTCATCCGCTCACCGCTGGAAAAAAACAGCTGGAAGATCAAGTTTGTTAATCTGAAAATCAGAGGGCAGGATGCTCTGGGCGGGGCGGAGGCCACTGCGCCTGCTTTGACCTACAATTCCAGTGAACTACAGCTCCTATGCAGTCAATGACACTCATACCCATCATACCCATGATTATCAGCATATTGGGCTTTTTGTTGGCCTGTGCCTTATGTAAGATAAACTATAAATATAGTCAAGCTTTTGTAAATAAGGATCATAGTAAATATAAACATTTTATTAATACTTGTGTTGACTTGTGCTCTATTTATCTAGATATCAAGAATATCTAGCATTACATTTATCTTTCATGCATTTGTTCTTTAAGGCCTTAAGACCAGCAGTTTGTTTGAAAGCTCAAATGCAGTGCAACACTTCACTTCTCAATGGACATGTCCAACAGAATTATTTCACCCTGTCATGCCATGTTAGAGTCACCATCATTTGCATATTCAATATGATGGTGACTGATGCAGAGTATTGCATGTTGCTAAGTAACTCATGTGTTTTGGTCTTGCCACTTAAAAAGTTCAAGTCCATAATTGTGGTCAAATCGTAAATGTGCCTGATGGAAGTCTTATTCAGCCTCATCCAAACACACTTAGCTTTACTTTGAGTTTCATGCCTTCTGTCATATAGCACAGAGTCCAGATGCAGCAGAGTCTCGTGGCTGCTCACGACTGATGCTCTATTTGAAGCTCCTGAACAAAATCACTAAACTCAGGAAGAGCAGATCATTTTTACCTCACCAGACTCAGAATGAGACATGTGTAGCACTGTGCTGATGTAGATTTTATGGTCAAAGTCAGAAGATAGTTACTGTCGGGTGGAATTAGGGCATTATCGTCGTCGCTTTGATCAAGAGCCCAGGAGCTGTCAGTGGTTTTTAAAATGTAAGAACAGTTAAAGAATTTCTTTAAGGTCAAGTCTGATAGCTGCGATTTTGTCTGTCGTCAGTATTCATACATTTGATCGTTTCCATACCCCTCAGACTGTTTTGATTGCTAGTGTGATTATAGACTGGCAGCCTCAAGCAGCACACGCAAATGATTTCAGACATCTTATATAAAAATGAACGCATTCAGTAGCTGTAATTTAGAAGAAGAGGACAAATTTAAACAGACTTGACAATCAAAATTGTATTATCTTTTCCAATCATTAAAATGCTCTTTGACGTGCACACCACACGTATGGGTCCGACTCCATGAGTTGGCCTTTTACTAAGAGGAAAAAGCATTCCTTAGAGAGCACAGTGCAGCGCGGGAGGTCCGCCGTGGAGGTGGAAATTAGAGTCGGGAGGAGCCAGCGTCTTCATCATTAACCTCAACTAAATGGAAAAAAGCTGAGCCACAACCAATGAGAAGCCTCGGCTGACTCAATAAAACGTATCCCAATAGCTTTGCCTTTTTTGCTAACTTGTATTTTTAGCAGCGTTCATCTGCAAAATGCACAATTTGAACTGATATTCTTCACAGACCTATTATTGTGACAAACGAAATAATTCATCTACAATACATTTATTTCACGAGCTCTGAGCAAACTCTTTATTAATGGCGCAGCTCTGGTTTTCCATTGATTCTGCTCCATCTTCCCAGTCAGGGCACACAGGGTCTGGTGAGGCACAGAACGATGCCGGTATTACTCTGTGGCTTTGGTGGGAAATGTTACATGTGGGAAATTATTCTTGGCAGCCATTTTCAAAGGCCCCTGGAATAGTTAATGTCGGTGACTGTATGTCGGCGCTGCGTGGCCCTCCGTGCTGTACTGGGCCATAGTTGTGGTGAAGGGGGGGGGGCACTGCAGCCATTGATCTCAGCCTGTTCACCTCTCAGTAAGAATAATAACAAGCTGCTCGCCTCCTGTCTTTATGGCACTTGGCTTCTCTGGGTTTTAATAAGCGGTTTGGCACACGGGCGCAGCTCTGACGCACGGGTTAAGAAATACCACTGCAGTGGCGTCTGGTGATGGTTTCGACTCTGAGAAGCTAACCTCCCACCCCCCTTCTACTTTGCTTGCCCTCCTCTAATAGGGAAGTGTGTTTCTCATAAAGAAACATGCGAAAACTTGGATCCATGTCTCTTTGAAAAAGCTTACGTGTGGTGAACCATGGAGGCTTCTCCTCTAATTATTAATCCAGTTTTTTTTCCCCAAAGCTAAGTGTGATTGTGACTGATTGGAAGTTAGTTTTTCCTCACTGAAACAGCCTCGTTTCTTATCAAAGATTGTTGTATTAAACGGCTCATGCCATTTTTCACTCTCTGACAATCTGACGGCTTTACAGAGCCGTTAATGCCAGACGCTTTAAACGTCTGCAGCAGTCATTCTTTAAGTGGGTCTTCGGGACACCCGAGGGTTTTTGTCTGGATTTTCAAGGAGTCCTTGAAGTGGTTGAGTGACGTTTCATTCAAAATGAGCAGTCATTTCATGTTGGGATTTTCTTTTATTTCACTTTCACTCTAAACGTCCTCCTAGGAAATAAGAGATTTCTGGATCTTATCTGGATCTCTGACTTTGCAAGTCATGCTCATGTTTACTCACATTTTGTAATGTTTATACAAAAATATTATTATTTACATGTATATGTATATTGACAGTGATAAGCCACCATGTCTTGACCTCATGACAACACGAGGCCAGAAGAGGGCAGACAAGCTACACGAGACAGAAAGAAATACTCCCTGGCTAAAGAAAAAAGAGTGGGGAAAAAATCCATTTAATGCTATTACGTGAGGAAACTCATTAATTCGTAAGAGCAATATGAGTGAGCTGATGTTACCGGGCAATTTCTATCTGGCCACAGCCACAAGGAAAAACTGTAAATTTTTCCAAGTTGAATTGTCCTCCATTAAAGTAATGGGCTTCTAAAAGAGAGACGCGTTAAACTGTTGCCTTTCACAGGCACCAGAGCACGTATTTCACAAGTTATTGAAGTGTCTGTAATTTATCTGCACCCTGACGGTGTCAGACACGACTTTAACACAATGCTCTCTCCCCACAGTCGGCACTTTTCTGGACAATAAAGGAGAGGATTTATGCACAGGACGAGTATCAATCAATAGGCAATGATATTTCTCCTGCTCACAAAACACGTGAGGAGGAGAATTCAATCAAAGATTGACAGAGTTGTTTTGTCACTTTGCTGGACTTGCCCTCCAACCCAGCAGTGTTTCATAAACCAGCGCACAATAAAAGTGCACTGAAACAACCGCATATAACTCGCGGAGGAGGGAATGAGGTCAACAGTGTTTTCCGCTGGTGTTAAAGCCACAATTCTTACACTTTATCTCGTTGCTGAGGAAGGGGTTTCTGCTGTGGATTACTGCAAGGTCATTTAATGGGGTTTAACTACTGATGCCCTGAGTGTCCCGCCATCATTTTTAATACCCCAACAAAGCGACGTGACGTCTCAACCTCTCGTCCAGTCACGTCTTACCGCAAAGCCGTGGTCATTGCTTGAAAACTTTTAGTTCTACTTTAGGCTTGTTGAGCACTAACATTTGCATTTTAAGGACATTACGCAGAGAGGGAATGAGCTCCACAACATTGTGTTTGTGTGTGGACTCAGTTTAAGCTGCATGGTTGCTTGACCTTACGTGACCTGAGAGCCCTGGTTGGGAATGGCCCTTATTTTCTGCGTCCATCCCAGATTACCTCTGTACAGGCCAGTCTCCTCATTGCACCCCCGCAAATGTCCGAGCTGACATCATTGTTCCGTTTCAACACAAATTGGTTTGGACCGACGAGGCGGCCGTCACAGTTCATATCAGCCCCTCTCTTGGCCTGGCGGTGTATCCTTACACATGCATCATTATCTCGCATAAACAGTGGAAATGCGAGACCGCCGGGGGAACGGACGCCATTCACGGCAACAAAGCGAGGGCTTAGTGAAAGGATCCTGGGCGGTGACACTCTGGTTTAGCATCAATTAAAGAAAACAACAAGCAGAGCACTTTCTGAAGGCAGCTGGGTTCAATGTGTTTATTTATGCCAGAGCAAATATGTATGTTTGATGGAATACATGCGTGCAAGGACATTTCAATTAGACAAACACGGAGGGAACACAGAGGTAACAAAAAAACACGTCCCTCACATTGAAATGTACTTGAGTTGAGCTTGCACACAATACCCTCCCCCCATCTCTCTCTCTCTCTCTGTTTATCTCTTCACGTCCCTCTGTCTCTCTCTTTTGCACATAGTAGCTCCTCTGTGTCCCTTTTCCAATGCAGCGCAGGGGCCCCCAGTGAGGGCCTTCCCTTGGCTCTTGAACTGAACAGAGAAGATGGTGTTATCTGAGCGCTGCCAGGAGGTTGTCAGCTCGTATTGGGCCGCGTTGACCGAGTGGCCGCTTTGGCGGATGCGTGTCCGTGCCAGGCTCCCAGTGCCTTCCCTCCGCGGACATCTGCTGCGTTGTGGAAAAGCTGCGGAGCTCGCCTGTGGTTGCATCTTAATCCTTCATCTCTTCGGCTCGAACCATGCCTGGCCGAGCAAACCGGCGGCTCTGCTCGCCTTGCTTCTATTAATTGCCCTTGCCTGGCTCGCTGTTTGCTTCTGATTACACTCATTAATTTCAATTCCCCAGGAAGGCACCACCACCGGAGTTGCCTTTAGACAGGCACACACACGTACAACCAGAAGCACGCATGCACCAGCGTACATGCATTTGGACACACACATCCTTTACAGTGTGAAACAGCTAACATTTGTCATATTGATTTGTTTGAATTCCATCTAAAAATATAACAACCATTATTGCTGAATAGAATACCTACGTGTGGGTGTTTCAGAACATGTTTCGCGTCTCTGTGTTGTCAATAGCTGGCCATGTGAATGTCATTAGCAGATGTATTCTGTGTCTGTCTCCACCCAGGCGGGTCTCTCTCTCTCTCTCTTTGTAAGGCAGGGGACAAGAAGAAAGATGCTCCGACCCGATGGTCATAAGTCAGTGTCCTCATCACAGCAGGTGGAGCACATCTGGTAAAGTCCCAACATCTGGGCCGGCAGGGTGGCCTCATAATTATAGCAGTCCCACAGACTTTGTTCTGTATTGGTTGAAAAAAAAAAAAAAAAAATCAACGTCAAGCCATATTATTACCCTTGACTCATTAAATTTTCAAGCGTATAGGCAAACATTTCCACCGCCAAGCAAATGGGGCCTAATTAAGTAAAGTTCAGCAGCTTAGTGGCAATACTGATGAGAGTCTAGGATCTGGAAATGTGTTCTCAATGAGCAAACATGAAAATAACTGTGAGTGTGTCAATATTAGGCCATTTAAATGTTTCCAACAGGCACTCGATTCATGAGAACCGATCACGTGGCTGCATACAGGTAAGTGAGGTAATGTTGTCAGCCTCCTCAGTGCTATCATCAACGTGTAGCTTCTCTTTAAAAGTTGAGTGCAACATACCAAGCACAGCTCCTTCTTTTCCCCTGCAGCCACTAAGCTGACCTGAAGAGCTGTAAAACTCTCCCATAATAAGCCGTGTGGCCTCTTGGCTTCTGTTACCCCATCGCCTCAGAACCTGGGATTTTCTGGGAAAGCAGGCTCTCGTAGACTGACTCATCAGACAGCTGTACCTTAAATGCCCTCATGGGGGCGTCACACTGAGGGGTCATCGCCCTGGTCTGCAATTTGATGGCCAGGCAGCAAACGAAAAGCCCTGAAGCCTGACAACTTCCTTCGCCGAGCCCACGTAACCCAATTAGTGAACCGGTCCTCAGTCGGAGAAAATGAAAACATTCCGGACGTGAATTCCCAAGATGGCTGTATGCGTTTATTAAATCCACTCCTTGTTTCACCCTCTGCCTGAGCTTTTCGTGCGCTCAGTATAATCGTTCACCGAGGAGTGACTCAGCAACTCAATGTCATGCCAGTGGGTTGCAGATGCTCTGTGCGCTGACGAGCCAGAGTACTTCACATCATTGTGTTAACTTTATGTTATCTTTTTGAAAGGACGTCCAGATAATGAACACAGATTGCATCAGCTCTGGGGGTGCTAAGTGTCTACATTACCCAGCGGGCAGCGCAGGCTGTGGGCTGACAGAGCTGGAGGGTGGGGGCGCAGAGGAGAGCCCAAGAAGGTCATATTGATTGATAACGCACCCTGTGGACTGGGCTGTGGTCCACAGCCACCACACTGTGTTTGTTCTGGGTTACCAGACTGCGGTCCTGTAGACCATGAACAACATGCAGATACAGTAAAAGACTAAACACTCTGATGATTTGGGTTCCCAATAATCCAAAGTGGCTTCTGTGAAGGCCTTCACCGAAGGTCCATTATTTGAAGCATTTCCCCACACCTGCCTCAAGCAACTTTTCCCAACTTCTCCGCACCACAATTTTTTTGTTGTGATGAGATATTTGACTGATTGATAGTGACTGAAAAGGGGAATTGGAAAGACCCAGTGCTCCTGATTACCAGTCCAGCCATGCCGACCTCCACTGAAAATACAACATGACTTGTTAAAGAGACTAGAGTTCAGGAAGGGTTACAAAGCACCTTCTGTCCTAAAACAAGAATTGATGATTGAGGACAGGCTACGTTCTCTCAAAAATATCCACATCAGAAATCCTCTCAGACAAAAAAAATACCACAAATTCCAGCCTGTGAAAGATGAGGATGATGAGGAGAGCATGTAAGGAAGGCTACGTTTGCCTATTGAGACCAGGCCCCTTGTGTCTTCTCATTCCCTTGTGCCCTTCTGACAGAGCCAGATAGGCCTCCTCACCACTGACAGCCAAATGTCCTCATCCATCCTCATCCAAGAGGCCCGCAGGCATCATCAACCCTGTCTAGATTTCCCTCGACGAAACCCCAAAGCAGAACTCCCTTGCCCTGAGCCCAGCAAAGGCGATGGAGCTAGGAGTATCCCGTGGAGCCTTTGTCAATATGTCATCATCGTCATAGCTGCCAGCTGGCAGCACCCACTGTAGAAACCCACCGCAGATGTGTCAGCAAAATAGCTTCCATTTTATTATCATTTCTTCCCACTGAATATCCATTGCAGTAAACAAACTTCACCAGTTATAGGGCATAACTCGAGCAGCCCATGATATGCTTTCCTTGCCTGTGACGGAGCGGAATTTGTGATGATGAAGGGACGTGTGGGGAAGTGTTTGTTTTGTGTGGGGAGAGGGGACTGTATCAGCAGACGGATGCACGGCCGGTCCTCCGTGGCTGCGCTGACAACACAATTCTGGCTGGCTTTGGAAAACGAACCGACCATTGCATATAGGATGATACACCTTCAATACAAATGTTGAATATGAATTATTGGCTTCTTATCTCTGTGTGTGGTGCTGCAAGGTGAAAATGTGAGGCTTCAGTATAAGTCTCCTCAGTTCATAAAGAAGCTTTAAAGCATGTATAGATTATAGAAGCCTCTAGACTTCTAATGTCACCATGCATCCCCCACAGCAGCCTTTTACTGTCTGCAACAATAGTCCACAGCAGAAACATGATCGAGGATTTAACAATATTTATTCATTACAACCAGAGGGTGCACTGTAAAAATGAAGCACTGTGCTTAAAGCCAGGAAATTACAGCAATATCCAAGTCGTTTGGAGAGCAGAATCACGCACAGTGGGACGTTTGTGGTTTCATATGATCAGACATCAGATGGTAATAGACTATATTGCATTTACTGAAGGTAATAGACAAAGACGAACATTGTACAAAAACAAAAATAGGCAGAGTCGCAATAGGAGAACGAGTGACGACTGTCTCCTCCCCAAAGAGAGTTGTGTCCTCTAGTTCAACTTTGCAGTTATTCTGATGAAGTTGATGACGAGTCAAAGAGGGGAGTGGGACAAGTGCACACATGTTGCCGTGACCTTCCCGCGGCTGTAATGTAATGCACGGCTAATAGGGCACAAGATGACTTGGAGATTTCATTTCAGGAGCAGCAGCGGTAATGGCAAGGATGATCTTAAGCGCATTATGTGCAATTGGATTTAAAACAGTTTTAGATATTTTGTTTACCTCCCATGAGATGCCAATGAATAAAGTTCTCTGACTGCTTTGGGACAATAAACTTAAACCTTTCCAACGTTGACTAATATATAGGATTATGTGTACGCTGATTCTGGAACAGGGGATTACGGGCTCAGAGAGTCAGAGGCCACATGCAAGGTGATGTGTGTGACCTTTGACTGAGGAATGTTTTTCATAGCCAGGTCATCCATCTTCATTTTCTCTCAGTGGTTAGTGCGCGTCCAGCATTAATTCAAACAGCTCGAGGTGTTTGGATAGCTCGCCCTGTCGGGGCAGGCACACCCAAGCCGTCTGAAATGACGTCCATCAGTCAGATTTGTTTCAATAAGGGATCGGGTTTGCTTCATGTTATCACTTACTGTACATGAACTCTCAGGGGTCACATTCTTCAGCTGCGAAAAGTGGGGAAACAAACTTTTCAGGAAAGATTCCAAGGATGTGGGGGCCCCGAAGAAACTCTGAGAAAGTTGTTAGAACATTTGCATTTAACTGAAGTGCACTAACCCATTGAAAAGACACTGTCCACTGAAGGCACATCCCCATCAGCATGCTCAAGCAGCAGTCGATTGCTGGCCTCTTAACGTTGCTGATTGACATTTTATACAGTGGCTGCAGTTTAGTGATATTGGTGGCATTCAGTTTAACTGAATATTCTTTTAACAACCTGCTGGCTGATGACTGGTGCTTTTAAAGTGCTCTTAAAGAGACAGAGAGTTGAAGAGGGAAGGAGAGAGTCTCAGAGAGAGGTCAGAGCGGTGGCACATTTTCTCCAGGGCAACAATTACCTCAGTCCAGGAAGTCATGTTTTCCTTTTGTTTATCCGCCTGTTGGCAGAATCAGGCAAAATCTCCTGGAAGGACTATCGCAGAACTTGGAAGGATGCAATATGGGTGAGGGGAAAATCACAAGACAGTGACATACTGTATAAACATCTGACGCTGCAGCTACCACAAAATATATGAAGATGCTGCTCACCCTGGCCAGTTGTGGTCGAACTTGTTCAGTTCCACTGGATATTATTATATGAGCCTGTGAGTCCTCAGCAAAAACATGTCAGAACATCTGTTCCCAGTCATATTTTATTAATCCTTGTGCAGCCCCTGAGCTAGGCCTGTCACATAGAGCAGCAGGTCGATAGCCCACTATCCACTTGTCCTTAGTGCAGATGTTGTTGTTTTTCTTTATCTACAGGGTCACGTCAAAGGCACCAAACCCTCAATTTCATGTTGTAGAAGTAACGACGACCATGCTATGACAGACTTCCTCAGTATTGCTGTGTTTTGTACAAAGCAATGACCAGAAAGAATTGGCTTTGTTCGTGCGACGTGCCCTCATGTCCCAAAAAACTGGGGAAGGCTGTTTCAATTCATAAGACTCGTCATCGCCTGCTCCCCAGCCATCCCATTTCTAAATGCCATTGAGCATGCACTTAGTCTAGACACTCGACCACACAAGGCGACACTGGTTGCCCCCGGTCCAGACACTGCCATCTGTGTGTGTGTGTGAGAGAGAGAGTGTCTGTTTGTGTGCTGCAGAGTTTGTGTATACCAAGCCACTTACACGAAAGGAAAAAGAGATTCATGAGCACACATGGACACCACGTGGCGCTGACAGAAAGACCATGAGACGAGACCCCCGCCACCCATGGGTACAAGGAATCCGTGGCAAACGGTGTCACCCACCCGGGCTACTGCTTTAATTAAGAGTCTAATGATAGGCTTTCAACCGAAAAGCAACTTATCATCGCTCCATAATCGCTCAGCGCTAGTTAGTGCTGGCAGAATTGCAGCCATCTGCTGCACTGAGAACCCATTCTGATCATTCTTTATATAGCAGTAGTAGTTCATGTACAGTATTTATACTAGGAGACCCCATTATGTGGACGTCTGTTTATACATTTTATATTAATTGGACACATCTGTGTTACATGAGCTTGGATCAGCAACATGTTTTAATAACCCCAAATACTCGTTTAAGAGTATTATTACTATAATTGAAATGCAGTGTGTGTGATAGGTGATGCTGGTTATGAATTTCCTTTTTATACTATGTCGTCAAAGCTATTTTTATTTGTGCACTGCCCGCCTCATGCTGTAACTAACTGGATTTAAAAGCCTGACAAAAGTTATTTTAGTACCATCTGTTTGGGCACACTCAAAAAAAAGTTTCCCACATCAAACCAAGTTGAACTATAGCTCGACTTGACTGGCTTGTTTCGAGCGGTGTACGCAGCATACACAGTGGAAGCAGAAAGCTTCAAGAAGTAGGTTTGACATAAATTCTGGAGACAAGCAAAGGAGAAGGACTCAACAAGTTCTCTCTTCATTCCTTTTTCAGAGGTAAAAAAAAATTGGTTTTAGCTTGTCTCAAATGTCCAAAGACATTTGTTCACTCACTCATTCACTCATTCATTGTCCATCCATCCATTATCTGAACAGCTTGCCCTTCTGCAGGTCACAGGGGCTACGCCCCGGACAGGTGTCAGTGTGTCGCAGGTGTAACGAACAGAGACAAACGATCACAGTAAGAGGAAGTGAAGGGATCAGTGACACTGTAAAGAAATGTGACACGACAAGTTGACGCAACACAACAAGCCGTCAGTCTGCAGTGTCAATCCACACGTGCAGCCTTGTGCGCTTCACCGAAAACCTGTTTCACTCGGTTTCCACCTTTCACTGTCAGCCAGCTACTTTTCATCCAACTCTCAGCTAGCATTAATTGTATTAAATGCGAACCATTTCCTTTAACAAAAACAAGCTATTTGCATTGTGCTCATATTAACTTAGTTTGACTGGGTACAATCTGTGTCCACACACAAAAAACACACGTACTTGATGGGTTGGCAAATTGTTTTGAACACATTTTTTTTACCTCAGAATGAGAATGTTCTTCAGGTTGAAGCGATTGGCTGGCACGTCTGTCTGACACTTACCAACCACACTGTCTGTGCTCTGACCTTCATCGAGGCACAGCTGAAGCAGAGGCAGTCCAGCAACAGCATGTATTCGCTGCATGTTTTCATCGCATAGCCCACTCTTGCTTCAAGGATTACCAACCCTAGCTTTAACTCGGAATGAAAGGAATGATTGATGAATAAATGGACAGTTGTTTGGATGATTAAAGCACTGTTGTAAAGATAAAACCCTTCAAGCAAAAATGAAACTGTCTGGTTTACAAGACAGCTCTCTGGCTTGTGAATAATATGTGCAGGCTCCATATCTGATGATGAATACGATACTGTGAGGAAATTAAACAGAGCTGTCGATTACACCCACAGAACAAGATACGTTCATATTTATTTAGCGTAAGATTTAATTCAATCAAGAGCTGGAAGAAGTCACATTCATTTCTGCAAACATCATTTATAATGCTGGTCAGATTGATGTACTGTTTTCTTAATGCTTGAATTGTTGACATGAACTAAATGACGCCTCTGCAACAGCCTGTTTTCACACTTCCACTGCAGCGTTCTACTTTACTGTGCAGATTTACTTTCTCCGAAATCAATCTGAGGTCAAATGAGGAGCACTTAGGGATTACTTATAGCTCTGAGGCGCAGTCATAGTCTATCTGAGGGAAAAGCTGCACCCCGAGAGCTGATGTAATTCTCCTCCATGTTGGGTGCCTCAGATGCTCCGCTGACAGAAAAGGCTTTGGCACAGCAAAGTGATGAGAGCAGCTTGCCGCCACTGATGTAAATCCTGCCTGTGTTTATTGAGAGTTCCTGATCAAAGGAAGGAGGGTGAGGCACCGGGAGAGACACGGAATAAAAAGAAAGTTGCAGAGCTGCAAAGCTGAGTCACTGAAGGTGAGGTATACACTGTTAGTGTGGGTGGGGGGATAGGGGTCTGATGGCCTGCATTAAGCTGAGAACAATATGTTTATACACCAGTGTGCTTTTGCACCTGCTGTGGGAAGCTCAGGGTGTAGATCCAGTCATCCAACAGCTGGATCCCAGTCTCCCAGTCTCCCCCCTGCCCCTCCTGCTTTTCCAAGTGTCCCCATTTGCCTTGTTTGGTTCAGTTTAACCCAGAAACATAACAATTTGGAAAGGGGCCTCAGACCATAGCTCAGTGGGCTCAATTCTAGTCAGACTAGAAGAGGTGGTCTTGACTCCGATCAGCTCTGTAGTACGGTTGAGACAACATTAAACAATCAGAGGAAAGAACAGCAGAGGCCTTTTAGCTCGCCCTGTGGGATTGTTCATCTTCACCTCTGATCAACAAGGATGTTCATTTTAGCAGTTTTGTGATGTTAACATTTATCTCTATTCACTTACTATATCTACCTATTATAGAAAAATGCATTGCTGACTTCACTGTATGGAACAAAGCAAAAAGTGAACAGAGGATGACCAAAAAAAAAGAGAAAATGTCAAACAACCTCTACCTGCGGGGCTCTTTAATCATTCATGCTTCATTAACTGGCTATCTGTTATCATTTTGCATCTCTCCTTTGAAGGGGATGAGAAAGGTTGAGGGCTTTGGCAATGATCAATATTTCCTGCAGCACAACAGCGGCATTTTTATTAAGCTGAGCTGAGCTGAGTAAAATTTAGTGCAAAGAACACTTTTGGATGTGAAAGATGTCACTGTGTCACAGTGTGACAGAATAATTCACAACTCTCTCATGTGCTGAAAAACCTCTGTGAGAGGTTTTTCTGTGATTCTCACTCAAGTTTTTTATGGTGTTGCTGTGAGGAAAAAAACTTAAAATTCTAACCACCACTAAGGCTCGCGTTGATAGATGCACCTCCACAAATCACAGAAGGTCTTTGTTGAAGGACAGTTTCATTAGTGGCTGGACATAAAAAAGGGTAAGATAAATAGGATGAGATAATCCCTCATAAGTCCCAAAACAGCAACATTTTACAACGTCACAGCAGGAGGCAGAGCTGGTTGTCTTACTGCTGCCATGGAATGACCTCTGATACTACTTCTTCAAACACTGGTGGATCGATCTGCACGAAGACAGACCTGCCCACTGCTATGAAGGACTGAGCTATGTGAATATAATGTGTAAAACCAAAAACACTCACAGGTTAAAAGGAAGCAGCAAGAACACAAGCTAAATGGATAAATTAAACCACAACAGAGAGAGAGGGAACCACACGTGTGATCAGACAACCTGACAAAGACAAACGCAAACACAGAGACGATATGCACAAGGGAGGCTGCAGGGGTAATTGAAGACAGGTGAAACACATTAGCACAGGGAGAGACGATTGCAAGGGCGGGAAACAGGTCAAAGACAGGAAGTTGAACAGGAGACAACATTTCAAAATAAAATAGGAAAGAGAACTAAGAGTGCAAACCAGCCAAAATGTGGAAAAAGTGAGTGTGCTGCCTGATTTATACCAGCAGAGCACAGATGAGCCTAACCGCTCGTGTCGCATGCAGATGTGCTCTCTGTCTCCCCTGTAGGAAACTAAGTCCCCTGCAGTTCTCCAAGCACTGCTTCAAACACATGCACTTATTGACGCATGTAACTGGTTCCATTTGAATCATCAGGGGTCCAAGCAGCAACAGCTGCAGGAACTATTAAACCCTATTGGTTTTGCAAAAATGAGCATGGCCGCACATAATTGAACGTAGCAAAACATCAAAGTGGCAAAAGTGGGCGTGGCCAGGTGCCTTTGATTTAATATGATCCACCTAATTATTCTTAGGTGTCCGAGCAGAGAAGCAATGGGAACCCTACAAGACAAATTATTTTGAACTTTTGCTCCATTCAATTATGTGAAAAACCTAAAAAGTACAACTGGGGGGGGGGGGGTTGTCTGATCCCGACAATAGCTGAATAAACTGTATTCAATATTTTGCTGGGAAAGCAAACGTCTTTTTATTGGAGAGCGTCTCTCATGTAAACGATGTTAAATGAAGTGAATGTTTATGCCTCGCTCACCGTTTACATCTCCTCTGTCCGCTTTACCACGGATTGAATTTTGTGCTGCTTATGAACCATGACACACATTACAATCATCGGTTTTCACGGCTGGCTCTTAACCCATGTATCATGGCAGCCAATTGACTCTGTGATCTCTCCTGTTCCTCCTGCTAAACTGCAGAGATATGATCAGAGCTCGGGTGCAGATGTGAGGGAGGGAAATGGTGGCAGTTCACTGGAGTTGAATTGTGCCCCCGAGAGGAGGAAATGTAGTTTTTTTTTTCTGTCAGATGGAAAGATCAGAGGAGACAGATAATTCACTTATCACATCTGCGGTGATTAAGGGGACAGGACGCAGTTTGCTGATACGGATCTGCAGGCTCCTTGGAGACTCTGTTCAGTTGTTAAGACGCTTAAAAGACGCTGTCTCAACCCTGAGACTTCTGTTTGATGTCATCTGTCTATTTTTACGACACCTAGGTTTATCCTGTTTTAATATTTCTGTCTGGTTTCTGTTGGTTTGTCAGACACCTTATCTCACCTACAATCATCTCATTTTACCTCCCTCTGAACTCATCACTTCTTCTTACCTTATTTCATTTCATCTTTTTATTACTTCATTTTACCTCATAATGTCACTTTATCTCACCTCATCTTACCTCTAACCTAATTCCTTTGTCCTCTGATTTCTTCTGATCAGGCTCCCTCTCTACTGCTTGTTCATGGTCACTTGTTCAACAGGTCCAAATAAACCCAAAGAAACAGGAGGAGAGAAACTTTTTTAATGATGTTGGCAAACCAATGATTTTTTCAGGGTTTATCAACATTTTAATTCTTACGCAGAGACTTTCTGTTAAGGCTTTAAAAACTTCCACTACCCAAGCATAAAAACTTCCGCTAAATATTCTCTGACATACTCGTCTCATTACAATTTTCAAAACTTGGGCTGGCTCTTGCAGTCTATTCTCATTCTTTTTTTAATGGGTTTTCTCTGTGACAGTTTTGGTCCATGTTGTTCACAAAGTTGCATCAGTGGAAACTGTGACACTTTAACAAAGAGAGATTAACATCACGCCTTGAAAGGCACAATAACGGAGGACACGATGCCCTGGCGCTCCGTCTCCCTCTGACAGATCCACATGTTGCTTCTGAAGTTGTAATTACCTCCTACTAATTGATAAGCCCTCGAATTCCCCCCATCATATCCTTCATGTAAATCACCTTCTATTGTCATTGCCACCTGGGGACTAACGTGACAAGCCCCCTCGTTGTCTCTATCACAGTAATTAACAACCTCCCGGATCCTTCTGTGCACGCACACATGCACATACACACACAAACCTTGAAAGACACAGATGAACTGGTCTTTTTTTTTCAAACCATGTAAGTGCAAAGTGCTCTAAATGAATCCCACAAACCTCTGGGTGTGAACAAATTATAACCAGTGGTTTGCATAATGGGAGTGTGGTCAGCGGCAAACAGCTTCGGCACGAGGAGAGCAGAGTGTTGTCCAGGCTGCTCGGAGGGAACAGAACGAAGGACCAAAGTGAGAAGCAGCAGACGAGGAGAGATGTTGTTTTGAGATGTTTTTCACTTTTATTTCGAGACACGCGCCTTCAAGCTGAACTGCGCCTCAGCGTGAAAGCCTTACCTGCTTGTACTGCTGCGCTGTCTTGCAGATACTTTTGAAACTGCCCTGGATACATGAGGATTGTGTTCCGCGGGCCTCAGACATAGACCAGTAAACAGGCAGTCACAGTTGCGGTGCAGCACTGCAGTGGCTGTGAACAGGACAACCAAACATATGGTATGGGGCTGACTGAGTGCTGCAGATGGGGGCAGCAGGCACAGATGGCACACCTGGGGAGGCAAAGGCTGACGGTCAAACACAGGGTGTTTGGATACTGGCAGTGATATGGGGGGGGAAAGTAATTAGTGCACACAAATGAATAGATCTCATGAGCCCTCCAACATCAATATTACCCACCCAAACATGGTAGTAAATAAACAGCTTATAGTTATATATAAGGTCATCACGATGTGTAGCTTGCACAGCTACAATCACTGTTGGATATGTACCAATGGACATCCCCATTCGAAACTCAACATGTTCAATTTAGAATTTAACTTTTGCAACAATGAACCAAAACTTTTTGCCAGATCTGGGCCTGACCAATAAATATCCCAATAGTTTCCCAACAGGAACATTAGTGTTACTGTAAATGCTCCATATCTCATCATAGATTTGTGTTGTTGAAACCTGATACATTTCCCATGAATGAATGAACTCATGTCTTCTGGGATGATGTCTGGTATTTGCACACATAGTTAGCAGCTGTCTGTGTTTGCTTTTCCTCCAAATTTTCATCCATGCTGCAAAAGGCTTGGACAGCTTGATCTGATATACAGACGTGTTGTTTTTTTTAATGTGTCGTTGCCTCCCTGGAAATTTATAAATGAGGTGTTGACAAACCATGAAGTCACATTAGCAACAATTCTGATATCTATGCCAGGCTAGAAAAAGAAGCAGGCTCCCTTTATACGCTGTATCTTGTATGTCATTTACGATGTGACGACAACGTTGTAAGTGAGGGCCGGGAGTTCGAGCAGAGGCCACATGAACAGATTAAAGATTTAGTAGGAAAACAAATCCAAATGCTAGTAAAACATTGGGAGATAGTAAGTATTATCATTCTGACATATGGAGGACAAAATCAGGTTTATCTTTGAAATATATTTTGCGAAGGCAAATATTTTTTTTCTTTGCATGCAGTCAAACATGAATTGTGTTGGTGCTCTCCCGAAAACTCAGTGCCCACTCGAGGGGGTGAAGGCGGGGTGTGGGACCTGCAGTGAGCATGGGGTTAATGGTTGTCGCAGGACTTTGTCGTAATTAGCTGGAGCCCCGGTGTCACTCACCTGCGTGTCGCCTGCCTGGATTTGGGCCATGCCGACCTCGCTAAGTAAGTATTTGCACGCAAACCGGTGTAATTTGATCCACCTCAGTGTCAAGTGCTTCCACGATTTTAAAAATTGAAGAGGAGGAAGTTCTCTCGCGACTCTCGGCTGGCTGTTTGATTCAGATTTTATTATCCTTGCTTGGTTCTATAATAAGCGGGAACTGTCCTGTCCGATTAGGCATGCTCAGCGGCGCTCTCCGTCCAGCCTGCCCCGCCCCCAACTCGCTCCACCCCAGCTGCCCCCCTCTGACTCTTCACTTGGAGGAGCTCCCAACAATTGTTGGCCTCTCTCTCTCCCTCTGTGGCAGCTTGGGAAGAGATCAGGAGCATTGTTGCCCTCTTTGATTTAACCCATTAAATGCCATAGTCTGGCCCCCTTTCTCATCGGTACTATTTTCAAAATACATATCACAAGCAAACCTGTTTTAATATCCACCCAGTTTGTTTTGTTGTTTACAATCTATCAAACAGTAACAGATCGTCTAAAATATCGATCCATGTTTTGTCTCCCCGATGGCAGGACACCAAGAAACTTCCTGTTAATTGGTCCAATAAATATGAGCAGGCAGAGATGAGGCGGTGGAATATCCAACGTGATGGAAGGCTTGTTTGTTTTCCAGTCGCGCTGGATTGCCGCTGTGTTGACTCTCGGTCCAGTCAGCAGCTGATCAAACTCCGGTGGACACACTGTCTCCAAATCAGCATTGTGTGTCTGTGTATGAATGTAGAATACCTGCATGGATTTATTTTCGCTGTAAACAAAGAGACCACAGCATGAAAATTCAGCAGAAGAAAGACTTAGATTCATCTGTATATATTTTCTAAAAGGATGATTCTTCACAGTTTACACATTTGGATTTTCACCAGGAGCTGATGTTGTTCACCATTTCTCATTTTCATTCACAAGCCTGGAAATTCTGTTTAATTATTATGTTATTGAAATTATTCATTTTACTTGACAGGAACAATGTAGAGCTCAATTTAAATGTCACTTTGATGCTCTGTGCCAGATAATAGCAGTTGAGAATAGAAAGACAGCAACATAGCACAAGACTATGCAGAGAGGAACGCACCATATAATACAAACACAAAGGCACATCTCTGGTGTGCTTGTCAGTGCTGAGCAGTTTTCAACAGGCTCATTAAGTTTGTTTCAAAAGAAGCTGCAGCTGGTTTTGCACAAAGAATATTCATCATCAAAAATACGATCTGAATTGTGTAAATTTTTTTATATTCGGAAATCTGATTTCTTGTGTTACTTATTCACAGATTAAACTTTTGGCAACTGAGGGCCAAAAACTGATTTATAAAAAAGAAACAAGAAACAGGAAGTTCACTGTGTTCTGTTTGTTCTTGTAGTTCCAGACCGAGACACCAATAACCTGACCCGGGCCTTGTGTTCAGTAAATAGGACGAGCATCGCATATGCTGTCTGCACATTGGTCGTTTTTTTTTTTTTTTTTTTTTCTGGGCGGGTGGGTTATGCAAGCCCCCTTTCACTGCTAATTCCATCAAAGCTTTGGGAGCAGTTCTAATTGGGCGTCTCTATTTTTGGTTGTCTTCCAGCCCTGTTTTGCTGCCTTTGAGAAAAGGCAGCGCAGCGAATGTAAAGCTGTGTGATAACAGGGCCATTCGCCACAGCACTGCGTTTGACCCCGCAACCAGCCTCCATGACGGATGTGAGATGATTCCTCGCCCTCCAGCTCAGTGAGACACGCTCAGCACAACTCAAATACACCCTTTCAAAATATCTCCCTCACTCTTCCCTGTGTTCTCCGGTCTTATTCCCCCCCCCCTCTCTTTCTCTCACTCTCTTGCTTTCTGCCAGTCTGTCTCTGTTATGCTACATATTGGCTCCTATATGCTGTCTATTTAAAGCTGGTGCCGTAACCACCCACTACTGCTTTAAGAAGTGGTGACTCACCTAAACAGATCAGACTGTGCATGTGTGTGTGTGTGTGAACGTTATATAATCTCGGCTTTAGTTCTACTTTTCTCAGTCCATCACTGTTTGTTGACAAGTGCAGCTGTTTTCAAACGATAGCGCTTGTCTGTGCGTCAAACCTATATGTGTAGGATGCACAGATTAATGCTCACACACACGCACACACACAATCTTTGCACTCAGTGTTCCTGAGTTATGTGCTATTCTGGGTGCATCCAGGGGACCTCCAGCTTCTGGGAAAAGCAAATGAACACATTAGCATTTTCTCCACTTTGCTTGGTAATGGGATATATACTGTATACACGTACGAGGAGGGTGACGGCTGTGAATCAGGAAGGACTGCAGGTACAGTATGGCCACATCAGTTGGAAACAAACAGGGCAATACATATGGCGTGTTCTGTATCTGTGACAACGAGAGCTTCCAGGCAGCCCGACTGAGCAGTTTTTCCACCGCCATGGTTTTGAGTCTCTCCCCCTCGCTTCTCTGCATTATTAAATAATCCCTGAATAATTCACCGGCTTTCGTATCAAACAAATATTTTTTACAACTTGCGCCTACAAATAGGTGAAGGGACAAATACCGCAGCTTGTATAGCCATGACAAAACTGAAATTGTGTTGAAGTGTTGGTGCTTGTTGTTTTGCAGCTTTGTGCAGCTGTGTGGACGGCGAGCTGCTGAAAGTCCTGAGTCATGTCCTGATGGAGAACCCTCTAATATACAGTGTCACAGCAGCACATCACAGCTGACAGGACTGTACCGAGCCTATGAAAGGATTCATAGCCGCGAACATGCCCGTCCATTCCTTATATGTGTCAAATTAATGAATCAGGCACATGATTGTTCTTGCATTTTATCGTCTGGACAGTTTTCATTACTTCAATGTGCTTTTCAGTTCCTTTCATTTAAATCACGTTTGTTGTTCAGCCCTTGATGTGTGTTGAGCAGCTGATGAGAGGCGTCGTCTCATCGCCACTAGCTACTGTGACAAAGTGTGCCACTGCAGCGTGTTACTATGCAAACTCTGCGCGGTGACGATTTTCAGACGCTGCCCGAGCGATGATAGGCGACGTCTTTTTCCAAGCGATGGCGTGATGTCATGGTGGGCGCGGACTGACTCGTGTGCTGACTTGTTAGTCATGCCTTGGTGCACAGTTTAAAGAGGACTCCAGGAAGCCGGGCACATGCGCATGCGCTCAGCACGCACACACGCACACACAGTTTTGTGGCTTTGCACACAAAAAATACACACACACACACACACACAGCCACTGAGTGCTTAAAAGGAAAGCGGCTGCATCATTTGGTAGTCTGACATGAAACCCTGGTTTCGTGTTCTTATCAGTTGACTTCAGAACAGCAGCATGAGAAATAAAAATGAGATATTCATGGCTCCAAATTAAAGTGCAACTTTTTTCATCATATAATCTATTGTTTTATTCATGACTCTGCTTTTAAAGTGTCCCGTTGTAAAATGAATCGTGATGTTTGCCGCAATTACTGGAGTGCACTTAAAAGCTCATGGAAATTTTGGATGTTAAAACTCCAAATTTCACATACATTTGCAACCAATCACCAAATTATAATGGAAGTAGTGAGGCCGGTAGTTTCTTTAGACATTTTGTGAATTTTGAGCCATGATCATTGTCATTGTCTCTGTTTGGATCCTGAACATGGTCTAAATCTGTTTCAAACGCACATAAGAAACTTCTTCTGGACACTTTGTTTGAAATGATCTTAAAGCAGCCACTCTTTGTAGATGGTTGGATAAAGTCAATTATAGTGAAAGGATGGTTAGAGAAAAATGAAAAATAAAATCGGTTTAAGTTATTTTAAATTATTTTTTAAATTTAAAAATAAAAAATCATCATAAAAGTCAAGTTTTGTAAAAGTAGGGGATGATGACGAGTATAATGTTTGAGGTTCTCTAATATTATAAAATATGTTGTTTTTATCTACTTCATTGTTGCTCTTTACTTCTGTTGGATAAAACATTATTTTTGCAACACAGTAGTTTTCATAATTTCTCATGGCCTCATTTCTCTGAAATCCTGGACGTTTGCTCTTTTACAATAGTACATTTTGAACTGGACAGAATCTGACCAACTTAACTACAAATGAACTACTGGTACAGTTCATGAAAGTAAGGGTTTTTTTTTTGTTTTTTTTTTCCTCAAAGGTAACGTGCACATGTTTTGTTGCTACATTTGTTCTGACTGACATGAGAAAATTACCAGTATATTTTCATGTGATTTTTTTTTTTTTGTCTAACTTGTGTAACTGTGCAATTTGGATGCAGAAACAATGCACGAGGGATCATTAATCACAACCTCTAAATATGCCTGACACTATGTTTAAAGCAATAAACACTCAGTGAAAATAACTACTCTTGGTCCAGCTGCTTTTTCAATGGCGCTGGCCTGATGCCAAATATTTGCAAGCGAAGCCCTGCACGGTCCATTTACTGGAAAGATGCTGGCTCATTATTTAGCAAGACCCCAGCAAAACGCTGGGCAGCTGCCGCCGCGCTCTCTTCACGTGCAGTAAAGTTTGCTGCCTCATGTGGGGGATCTCTCCCTCTTTTTCAAGCGAGACTTTTTTGGTCCATAATTTATACATTTACCTTACTTGCTTCTGCGTGCGTTGGCCTCCTGCATTTTTTAAAGGCCGGGTAGTGAGGGATTTTCTGTCATGCTCTCTCGCTTGGTTCTGATCACGCAAGCTGCTGCCATCCCACATACGGGAGCAGTGGTGGAGACGGAGGCCCAACTCATGCCACCAAGCGGGAACAGAGACACACACGTGCCTCGACACACAGGCGCAATGTCATGCTAACAAACTAGTCAACACACACACGCACACACATACACAAGAGAGGAAGGCCCACTCCCTTTTGCTGAGACTCCAGTCGTGCCATTGCGTGAGTCTATTTCACACAGGCACACGCCGAACTGAGGCATCCGTGTGTGTCTGAGCAAGCAGAGGGGTGTTGAATCGTCCTCTCACACACGTGCATGCGGAAGCAGTCCACCTCCTCTGCTCCCTGAGGAGGACACATGGCAGACCAAAATAGAGAAGGAGGGAGAGCCCGAGATGAACAGATTAGGAAAACAGAGAGAGAGAGACAGTTCCTGGATAAAGTTCTCGTGCTGAATGTTCTTTTTTTTTTTTGCTCATTCAATCTCAAATGAAATTCAATCACAACACACACGCATAGATAAAAAAATCATTTTAATTTCAACCTGCAAAGTTTATACATCCTTCTATATGTATTTTACTGTGCTGGAGAGTTACTCACAAAATACATTGATAAATATAGGAAATTATTTAATGTGGACAGTTGTAGATTATTTATATATATATGTTTTCATGTCCATGTTAGGCTCAAGCCTTTCGTCTCAAGACTTTAAACTGATTTTCAATGCAAAGTTAATAAGCTGTTAATAAACTCTTGCAGCACGCTCAAAACAAAACATTCAAACTTTTTATTTTTCCAAAGCAAAACCATTCATATTATGTTGTGTTGTATGACCACACAATTGAAAAATCTACACCAATTTACATTCAATTATCATATATTGATTTATATAATTTAAAATTTATTTTATTTAGATTTGCTAAAAAAAACAAACTTTAACTGTTCCTGATTCAACCACCATTTTACAAAATTCCTGATGTATGTTGTTATGTTCCATCACATTACCACACATACGATGTTTGGAAAAATAAATAATAAATATATTACTTTCCAGGAAGTTTTTTTTTTTTTTTTAATATTTTTTTAGAATTCTATGTATCTAACACGTATCTCATCCTTATGTGAACTATTGTTCAGATTTAAATTTGTTACATGATAAATGTATTACAAAAACACAAGTCTTATACAAATTAGTCAGTAAAACCTGCAACCTCAGAAAATACAAATTACAGATTAAATATACAATTTTAAAATATTTTTATCAACATCGAACCAAATAGTTTTTTTTACAGTTATAACCGCTGATAAAGTTAAGTTTATTTTTTAAATAAAATTTCAAAGGCCAATCTCCCCCAAACTTATTACAGAGATGTTGACTGTTCCAGGAAAGACACAAAAAAAAAATTGGTGCGGATCCGTGTAAAAAGGCAGACACAGGAATTTTTTAAAATATTTTCCTGAAAATTACGTTATTTGGAATTTTTAGCCATACTTATTTATTTTTTTTACACATTTCTTAACAAATTAAGTTCATTTTTGGTATAAAAAATCTGACAGATTTATGGCATCTAGAGCTATGGGTTTATACGATTTGGAGATCGACATGATAATCTGGCCCCCTGGTAAATGTTTGGCCTTGGCGGAGCAATGCACTCCACTGAGTGCGCCAAGTCTCTTACTTTATTAATTCATTTATTAATTAATTTATTTATTTACAATTTGTAAATATGATACTTTTTCTCTTGAACCTATTTTGAAACTTTAAATCCACTGTTTTGCCAAATATACACTATTAATTTTATTTAATTTATTATACAGATGCAGCATCTCTATGACTGGGACTACTACCAACCAAGCTATATTCTTATGTTGTCCTGATTCATATGTTGTATTTATCATGTTTAACAACAGATTTCACTCAGCATCATTGTTCACGTATAGCATCAGTAGTGGACTACTGTATTATTGCAGATAGGAGATAAGATAAGAGATAAGATAAACAAATACATGATATGACTGAGCCTGAAATCCAATTTTTGTACATTTAAAGTTTTTCATCTGAACAGAAACAGGTTCATTTTCGCTTACTGTCCAAAGCAAGTCCCTGACGCCCCCTCCTCAGCTCTCGTCTCAGTCTCCCTCTCCCTCCTCCATGTGCTGTCATCTAGATTCCCTCCCTTACATGTAAATTTAGGTCAGGCCACAGTCTCCTCTCAGGGCTTTGCTGGAAAATGTGGAAATGGATTGTTTCACACCAGTTAATCTTATTGGGAGCGAGGGAGGGAGAAGTGAAAACAACAAGGACTAATGTGGAGGACAAGGAGAAGGGGTGGGGTGGGGGGGGACCCAAAAAGTAGCAAGGAGAAGAAGTACAGGAGGAAGCAAGAGGAGAAAGACTGAGATGATGATGGAGGAAAATAGAGGGAGGACGACACGAGTAGAAATGAGGCTAAGAACAGAGCGATGGCCAGGACAGGAGGAAGTAGCAGGAGCGAGGGAGAGAAACAAAAGGAGGAAGAGTTGTGAAAACAGAAGAAGAAAGTATGCCACTCACGTCTCATCTCAGAGCCCTGCCAGCGTCACAACTCTCAGCGCTGGCAGCTCGCATACTAACAGACAGGCCATATGGCTTCATTATGAGACACACACACACACCATGCAGGAGGACACACATGCCTCAGCGCACTCATAACCACACACACATTCAAGGATGCCGACGTGCACACACGCACACACACTCAGGTGCACAGAGATGAGGACGAGTGCGAGGAATTGAGTGAAGGGAGAGAGGAGGAGGAGATGTAATGGCACGTTTGAGTTTTTCTACCTCAGGGGGCTCCGAGGGAGAGCGGCGCTGGCCCAGTTACTACAGCTTACATGGACACACACGCACTCACACACGTTACACACACAGTCACGCACACCTATCCTGGAAAAACTTAGACAATATAATCATCATCAGACACAGGCAGAGCAAATATTTGGAACCCAGACGTGCAAATCACAGTCTTTATGTAGATATAGCAACCCCTCCAGTGGGTGCACACACACACACACACACAGACTTGAAGTGGACACCAGGGAGGCCGGGCCTTACAGCTGTGGGGGCGTTGGCGACCAAGGCAGTGGCTACTTTGCAGTCACCGCCGTATATAAAACACTTGACACACATTATAGTCATTAGTGTCATGATGCAGTGAATGGGCGATCCTGGTCATGGGTCCCCAGGGACGGAGCCTGGCGCTCAGTCGGGCCCCTCCCGGGGGCCTCTGGAGGAATCCTGGAAGGACTCTCTGTGGACCGTCTGTGCTGGAACAGGGACAATTGGGATGTTTGTATCTGAACACTTGACATGTGTCAGCGCTGACAGGCACAGTCAGTTAATGTGTTGAGATGTATCATTACTTCGCTGGCATTGAGTTTAATGCACATAACAGACAAAAAAATCTGACACGAAAGCTAATAAAAGAGTCTAAAACACAGTAAGCCCACAATGCTTGTTGCCATGGAGACCATTCAACACTACAACTGACACCACAGCAGTGTCATATATCAGTTAATGACCAATTTATGTCACATTAACTGAATGCCGGCATGGTTGTGCTTGGTATCAATTGAAAATGCTCGGCAACAGTTAATGCTGCTGTTGTTGTTGTTGTCGCTGATCAGGAAGCTGCATATTTCCTCTTCAGCAAACACTCTACCGCTGTAATTATTTTCTCTTTCCTGTGTGATAATGAAGCAGAATGCTGCTGTAAGGAGTAATACTCAAGTGAAGTGAAACACAAAAAGATAATTGTATATTGAAGTTTAGCTTGAAGACCTAAATCCCGCCTCTCTCCCTCCGACTTCTTCTCTGTATTAAAATATCATCTCCATAAATGCATTTGCGCCTGAGTCTGTTTCTCGCGTGCTCGTCTCTACAGTCACATGGCGGTAATGACCCGTGGTCTGCTGTATTTTTAATAACCGTTTGATTGGTACACAATGATTTACCACTGCTGTCTGTTATTGCTCTTTTTGTAATCAGCGCATTATTGTGGAATTAGCAGGGGAACTAAGTGTTTTTAATAGATGTAACAGAGTCCTGCAGAGCAGCGAGCAGACATTTTTTATCAGCTAATGTGGTAAGTATGGATTTTTCTGTGGTTTCCCATTACGGCACGCACCAGTTTATTGAATTCAACTAAGCATGTAATCCTGGAATCGCTGACTCCTCTTCATTTCAAATCACTTTGTAATTCACTTGACATTCGCAGATACAGAGTCATATGTTATTATAATACAGTGACTTATTTTAATAGCTCAGGGACAGATCGTTCTGATGGGCTGAATTTTCTTGAGTGGACTCATCTGTGATGCATGAACCTCGGTGACATTTAAGACAAAGATTCAGCAGAATGCTAATAAACACACACAGCAGGCCTGAGGGGGGAAGTGGTTATTTTAGGGCAATGTATGGAAAAATGTACGTGTGTGCTGATGACCCTCACTCATTATTCACCCACTGACACACACCGCCTACTGTCACACACTGTCTGCACACTCATCAGGGCTCGGGGCATTTAAGGAGACTGGGAAACGAACTGCCAGCCTTCTGGTTAAAATTATAATACCCCATGTGATAGCATAGCATTCATCCATACAGCATGTCCTTGATGTGTCCACCCCATGTCATTTGAATTAGTGCTCACATATATAGTAAATCATGTCATGGCTCGGGTTAGGGTAAAGGTTAGGGTTAGCCAAACACATGAGTTACAGTGCAAGTGGAAAGTGTTACCCGAAATTGTTTAATTTCAAGCCCTTGATCCAAGCAGCAACCAAAGGTTAACCATTAAAACTGTTTTCACCCAGAAACAGTGGACACTGAACATTGTGTTTAATTGCTCTCCATGTTGACAATGGTGAACGCTTTACGGACCCCCCGCTTCTATTGTTCGGGTTAATTCATCTGGGCCGGGTTATAGGAGCAGATGAATGGACGCTGATGAAAAGAGAATGGAGCCCTGCAGTCTCAATCACCAGCGGACGGGTGCATGCTCTCATGGTTCGGTTGGATGAGGTAGAGTCGGGGGTGGTGGTGGTGGGGGGGGGGATGTTTGCCTGTTGCTGGGAGACTGGCCGGATCCAGTCTGGAGGGTCCCGCTGTTTTATTGGACAACACGCTTGACCCACCATTGACCCCGAATTGGCCCCTGACCTGAGTAGTCACACCTAATCAATGCAGCCATGCACACAGGAAAGTCGGCAAAGGGCCGGTGCTGCCTACCTGCTGGCAGAGACGCAGAGCGACGGGCGGCACCGCGGATCAATATCATGCAAAGTGACATCTGCAACCGTTTAAAAGCACATTTAGTATAATTACTCTCTGATATGTTGTCATCAACCTGACATTTGGCATCTGAAAAATGTGTTTTATGTGGTTCCCTACTCAGGCTAAGGGTTTTGGGACTGTGAGCTGAACCAAGGAAACTTGAATCCAGAGGATGGGGTATATAGATATTCCATCACATAGTGTCTATACATATATGTATTTATTGTTAACGTATACTCCCAAATATTACTTATAAAGGAGTGGTACAGAGTAAATTCTATCATTTACATAAAGATCTAGAATAAAATAAAAGTCAACGCCTAAAGGTTGATTAGTTCTTGTGACTGTGAAGCAGAAGTGGATCTTTAAAGGGTCGCCCTGACATCCTTGAACGAAAAGAGGCACATCACAGCGTCTGAACTGCTTTAGCTCTGTCCCCGTCTGTTGTGTCTCACCATTTTGGGCAAGAAAAAACAACAATAGGCTTGGAAGCATAAAATGCGCCTGTTAATGCTTTCAAAAGGCCAAATATAATGCACATGTCCGCAGGGCGTGGTGCACCGAATATGAAACCTGCCTGCCGACCTGGCCTGTCACCAGTCCGTCAGCAAATACAAACCATGCTCTAATCCCACTGATTTCTCCGTCCTGCGGCCTGATGTGAGGAGAAATGGGACGACACGCCCAGTGATCTCTCAGATTGCTTCGTAGTGGCCAGCTGTCTCAGCGGGTTCACACTGGTGGGACAGACAGGCTAACACACACTTCTCCAAACTACACTAGGAAAAAAACTATTCACTGTGCTTTAAGACTGGACTTGAAAAATGTGAATACTCATTTCAGTAATTGGTTGATCCTCTTCTCTTCTGGTCTGGGATGTGTTCTGTTAAATCTGCTTTTCAGGGACTGGAAAAAAAGGAAGTTTGGTGCGTTGGCAGCGTCAACATCAGCCTGACACCGGACTCACTGCTGGAATATCAGCGCTTCTTGCAAACTTCTTTGAATCCATATTTTTGAAATCATGTCTTTGTGCTCGTCTAGATGAGATTCTTGCTAACTCTGTGTGTTTGTGTTGTGCTTCATAGCCACAACACAGAACTTGGTGAAAGATCGAGGGATGGGTCAGGGCCTTCATGGAGATATGCATCTTACTGAGTGCCGTTTTGAATTATTTATTCTTCACCAAAATACATCAGAGTATTTTCATACGGTCCTTGGCAGAACCATTTATGGGTTTACTGTCACCAATTAGGAGAGTTCCTCTGGAGCAGCCGGACGGGACAGATTTCGGTGACTGCGGCTGAGAAAGCAGAGCGGAGCGCGGAATAAAAGAAGAATAGCTGGCGAGGATCCTCTGGCAGAATCTGTTTGGATAAACACTACATGCATCCATTGTGGAGACGCCAAGTGCTCCTCCATTTTAAACTCCATATGCAATTACAACAGATTTCTGAGGGCCGGCTTGTCTGTGCCTCATCTATTGCATTTGGACGACTGACGACAAGATGGAGGTCACATCCCCTTCAACAAAGGATGCAGCAGAACTGAGTCATGTACAATTTAGAATACATATGAAACCCCATCTATTCTTTCATAATCATGTGAAAAATATGATGTGATTCATTGGGTAAAGTTGTCTTTACTCTCAGATATAAACCCTGTTCCGATAAGAGGAGACTGGCATTTTTTTTATTTATCTTTGGACATAAAACCTACTGTTTACTTTTTCTGTGAGAAGAAGTGTGAGTCCTGACTGTGGATACCTCTGGGCTGAGCAGAGCTGCGATTGTAGATGTTATTTTTCTCCCAGATTTAATTTATCAGCACAAATCAGCCTGGCCTATTGGAATAATGAGACGGTTTGTCTTGGCCGAGGCTGCGCGAGCCACCCACCTTGCCAGCGAACCAATCTGTTCACCTGACCACAGCACCTCACGTCGCATAAATCTGCTTTAGTCCTTTTTTTATTGTGCACACATTCACATTTATTTGTATGCGTGCATTTCTGCGTGTTTCTGTGCGGAGAGCGGGTTTATGACCCAGCTGGGCCGTCGCTGTATTGAGAGATTTCTTCTTCGAGACGGATTGGAGGTTTCCTGATCCGGGGCGTGCCACGCACATCCATCACAGCGGCAGGGCCAGTTTCCCGGTGATTTAGGATTTACCGAAGCGGCCCCGCTGGCCACTGTACTCTGACCACAGCCATTCCATCAACCCTCCCACCTCCCGGCCTTAATATCACACAGCCAGCCAGGAGCTCAGCCCATTGCTCTGGACACTCTCCCTCTCTCTCCATGAGTGAGGGGGATTTGACCAGAAAAACAGATTCATCTTAAGCTCTGAACTAAAGGTGATGAGAGAGCCGATATTGGCCAAAATGATATCTGTTCCAGTTTGTGAGTATGATGCACTTATTATATTTTTCAATACTAACGGTGGAATAAATGTCCTTTGGCAACAAGCAAACACCATATAACTGTAAATGTAAGTTTGGCTATACAAAATGAAATACAAACGACTTTAAATACAGACTAACTTTGAGAAACTATTTGACTGCGGCAAGGATATGATTTGATTTACTTCCTTTCAAAGTCTGTCCTCACTGACACATCCTCTCAAAAAGTGTTTAAGTTGAGTCTGTTTCAAGTAACATTGGTGTATGGGGAGTACAGTCAGAATGTCCTCGGCTGCAGATTTTTTTTTTTTTTTTTGAGTGCCGGCTGTCCATTTACACAAAGCGGATTTTGCATCAGCCAGCTTAGAAGTGAGCATCGCTTTGAAGTGCTCTAATCCTTCCTCTACCTTCAGACAACCTCTCCAGATCCTCGGCAGAGTCACAGTGGCAGCTCACTGCAGAGGCAGGACCGTCCACACCAACATCAAATACATACGGCAGTGCAGAGGCTAACGAGTACGTACACATGTTCCACCTGTATAATGGCTGCACATACGATACGTGTAATGACACACTGAACACATGCAACACACGCAAAACAAGAAGAGTGTGAGCAAATAATTCTGTGAGATTATAGAAAAAATAATTAAAAAAAATAATAATGTAAATATCAGTAAAATTATACAACATCTGGAAACATTTTTAAAAGAATCCTCTGGACTAGTGTCAATATTTTCTAGGTCAAATTATTATTAAATAAACCTGTAGAAAATATTGAAATTTCTAAAATTGTGTTTGAATTTATACATAGACACCATGTTATGGTTATAACCAAATCTTTTTGCAAAATTGGCAAAATTGGTTACAAACCATTTAATGACACGACCTGACATGACACTAAAAATGTAGTTGATTATAGCACGTGTATTCAACAAATACATATTAGGGTTTGAACCCTGAGGCACAATATCAGATACCATGTGAATCTATTTATGTGACTCAACTCTGTGTACATCAAAAATGAAATAATGTCTCATTCTCAATATGGTCAACCATCGGAATATTGGTAACCATGTAAGCATCAGTGCTGTGGTCATTTCATGGAGCTGAGTTGTGTGGCACTTCTATAAAGAACTTTACGAGCTGTGGAGTGCATTTAATGATGTATGAAATATTTTACACAAGCCTTACTAACCTTTCCAATATAACTCTGGTTCATCTGTGTTGATTTTGCAATTGTTTTTAATTCTATTTTTATTATATATTCCACACTTAAGTTCATTTGGACAGCCTTTCTACAACCTGGGGGCGAAGAGACATCGCACATTGCATATGAGTGTACAGTTTGACCTACCTCACAAACAAACACAACGGCACTCGACACCGGAGCTAAAACCTTACATCACATCCAGCTGAAGGCCCCAAATTCAGTCTCAGTGGAACTTCACTGAAGAGGCAGACATGTCAGAGTGGGTGGCATAACCGAGCTGACAGCCTGCTGTGGGCTGCAGCTCTTTATTCACCACACAGAGATCAGCAATTTTCAATTTCCTCCCCGCCGCACGCCGAAGCCCACACACTACACAGAGACACCCTTCAACAACAAAGATCTTCAAGCTCCTTTGATTGAGGAAGACGACTAACAATTGGACCCTAGCGACGGATTAGCCAATCCGGACTGTTGTTGTTGGTGGGTGGTCCGGCTCCTTTTCCTATTTTGCTCCATTCTCGTCGGACCTGAGTTTTAACCAATCCTCCGCCAGACGGGGTCACCAAACTCTCACCAGCAGCACCCCTATTGGCTGGGGTTGTTCATGGAGGAGAACAATGAATAACATCAATTATGAGGTCGGCCCTGCATGCGTGTGTTCTGGTTGATATATATTTCAATCCAGCTGTTCAATAATATTGTAGATTCATATATAACCCACATTCCTCTTTAGTTGTACTAGCCTGACCACATATGTGCGTGTGTTGGTGCTTGTTCAGTGTCTACCCGGTGCTGGAAGCAGACAGTCTATGTTGGCTGCCTCACTCTACCTCCCTCCCTCCTCCCTGCGCCACTTCCCTGTCTGAAAGCAATCTCGAGCTTCCAAGGCTCTTTTTGTGAACTGCTCATCAAAGCCTCCCCAAATTATGTACTGATGATTTTGAAGACTGTAACTTTTTACGTTTTTTTTTTTCACTTTGGATGTGATTTCCTGGTCGTGGTTCTGTGGCACTCACTCTTCGTTTTTGAGAATTATATGTGTGAGCTCCAATGTAAATGAGGCCAATGTTTTTCTGGACAACCCAACAGGACGATTTCAATTGACCGGTATAACCGGTCCACTCTCTCAAACTTTATTTCCTTTTATCCACATTTAAAGTTTTTTTTTCCTGTCGCCTTTTAATGTCGAAATAAATCTTCAGGAATAAAAGAAGAAACAGGCTCACATTCATGGAACAGCTTGAAAATGTGCTCAATATGTTAGCATAGTTTTAAAGCTTGGCCAGAATACATCCTGAAAAAGATCTGAAGTTGTGGCAACTTATTTTTTGAAATTACCATTTGCAATTAAATAATGAACTGCTTAAAGTGACGCAATGCAAGATTTGCTCTTGGCTAACCCCAGGCTCCCTAAAAGTGGGATGAGTAATTGTTGTCATGAAGAGGAGTTCCTGTCTGAGCCTCCCCAGCTGATGGAGAAGACACTGGAAACCTCAGGAGCCAAAGAACCATATCGACTGACATATGTTTACACAAACATGACAGATAACCTTTATTTGTAGTGGCAATGAGTTCAACATTCTCTTACTCAGAGAAGTACCGGCACACAAGGGATCGTAAACAAGCAAGTAGCAGATGTGGCTAGCAGTGTCGGAACATAACGTCCAGCAAATCACATGGAAATGTTTGGCTGATCATAAACGATCAAGTCTGCAGCTTCTCTTGGACAATGTCAAGCGAACAAAACAGCATCTATGTCCAGAGCTGTTCCTCTGAACAGTTTGAAGGCAAAGAACAACTACCCACTCTCTCTTCAGTGCGGGAAAATACATCATTAAAGTATTAACTTCACTTCACACTACATGTTTTCACATTTCTCGGCCCCACCTTGCACTTAAATTGAAATCCATGCCTACTCCCAGGTTTTCGCTTCTCTCCTTCCTCTGGATGACAAATCCAACATTCCTCTCCAGCTGCCATTATGGTAGCGTTTTCTCTCCCTTAGTGGACTCTGATGATTGGCCAGACAGCCAGTGGAAATCTGGCACGCATTTGTATTTTTGTCGTTGGCGATGTTGCGTGGTTCTGAGGGGGGAAGCACACAGGAGCATGACACGTTCTATCCCAGTGAAACGCTGACAACTTCTTAGTCATTCCTCTAATTGGATGTGATGACATTGTAACTGGGAGGGAATGATCCCTGTTGCTGGCAGGGGCATGTCAGGGTGATTGCTCCGCCACAAATGACCTCTCATTGAATTAATTTTCTTTCAACAGGAGCTGGCAGAGCCTGCGTGCAGCACCAAGTAGCATCCCTGCTTAATTTGGACACAACTGTGACAGTGGGTGGGATAATTTGCTGCCTGCAAACAAAGACCACAACACGAAATGAGCCTGATGCTTACCTTAAATGAATTCGGCTCTGGTGAAGCGACATCCCCGGGTTCTCATTAATTGGGCGCCTTAGTCGAGGCTGGCCGCTGTGTTGGCAAATGCTCAATGTTTTTCGTTTTCTGTCTGGTCCTGAGCGACACACGCTGGAAAATATGATTCCGCCGCTTGTTGGCGCCACGGCCGCCACTGTCCAAAATGTAGGAGCTTTCTTAACGGTAACGGTAACGGAAATGGCACGCTGTCATTTCAAAGGTAGATTATTAGAAGATCAAGTTGTTGCCTGTGTTAAAATGAGGAATGTGGAGCATCTTGTTAAGTTCTCATTTCGTGGAGGTTTCACAGATAATGATGAACAACCCTGGTCGATCCGTTCTAACGTCATACCCAAGTTGGTATAGCTAGGTACGCACACATGTGTTTTCAGATTTCATTTTTCTTATATAATGTGATTTATAGTTCAAGCTAAATGTATTGTGTATACAGTAAGTATTATATGTGTAAGTAAGACTCTCTTGGCTCCTGTTAAACAAGAAAATTGCCCCAGTAGCAACTGTGCCATGATTCTTGAAGGCTTAATGGCTTGAGACAGGAAAAGTGTTTCCAGTAAAGGGAGTTCATTCAGGATCACGTGGAATTTCAAAACATTGCTGCCTACCTGGTTAAAGGCTGATAAAATCGTTGTTGGGAGAAATGCCTGTGCCTTTGAAAAAAAATCATTATTTAAGACCAAAGCTCCAATAGAGGTGAAGATCCCATTTTGTGGTACTTTAATAACCACGTCGCACCTCCGCGCCTCGCCTTAGGTTTCAGGGCACAGAGCAAATTGCTCTTCATAGAGGGGGTGATGTTGACAGGAGATTGTGGGAGAGAGCGTTTTTGGATGCACTGCAACCGCCACCACAATTACATGTGAGGGCCTGGTGTTTTCCTCCAAATACATTACACTTAGGAAGGAATATTGTTTGACCAACAGCCAGTTGCTTACGCATCAATTCATTTGTTTTTTTGTTTTAAAGAGTTGATATAAATGTGCAGTGGGTTTCAAAGGTCAGACAGGACATCTCAAAAACACTCTGAGGGAATTCCTTCTCTGTTGTGTCTTCCAGTCGTTCTATGCGTTGTGTTGGAACAGTCGTCCACAAGCCACACGTCCTACTCTTTGACACAAATGCTCTGCGTCAAGGTTAATGAAGTGACGTTCCTTCTGTCATTTTTACTGCTCCCTTCACTTCAAGAAGTCCTCTCAGGGCAAATGAAAAAGGACCGATTTTTATTTATTTATTTTTTGGGTGGATGCTCATTTCATTGTGCTTGTACAAACATACAGTAATAAAAAACACGAGAGTGTCTGAATAGTGAAAGGAGGTCCCGTCAGTTACTATCACAGTTAAACTGTCATCATAAACCTTCAAACCCTTTCCTGGCGAAGAAAAGCCTTTTTCACTGTGTCTGTCAGACGCAATTTTCTCATTTGCTCTAATAGATGAGGAGAGGATAATAAGGAGGAAGTGAAAGTATCAGGTAAGCAATTAAACTGAAGCGCCCTCTTGTCATCCTCTTCTCATCTCCTTTAGTTCTTCGTCCTCCTCCTCCTCCTGTGCTGCTCGTCATTCATTAGGCCCAGGTGCCCCAAACACTGTTTTATCTATATGGAACTTTACCGCATTGAACTCTTGATCACCCTGATAAACAACCAGGCTAATTAAACAGAGGCTCATACATTGTGTTCCTGCATAAGCATATTTATGTGTATACGTGCGTGTGTGTGTGTAATCTACGGAGTGTGTCTCTTTATCTCCTCTCCAGTTTTTCCCCCTCCAACTCTCCCTCTCCTTGTCAGTCGGGCTCAGGGAAATGATGCTGAATGCTGAATGCTGAAAATATGGCACACGCTGAAAGCAGCATTTAAATCTTGACAGTGGCTGGGATTAGCTAGGTAACGAGGAGGACAGCTTGGGAAAAACAAGCCGGCGAGGTGAACCCGAGGACAGGGAGGCGGAGGAGGAGCGAAAACAAGCGCAATGAAAAATGGGACAAATTTCAGCTCGAACTTTCATAATTATCCCTAAAACTACCGTTGCTTCTTTCAAAGTTTGACTTTTTTTTTCCACTTTTAATGATTGTTGAGCATTTTCTTTTTGTTCAATGTCCGCCCACAGCAAACCTCAGTTCGAGAGGCCTGAAGTTTTTAAGTTGTCTTGTGGCCTTTTTTTCTTGCACAGTCATTATCTGTGGAAAACACCAGTGACTTTACAAGGAACACTTGAAGAAAACCCTGGCTGTGTTCTATGTTCCACTTTCACCCCCTCGCCTTTCTTAATCAGCTCAAATGTGCTGCACTAAAAGCAAACATGATCCTGGTTGCGTCTTCGCAGCTCCCTCCACCCCCCCTCGCTATTGCCCTCGGACTGCAGCCAACTAAATCCTAATCCTTTCTCCTGTGAGTCCTCTGCAAACCTCGACTTGATGAACATGTGCTGAACCGACTTCCTTCTCTCGGTCCGGAGAGGATGAGGTGGAGCGCCGAACGTGAGCTGGAGGATGATTGAGAAAGAGAGCGCGGGGAGAGAAAAACTTTCCAATTAAGCCGCTCTCCAAGAAGGGCACATTGTCTGACATGAACACGTGCACGCACAGGGCAGGGATGCAGATACAGTATGTGCATTCAGCTCCATGATGGACTTGTGGGTTCTTTGGCCAGGCTTAAAAAAAAAAAAAGAGAGAGGAAATAGAAGGTTGCACCATATGCCTGCCTGTCTCTATTCACATTGCATATACATAGCCTCATGGATTATGTATGAGCTATTATGCAATCTCTATGTCAGGGCCTTACAGTGTGGCTGCATTACTATGCAGGGAGCGTAGACATTTTATTTTTCCACTTCATATTCCAGCCTGTGCATTGACACACGCTGAAGTATATTCCATCATGTCACTCACAGCAGAGACGTAAGCATTAGTGGTAAAGAAAGAAGGGCGATCCAACCTCGGCTGACGTAGGCTTCACGTGCAGGACTCTCGCCGGCTGAAATGGATCCATATAGGGTAAGAATGCATTGCGTTTGCGTTTCCGACAGATTTTGAATATCCTCAGTGAGATTAAACAAGTTTAAGCATTTTGAAAACACTTTTTTATAGGTTCATGTTGAAGCTCTTTGACCCCAGTGCCCGTCACCCGGCACCAAACCTTCCTGCCTCTTTCTGCTGTGAAACCACAACTGCCTCCCTTGCACCTCTCCACTCACTCCACTTCATTCACCAGCCAGTCTGTGAGTTGGGTTTGACGTCGCCATAGTCCTGCTCTCTCCTCGCAGGTTGTCATGTTATAATGGAAAGAATTCCGGGCCTTATCTGCTTGTTATGTTATTCCTCCCACTCCACAGTTTTAATATCTTTACTTTCTATCTCAAGGCAGCGCACTGTTGTTCCAGGTTTTGTGCAATCTTGAGTGTTTTTGATTCTTATCTTTTTGAGAGTCGGCCAAGTGCGGGACACGCGGTTCACATCCCTCTCGCTCCTATTGTCACACGACCTTGAGACTTAATTTGTGTCCCATAATACAACTGCCAAATGTCCTTCGCTCACACTCTTGCACACACGTTTTTCTTTTTTTTTGCTTCAACAAGTGTGTGTGGGACTTTGCTCACACCCCTGTCTACTTATTTGTTGGTTTGTTTGTGTGTGCGGCAGTGAGCGGTGCCACAGCGCTCTCACCAAAGCAGACGTGTTTATTTAAACCTCACAAACACAAACTCTACAGGCGGAACTTGAATCGCCCGAGTGCTCTGCTCAGTGTTCTCTCTGCTTCTCCTGAGAGTTCTCCTCAGCTCAGGTGCTGCCCCTTTTGTGCCGGAGGCTCAATGAGCAAACAGATTTCACCTGCGCTGATTACTCCTCTGGTCCAGGTGAAGATGCTGTCCCTGCCACCTCCACAGTGTGTTGGTGAGATTACTCAAAGAAGAACTTGATGGAGTGATGTGATATGAGTCAGAAAAGAAGTGGATCATTTTCTTTACATTGAAGGGTATGTTGTTTATGACATCCGTGTGTACAGTCTAATAATACATTGGTGTTAATCGTCTGTTGGGGGTGTTATTGACAGATATCCAGTTTTCCAGTTAAAGGCCGCTCTGGGCCCCATTTATCATTCTAACCTTACTTGTCAGTGATGTGTCAGTGCTTTGCCGTTGTCACTTCACTGTCTTGTCAGAGCCCAGCCTGCAGAGAGAGCAGAGACAAGCCCTCTGAACTCCACCGCTCACTGGTTCAAACCCTGACACATCAAATGCGCACACACACACACACTTGCACGCAGACCTTGACAGACTGACAGATATAGCTGATAGTATACTGACCAGACCCCGGAAAGCGATACACAAGGTCACTTAGTTCTCTTATCAGATTCAGTGGATGACGTAAGCTGTGTTGCTTTCCTATGAATTCCTTTTACTTTCAGCTGTTGATGCATTAATATGAGCTCGAGCGTGATAACATTAGTTATCTGCTCTGGTCATGTTGAATCCAAAGATCGCCAACGCCAGCTGGTGGCACTTAGTTGAATAAAGAGCAAAGTCAACAAAGCGACAACAGCTTACTTTAATTGTATATTGGTGTATGTGTGTGTCTGTGAGTCCACTGTTAATTTTAAGGATTGTAATTGTATCGTATTTGGTATTTTAGACGTTAATTACATCAAGTTTCCAACTGAGAATTTCCAATACATTATAATTGACCCGCTGTGGCAATTATAAATCATTTTCTCTGTGATTATGCAGAATAACACGTGAACCGTGGCGGTCCTGAGAAGCAGTGAAGAGAATGAGGATAACACCGGTGCGTATGTGTGTGTGTGTGTGTGTGGTACATTAGGGGACAGTGCAGATGTTGGGAGGCGCAGCTGTGAGGCAACAACAACATAATCGACTCAGGAACACTGAACGCTCCCCTGTTAACACGTCCTCTTATCCTTGTGGCTCAGCAGCCGCCTTTGTTATTGCTACAATGGCGACGTTGTGCTGGTATGTCATTCTTTCACGGTCATTGTTTCTTTACCTTTGGCTCGGCAGCGAGGGACGGGGTCTCCGTGGAAAAGACACAGTCGTCATTGGCTCTCACTCCCTGGCTTTGTTTTAACCCCCCCCCTCCTCTCTTCTAATTACTGACTATTCCAGATTTTGTCAGTAATAACTTCGTTCATGTAACGGTGTGCTCAAGTGGACACAAGTTTTTCCCTTGATGAACCACTAATGAGAATAGATTTTCTCAATCTGCCCCTCCATTGGATAGAAGTTGTCCATCTGTCATTTACCTTTACACACACAATCTCGCTCCCTCGGTCTTTCCATATTGAATTCTCGCCCCCTCGTTTCCTCTCACCCACATCACCCATGTGGCACTCGTGATACGTCTGAGTCAGGGGACTAGACACGCACCCGCACATCCATTACCCAGCAGCAGCTGGAGTCTGAAGCAGTATTAATCTTATTTCTGCTTGTTAATGGGATTATGTCTTTTAATTAAAGGCAAGTGGAGAGCAATTATGAGCAGTCAGAGGATGTGGCACAGTTCACTGTCGTGTCATTGATGCTGCATTCAAGGTGCTCTCGTGCAGGTGGACTCAGGTATGAGGGCGTTTGACTGTTTTTGGCAGTGGAACTATAGCTTCGATCAGTCAGATCTTTAGTCATGATACTGAGGCAATCATTTGTAATTGTATTGGTTACTCGTTATTAATTGCCGAATCCTGCATAAGGTGACTAAAACTTAACTGTGATCCCACGCTGCCTCGTGACACAATCACGCTGGATGATCAGTTTAACTGATAGACCCTTCATGGCTCAAGCTGCTGATTTGTATTTGCGCTTGCTCCCTTGCAGTCTGGCGTTGCAAAATGTTGCAGTCAGTTCACGGCTCGACATGCAGCTGCGGCATCATTTTGATGTAGTCACATACATTTCCATGCGCGGTGAGAGGAATGCCAGTCTCTGTGTAGGTGTGAGGGAAAATTCAAATGCCTCACGGGGGAAGCTCTGTCACCGTTCTTTCCCTCTCCTCTGTTGGTTTTGTGTTGGCAACGCATAGTCGGGAGCTACTCAAACAGAGGCCGAGTGGGGATTGAGGAGCAGCAGGATAGACAGGTGTGTGGTTCACACTGAGGTTAGCGCTCTAATAGTGAGCAGTCGAGACGAGAGAGTTGGGTCGGTCTGGATGAGCAGGAAACGGATACACAACGACAAAGTAAACGTTGGAATATGACACAACGGAGGGAAGGGAGGACGGAGCAGCTGTCATCACGACTGCATTGCCTCATGTTTTTTGTTCTGAGTGAGAATGAGAAGAAGCAGTTTTATTTCACCACACACTCAACCATGTTCAGCCATTCCTAGCATTTAATCGTCCAATCTGGCACAAACGACGTGTGCCATAACTGATGCAATGTTACGTCACACCATCGAACGCCGTCGTTTGAATTGTTTACAGAGTGACTGTGGTTCTGTGAAGCGCCCACTTTTCATTTGTTCGTCTTTTTTTGTTCTAAAGAAATTTCAAACCTAAGCACCGATCTTTGATATTGTGGATAAAAATCGCGACTCACTCCATGACAACAAATCTGAGTCACATCATCAGAGAGTAGACCCACTATAAAGATGCAAGAACCCACATGGTTCCCTGCACATGCATAATCACAGCAGTGCGTTTTAATATATACATGAAAAGTGGTTAGAGCTGTGGAAAAAATGGCCACCCACCAGTTTTGATGAATATATTACAACACCTTTACAGCTGATTAGATTGACTTTATGTTCGAATAAAACAAGAGATGTCACATGAACCGTCTGCCTTTCACTCTGTTCCACAAGACACAGATTCAATAAGCAAGGCGAGAACTGGTTTCCACGTTCTGTTTCACTGCATCCAAATCCACTTAGAGCAACCTCAGAACGTGACACCTGAGTGGCATTACAGGCTGCAGCGATAAGAGCAGAGTTACACCTCTGCTTTAATCACATCTACCAGCTGAGAGCTCGCTAACGTGTCACTGTGGGACAAGCACTGGTGCACAAGGCTTCCTCCACGTTTCAGGTTTCAGGTTCTGGGATCATTAAAAGGAAATAAGTGACTTTTCTGAGTTTAACACAATTTCCCCGATCTAAACAAACTGGGCTGTCCCCAGCATCCTGCACTGGTGTGCAAAGCTTGGAAAACTTAACATTACAATGAGTGTAATTTGGGGTTGAGCATGTAGTGCGAAAAATGGGGGTAAATTTTGAAGTATTAAGACCACTGGTAACTGATTTAGCATCCCAATATATCAATCAGCTGTTGAATTAGTTCAACAATTAGCACGTAGCCCTCCACCCACTTCAATTCAACTCTGAATGAAATATTGTTTTCTTTTCATTTTCTCACACACACACACTATCTTCTTCTTATCTTTTCTCTATCTCCTGTATCCCACTCCTTCAATTACTTGCGGTAGCAGACGTGATTCTGTCTTTATCTCCCCCCCCACCCCCACCCCGTCTTGCGTCTTTTTTTCCAAGGAGAACAAGGCAGCGTTTTGTTCCAATTAGTCCCAGCAGACGAGCTTCCCTCAGCCACCCAGCCAGCCCTGGGGATGATTAAACCCAACACACCTTGTACTCCTCCTTCAACAGATTAACATACGTCGATGCTCCGGGCAGAAAGAGAGAGACGGATAACAGAAAGGTAGACATAGGAAGGATGCCCCAATGAGAGTAAGAATAATGAAATGAAATGAAATCACGACAGGGGGAGGTGGAGAGGTGAGACAATGATACAAGAAAGAAAGGAAAACACATGCGCTGCTTTCAAGGTTGTCTGCTCCTTCCCTTTGTTTCTGCACCAAACACAAAGAATCTGATACCAACCACAGTTTTCACACAAAACCAACAACACGTATTTGACGAGGTGTTGATTCATGTGACACCCAATTAATTTAGACTTGACAAAACTCTGTTAATTCAACTTTGTTGTAAATGTTTCAAAATATTATTCTCTGTAACGCTTTCATTGGCACCTCAGAACAAGATGAATCAAATTACACTGATGGAAGGTCTTCCTCAGCACCCATTACAGCCACAACAGACTGGTCCTAGTGGAATGGGGGAGGGCATGTCTCCTTCAACATATGCCCAGCCACAGCTATACCAACAGAACGATGAGGAAATGATCATCTCTATTGCTGGTATTTTTGGATTGATCTCCTCATTTTTTTTCCCCATTGACTGATGACTGATGAGAATAGACACGCTTATTTTAATTTAAGATCCTAGTCATTCATAAGATATGCAGAGCTTCATTGAGGAAACACAGATAGTTTTCAGCATTGATTTTGGCAAACTCTGTCAAATATGAAACACAAAAGTATTCAGTATAATCCTCTTTCATGCAGATGTGTTGACGATCGACCAGTTTAAATATAGCAGCATTCCGTTCATGCGTGCCAGTTCCAGGGATGTGCTTTTGTGCACGCTGGCTCTCTGGAACACAGTCATCACGAACGCTCCACCTGTGCTTTCCCTGCTTCAACAAGCCACAATGCTAACACAGCAATGTAGTCACTAAAGAATAATACAGAGCTACGGTTACTGTTTTACACAAGAAACACATTTCTCCCTGTTTTCTTTTGGATTCAGTCCCTTTTGTTTTGCGTCTACATTTGAAGATTAACCTCCTCGTCGAGGCAAAGTCTTCCCCTTCCTCCAGCTCGCTTTATCTTTTCCGCCAGTTCCTCCCCATCTGTCTTAATCTCATTACAGACAACCTGGTTGGTCTCCTCAGATAAACAGCACTATTACCCCACAGTGACCCCCAGCACTGTTTACCTTGTTAACGGCATGCTCGACCCCAAACACACTCTAATTTCCTATGCTATAGGGCCCATTAATACACAATTTATGTATGTGTGTGTGTGTGTGTGTGTCCCAGAAAAGACACTGACGCCACCAATGACGATGTTTGCTCAGTTGTGTTACATTACTTTCAGAGATGTCTGTGTTTGAAGTGGCCAAGGAGAGAGAAAGTGGTTTTTCCGGGGTTTGATTGGCTGGATGAGCAGCTTGGGAACAGGAACAAAGCTTTTTCCTGTGTCAGCGCTTCCTCCAGGAGAAGGCTGGCGTGAATGTGTTTAATGTCATTCAGGGGAGGTACATTGTAGATAATGCATATATGTATATAAAACCAAGAAAATTATAATTTCCTATCTTCTTGATGAGGTTCTTATTGGTAAAATATTTAATAAAAATGTGGCTTTAAACAGGCAATCGGAAAAGGCAAGAAAAACACACTAAGTCCAACAAATGGCAAAAAGACTGGGAACCAGAAATTACTGCAACGAGACGACTGGGAGTGAGAGACGATCAAGTGACAAAGAGAAGCACGCAGACTTAAAGGCACAGGGAGGCGGGGCTGATTGGACCCAGGTGACACACATTAGGAGCAGGTGCAGACGGTCACTGGGGCGAGAAACAGGACAAAGGCAGGAAATAAAGTCGCAGACCCACAAGGAAAATCAAGTCAGGGAAAACACAGTCATGACAGGCCTGAATCCAGAGACATGCATCTCAGGTCAGTTGAAGTATGAACTGAAAATAATTCATTTCATAAAAGTGCTCAAACGAGTGAATAAGACACGAGAGGAGGCTGGTGCGCCATCTGTGGAGTGTCATGACCACACAAGCAGCACAGGTTAGGGTTCGAGGGTTCTGGAATAAACAGACATAAAGTCTTCTCCAGTGTCATAAAACAAATGTGCGAGTGTCTGCGTCCACGTGTGAGAGTGATGACTCACTGCTCAGCTGTGGAGATTACATGTGTTACCCAGAGCTTTGAACAGAGCTCTTTTGGGATCCATAGGGATAAGAGCACCACATGCCATTATAAAGTATGTGTTAAATTAATTCACCCCCCCCCCACACAAATCTTCCATAGAGTCTACGACCATTTTCCCTGGGTCTGAAAGTATTATTCAGATACTGCATACTGTATTCGTTTCTCTCCACTTCGACAGTATGTACCTGGAGGCGCAGCTAAAGGTGGAAGCCTTTCCGAACACCACTACAATCATGTTGATCATGGCGAATCCCTGCTCCATCTCCCTCTAGACCCCTACACCCCCCCCCCGACTTTGGTTTCCTGCTTTCACTTTACGACTGCAGCTCCGGTGAAACCATAACCTACATTTTAACATTTTGAAACATGCCCTTACCTTCACTATTTGTCTTTTTCAAAGCAATTTCAATTTTTAATAGGGGTCTCTTGTTAGGCTCATTTGAATAAAACATGACTGCAGCGTGAAAATCCCCTCCAGTGCGTGGATGTGGACATTGCACAGCTTCGTCAGCTGCTGATATAAATGATTTCTCATACTGGGAGCGACAGAGAGAGTTGAGCGGGGTCAGGAGAAACTTAGAAGCGTAGTTTGTGTTATATTTGTGACAAAAAAAAAAGCTAGCTTCTATTGTGAAGAGATACGGTTTCATTGATGTACCTTTTAAATATTACTTTGGGTCAGCCCCAGCTTGTTACCACCCAAGTGAGCATCATATTGCAGCACATGTATGTGCATGATGGCCACACCCGTCTCAGTTTGTAAGGATCGGTGTGTGAAGTCACTGACAAGTCATGCAAAGATTTTATTAAACAGATGTGCAATCAGGACTTGGGACCATGTGGGTGTTCCTTGTCCACACGGGCACAACAAGAGAGAAGGAGTAGATGAAGCTAGTTTTGTATTAATTCTGATGTCATTTATCCCCAAGCAGGTCCTACACAGTGTTTCCCCTATATATAAAAAGCTACGTGTTTAATATTCTGTACCTTAAGGAGATATTCCCTTAAATATTGAAATCAGATTAATGAAACCCCCACTGTCAGCAGCACTCTACACTGCCCACTGCACCAACAGGTATATGAGTTGAATCAAATATTAAGTTCAAATAAAGTGTGGTTAAATGAAAATATTGCTCGGTTAAGATCCCAAGCCCCACACTGAGAATGTCTGAGTTGTGCTTATTAGGATGAATATGCATGTGGGCCTGTCTGTTGATGTTCCACAGTTAGTAACTAAAACAAATATCGGTATGTAAACACAGTTCTGCTGGGTGACATTCAGTCTGAGCTGTTTGTGTCTGTGTTATTTCCATCGTCGGTATTTTGCCAGATATAAAACTCTCCACCCCCCTCCTCCTCCTCTTACTCACTGGTACGATTGAATCCCAGCACTGTGCCTTTCAGTCCTGTCAACTAGTGTCAGAGGCTGCATAACTAACACACATTAGCACAGTGCCGTTACTGCAGACTCGAGAGATGCACTTACAGCCTCAGCCCCCGACGTCTTCATTTGGGAGAAATCTTCTTCCTCGAAGCCCCGTGAACAAGCTGTCATGTCTTTCCTGCATTTATGTCTCAATCCTCTTTGGTCGACTGTAACCTGCTTGGTTTACAGTGATCTGTCTGTTGTGAACACGAAAGGGAAATGGCATGCAGACGTCACGTACAGTTATACCCGACACGCATACGACGTCGTCACCGAGACTTGAAAGACACTGAGAACCTCAAGTCTGAATGGAGAGAGATTTTGGAAAAGGACACAAACATTTTCTCATATTAGGTCCACTGCCAGTCGATTTAAGCAAAGTGGCCAAAAGCCTTGACAGTTTTCACCCATTGATGCATTGATGCATGCAGTCACAATCCCAAACATACATACACCCCCTGACGAATGCAGCACGTGCATTAAAGTGCAATGCACAACACATGGTGCGGTGCCTGGGAGGGCCACTCTATCGGCATCCGTGAGGAGGCTGGGCTGTCATCCTGCTCACAACCCAGTCTGGCAGCCCTCTCACCATCAGCCCTGCCATCTGCTGGGCTCTCAGCAGCTTGTTTGGAGGTTAATAGCTTCATGATCCCTCTATCAGTCCGGTCCGTCTTCAAATGGCTAATTCTTCCTCTCTGGCAGCGATTAGCGGGGGCCTGTGGCACAGCCGCCTCCGTCCCTCAGCGGCATCGTCCAGGCCATCAACAAGACAACAATTCCCGGTTGTTACCGGACATGCGATATCAGCGTGGAATAGATTTTCACAAAGTGTGCAGACAGAAGTAAATGACACATCAGGGGCTGTTGGAGATGGGCTGATACGCCGTCCTCAGAGGTACTGGGGTTTGTAGCAGGCTGATTGTTTCTAACAGACAGCGGCATGTGTGGACAGCTTCTCGGTAATGATTTTTATTTGCACTTGACAGGTAGGTGGAGACATGTTAGACAGTCCTACAGGCCAGGCATGTGACTTTACTTTAGCTGGATGTGGTTTTTCCATACATGAACACTGTGTGGGGGAGGATGTCTCCATTGGCGGTTGGGTTTTTGTGTGCAAATGCCTGTAGAAGCTGGAGGAGAGATAAAGAATCCCCCCACGATATAGGGTACGGATACTGTAATCTGTCTAGTGCGGGTAAATATAAATTGTCCTTGTGCAAAGCGCATATGTGTTCTCTTTCCACGGGCCTCGCAGGCTCCACCATCTCATTTGTTGGACAAGCACTACACCGCTGCACCGGATTCCTGTGGGGGAACTGAAGGAGATGCTCGGTGTTAATGTGGTAGCTGTGGGGTTTAAAGAGTGCAGGCACAGTAAATCTGAAGAAATCAACTCGTGTCAGGGCTGCAGGGACCCCCTCTGCTCCCTGCCACAGCCTGCCAGTTTGACTTCCACTGAACCCTATCCATAACTTGACTCATTTTCTTAGAAAAACGTCCAACTGCCTGTTAAATTAAGTTTAAGGATCTTTTTTTTTTTTCCATGTGACTTCTGCGTGACCCCTGTAAATTAGCATATTACATCGCTGAGAACTGAATATTAAGCGCTCGAGCGAATTACTGTCTCTCAGTTGATATTCCCCGTGCAGCTTGAGGTAGCGAGCAAACGGGCGGGCGGGCATTTAAAACCCCTTTTGAAGATAATTTTTTTCATTTGGCTGATAAGGACGTGTCATGGAATGTTTCATTATTTTGGACACTAAGCATTTTTTTTTCTTCCCCTTCTCACTCACTTTATGGAGAGGAACAAAAATTAATCCAGCGTCATATTATTGCTGGTTCAGATGAGGAAAGCGGGGGGGGGGTTCGCTGTGATTGCTGTCGGGTCGTCTTTGGGGATCTGCTCTGATTCTGACGATGCTGGCAGACGTCAAAGCTCTCAGGCTCGGGGCCGTGAGATGACATGCTTTCACACCAGCGGTACAGCACTCGCTCGTCTTTTGAGAAGAAGTGCGGCTCTGTGATTTCGCCTCATCCCATAATGCATTCTGCCATGACTTGCTGATTTCCTGTGATCATGCTCTGTGTTTCTTTTGGGAGGGGAGGGGGGGGGGGGGGGGGGTTGATTGGGGGGGGGGTGTTGATCTATAAGACGCATTGTTCATATTTTCTTCATATTGCATGTCTCAGAGCTCAGATGTCGACCACATGTTTGTTTCAGACCTCAACATTTACCTTTCAGCTCAGAGTCCCAGGTCCAAAACTGCAGTGCACAGTGAAACCTTTTGAGCTGCACTATGTGAAATTGGGTATCTGGTTTCAGATGATTGCTCCAGTCCATGCATATGCATTATATAAACATGAAAAGGCCCGATAGCTCTAAGGGAAACTATGATCTCTCAACACATTCTAATTAACGATTCCTCTCTCCACTCTGGCCAAAAAGCGCTGCATTCCACTTCCTGACAATCTTATTCTCAATTTACTCTTCAGCCTTCTCTGCTCCTCAGTTCTTGGTGTTTTTCCATCCTGCCACATAAACAGTGATGTCACCGTGTCTGTTGCAAAGGAGGATATTTCTTTCTCTTCATCCCCCCCTCTTTCTATGTGGGGGTTTTCTCCTTGGTGATAATCAGTGTGCGGGGCAGGTTATTTCAGGGCCAAGGATAGTTGGTGCCTCAGGGAACAGATGAATGGCCGAGTAAGGACACTCCAAGTGTTCCCTCTCCCACTTTTTTGTCAGCGGATGCAACGCTGAAATGAATTTGTGAGCCCCCCCCCCCCCCCCCCCCCCCCCCCCCCCCCCCCCCCACCCCCCTTCCAACAGCTTGGCCAACACTTTGCCAGCGCCTGGCATGGATCTAGGACTTCCACTGGCGGAGAGCAGACAGAAGCCCCACCACACACATCAATGCCAGGGATGAGCAGTTTCAGAGAGAGAACAGAAGGAGTGGGATGGTAAACAGTGGAGAGAGGGAGTTGCTTCAATGCAAGTTTTAATGTCTCACCAACCCTAACTCAAGGCTCACAAGTTCATGACCTCTGACCTGATTTATTATCATTCTCATAATGTTTAAATAATTAATCCTTTTGAATCCATAGACCATATATATATATATATATATATATATATATAGACGGACAACATGTCTCCACTTACTTCCATTTTCCAGAATATAGATATCAGATATCTGTCATCTTGTGCGCAGGGAGACAGAGTAGTGATCGGAGGATGGGGCCGATACACAGCCGCGACAGTTAGTCTCAGCTGTCAGTCATTACATTTCACAAGGAAAAGCTGTACTGACATGATTAAGCAAGCATCAGTGTGAAAACACCTTTGACAAAAAACCTGTGACTTGCACTTCCATATCTTGTTCATGGGCTACCTTTTTTGTCCATCTTATATATACAGTCAATAATTAAACTGTGTTCAATGTTTGGTCTCCAATTTAAAAAATCTAAACTCAAAATGCATTTTCCAGTGAAATGAACTTCCAAGTGTGGCTTTGGTTTTTCTCATGCTTTCTAGCTTAAACAAGCCTGACTACAGGACTCTGGACTGAGGCCTCTCCTGCTAATTTCCCTCTTGGAATTAGCCAGCGGTCAACTAATAACATCTGTCCATCGGAGCAGTTTGTCAGTGTTAGCCTTTCCATGATCGCCGCTCTTTCTAAACAAAATACACACCCTCAAACTCATCCAGCATGTTCTTTGAGATCACCGGTTATCTCAAAGGCCTCCTAAATATTTACACAGCAAGGGGTTGGGAATGGTTGCATGGCACGTTAATACCTAACAAATGTGGGTTGCAGCTTTGTCATGCAGGCCACTTGTTTAAATGAGCTGGGATCAGTGTGATTGTTGGAGTCCTGTCCAAACAGTAGGATAAGAGTCAAACAGTGACCCCTCGCAGGCTCATCATTCCGACCACATGGAGCGTGTTTGCACAGACCTGCCGCGGCTTCAACCCAGGAATGCATGTCCGATTTGCCTACATGTCCTTTTACTGCATCTTTCCAAGCCCACGTATGCGTCCGTCCAGCGCTGTGATCCAGGCTCCAAAGGAAGAGAGGAATTCTGCAGATAACATCTGCTTCGTTAGGGGACGGAAAGAAAGCCATCATGACATGCTGATAAATAACCGCGCACCACATCCAGTAAATGATGACGAACGGCCTCATTACCATCACACGATAACCTTGCGGGTTTGTTTTTGTCTGGCGGCTGCTGAAGTATGATACCAGGTCAGGATTTGCCCTTTAATGGTTAAAAGGCTTGTAGCACCTTACAGCACAGTGGCTCTTTTAATTTCAATTCCTTGTTTTATGTACTGTTGCTATGGCTTTGCTGTGAAGCACTTTGAGTACCAGCTGGTAATATAATAAAAAAAGAGACATCTTCTTTGAAACTTTGTCTCAACTATACTGAATAAATCTGACAAATAAAGTAAATAAACTTAATTCCTGTAAAATAGTCTGACAGGCCAATTCACCCACAGGAAAAGTTAAGACCGATCTCTAAAGGCAAACTTTTCTCTCAGTTCATATCCAAATAGCTCCCCTGTGTTACAGATGGCTCAGAAACTGAACATAATAATGAAAAAACACCAGGAGAGGAGTTTACTGTTCCCTGGATTAATTCACCACCCAAAACAAAATTAACAGCTCGTCCCGCCCTTAGAGCTGTCGCCTAGCAACTGAGTTAAGGCCGAAGAAGTTATTCATTTCATTAAAATAAAAAGTTGTTGTTTTTTTTTTTAACATGAGTTGTTTGGTCGAGATCCAACATTTGAAAGTGAATTCTTCTTATGTTTTCTCTTGGCTTTCTGATGCAATCGGTCTTTAAATGCAGCCTCCGAAAGATGCAGCACCGAATGGAGACACAGCTTTCATTTACCAATTGTGTGTACTTGAGCCATCACTGTAGAGCAGATGGAGCATTGACCCACATAGCTTCACTCAGCCCCCTCATCCTGCATATTTCCAGCAAGGCCTTGATCAGTGTTGTGCAAGTTCACACTTCACAAACGCTGGTTTAAAGTTAAATTCACACAGATTAAAATGAACTGGTTCCCACTGACAGTGGATGATTTTATTTTTTTCTTGCCTTTGAGCCTCTTTTCCAGTGTGGATGTCTGAAAGCAAACTTTAAAACCAAGTATCTAATACTCAACCGCACTTGTCAACTTCTCAGTTTCATCTGTAAATGTTTAAACCCTGAATGTGATCAGGAATATCACGGAGAACAGCATCTGGACAGTCATGCTGTTCTGGACTTGTCGACCAAATTGGAGGTATGCAATAACTGAGATATGTTATCTGTTATGTGATATTAGACTGTTGGTGGAGAATGGACTGTGTCTGGAAACAATGTGTTGTGCATTTTTAGTGTGTTACACACAGCTCTGGCTCTAATATCATATCATCATTTACCAGTTTGACTACATTTTATTCAGAGGACGCTTGATAGCACATATTTAGCCTTTAATACATTAAAAACGTTTTCGCTGATATCACTGAATATGTTTTGTATGCTAGATATTATTTTTTATGGGGGGGGGGTTATTCCTATGACTTCAAACTTCATGTGGGCTAGTGTAATGCTGAGTGCTGAACTACAGGTTCCAGCTACCAAGTGGACGGAGGAGCCATTAAGCCCTCTTCATGGGAACGCCGGCGAGGTCACAGGCATTAACTCACCTTGAAATGTCCAAATGGAGACCTCCTGTTGCCAGGGTATCAGTGTCTCACAGCTTATCCCCATGGAATGTCTCTGTTTGTTATGAGGGAGATGCACTCTAATGTGAGTGTTAATATTGGCAATTAAAAGATTCAAAGCATTTCGTTCCACTTTGATTCTGTGTATGACTTTGATTTGCACACCCTTCACACACACATACACGCTAATCCCGATGGTTTGTTCTCTCGTAGCACGTGAACGCCTCAGAGTGAAACTGACGGTAAGGACCAACTTTTCCCTGCGGGATGATTAAGGTTTCTTCTTATCTTTCTCAGAACTCAGTTCCCTTAATCTGTCTCAATTGGTTGTGGATCACCGAGGTTAGTCTCCAGGTCTCCGTGGTGAGGAGTGTCTGTCTGCTTCTGCACTCTATGTTTGTGTACATGTGTGTTACATGATATGGGTGAACACTCCTCATAACCTGATGACCTAAAGGCATGCAAGAGACAGGGCTTCTTCTAGGGCAGTGCTTTCTCTGTGCCTGTTGTTCGGCAGAAACTCTTTATATTTTACATTTTCATTCAAAACAAAAGGATTTGTGGTAATTTACACTGAAGTGGGTTCAACTATAAAATTGCATGTACGTTATTTGGGCTTTGGATAGATTATGTTTTAGAATGGATCTGAGGTTCAGTACAAGCTTTAGCATTAAAAGAGATTTATTACATTTACACAAGAAACTGAATCTCCCTCGCAAAACACTTAGTTGTGGCTTTGATGTGAAAAAAATTAGATAAAAAACAAGTCAGATGTTTTTGATATTGTTAAAACATTGTGAATTCTCACTTCTTTAAGAAAAAGACGAGAAGCTGGAGTGTGTTCCCTGAAGCTGCAGGTTCAGTTCAGAGTCAGAACATTATCATTTCCTCTTCAAAGTCAAAAGGGTAAAAGTATAATGTGAGAGGAATTGAAAATCGTCAAGCACAAGTACCCGAAATCCAACAATAAGTATTCAAGTCCCAACTAGACTTGATGTTGTGTATCCCTTGTCAACACTAGTTTCGGACCGGTGTAATGAAACGAAGTACAAAAGTGTGCGTTTGGACTTTGTCTTGTACGAAAGTCACCGAGGTGAGTGCTGATTTGATCATTTGTGATTTAAGGTCACCTATTGTTTTCCTGTTAGCAGTGACTATCACCAGACAAGTCCCTCTGTAAAGAGACCTGTGCTGTCCTTTGAGATCCGCCTGTCTCCGAGTGATCAATAATCCAATCTCAGTCTCCTTGTGGGGGGAATGACTGCATGTGAGCGCGTGCACGAGTGTGTGCGTTCGTAACCGTACACCCCGCCCCCCCCCAACCCCCGCCGATATAAACCACCAATGGGGGGAAATGCTCCTGTCTGACCTCCAGCATGCATCATTTTCTTCCTCCTCTCTTTGTCGCTCCATCATACATGTCTCCATTTGGCTCCTGTGATCTTTTCTTCCTCCAGCCTTCCTTTCATCTTTTCACCTGTCCCCATGCATCAGAGTGTCCATCTGTCCATCACTCAGTCCCAATCAGTCGTAAATTGGTTTGCACTCTGGAAAGTCTTTCTCCACATTCACTGCTGATTACTGTCAGTGTATCTGTCATCTTCAGTGTATGTCACTCTGATCGATGGGGCAGGGGGTTGTGTGAGTGTGTGTGTGTGTGTGTGTGTGTGTGTGTGTCACATCAGTGGAGCCACCTTGCTGATTTTTGGTCGCTGGATCTAAGAGGGTCAGGTCTGCTCGGTCCCAATCAATGAGTACGGAGCCTAACTGTCTATTCCTTTATTACTCTAAGACCCCTCTCTCTCTCTCTCACACACACACAAAAGACTTATAGCAGCAGATAAATCGAAGCTCACTGATCAGACACTGAACAAGAAGCGAAAAAATGGAAATGACAGGTCACCTCTGTCTACCTTAGGGACTCTGTGTGTGTGTGTGTGATTGGATGGACACCACTGGCCTCCACACAGAACAAAGGTTTAAAGAGGCTCATGTGCAGACCAGCGTTATTATACCGGCTGCTGGTGCTGTTCAATTCCCTCCTTGAGTGGGCGGCCGTGGACTTGATCACACACAGCACCTGCCTCCATGCGCATTTGGGCGTCATTCATCCGTTCACGGGCGAGGACACTTCATGCACCTCATTTAAATCAGCGGTCACAAATCAGCTGCTTAACAGGGAGACACGGATTGTGCGGTCACCTGTGCTGCAGCTGAAAACCAGAGGGACAGAGTTAGTCTTTGTCTGTGCGTGGAGGTGTGTGTGTGTGTGTGTGTGCCTATGAGACGGCAGCCGGGTTTTGAGAACCCTTTTTAATTAATAGACTCATTACCTTGCAATCTTGCCGTGCCCTTTCCTCTGGGCTGTCTTAGCCTCCTGAGGGAAGCTTAGTGATTCTCGTCTGTGAAGTATAACATCGCTGGAAACAAGACCCCGGAATGACCCTGTGTTTGCCAGCTGGGCCAGCGACACGCAGAATAAAGGAGGGGCAGCGTGTATTACGACTGAGAACAATCGTAGGGATTTGACGACCTTTAAAAAGAGGAGACAGGGCTTTTAAATGAAAAGGGTAGGTAAGCTGATATTTGTCCTGAGCAAACAACCACAAATTGAAAAAAAGGCCTCAGAGAAAACAATTTGTTTTGCAACTTACACTCAAACGTGTTGAAATATTTACTCTTAGTGTAATTATTGCGTCAGGATTAAGTATAGAGCAGGCTGTGGATAAACTCTAAAATGTATTACTCATATACTTTGAATTACCACAGAAAGGAGAGGAGGTGGAGAAAAGAGAGGGATGGAGAGAAGAAGAAATGTGGAAGAAACTGAGAAGTATTAAAAATTGGAGTTGAGGTGAGGTTGAGTTTAAGACGATCCTAACCTGCATATTAAAATTCTCTCTGTAGCGTGCTGCTGAAGCTTCATTCTCTGCAGCAATGGCCTGTGTGAAATACAGACCTTCACTCACTCAGGGGAACATCCAGAAAGTATCTCGACCAGACCCGGCTGCACCTTGAGAATAGGTATCGGGAATGGAATCAGTGACCACGCGCAGCCTTTGCAGTGGAACACCCACTTAGAACCAGACTCAGATTTCAGTTGTACAGGGACCGGATGGCTTGGAGCAAGGACCCATGACTCACCTGCCTGCTCCAGTGATCTGGCGAGTGTTGAAGCAGCTTGTTCGCTGTTCCCCAACAAAGAGTTCACGTTGTTTCCTCTGAATCTGACAACAGATGATCTTTATCTGAAGATAGGTTGACATATGGATGACAGTCTTATTTACCTGGCATCTCAGTGCTGAAGAAGTGAAGCCAGAGTGTCTTGATCACCAACTGGTGGCTGTTTGTAATATGTGCCATGGATTCTGATGCTAATGCTGATCCATCCCCTGATTGCTTTCTAAATGTGGAAGATGGCAGCCGTATATATTTCAATGATGGTTCATAAGTGATAAATTATGCATATAGAGATATTTTGCGCACTTAACTACTCCTTGTCCTAATGACTGCGACCACAGGATGATTCATTAGCGCTCAGGTTCTTTGACCACCTCTCACAGTTTGTTGTGCTCACTCAATCATCCAGGGACATTTAGCTTTCATCAGTCTGCTCTCTCTCATCACCTGGTTTCAATCAGATTTGTGGCCTCAAGTACCAATCGCTCTTTCCTTCAGCATGAGAGGAAGGGAGCTGCAGTAATTAAGTCAGGGTGATGGATCAGGATAATGCTGTTTGAAGTGTAATTGTAAGTGTCATTGCAAAAAAAAAAATATTATTTTAAATCATTATTTGGATTCACTAAAATCAGTATTCCTATGTTATTTTAATGACTTGCACGCTATTATCCAAATATTTAAACTATGTTCAAACCCAGGGAAATCCCAATTTGAACGCCAAATGATTTTCTGATTTTCTGAAAACTTGCAAATATTAAAGCCAAAATTAGGGAGCCTGTAGACCAGGCATTTTTCTCATAACAAAACTTTGCTAAAATCAAATACTTCTACACCTGCATTTTGTGTCCCTTCCAACCGATGACTTGTTCTAATTGTGCTGCTTGTTTTGCCCGTCCACACTTCACCAGCTCTGTGAACTGGGTGGCTGCAAATCCCACAAACCAGAGCTCTAATAGGGTGATGGATAGTTCCCACCTGTCAGGGTGACATTTGTAATGGTCCCATCCTTTGTGAGAAAGTGGGAAGGAAGGAATAAATGGAGGGTGAGAAACGGAGAAAGAGAAATGTTTTCTTTGGTTCCCTGTCTTCATCTCCATAAAGGCTGTTGGGAGCAACAAGGCAAGGACACAGCATACATGATTCACTTTGAAAGAGTGAACAATAGATGCAAATTGCCACCAGTTGTTTGCTTCCTGCGTAAATCTTTTGCTTCTCCTTTCTGTCCCTTTCTGGTTTGGAGACAATCTATTCACATTCCCAAACACAAACCAACATTCAGCTCAGTTTGACCCTTTATCCCAAAGAGTTTGTCATTGCAGGGGAAAATCAGCTTATTTTTTTCGCAGCAGAGTTGCTAACATGTCACGGTGTGTTAAAGCTAGGCGAGCTGTTCCTAAGGTGGACCACAGGAAGGGCAGCAATTACACCCTGGGCTGGGCGGGGCCTTTCTGTAATCTCAGCATTACTGTGTAAAAAGGGAGAGTGCACACTTCAAAAGCAATGAGGGTTCAATAGTGATTTTTTACTTCAGCACAACCCACCAAACTAAACTTCCATACTCGCCTAAAAGCACATAAAAAGGCAAAATACCACTTCACTGGAGACAACATATATGCCATGTGCTGTTCTAATAACATATCCCCAAAAGCCTTTCTGGCGTTTCCAGCAGTTGACCAACTCTGCCTTTGTTGTGGCACTAGTTTTAACTTTGATTGCTATATCTTTTAATTTGTTTAAATTTCAATATAAAAATAAATTGCAGGTTATGCATACGAGGGCAAATTTGTTTGCTTTGTTGCTCTGTGCAGCTGCCAGGGCGTAGATGGAGAGGAATATTTCAACACCTACTGTATGAGAAGCAGTAAATTTGGGTAGAAACATTCAAGGTTCTGTGCTGATGAGTTCTACAGACTTAGGTGAAACTATGACTACTAAACCCTCAACAACCGTCGTCACTGGTCTCCCTCTGCCAAAGGCTTACGGTCAATTGGACATTACGAGACTCAATAACATTAAAAAAACATTCTTGATGCAAGAAAATTGATTGAGTTCATATTTATAGATTTGATGGTAGTCCTGATATAATTCCTCTCTTCTTTGTTCTAGCTTTTGCAAATTACAATGGAAGTCAATAGAGCGCAAATGGCCCAACAGTCCCCTCGTGAGCCGACATTCAAAATCCACCACATCTGGCTTTTGATTTGGATCTGCATTAAATTGCACACAATCATCCAAAACATGCCTTATCTTTTTCATCAAGATCCATAAATTATTCTGTGAGAAATCACGGAAAATACTGAAAAAGATTTAACAATATTAGCAATGGATCTGCATTTGAACAGGTCCTTCCCCTAGACCAACTTTAATGGAGACCATGAATCCTGCCAACAAAGTAAAACAGTTGAAAACATAACCTCCTTGGCAGAGATAAAGATCCTCCTGCCACTTCATACAAAACTCCACTTCCCATAATGCTCTGGGGGACATAAACAGGAAGTCTGTTTCTGGCAGTTAAAGTGAGGCCTTGTGTTGAGCCTGTGTTTGTTTCCATTTTGGTAAATTGCAGCTTGGGATGCCAAACAGCTTCTGTTGGTATTCCACTCATGGATGAAAAGACAACTATCGCTGGATTACGCTGAGATTGGAGACGACTTGGAATTTAGATCATTCTCAAGCCAGTTCTTGAGTTTCAAGGAGAACCTTGGACATGTTTTCTCGGAATGAGTAAGTCTGTCTGAATCTAGAAGTGTGTGTCTCCTGCCTCTGCTTGAGTTATTAATCTGATTATGGTGTTTTTTTTTTAACATGAATCGTGCCAAATGGACCAAGTGTCTTAACTGCCTCCATTGCAAGCTTGTTAACAAATTACCACTCTGCCTGAGTACAGATGCACTGTGCATGAGTGTCATCTCGTTTTCATGCTCATGATTAGACAACTGCTGATCCCACCCTTCAAAAAATAGCAGCTATGATTGTTTTTGCTAATTCATACAATTCGACCCACTGCTTCTGTTTGTGTTTACATTGTAATAGATTGATAGATGAGCACATGGGTTAAGACAGTGGAGGGCTACAGCTATGGGGTTTTAAGAAGAAGCTGAAAGAAAAGGTTGCATGTCAGAGCAGTCTATTAATACACCCCTCTCCATTCACGGGCTGCTCGAGTACAGCTTGACGTGAGAGAATATTAATTTTTTGCTGCTGACTGGAGCGGCAGCGGGATGGAAAACAGCTACTTTGTCCTTGTGTAGAGGTGTATTTCTGCTTGCGTTGGCCAAAACCTTTGAAAGTCTGTCTCTCTCTCTCTCTCTTTCTGTGTGTGTGTGTGTGCGTGTGTGTGAGACGGAAGCTTACTGAAGGACGAGATAGCGAGCGAGGAGGAGAGGGAAGACCGAAGTGGAAACTGATGACTGTTGGTTTGAACAGCTCTTATGAACACAGCATATATTTAGTAAGAGAAATAGATGTGAGGGTGCAGAGAGGCTGCGTTTGTGAGCTGGGAGAGGATTATTGAAATATTTTCAGAAGTAATGAATACTGTGAGCTTACATATGCCAAGTGGACCCTTGGAAAATAATAATAGAAGAAGAAGAAGGAGACTGTTCAGTGAAATACCAAAACTCTGAAATGCACTAGTATGGTGGATAGTTGCCTTCAGACATGCACTAAACTCTGCATTATGTCCTGACACTTTCCAGAGACTGAGTGTGTCTGGACTTTCTCCTGAGTCAAATCTGTCTGAATGAGCTGATGAGAGAGCACAGCAGGAGATCCTCACTGAGCCAGTGTGAGATGCAAACTCCACACAGCGAGAGATTCAAACTGGCAACCTTCTTGTTTTCAAGTGAATCCGCCCCATTATCAGTGGTGCCATCCATATAATCACAGTGCTGTAGGGCTGCTGAGCATGACCCAACACACAGTGTATGTGTTTGTGTGTTTATACGACAGGAGGAGAAAGCCTTGGCTTAGTGTTTTTACCAGTGTTTGTGTGGATCTAGGATACCATGTCCGAGCACAAAGCAAATAGGATTTTCCAGCATCTTCCTTTTACTGTTTTTCTCCTGTGTATCTGTGTGTGTGTGTGTGTGTGTGTGTGAGAGAGAGAGAGAGAAAGTATAAATGTGTGTGCCTGCGTGCATGTTCAGCGAGAGAGTCCATTCTACATTGTGAGGCTTACTTTCCCACTGTGGTCATCCGGATTGCCAGTTACCACAACCTTGTGAACGACATGCTAGATAAATCCTGTTTGCACGCCCTCACACACGCGCATACACACACACACACACAGGAGCACCCCGCGAGCCAAGAGATGTGGGCTAGTGGGTTCAGTCTAACCACAGTGAACCCTAGTTTGTCCAAAACAAATGAACAAGGCTATGCAGGCTTGGTCGGACTGACATATTCCTCAAGTGTATCATCTGTTATCTTTAACCCTTCGGTAAAACCTTTTTTTCTGGGCTGCAGGAGTCCAAACAATATCAGACACGACAATTGTGTGAACCTCTCACACGAGCAGAGCCGAGCAACCCCCCCCCCCAAGATAAGACAACATTAACAATGAATTTACTCTTCTACATGGGTGTAAGTTCCCATGCTGCGCTGGAAATCGGCGCCTCCCTGCCCCCGTGGCTTATTTAAAAAGTTGGATTGATTTATTTTGGAATCGAGAGCTGCTCATATCAGAAAAGACAATTAGCAGGCTCTTGTGTTGTTGCAGCAAACAAAGATCCTCGTCGTTTTAATTTAATGAGCTGGTCTGGCTCAGAACGAGAATCTCTGCTGGAATTTAATAATGGTTTCCACTCCGTCTCGCTCCGGAGGAAAAAAAAAAAAAGATAAGTCTCCAGACTGGTGTTGTCACAGTGTTAGGTAGCATTCAATGATATTATGGGAAAACAGGCCCAGACAGCGTCATTAGGACGATGTCCACACATGGCTGGGATATTAGATTCATCGCAGTGCTAATACTCAGGCTGCATGGGTAAGATTTCACTTGAATAATGGATGTTTTGTGTTGAAGGGAGCAGATTGTTGAGGGGGTTTTTTGAACAGATTTCTGGGACACTGAAGTGTTTTGACTAATTCAGTTATTTCAGCAAAGAGTGAAAAGCTGACCATCCTCCCTCGAAACAACAGCAAAGAATTTAGACATAAAGGCACGATGCATCGAACGCTGAGCAGACGGCTCCATTCTCACCAATCTCACAGACTGACACGCACACGCAGAGAGAGGCAAAAACAAAAGGCGACTTAACACTCCATTCCGATATCCTTGTTCGCTCTGTCCTCATTTGCGCAGAACCAAAATGTTAATGGTAATCATACCATTGTTCGCGCTGCTCTCATGAGCAGCCATTCACGCAAACACATGTTGAGACTTAAAGAGTGGATTACAAACAGACTTCTGTGTGCGCTCCTGGCCGGACTACACAAGAAAAGCAGCCAGTTAGCATTTAAACTGAGAGCTATATAGCATTGTGGCTCAAATGGAGCATTAGATTAGGGTTAAGCGCTTGAATGGGGGGACCGGTCCACTCACTGTGGCCTGGGGCTGCATATATGGGGGCCACTGCTAAAGCATTAGCATAATTGCTGGACACCAGAGCACAGCAGAAGGTACAGAGAGAACCCCCCTCACATCCCCATTCCAGCTCACCTAATTCACTCTGATTGAGCTGGGAGGACTGGTGGTGAACTCCATGAATGACCCTGGGATGGAGGGGATGGGTCTAAAAAGGATACACAACAGCTCGATGAAGAACAGCACTGGTTGGACTCTGCCACACTGAGAGAACTCTTGTATTATTAAAGCCGCTCATAATCATCTTAATAAAGATGCTTCACCACACGTCTGACACCCCTCCCACGATCACGACGCCTGAGAAAAACCGAGAGCTATTTCTTTTATTTACTTATGTGGCTGAGCACAATAGTTGAGGAGCAGCTCTTTTCTCTTTTTCTCTCCTCCTCCTCTCCTCCTGAGATATTCTATCCCTATTTTGAATTTTATGAAAAAAGTAGACAATGCATTGTACACAAATGGGACCCCAGAGAGTCCCAAACCAATGCTTTGTTGGATAATTGTTCAAATAATACCAAAGATGTGCACAGTTCTGATGAAATATGGGCAGGTGGAGGAAGTTGAGAGGACTGGTTGGAAAAGACGCATAAAAGTGTTAAGGAAGATTCACAGAAGGTTGACAGTGATAATGGTTTTTGATTGATTAATCAGCCCTGATGATGTCTGTGTCCCCCTGTCTCTGTTGGTGGAATACATAGAATCCACTACCGCTTTGATCCAATTGGCTCTTTTGACAAGGTCTTCATCTACTGTGGCGATGACTGAACAGGAGGTTAACTGTGAAGTGGGATTGGTTTAACACCATTCCATGGAGGCCAGGTTTTGCACAGCGGCAGCCTCAATGGGCACCAGACTTGGGGCCAGTGCCCTCTACACAGCTCCTGTGAGGGTTCCCTGAACCCGGACAAGCGCTTCCCCTCCCATCCAGCACGATTGGTCTCCTCCCCTCGCCTTGAATTCCTATTAAGCCTGTTTACCATGCCACCAGGCCTATTCAAAGCCCAGTCGGCAGGTCTTCCAGAGCCTTACAGAGCCACTGAACTCTCTCTAACCTACTAATCAGACCTCTCCTCCCTTTCAGCCCTCCTACATAAAGCCCCATCTTGACCACCATTTTGTAGGTCAGCCAGTGTGGGCTTTGTGCAGGCCTATAGCACCACCAGAGAAGGATCCTCCTCCTATTGATGCTTCTTGAGCAGCTCCCCGAGCCGCCCAGACACCTCCTCCTGCAGATGGAGGCATCCAAAGACATCCAGTTTATTAAGCTGTCACCGCGCATCTAAATCTGTTCCCTATGCACTGGTGCAGGCCTTTCCAGAGTGAGGGAGAGAGGGAGAGAGAGGGAACAAGAGGGAGAGAAAGCCTTTGTGTGCCACCAAGGTATTCAAAGAGCTATAAAAAAAAATCATGCACACTAAAACTAATGCACGCACCGGTAAAATGAGATGCAAATCCAGCGATTCACTTGGCAGGATGGGTGTACTTTTTTGAGTGTTTATATGTGTGCAGGTGGCACTTGTTGTTGTTGTGTGTGTGTGTGTGTGTGTGTGTGTGTGTGTGTGTGTGTTGGTGCCTAATTCCTGTAGCACGGTCTCAATCTCCCCTGGCATAGCAGGGCCTGTACAGTTGAGCAGCCGTAACACAGTTGTTGGTAGGAGGGCATTGTGCAACAGTGGCAGGGAGAGAAATTACTTAAGGAGCCAGGACAAAGCCTTTGGTTAAACCGGGCTACTGTGAGGGGAGAGGAGCACAAAAACACCGGCAACGTAGGAGATGAGAAATACAGGGCTGCAGAAAGAGAGAGAGAGACAGAGAAAGAGAGGCAAAGCAAGGGTAAAGGCTGAACTGCATCCTGGTTAAAGACTTCCAGCCCCGCCCCCCCCGTCCTTTGGACAATCGACTCCCACAGATCGGATTTGCATGGCTAATGGGAGTTTAGGGCAGTTGTTTGTTGTGAGGGGGCTTCGGATGGGGCTGACCCATGGATTCCAGAACCTCAGCCCCAGCACATGTATGTCACAGCATTTTAATCCCTGCCAAATACATCAACATTAAAGGCTTTTGTCTCTTTTCAGCCGCTGGGTGCATGCACAGCTTCCTGTTCATCTCTTGTGCAAACTCCTGCTCTGCCAATGCTTAGAGGAAACTTTCCTTATACCGCACGTTCCAACGAGTGGGTAAAAAGTGCCATTTTCATTTGAGAAAACTTTAAAAGTTGTTAAATTGATGAGCTTATTTTGATTCTGTTTAACCTGGGATACTGTTTTCATCTTGCTCTCTCTCTCTCTCTCTCTCTCTCTCTCTCTCTCTCTGTATTTGGCTAAGGAGTGGAAATTAAAGGCTCAAGTGGTAAATGCTGGTCTTAGGAAGGGAAATGACCACTGAGGCCTTCAATAACGCACTCTGTTGTAAATGACCACGACCCAGGCCCAGACTTCAATGTAGTCCGACACACACATGCCCACACCTATACCTGAGGAAAAGAAACAGGAAATGAGGAAATGAGCAAGTGATCCACTCCACCTTCTACTGTAAATTCCCACAAAGATGTAAAGGCTTTTCCAAGCTTCTCTGTGGACTGGATTATGGTTTGTTTAATGCTTGAGCAGGTTGTTTTGGACCAACGTTTTCCGTGTGTGTGCATGGAGGGGAAGCCCCCTACCTTTGTGAGCAATAAGAAAAATATTTAACTCTTGTGTGTTTTAATATCATTAATGGACAGGTTCTTGCAAGTGTTGAAATATGGCCCAATTAACAAGGGCTGCAGCCTTGTTTTTATTTCTCCTTGTATTAATCTTATGGAAATAGGAGCTGAGAGTAAGCTGGATATTTCCCATGGTGGGGTTCTGTGAAATGGGTTACACATGTACACCCTCAGCCCACCGCTGCCCTCTCACGTCCGTGATCCCTTCCACAGTTGGCTCCCGCTCCTTTCTCATGTGGCCGCGTGCTCGGCGCACGGGGTATATTGGCCATCGTTTGGTCACAGGCTAGACAAACAGTATTACCTTACTCCTGTGAATGCGTCTTTTTGGGTCTGGTAATAATTGCAGGGGAAAGGACTGAGGGAAGCCTGTATGAGTGCTACAGGTGGTATTATAACGCAAAAACAGGTATAATTGCACTGTGCTTATAGCGCTGGTTAAGTAAACCTACAGTGGGGATCAGGTTGCGCCGCACTGCCCTCCCTTGTGCATCGCTTAGCGTGTACATGCTGTTTCAGCTGAGATATAGGAGACTGTATAAATGTCTCATAGTTATCCAAAAGGGAATTTGTCATATGTCTGTTTGATACAATTGGTTTGTGGTTGTGGACAGTAATTAGCTGCAGGAATCTGTAGATCTATGTTTTAACAGGAATAATGTAAGATAATAAGTAACTGCTACAACGCTTACAATAAAGGCTATATATTCCCAATTTAAGAGCATGTAGAAGAGTTTTTCCCGTGCGTTTGAATGCATATGGGAAGCACCCCACATTCAGAGAAACAATCACTGTAATGGCCAATTGTTTGCCATTCTGAAGGATCTATTGCTTCAATGAATCACAGCGGTAGATGGTTAATGCATTAGAAGTGCAAAAAGAAATAGGCAAACAGCCCGGAGCTGCAAATACCAGACACATTAAAGCCTGGAGCACTTCCAGGGAAATCTTTCAATTACACAGAGTGAATACCACTCCGGTTCGACGACAAGATGGATAAGTTGGAGAATGGGCTGTCAAAGAAGTAAACTGCGCTATGGATTTAATTAGAATAACACATCTGGGAGCTTATGTTGGCTCGAAGGAAGCGGCGTCGAAACGGACAGGTGGACAGCAAATCGATGCCTTGACCACCGGGACGAGCTGGTTTTTATCAAAGCGGCGAGACGGAGAGACAAGGAGAGAGGTGGATTTATTCAAAGTGGTCGAACAGCCAGAGTCAGGGTTGCCACTCAACTGAAGGTCCTATATCCAAAACCATTGCATGTTGTGCCTGGTTACAAAACTCAAAGTATATAAACTGTCAGGTCTGGAACAAACAGTCTCAGAATCTTAAACACCCCCCACACCAAGGCTGTAAACAATATGAAAAAGACAGGAACCATGGTGCAGACTCTCAGGTATGACTCACAGGTATTGGAGACAAAGTGAGCCGCTTGCACCCTGGGAATTGTCCAAAACCTCTGTCCCTATGATGATGTCATCTTTGTTTAGTTTCAGTCAAGGCTTGTCAGCTGTTGCTTCATCTAAATCTATTAAACCCTTTTCATTTTCATCAATATTTGGAATACTTGAAGAATAGACCCACTATCCAGACAGAGGGAAATATATATCTAAATATCCAGTACGGACAGAACCTGTGAGCGCTAAGCTCAATCAGTTTTGTCCACATCCATGATTCCTCCCAGTTGTTTGTGTGCACATAGTCTAAAGAATGACATTATGCGAGTGTGTTTCCCACGCTTCAGTAAAACCTGACAGAGGGGAGTGGGTGAGTGTGAAGGTGTGTGAGAGTGATCAGGGAGCAGCGTGAGGCAAGCAGCGCTACATGGGTTCTCGTGCTTTTGCTCAGATCTCTGCAAGGCTGGCATTCTTCTGAAACAACACTGCCAAATGTCAAGTGTATTAAATAACCACATCCTTCAATTTCTTGGTAGATCTTTCCAACTGTGATTGTCTGCGCTGGCCTCTCAGTCAGTCTGCTGGTGTCCCTGCCAGGGCCTACAGCATCCACTCCATGAAAGACTTGTCTGTCAGCGGAGTCTGAAGCACTTTCTGCCAGACATGTGGTTCTTATTTTGCAGCCAGAGGAGCAGATTAACATAAAAGAGGGTGTGTAACAGTTCTAGCATTCAAAACCCTGCCTGGGGCGAGAGGAGGAGAGGCCGCCGCTAGATTACCTCATTGAGGATCCTTTAGAATGCTGTTTACCTTGCAAAGCGTGCATCTCAATGAGGTATTGCAGTGACAGCAATATAACAGGGTCAGTGGTATTACGGAACAATCCTCTTTGGCAGATGACTACACAGCAGGAGGAGACATTCTGCAACTCAACCTGGAGATGGCTGGGAAAGAACAACTCGTCATACCTTCTGGCAGTTCTACACCCCTCTGTATACTTTTATTTACCTCTCTCTATCTCTCTCTCTCTCTCTCTCAAGTCCACTTGTTGCTTGTTGTATCCGCCCTTAGTGGACTGCTCTTCCTGCTTTGACAAGCTTCCTCCCCTCCTCCCATACACAATTAGCCAACCTGAATATAATGTTTGGGACCGAATGTCTGAAGTAAAGCTGCTTCATTTGTGGAGATCCGATTAAATCTGTGGCTAAATGGAGGTAAAACTCAGTAGTCATAGTCATAGAAATCATTAAGCGCATTCACAGGTGAGAGCCATTTTCCAGCGATTTCCCTCCGTTTGCCCCGCTGACCTGTGAAAGGAGCTACTGGCCGGTGAGGTTCATGTTCGTGTCTGCACATATCTAATGTATGTCTGTATAGATGATTTTAAACAGGGCAGACATAGTTTACACAGTGTAGGCTGAGAAGAAAAAAACACTGATGTCTGACCATCACAGGGTGATGAAACAGGTTACAAGAGCAGAAACTTTCTTTCTCTCTTTCATGCTTGGGAGGAAAATGCAGGTTTAGGACGAACTATTCTCCACATTCTTTAATTAAACACTGTAGATGTTGTAATGAAGCGCTGACATCCCTGCGATTAGCCTGACTGAAGCCATTATTTGCTTTGAACTACAGAAAATGTACACAAGCAGCTCATAAAATTCAACCAGCCAACATGCCCGGCAGAAGTAACTGCAGCCATTAGCCTATAAAAATTAGGATCTTACAAAAACATGGCTTTGATTTTTATGAGCACAAGCTAAGAGCGCTGAATTATCTGTGTCCTGTTGTTTTCTTCCACAGTCTCACTCACGCATTTTCCTGCAATTTATAGAAGGCTGGCACGAAGAATTCCCGACAACTGACTTGTTCTCACATTTCAGGAACATTTCTGCAGTTGGGTGCACGTCTAAAACCAGCTTAATATTGGCTCAGTGATATGTAATACTAAGATTACATTCAAGTACGCCCTCTCTGTGCTGCACACCTTCCTGGAGTTTCTCTGTAACACCACTGACCTCTTGCAGGCTCAAGGGGGGCAGGGCCAGATACGATGAGCCCTTTGTTGGAGCAGAATTAACATAATTTTGTTCAGTTTGATTAAATCATAATCCGGCAGGTAATAAATCTTCACCTTCTCTGTTTCATTACCCCGTGCAGTCATGTTATCAAGGCCTAAATATAGCTTCATTATATATTCCATTTCTACCAGCCATATTAAAAAAAAAAAAAGAAATGGTCCTTTCCAAACGTCAGGTGTATATTTCATATCGCTGATCACACAAAGGCCGGGGACCCTCTCCTCTCCTTTTTTCCCCCTCTCACTTCATCTCCTTGAGTTATAGCCACCACTCACATCTACCAACTCCAGATAAAAGAGCTCTTAGCAACTGGAATTGGAAATAGATGACAGGGCCAAGATGAAGCACTTGGATGAGAGGTTCAATTATTTTGATGATTGGTCTCAGGAAATGTCTGACAACGACACTCATTTAGTCCCAGTGGTGCTCTGTGGACTCTTACTTATTGCAACCTGAAATGTCGTCCTCTCGGCGCAATATCAGCCACACTTACCCTGGCTCTGCATTTTTAATGTTCCCCTCAAAATTCCCTTTCAGATTTGCTTTTGATTTTTTTGTTTTGTTAATCTATCTTTATGTGACCCATGTTTAGCTCCAGCACACACGTCCAATTACACAAGGTAAATCTGTAATTAGGACGGTGCATAATGAACTTGACCCCCAGAGGTGGGGCAGATGATGTCGTAATCAGAGTCAATGAGCTAATCTATCTTGACAGGGGAGTCAAAGGTCACAGATGAAGCTTAGATAAGAGGCAGGCCTAATGCATAACAATAGGTGGATTAAGTGGAAGCCAGCTCCTGACAGGGAGGCGGCGTTCAACTGATATGCCATCTTTATGCAAATTGGACAAAACTCTTATTTTGCAGTTAACAAACACTGAGGTCTCTCTGAGGTCCACTGTTACAGTTTTGAGCTTCCAACTGAAGCTCACAGTTCCACAATGGAAGACATCACTTTGAACTGAAGAGAAGAGGTACTGAAAGGAAACATTCATGTTTTTCTTCAAATTCTCAATTTTTTTTTCCCTCAATTCAGGGATGTGTCCTTTTGGAGGAGGTGATATTTGTGGCTTCTCTTTAAACGAAAATGTGGATAGATTCAATTGACTCAGTGTACCTGGACATTAGTGTACATGCACATGTATGAATCGTGCAGAATTGTGTGTGTTTTTTCACATTTTATAACGTCTCTGTTGCTACCGGAGATCCTCCTTGGGGCTTTACCCTGCTAACCTTAACAAAGGTCATTATGGGGGAGGACACACACCCTGGTTTGACCCCTGGGGTCACAGGAGGTCTGTATGATGGAGATAGCCAGAAAGGGTCAGATAATACAATGACAATAATTATGCTGTGTGTTATGTGTCTCTCCTGCACACATGCATGAGTGTCCCCATTCAATGTGTTTGCACACTCAGAGCGTGCATCCAAGCATTTTGTGCATGCATGCGTGTGCTGGTGTGTTTGTGCAGCGCGGGTGATGGTCAGTCCGGCATTCAAATCGAAGCAGCTTGCCCGCGGCTCCGTGCGTGTGCAGCAGATAACTGTGTTTGCATCTCCTGCTCCACATGTCCACTAGAAAATCCCTGTGTCCACAGCCCAAGTAATACTTTATATTTACTCTGTGGATTATATACTACAGATAATTGAAGATAACAGTGTTGCTCAGAGCGCCTCTCAGCGTTGCTTCCACCTGGCCGTTATTCCATTATCTATTCCATTTTAAATGTCAACATTTGTTTTTTCGCGTGAAACAAAAACACCATTTGCAGATTTGAAAATAACCGACATGATGGTAAACTGATAATTTTAAGTATTTATTTTCAGTGTTTGTGCTTGAGTCTGCAAATGTGATGTAAATTTAGAAAAGGAAACTGCTTTACTTTACTGCAGTACAGATTTCTCTTCGGTCTGACCCAATGCAGCCGTCGGATGTGATGCATAATTTATGATAACTGCATATGCATCTATAGTGGCAGACAGTCAACACAGACACAGACCCACTAACACGCAAGTGACTTGACGTAACAGGCAGACTTAAAATAACAGAGAAGGAAGAAAGAGGGGGAAAAAAGCAGCGTGAAGGAGAAGACTGTGAATTCAAACTGAAATGGGGTAATTATGGTAAGTGGAGAGAAGAGAGGGAGGAAATGAAAAGCAGTTGTAGTAAAATAAGGCTAATTTAATTTGATTAAGTTTCTGTTTTCATACGACAACAAAAAAACGACAAACCACTGACATCATGTTTGAAGGACAGTATGTTTTTAGTGGATTACAGAACATAATCCCTTTTTATTTTTTAAGCTTATTGAGCTTCACGCTGTCGTCCTCAGTCGGGGCCACGGTCCAATTAGATTATTTTTGATATTCTAAAAGAAGGAAGTCTCATGTACATCATTTATTTTCAATTGTATCAGATTTCCCCTTGGACACACAAAAGCAATCTCACGAATCACACATTATATATTTTTTGCAGCTCTGAATTCATTTTGGATGGAGCCCAAACCTGTTTCTATACATTTGTGTGATAGCAAGCAGATGTAAGCAGATCTTATGCTCATAATTTAGTTATTTTTCATCTGCAAATTGAATTTTATTTGAAGGAGAGAGCAAAGACATCAACTTAAAATCACGTCTGTGACTGTTGATGTTGCACTTTTGAATCCATTTTGTATTTAAGATTCATTTCAGTTGACAATACACAATATATTTGTTCTTTCATCGTAAAGAGTTTTTTTTCAATGAAATATCCGCTGTTTTGTTCTGGTTTTTTTCCTCCATTTTCTCTCTTTTTCCCCTGTCATTTTAAATGACAGATCATTTCAGAAACAGCGTTGAGTGATGATGAAGTGACCTTTGAGTGGCTCGCACCGTGTTGTTAAAACGTATCATCATTATTGCAAACATCAGTTCTTCTCCTCCTCACTGCCTTGTTCTCTCTGTGTGTACACAAGGTTTAATGTTAGGCCAGAGAGTCCTAAAATTATCCCTTTTGTCTGTGAAATGGGTGATGTATCCCTTTTGGGGGCTATTATTCAAAACAAGAATGATTCAGTCACGCTCTGCGAGTGCCTTGTCGCTCCAGCTGCACTGAATAATGTTTAGTTTTGCCTTTTTGAGCAAGATAAAAGGGGCTCTGCTGATATGTGCATCAATCTGTTGGATTTATGACTAAATCCAATAGACTTCAACAGTATCTATCTATTGCGAAACATCTTTGAGTCACTAAACTTTAATAAAGATTCCGTGTCTCGGCGACGGATACGCATGCCGGTCTAATTGCAGCACTGGAGCCCTGAATCATCTCTTCGACTGTTTTTCAGAACGTTTAATCGTGTAGACAGGCAGAGTGAACTAATTATCTGCACGCTGTTTTCCCAGCCAAAGCTGGTAATTTAGCAGCAATTGACCTCCTGCAGTTTGCCGGCGAATGAAAACATGTCGGCAGGCCTGCTAACGAGGGGCCGGAGGACCCCAGGGTTCATGCGGGCCCTGCTCCGCACAGTGGACACAGAGCCTCTCACTTCAGCTCCAATTTACCTCTTCGCCACCTCCAGGGGAGACATCGCCATCCTCGCGCTGTGTAATGACTCAAGCTGGCTGCCCGGCAGAGGAAAGGGGGACGTGTGGGTGGAAAACAGGATGTGCTCCTCTCTGAGTGGGTTCGCCGATGGCGGGAGGCCTTAACGCCTCCAGCTGAACGGGGCCTTTAAGACAACACACTCCTGTTCATTATACAGTATTTCATGACAGGTTTGTTTCTGGTTTTAAGTTTATGGAAATGTTGATTAATTTAAAAAAAAAAACAAAAAAAACAAAACAATTTCACCCTTGGCACACTGAGAAAGCCTCTGACGCTGTTAACAACTTTACGGGACACACCCATCCAGTGGAGCCCAGACTGACGGAATTATTCTTATACGTCAGCAATAAAAAAATGAAGTTCTTTTGGCTTTCACTTCAAAAAGTTTGACTCAAACCTCGATGGCCTCTGTTTTGCTGCATGTGACCACAAACACCACACCTCATAGTATAGTATGGTAATTAACCCATTCAATATTAAACACCTCAGTCAGAGCTTTTTTTTTAATCATGTCACACATGCGTGTTCGCCCACAGGACATTTGAATTGTTCATTGGAGATTCCATTCTAGTGGGTGTCACTTCTGGCTCGCCTCCTGTAATAATGCCGAAAACTCAGAGAGCAGCAGCAATTAATACTCAACAAAAACTTCTTCCGTAAACATAAGCTCCATGTCCTATGGACAGACACCATCCATTCCTGCATAGTTCTGGAACTCAGACGTGCAACTCTAGCATCAAGCTGGTTCAGTTTGCATGTGAATAGCGCACACCAAGATTCCTGCCTGAAAAGACACGTGAGGGGGTTGATACTATGGCTATGGTATGAACCATAGCATCCTCATTAACACATTGCTGCCATCTTATCAGCACATTATCACTTTTTAATACTGAAAGGTCAACATGCATGTTGGACCACACAAAGTCAACACATTAGCTGATATTTCTGTTGCAGGCTAAATACCTGCTCACATGCATAGAATGACAGGGAGAAAGCTGCAGGGTCCATTCACTGCTCTGAACGATTGAAGTCTTAACATTGGTTTCTACCACCCAGCTTCAGTGGCTGCAGCAGGAATCCCTCAGCTGATGCTGAGGGATTCTGTTTACAGTCATAATAAACATTGTTTAAGTGAGCCTTTAGTGGGCATACTGTATTGGGCATAATGTTATTACGCCATGTAATATGCAAACCATTAATCAGTCCACTGAAGTTCATCTGAGACGCGGCTCAGGTGTGTCTGTGGTCCACTGCTGACAAGAGAGAGAGAGATGCGGTTGACTTCCTAAAACTGTATCTTCTCTTGGGAGGTTTGTTGTAGTTAAAACAAATATTAAAACTATCTGATATTGACTGTGTGTGTGTGTGTGTGTGTGTGTGTGTGTGTGTGTGTGTGTGTGTGTGTGTGTGTGTATGAGAGAGAGAGAGAGAGAGCAACGCATACACAGGAATTTAATTTAATTTCCTTCGTGCGGTTGCTTAAGTAAACATTGTTGCTTTATGAAGAGTGAGTGGCTGCACGACCATGATGTATTAATGTGTGTGTGTGTGTGTGTGTTAGTCACTTCACCGCAGTTAATGGCACAGTTACTGTGACTATATTTTATTAGCGGCAGTTTGTGATGCCAGTAACTGGCTGGGACAGAGGGCATCTGTCGTCAACATGTTTGGAGCTTGCCGACAATTTAAGGCTTCATCGTGAATAACCTTCACATTTAAGAAAGTTATTCATGAAGTTTCAAGTCAGTGCTCCTGCTTTAATTGTGTCTTTCAGCAGAGCTGACTTGCTGGTACAGTTTAAAAAGAATTGGCACAATGTCATAATGATGAATAATAGCTCATATGGGTTTATCCTTTTTTCTGGAAGTCCTCGTAAAACTGTGGTCGAGCTGGAGACGTCAGTTCTGACTTCAAAACCTCACACCTAACTTTATAGCACTAGCAGACAGTAGTAAAATAACTGTTATGTTTACGGTGGGGAGCGTGGGTAAAGGGGCAGGTGGCCCCAAGATGCAGAAAGAAAGGTTTTACATAAAAAGTGTCCTTTTAATAATTAAGGCGACACTTTACAAAGTAAACAAACACTCCAGAATAACATTAACTTAAAAATACAAAAGCGAGAAGCACAGAGAAACACTAAAGAACTTTATGGAGAAGAACACGAGTGGTTCAAAGACACAGGGGATGCATGGACGAAGTAAAACAAAGTTCAACAGCAAACTGACGAAGCCCATGGCCAGCACAGAGACCTCATACAAACTGAACTGATCACCAACTAGACACAGGTGGCAACGCGATGAACAGGTGAAAGTGGCGGTGCTGCATGCTTTCATCTTGTGAACAGCACAGCAGTCAACTTTCTCAGGTTCATTCTGTTTGTTATGCACCGTGAAGTGAAGCTGCTTTGAAACTGTATAAACAGTTGTTTGGCCACTTGGGGTGACTGAGAAAAGCTGTAAACAAAAGATGCGCACATTAGCACCATTTCAATTGATACAGATATTGAACACCGTTTAGGAAAATAGACTGACTATTAAACAAACAGCAGTGTTTGAGCAACACTGGCTTTTGTTCAGTTGTGTTTCCACCAAGTTGAAATAGTTGCCAGTGCTTTTCTGTAACTCGTCTGCTGCGTGGGGACTATACAGTGGGATTAAAGGGGTTTTTTTTGACTGAAACTCGACACTGAGAAAACTGAGAACTTAAACAATTGTTTAGTGAGTTGTGAGCTGGACAGGTAAAAAGTTTAAGAGGGCACAAAACTCACCAATAAGCTCCACAAAGCCAAGGGGAGTGTTAATTCTCTCCAGGCTAATCCCTACATTTGAGGTTTCACTTGATACTCTGTTATTATGAGTATTGATTACAACCACTTTAAAGAAGACTTTTGAGATAGACCTTACGCTGAATAACACTTTGCAGTTTGACAGAAAACCCTCTTAAAGAAGCTTTAACTCCCCTGACAGCGCTTCGACTCCACCGCTCGGCCATAATCCCTTAATTACTTCCTCTGTATTGCAACGGTATAGTACAAAATTTAATGTTACGGCCATTTATTCAATTTATTTTTGGCCGGCGAAAGAACTGCACAAACATGATACTTTAAGGATGATATTATCTCTGAAAACATCCGCAGTCGGTCTCCACATCATTTCAGTTTGGACATGCTTGGTGAACCTGGCGCTGTGCGAACAAGATGAAGCTCAGCCTGGACGCTTCTGTGCGAGCTCTGGCCAAAATGCCATGCGAATGTTTCCAGCTCCGAACGTTTTCAATGTCAGTAAAACGTGGTCGGTCTGCTTGCCGTGAAAGTCATTGTTCGTCAGAGGCCGCTGGAGGAAAACGTCTGAACACTGATGTGAGACTAACGCAGGAGCAGATTGTGTACAGCATGGCAGCACGCGGCAGTAATCAGGATGTAGCTGCATCCTTGTCAAACTGCGGACATGTTCCTTATGCTTGCCCAGCCTCCGTTGCATTGAGCTGCTGTTCCTGATTAATTTTGATTGGTTTCATTTGTTCCCCTGTGTTTAGACATCAATCATTTCCTCCCTTTACTGCGTCTCCGCTGTCTCCCAGCTGCCTGTCCTCTCTCTGCCTGCGTGTGTGTGTGTGTGTTTAAGCCTCACAGGTGGTACTCTTTAAAATGTATAGGCGATGCAAAGGAAACAGAGTGTGCATGGCTATGAGGTGTGAAGGTGGGAGTCTTTGTTGCCTCTGTTCTGTGTGTGTGGGATTGTTTACAGTCAGAGAATCAGTTAAAAGACTTGTTAATTACAAGGATGCCAGTAGCCGTACTGTCCTGTGCACAGCGAGTGGGATCCACTCTAAGAACTGGTTGACTTCCATTAATGATATATCACTGAGCAGTAATACTGCATCGGTGGGAGAGGGTGAGCGGCTCGTCCAATGGGGACCCGGTGAGCTTGGCCTAGTTCATACTGAAATGTTAACTGCGTGTCAGGGACAGGGTGACACAGAAACCCTGTGCTGCTTTCATGAACTGCACCAGGGTTTGGCTGCATGTGAAAATAAAACAGTGGGCCAATACAGTCCAGTCCATGTTGAACCCCTACTCATGTTCTTATATCAGCTTACAGTACATTGGTATTATTTTATTATTTTTTGAGCATACTGTATATAAATAATAAGCTAGATCTGTGGCGGTGCCTCTCAAGTGTGACACTAAATGAACCAATGCCTGGGGTGTTTATTCCGACTGATTGACTCAGTATTTGTGTGGGGTGAGGGGAGGAGAGCACAGTAACTCCATATCTTCAGAATCCTTGAGCAACCTCCCCAGCCGTCACTGCTCTGATTCCTGTTGCTCACTGACATGAAAAAGGGCCGCGCTGCCCCGCCTGGACGATCCGAACTGTGATTTATCGCTTGAGGAAGAAGTGAGATAATCCATCTCAAAGACCTCTGCTATCTCTGTTGGGTATGATTGAGAGGGATGGAGGAGTGTTGGGATGCAGCTTCTGGCACAACAACAAAAAAAAAAAAAAAAAAAAAACTTTCCAGGAAGGCCTATGGGAGGATGAGATGGGGGTTTGGCAAAGGAAGAAGAAAGGGAGGGATAGTGTGAGTGAGATGTCTGACATGCGGTTGAGTTCTCCGACCTGGCAGGGCCTGGGACAGCCTTGGCACCGGAGTGCAGCGAGGGAGGGCCGCAGAGGAAGACAGGAGAGATCATGTGTGGAAAAAGGAGGACAGTGTTGCCCTTCTTCTTCTCCTGAACCAGACAGGTCAATTGAGAACTTATTTTTTTTCACTAAGTGCAATTACAGTGCCGTTCTTTCTGGATTGTCCATGTGGTTTTGCCCCTGGCAGGCACTCGGCTCTGGACGGACAGATGGATGAAGAGGAGAGGAGGGATGGGAGGACAGTCGAAGTGTAAGCCCGGGTGTGTTGGCAAAGTGAGCAGAATCTAAGTGGTGGAGGAGCGCCCTGGCAGACAGCATGGCACCTCTAATCACATTCAATCAGTGCTGCGTGGAGGCCTCAAGCCAACCTGACTTCCAAAACTCCAACAGTCTCTCACTCTCCCTCATTTATTTCTCCAGGTCAGTCAATTTACCACCCTCCCTGCCAACAGCCCTGTATCCCAAACAGAAGCAGCGGTGCCACGCGGCCAGCAGCACCAGCTGTTCTTTCATTAAAATGTCACCTAATTGGCTTCGTGACTCATTGTGTATTTATGCATCACAAAAGTAAAAACAGGTTTTGCCAACACAAATGTTTCTTAGACAGACTGCAGATTATTTAGCGCTGAACCTTCGCACTAAGAGCAAGTGTCAGGTGTGGCTGGACAAAGAGGAAGAGTGAAGACGTCATATTAACATGAATACATGGAATTTACCTTTGTTTGCCTCGAGATGAAGGCATTTGCAACACAGACGTGTCAGAGGTAAACCAGCGTCGGTGAGCTTGACTCTGAAGCGACAGCTCCCATGAAAGACAGTATCTGACGCGCTGTTGTCTGTGTGGGGCCGTGGGAAATGGATTAGAAGTCTAGTCCCAAGCCAAGTGACTGTTTTCACTCTGGCAACTTTTTGTAGCACAGCAGCTCGTTCTGCTGTGACGGATGAGCGGGGAGCTTCTTTATTTGCGAGCGTCACCCTCGGTTAAACACTCCACTGACCTGCGATGATCACACGAGAGACAGAACTGCAGTTATGTGCATTGTTGTACCAATAGTGGAAAGAACGAGCATGTTTGCCTGGAGGGGCCGAACTCACATTGTGACGGGGACGCTTCGAAGAAATTTGGCCTTTTTCTTGGTTATGAATCACACTCTGAAAGCATTTACACTCGACTGGGCAACGTGAGGTTTGTCGACCGCACAGCGCGCCGCTGTCTACTGTAAATCAGGGAGGGGGGAGGAGGGGGGGGGGGTGGTCATGTGGAGGTAAGGGATGGCGTGATGCTGAGCGTGCGTGTCAGTGAAATTGTGCCACTGGGCCTGTGTCACGGCGCTTTAGACTGCAGCATGCGTGTGTTTGTGGGTTTGATTGCACACGCAAGCCATGCAACCCTGCCCACGGCCAGTTTGGCATATTGTTCACTTATGTATACATGATAATTAAAAGCAATGTGTGGGGGACCTTTGTTGCTTGACATTGTATTTGTCTATCTATTTATATTTATACATATACGTACAGATAGATATAGAGACTCTGCTCATCTGTGGGAGCTGTCATTCTTCTTGAAACTATGAATGATGAGACCACAGGAAAAGAGAAAGGATGCTGTTTTGAGCCACCCTATTGAATTCTTATAATCAACACCTCGAGTTCACATGTTAATATTGATATCTTCTTTTAATTTCACGGCAGAATTTAGAGCCACGCCACTGACTTCAACTCTCTGAACTTTCCGTGTTCTCAAAGGCTGCCTGCTTACCTGAAAAGGCGGCTAATCAACCGTAGTTCCACGGAAAGCAGCGCAAAAATAAAAAAAGCCCTAATTGGGCGCAGTTGCTGTAATTTTCGTGTTTGTTTGTGCCTTGCAATTAGGAGCCTTTCAGCTGCCAGTTGGACTGTATAGGGTGTTTTTGGGGATGAGTGCACGCTTCATAATTTGAATCACAGTGTATTGCAATCATCCATATATTAGAATGGATCAAACAAGCCTCTGCTCCGTGGCAGCCCAGACACGTGAGAATAATTTGTTCCTGAATTCATCTGTACGAACTGAAAAGTGAGCATGGGGAAACTTGTGCGATGATTCTTTTCATGGAAACGTCCGCAGCGCCGTAGGAGGCGGGTGCCAGACTTCTGCTCGTTGATGAATTCCAGGATGAGATTCAGAAACAGCTGGCTGCTCAGACTCTTTTTCCTCTACGCTGTCTTCCCTCTGTCGCGTACATTGTGTTTGCGCACACACGCGCAGACGAAGAAATGAGCATGAGAGTCAAGGTGTCAAGGTGAAGTTCATCTCTGATATCTTTCCCCATTACTGAGCCACTTCTAGAGAGTGTCTCAGTAATAGAGATTCCTTAAGTCTACAGCTATCTAAGCAATTACAGCTGTCTCCCACGGGCTCCGGCAGAGGGTCTGTTAGGCTAAACATGCTAATGAATGGAGGTGGCCCCTATGTTCTCAGCATGGGTCCTGGTGGGCAAAGAAAGAAGGCTGGAGAGACACACAGAAGGACTGTGACAGTTAAAGACAGGCAGAGGACAACACACACAAGTCAACCTGAAATACCTGTGCTCTTTACTCAGGTTACAGCCCCGTCAAACCCACGCAGATGCAGCCTGACACAAAAACACAAAAGGCTCACGCTGATCAGGCCCTGTGCCTGCATGCCAGCGAGAGCACGGTAAGCCCTTCCGAGAAAGCATTTTAAAGCGTGTGAAAGAGGGCAGGAAGAGCATCAGACGCTCCCTCGCATGAAAGATGGGAGATCTGACGACTGATGAGGGCTTCAGTGCTCGCTCTCACAGTGTTTGGTTGGCTGTGGTGCAAACACACGCTCGTCACCGTCACTGTTTTCGAGTGCAGCGAATGTGTCATAAAGCAAAGCAGCATAATGACACGGGCGCATTACACACAGTATTTAGAGATTACACCAACACTGTGGTTTTGAGGTCGGAGTCGTTCTGATGGTAACCATGTGTGCCAGTGGATACACATAGTTCGACGGCACTGACAAATAATGGGATAAATGATGCCAGCATACCTGATACATGAGTGTAGGTTTTTACGGGAAGAGGCTCGGTTACAATGAGCAATGTTAGAGTCATTGCTTTGGCTTGACCTTTTATTTTCATGAATCAATATAATATAAGTAGAAAACAGTATGTCAGCATCTTGATTACCCCCTAGTGGCTGGCTGCTGTATATACCATAAAACCAACCTACTCTTTGTCAGTCCATGGGACATGGACCCAACTACAAAGTCAAAGCCCACACGTTGTTCTCTATCATTTTAGATTTGATTTGATCACACTGATGTATGTGCATTTGCCCATCCACCCTCCTGGGTGTTGCAGGGGTAGCTGGCCAATTTGGGTGTTCCAAAAGTCCCTATACCAAGCAACACTTTCCATGGTGGTTCCCAAGGTTTTCCCAGGTCAGATGGGATACGCTAATCCTCCAGTAAGTGTACCCCAGTGTCTCCTCCCAGTTGAGCCTGACCTGAAAACTTCCAAAAGTAGAGGCATGCTTACCAGATGCCTAAACAACCTCAACCGCCCCCTTTGCGTGTTTGTTTCACTGCTCATTTTTCTGACAAATTTAGTTTTTTCAGTTATTTGACTGAATAAAAAACAGTGTTAACAGCCCCAAGTGCTTCTTAGGACTTTGATGCTGAGACTTCATCCCAAGATCTTTACTGCAAAAAGTCTGACTCCAAAAAAAGCGAACGGTGCAAGATTGCATCTTCCATATCCCGGGTGGTTTGGCTCGATGACTGGATCGTGGGAGGAAGTGAAGACGCGTATATACAGTCTATGTACTGGACAGCTGTGAGGTGTTGTTGTAGCTGTTTATGAGGGCAGAGAAGTGTGAGTGCGTCCAGGCTCATGGCTGCTTTTGTACACGTGTGAAAAGTTTGATGATGCTTTGTCAGCAATATACTGTCACTTAATGTGACAACCTCCCGTTATGGGGTGATGTGATTATTTTCAACTGAGCAAACATAATCAACAGAACTCAGAGGAGCACGCGTGATTGTTCGCTTGTTCACAACGGCAGCTCAGCATCGCTTTCTTGTAACACTTCATTTACAAGTTCTTTTGGGAGTTTGGTTTTCGCACAAAGGCAAGTGAACTTTATAAATGATTCTATAAAGCTTTTTAATGCTCCATAAGTTTCTTGTAAATACTTGTTTAGTGCTGCTCACTAGGCAGCACGCAACATGTTCTGTAAAAAGTATGGGTTTCATACTTTTTTGGCCGCTGGTAACAAAGTCGTTGTTGTTTTGAGAGAGGTTTCTCCCCGCCTCTAACGGACATCTTTAAAACACATTACACATGAAGGAAACCATTTCATGACACTAGAATTCTCAGTAGTTTAGTTGCCTTGTGGTTGAAAGGTTTGACTAACAAATAGCTATATTGTAAGACATGTTTAGCTATGTTTTCCAGTGGGCTTGTAATCTGCATAATAGGCATCATAGAACACTTGAGAAGGTAGCCACAAAAACAAAAAAAAGGCATTCCAGTGGGGATCAGCCCACTGATGTTTCAGCGGAAGGTTCCTGCAAACACAGTTGGGATTAAGTCTGTAGATGCGTGCCACGCCCAAAGCTTTGGTTTTCACCAGGCTTGCCAAACATTTGGGCTCCACAGGCGAGACTCGAAGCAGATGACAGAAACACAGAATTCCGCGAAGAGTGGTTTACAATCGCGGACAAAGACGTTACTATTAAGATGTTTGCATTACATCCTGCTCTGTTCCAGCTTTCGCTAAAAGCTTGTCAATCTCACAGCGACGCACATGCTTTACGTCATTCATCTGTGGAGCACATTAATCCTCAAGTTGCTCGGTAGCTTCATATTTCCCTGTCAAAGCCTTGTGCATTCTCTCTCTCTCTCTCTCTCTCTCTCTCTCTATATATATATATATATATATATATACACACTTAATGAAAATGCAGTGTGTAGGCAGAAACTGTGATTTAATGAGGAGGTGCTGAAATAATCATATTAATGTAATGTAATTAGTGCATTAGCAAAGGCTGCTCAGCATCACTCGTTGCTCCAGCTGCTTTTTTAAAAAAACCCTACTGCTCAGCTGTCGCTCAGGTAACCTCAGCAACAGCCATGATTAATGAAAGAGGAACACCTCATTTAGAAGCTTTGGCAGAGGGCGGGCAACAAGTGTGCGTGTGTGTGTGTGCGTGTGTTTGCGCTTTATGATTCCACAGTGTCTCCCAGGTTGTCTTGTCCTCCTTTCCCGCAGCACCAGAGGTAAACACAAAAGTCTGTCAAAGTACACCACACTGAGCGTGGACGTGAACGGTGTGTGAATTTTTGTGCAAACTTGTCTCTGTGTGTTTGGAAAGATGCATATGCCATGTGTGCGTTGCATATGTATGTTGGGCAAAAACACATAGGCCTGTGCTCGTGTCTGTACATATAAATATGTATCTTCTGGAGAAAAAAAAAGTGTGGCAACAGTCGAGACAACACAGATGCACCCAATAAGAATCAGAGATGTGCAGAGCCATTGGCCAATTAGATGCTATTATGAGAGCTGTGTGATACTGGCACACTCATACACACAAACACACACAACTACAGGGCCTGTACTCCATCATCTGTATAATTAAGGTGCTTTTCTCCTGAATATTTTAGTAAAATGTCTCTGCAACAGCGCAGCAACAGACCAAGACTGCTGCTCTGGGTGAAACCATTAGAAAATGTGCAGACACGCACACACACACACACACACACACACACATCATTCCACTGACTGATGCCTTTGCATGTTTTTTGAGCTATCATGAAAATAAAAACATGCAAGTTTTAGACCAAATGATAAACATGTATGAACAACCGTTTTACCAGGGTTAGGATACCTAGGATATCCTCACTTTTAAGTTTGGCGTACATTTTTTATTTAGGCCCACAGATCCACTGGTATGTGGTCAGAGGTCAAGGTCGCTGTGGTATTAATGAACACGTTTTCATCTTTTGAACATGATATCTCAAGTCTGCCTTGACAGTATTTCATCAAATTCTAACCATTTGTCATCTGGACTGAAAGAGCAGTTGATTAGATTTCGGTGGTCGGAAGTAATGTGACCTCAGGCAGTGGGGTATTTCTATATATTTAGCTTTACTTTTTTTATGTAAACCATTCAGATCCCACACGCTGCCCCAGTTCCATTTGACAATGAATGAATACAAATGCAGGAACTTTAGATGTCACATTCATTTCTGCTAAGGTCTTATTTGGCAGACGTTTTCAACCCAGAGTCAGTGTGTGTGCGTGTGTGTGTGTGTGTGTGTGTGTGTGTACGTATGTGAATCTAATCCTATAGCAGATGGAGGAGGAATAGTATCCAACGCAATCCTGGCAGAAGGAACAGCAGATCGTGAGATGGGGTTAAGACACTGTCCCTCAAAGATTGATGAGAGCGGATTCTGTGACGGACGTCTTCCTGTATTAGGACAGCATTCCTTCCCAGAAAACACAATACGTTCTTTCACTTTATCTAATTTCCTCCGGCAGCACTTGGCTGCTGTTCTGGTGTCGCAACACTACGAAATGAGTTGATTATTACACACAAATTAGTGATGGCGTATCCTGCCTCCAACGATTGTTTTCACACAATTAACATGATTAATCTTTCACATTCGCATGTGCAAAATTACTGCCGATTGAAACTCTGCAGAGGTATGTGAAAGAGCGAGGGAGTTTCTGTCTGCTTGTTTGCATATTTGTGCGTCTCCATGTGACAAAAACCTCAGTGCCAGCCATCAAGGAGACCAAAAGTTGTTTCCACCCTCTCTAATTACCAGCTCTTATGGTTTAGCCTTGTTTAGTTGTCCTCCGGTAAATAAACCCTCATGTCAGACTGCTTTGTTTCAGGACTTTCCATGGTTTGAGGCCATGGCGGATGATTGTGTTCCCAGGTAGAACATAGTGATATGCTGTTTTTAGAAGGATAATCAACAACAGCACTTGTATATATAATAAAGAGTTTTTTTATATTCTTTTTTTCCTTCATGAACTGTAGCTGTAGCTGCGGTGGTGTAAACATCAGCCAGGTCATGAGTGCTGCTGGTCAGTATTTCCCAGGAAAGGATTGTCAGTGTTGTGGGAATTTGTTGAGTCTGTCTTTTTTTTTTTTTTTTTTACTGGTGAACTAGTTTAAATTGGTTGGTATGCATTAACAACAGAGTCCACCCTGGACTGAATCTGGACACCAGCAGAAATATCCATTAACTCCCCAAAGAAATCCCTGTAACTCACAGTGCCGGTTTGAGATACCACAGAATAAAGGAGGAGGAAAATGATGTTGAAGCTGTTTATCAACTACTACTACTGTGCATGCCGTAGTTAAGGAAAACTCCCAGACGCGATGTACTACGTAGCAACGAGGCGAAATTCCCCACATTTTGCTCTGAAATTGTCTCGTAAAACAAAAACCCTGAATTAACTTTTCAAACAATCAGTTTCAGACGAGGTAAACACACATTTAATTAGAACCTGGAGGTTGCTCTTAAAGAGAGAAAGAAAGACATATGAGATGTGTGACTATTTGTATATATTTATCAAATTTTATTTATATTTATCAATGTATTTATTCCCATTATTTCCTGCCGTTTAAATAATATTTAATAATAATAAGTAATAATCCCCTGTTTTGAATTAAAAGAGGCGCAAATCATTCACTCCCATCATGCTTCACTCCCCTCTCCCTGCCAGCCACTGCAGCAGCAGTGTGGTGGGACATGGCGGAGGCAGAGTGTGGACAGACAGGAGAGGCCCAGCTCGGTCTCACAGGACCCAGTTATGGCAGGACGGCGGGCCGCTCGGTCCTATCAGAGCCGCCTCCCGCTGCACGGCCGCTCTCTGGGTGAGAGGGACCCTTTGCCACATGAACCATAACCCAATTAATCATTGGTGCAAATACAGGAGCGAGAGGGGCATGTGATGCCTTTGTTTAAACAGACACACTCAACTGGACCCGGCTAAGCATAAACACGATGTCAATGTCCAATTCAAGTTTCTCTGCCTGATGCAAAATTAAAAACTTTGACCCGAATTTGGTCGCGGAAAAAATGTGTTTGCAATCTCAGGCACCTCTGTTTTGAATCTTTTGGATTGTATCTCTAAATTCCTGAAAGAGCTGCTTCTACTAATAACACAAAAGTACAGATCAGATTTGTTGTCATAGTTTTGTTGTTATACACATTGGTGTATTTTTAATTTGAAGAAAGGATTAGTGCAATGGCCTGGCCTGTGCAGTTTTCCCCCAGTTTGAGAATCCTCTGCAGTTCTGTAAGAAAATAAGAGGACGAGGGTGGAAGCTGGAGAGCGGTGGTGCTGGCAGTGGTAAGGAAGCGTCCCTGGTATGATGTTTGGTGTGGGGGGATAGTGTTACATGCCAGGAGCCTGCTGGCTTCTCCTCCTTCCGTGCGCTGCGAGCACGGTGGAATGTGCCGTCTCAGAACCACAGGGAGGAAGAGTGTACTGACAGCGTGCGGTAAACACACTCGGCCTATCTGCCTGTTTGTTTGTTTGTTGGCGTGTTACCGTGCAAGAGGGGCCAGGCCCTGGCAGCTTCAAAGCTGCTCCCGAGCAACATCTGTGCCGCGGGTTCAGAGCTCTGCGCGCAGCCGTGTCGGGGACACATCACAACTTGCAATTGCAGCTCTAAATCAATATTTTCCTCCCATCTCGCACTGGATTGTTCCACTGGCTGGAGTTCAAGAATGGACAAGCGCTCATTGAGGAGGGGGGGGGGGGGGGGGCCGGGGGGGGGGGGTGCTCGAGTGGATAGACGGGAGGGACCCATGGCCTTTTTTTTCCAATTCACCACAATCAGAAACACATTTTCAGCAATTAGTCTGAACTAACTCACAGGTTTATTGACTAAAAACACAGTGACAGAGCCTCTCAGACAAGCATACGAAAACAATTACTACCGATTATGTTTGACTGTCAGAATTAGGTTCCTCATATGCCACATTATAATCACATCCACCGTGGACGCTTGTAATCACTCTCGTCTTTGTTTGACTGTCACTCTCCTCTGTTGTGCTGGGGAGCATATTGTAATTCGCCGACACCCTCGTGCAACTTCTAGCCCTTTAGCTCCCTCGCGAAAGTGCATGTGAAGTGTACCGTAATTTATATCAAGTTTAAACGATGCAAGTAATCCCCCCGAATGCCTGATTTCATTTGAGAATCCATTATATACAAAATCCTGTCAGCTTCCCAGTTGTTTGCTGAGCGAGCTCCTCACTGAAACTAAAGCCTCCTGTGTGCTAACGGTGAGTCCAGAGCCAGCAGTCGGTGAATTGATTGTCAGCAGTGGGGCCCTCAGTATTAATCTATTTCAGTGTGTAATAAGTGAATTAGTGGGATGTAGGAGATGATGTATGATGGAGGCTGGCACGTCTAAAACCTGCTGTAAATCCACATGCCACAGCCACTTAATAATGTGGCCAGAGACCTCCTGGCATCATTCTTCACTGTATCCATTGACGACCCAAATCTCATAAATCTCCCCCGGAGTATGACGCAGGCTGTGAGTTCGCAGTTAAGTCATTTGTTCTAAAATATGGACAGTAAAAACACACACGCACAAACAGTTCATTTTAAAAGGAGTCCTTAGCACACTTCCCTCGACATGATATACCGACGATGACAAATGATGAAATAACAGTACTCCCGAAAATGCAGTAGCTTGTGGATCCAGTGCTGTATACGTTTTTAATGCAGTATGTAATTTACAGCCTCGACACGTTTCCTCAAGTGTATCATTGCGTGTTCTAAAACAAACAATATATATTTATATACGTAGTGAGGCCTATAGGAAATTCAAAATGAAATTGCCTTCGGTCGCCACCTCTTCCAGTGTGAATATAGCTGTGTCGCCGGCCTCCGTGTGCCGCCGCTGCGTTGTTTAACTTTTCCCATACGTCAGATGCCTTCCCAACCTCCAGCCTCCAACCCCCCACCACAACAGCTGGCCTCTCAGCGAGGGCCCTGACATTACACTGCCACCCTTTCAGTGTGGATCAAGTATTGTGGTGTCAGGACAGACCCAAATAGACCCAAATATGAGCACATCACATGTCCATTCACACAGCGGTAAATATAACTTTGGCCTTCAGTTGGCAATCGGTGCAACATGGAAAACATTATTTTAAAGTGTTTTTCCCCTTATTTTTCCAAAGGCACTGCAGGCTCTTCATTGTATCTTGTAAGATACTGTAAATTGTATTTGACTTAGTTATTCAAATGAAAAAAATAGGCATAAAAATCAGTTTAAAATTACCTCACTCTCTGGCGCGTATAAAAAAAACCCTGCATTTCCTCCATTAGTTTCTCAGTGTGCCTTTCAAAAAGTTAAAATAAAACAAACAACTGGCTTCTATTTGTTCCAAAATAAGGTTATCAACATGTTTTGTTTATAACGTTCCAGCAACGGTCCAAACTCTGCATTCAAACTGACAGGACCCTGTTGGCTGCTCCAGTTTTTTTTTAGATTTAAAGCAAATGGGCTGTGCTGGTCGTTCCACAGTCCAAATAAAACCGAGTCTTTCCTCGTGTTTGAACCAAAATCACAGAGCACTTTTTGCCTGTTTTATTAAAAACATCAGGTCTTTGTTGGCCTTTTTACTCCACTGTTTAAAAAAGGGAAATGGGAGGAAAAGTACATTTGATTTACACTGGCTATGTTGGAATAAAAAGCCCGTAGGTCCTACTTCCATGCGCCGCACTTTCAATAAAGCCTGTAAGTGACACGCTGCTGTACCAGCAGGTCACATATTTACTTTTAATAACCAAAACCTATAACTTTATTATTTAACCAACTTCCTGGGAGAATAAAGCAGAGGAAAAGATTGAGTGGAAAGACTGGAGGTCAGCCGGATTGAATTATTAGGGTTGTGGGGACACATGACGTTTCCCTTCTTGTTCCCAGACACATCTCTGATATTTGTCTCTAACCTCCATCACGGTGATTATGGTGACTCGGATTACAGCTCATGGCTTTGACTCGTGCTGTAAAATGTGCTGGACGTGTATCCTTCACGTCAGGAGGACGGGACTGACGCTGACCTGTGGTGAACTTGCGCGCTCTGTGTGTGTGTGTGTGTGTGTGTGTGTGTGTTTTTACAGACTCTGTAGGACCCAGCGGAAAAGTGCTCCAGCCGGAGGGAGCCGGCAGCGAGAGAGAGGGAGAGAGAGGCTGAGTGGGGAGAAGACGCTCTCAGATCAGTCAGTGGCTTCATGGAGTTATGTACCTCTGATCCGCCGCCATGGATTGCAATCCGCGATCGCTCCTCTTCTTTTTACCTCTTCTGTTGTCCTGCGTTGTTCCCGCGTTCCCCATCATCTACCCCCCCAACGAAGGTAAGCGCAACTCTCCGGCTGCGGACATGTGCGCGTTAATGGGATCGTGTGAGTGTATGCGTGTGTTTGTGCGTGTGTGTGTGTGTGTGTGTGTGTGTGTGTGCTCTGTGCGCTGTTAGGCACGCGTCGGGTCCAGCGGTGCGCAGACTTGCTACTGTCCAGAATTGAAGTGATAACAATAACAAGAGGACCCGGGGCGCGCGGAGGAGAGACCGGGGAGAGACCGGGGAAGGACCCGAGCCAGACGATAACAACACGCGAAACTTGACAAGCAGCTCCAGACGCGTTAGCCTCATTTCGGGCTTACGTCGCCAACGTCGGGGTTAATAGTTGTTTAAATCGGAACTGCGCCTTGGCGAGGCAGCCACCGACGCGCACGTGCATTGTTGAGGAGGACGCGGAGACGCACAGAAAGTCCGCTGCCTTGTGTTTCCACGAGAGGCTCGGGCTGGTGTGATTCATCCAGGAATCCGTTTGGGGTAGACGCCCCAGTTCCGCTCACAGTCGCGCCGATTTAAAGGCAATAAATAGAAGATGAGCGCACTGGCATAGTGCGTAAAAAAACGCGGATGGTTTTTTTTTAATGGTTCTGACCTGAATAAACCCAAAGCTGTGCCACATGGGGATCATGTACACACACGAGCCTGTTAAACACGTAATGATTGTTTTTTAAAAAAAATATATATATATAACACTGATATAAAGCCGTGGTTTTATGTGGAAATAAGTGTCCTACGGATAATTGCAATTCCCGTTGTTTTTCCCGGAGGAAGTTCAGCTCCGGCCGAATCGAGTCCACTCGGGACAGTCTGGGCTTCAAACACGTGAATCTGCTGGTAACAAGTGAAATAACACCACCTATATATGAGGATTTGGATGACTTCATTTAAAAAATAATTAATTAATTAATTAACAGCACTTTCTTACACCCAGTAAATAAGAGTTGAAGCTTGGACGTGTCTTGTTGCGAGGACAAAGTGGGAATCGATTACATTTATTCAAATAGAGGAAAAGTAAAAATCTGGCCCCAGTGTCCCACACTGTTGGGTCACAAAGTACGACAGAAGCAATCTACTCTCAGGTAATTATTTGAATGGACAGAGACACGTACAAGTCACGGTGATGGCTTCGAGTGAGTTTGAAAAGTTGTGGCCTCATCACAACAGCTCATCATCCAACACAAACAAGCCATCGATTGTGTTGTTTCCGTCGAGATCTATGTTTCTATCCCACTCCCACCCGTGCTGACCGATACAAACTTATTTTTTATTTTTTTTTTATTGCAGAACCTAGCCAGAATTTTATTCGAGACTTTAAAATATCATTGGAAAGTCTGAATGCCAACTTTGATGTTGTCCCCCAAACGAAAAGTTGGGTTGTATATGTTTAATCCACCCAGAGAGGAACAATAAGAACTTCGGGGCTGTGTGTTTGTGCCATGGAGGCACTGCTGGCTGCTGTGTGCCTGCTCGCTGTGGGGCTACAGCACTGCTTTCCATCTGTCGTGTAAAAGACATGGACCGGCTGGTTAAAACAGTCAAATAATATCCAGTGATAATAAATCAATTCTGATGAAGTCAAGGTCAGCCGGTCCGGCGCGGCTCAATGTCGCCCTTTGCTCTGAGAAACTTTATTTTTACACTTTAATAGCCGAGGTGTAAGTAGCTTATTGAAATATAAGGCTGATGGACACAGAGCGGCTTATCAACGCGCTCAGCTCCGGAAAATAAACAAGAGCACATAAAATACACAACACTCTCAGAAAATAAACAGTGATCCGCTGGTAGGGAGTGTGTGTGTAGGCCTGAGTGTGTGTGTGAGAGAGGGAGAGAGAGGAATCCAGCGTAGGACAGAGGGAAAAGGAGCCAGAATCGAGAAATCCTCTCCCCAGTTTCTTAGAAAAAATTAAATAAATAAAAGTGTCAATATTTCATCATTTAAAAAAAAAAACAATCGCACAATTCGGATTTAATCTAGCACATGCATCTGCCAGAGAGTGTCAGTATCGAGCTGCTCCGCACACACACACACACACACACGAATGTATACAGATTTACAATAAGCACCATCAGAATTAACAACAGAACTGACTGTCTGTTCTCTTGTCGTGTTACTGGACAGAGCTGTCGTTTTCATTAGGGCATATTCATTTGAACAAGACAACAAACTAGGGTGAAGTTCACTACAGGTGTGGAGCCCTGATGGAGCAAAGTAAATTAGACGTTTCAAAGACTGAGAAAGTACAGTTAAGAAAGTAGTAGATTATTTCACTCACTGGATTTATTAAAGTGACCAAACGCGTGTCTTTAAATAAATAATATATAGACACAGGGAAGAGGTTGGCCAATCCCCCCCCCCCCCTTCTATCCAAGTAACCGACGTGGATCGAAGGACAATGACAATGAGCAGGTCAGTGTTCCCAGATGAAATAAGAAGTCAACACAAAGTCGATTTCTGCAAACTTTAGACCCCGTGGCCACTGAAGAAATGCGAACAAACATTGTTTGTTGTAGTTTATCTGTAAGTTATATTTAAAAATGCTTTTCGGTTTATACAGAAAAATCTGAAAACGAACATCAGCTGTAAACGGGCGGTGACACGTTAATATTATCTGATTATTTCCGATTCAGAAGGACACCAGCAGTCTGAATTTCTTCGCCAAACTCGGCTCTGTGCCTCGACCGTTTTTAAAAGAAACCCTATAACAGTTTCAGTTTGCTTTTCGTACGGTCGCAATAAAACTTCTTGGGAAGTTGGAGGAAACGCAGTTGGGAAACGGCACCGTAAATCTTCGATTGATTTATCTCAACCTGGGGGGGAATTCTTACATTGTTTTCCACATATAACCGAAGGGAAAAAAAGAAGAAGAAGAAGAAAAAAAAAAACAACAACAACAACAACAAACCAAGTTGTGGGTAGTTCCAGAGCTGTGCTGCAGTGAGTCTGTTTGCGTGGTGTGACGCCGGCCCGCTGCGGGGCGTCCGGGAGGCCTCCGGTATTTTTAGCCGGCGGTGGGGAGGCTTGGCCCGGGGAGCCTGGCCCAGCGGTCCCGCTGGGGCGAGCCAGGGTTTATGAGCGATGGCACCTTTCACAGGTGCTGGAAATGTGCTTACACACGACTATCTTTAAACATCACCCCTCCCTTTCCATATTCTGTATATTCATGTTCGAGTCCGCAGCAAACCCTGAGCTGAGGATGGAAGGATGGCATCCTCACTTTAACAGCAGGTGGTTTAAGATTCAGAGTCTGATGAAGACAAGGTGTTTTGTGTGTATGTGTGTGTAGAGATGTAGGATTATGGAGTCTGTGTGCAGCAGGGCTTTTATGTGAGTGTTCAAGCGTTTGCGTAGGTTAAGATAAAGAAGGAAGGAGGAAGGAAAGAAAGAAAGAAAGAAGGAGGAATGGGGGCAGAGGGGCTGGGCAGGCAGCAGCAGCAACATCAGACAGAGCGACTCTGCACTTGAATAATTCATAATGGGAGGTGAACACTTCACCCTTTAACACAGACACAAGTCGCCTTACTTTGCCTGCACTGCGGCCTGCCAGCCTCCACATGCACAGCAGAAATCAGAGGTGTCTGTTGGGCTCCAGCGTCTGACTGACGGCTCCTCCACTAATCCACTAAACATTTTAATTGTGTCTATAAGGCTGAGGATTAAATTTCCCCATGCATCTGCTGGGAACCGCGTTCTTTCATCATGTTTTACTGGGGCTGTGTCAGTAAGTGGCACAGAGTCAGGGGGGTGAAATAATTAAGGGTCCATCGGTGCCAAGTCTGTGCCAAACAGGACAGTCGCTCAGTGGCAGCCGTTACGTTACGAGAACGCAGACGTGGAAAGAGCCGCCCTGTGGATCTCTGCTGCCATGATTCATGTTAATATTTCAACACGTGCTTTGCCAAATGATACTAGGTCGCAGTAACTAATGACAAGATGGGAATTAATGCCACATGACCGTGGACGTTTAATGGCTTTGGATGGTGTCCATTGGGTTTAATGGCCAGTGTGCGTACTGTCCTATCAGTTTATTATCAAACAAGCCCACTGGTTGGCCGTTCCTGTTCTACCCCTCCTTTTTGTGGGGGTGTTCTGTGTGCGATGGCGTCCTGTAGGTATGTGTTATGTATTGATTCACCTGTTTCTACCTCTATGATGTTTTGCTCCCTCCCAGACAGGCTGACTCAGTTTGCTATTAATACTCCGAGTTCCCGTTTAGAGGCACTCCCTGATGGGGCAGGGACTATATGCTTGACTGACGCTAGCTTGCTAACTGACTGTGTGTGTGTGTGTGTGTGTGTGTGTGTGTGTGTGTGTGAGATAGAGAGAGAGAACGGGAAACAGAAACAGTGAATGTGTCTTATTCTGTGCCTGATTCCGTGCACATGTGTGGGAGTATGTGCATTTTTTGGTGGGCATCTCAAGAGTACGCGCAGTACGTGTGTGTGTGTGTGTGTGTCTAAATGCTTTTATCTTTAACAACAGAAGCCTTTGAATCATTTCAGAAGATGGGTCTCAATTTTTATTCACATGTTTTGCTTCTTCGTGTAATTTTGCACAAGTCTGAGTCTTTTTCCAACTGTGCGCAGTCTGAGTGTTCACGCATGTATTCTAGAGCGCGCAGGGGCTGACTTACCCCGGCCAAGTGCAGCTGGAGGGGGCTTTTTTCCTCCCGCGATATGAGAGCCATCTAATTTTCTGCTCTCAAATTCCCCCGCTCAGCTCAATTTGAGTGGTGGGCTCGGCTCGTTGAGAAATGTAAATTGGAAGCAATGGCCCTGGATGCTGAGCTGCTATTATCTGACATGAACAGATAGCTTCATTAGACTCTAATAGGAATGTGTCTACTGCCACTCAACTGGCTCAATGGCTTTAGCACGGTTGCATTTAGTCCGCGTTTCGAGCCTAGAATTTGATAATAAGTCTGTGTGTGTGTGTATCTTCTCCCTGCTTCCTTCCCAGGCAGTTTTTTTTTTTTTGCCACACCGGCTGATAGTTATCAAACTTGCCTGAAGAAGAGAACAATTTCCATCTCAGCGCTTGTTCTGAAACAACAATTAGCTCATGTAGAGCGGTGACATCACTGCTCTGTGCAAACGTAGTTCATGCTCCTCGTTGGGAGGAAACCGTATCTTGATTTAAACAGTTTCCACGGTGACACGCTGGTCTTTCATGACCCACAACTCCTCTCTTGGACACTCTTCAGACATGTGTACGCTCTTGCTTACTGAAGCTTCGGATGGGGGGAATACAGGGTGAATGGAGATACAGCTGCAGGGCCTTACTGCACCGCGGCTTCCTTTTGCTGTGTGTATGCTTTCACGGGGATGTGTGGGGCTTTTTTTTTGAATGTGTGTGTCATGAGCTGTGGACTGACTCCCGGCAGGATGAGGAGGAAGAGGCTGAGTCAGTCCCAAGTTCTATCTGGAAGGGAGAGAGAGCGGAAAAGTGAAGTTTTTGAGTTTGCATGCTCATGACGACGACGAGTTTTACCTCCGCCGTGAAGAGGTCATGTTTTATCAATTTTCCATTCTTTTTTTTCCTGTTGGTTTGCACATTTGTAAGACAGACTGCAAGACAGCAGAATTGATTTGAATGAAACTTGGTGGCAGGATGCTGCACAGGCCGAGTAAGAACCTGAAGAAAGTAAATGTGGCTGCAGGTTTTAATATTACCTTCTTTTTCGTTGCCTAAAAGGGCATTTACATTTTATTTTACCATTTTCCCAGGAAATGACTCATGCATCTTGATGAGAAAAAAAAATCTGGCACAGTGAGGGGACTGATATCCTTGACAGTGTGAAATCTGGTGCAGCTTGATTGAATTTAAGGGGACTTTTGGGCCTTTGGCCGAGGGATACGCTCTACGTGCCATGCTGGTTAAGGCACATATCCCGAAAAAGGCGTTGGGAAAAAAGCAGTTATACAAAGTTAAGTCAGTTTCTTTTACTTAATAATAAACAGGAGATGTGTAAAAAAAATCGATATAATAATATGAACAGCATATTTATGGCGGTTTTATTACAACATCTACGGTCACTTCTTATTCACAAGAGAACCATGCATTATATTAGTTTCTCGGTACTGGTCTTCGATTGTTTTACGAGAAGTGAAAGCATTGTGTGGTATTTGTACTAACCAGTGCAGGAGCTTCGGGAGAATCCACGGAGCATAAGGCTGCCTCCACATTCCCCACACACAGCTCATCTGTCAGAGTGTCGTGGTCCGTACTGACAGGTGCATTCCACGACAATCGTTCGCCACAGCCGTGTGTGTATACTAAGAATAGAAAACGATGTAGCTCATGTTTTGTTGTCCTTGCTCGAGGAAGACACTACATGTCAGAGTAGATGGATCGGACATATCACGAGTTGGATCTCCTCACGTGTGCTCAGATGTCGCCTGCACACGCGACCTTCGCCCCAGGACGTGGGCAGCGCCGCTGCTTCAGCACCGTGGCGCCCACCGCATGGAACCCCTCGTTTTGTGGCCTCCAAAGCTTCACCTCGCACTCGTGTGTCACGCCATCCCTGCTCTTATTCGGTTCTGTTTCAGATTGCTTGTATTAGACATGGATTTCCGTCTCCGCCGCCTGTCTGCTTAGAAAATTCTTGGCAGGACACACATGCAAAATTGTATTTCCATTCATTATAAATGGATTTAGTTTTTTATTTTCGCAGTGCCCAATCTGAATTTCTGACCACCTCTGAAACCGGCAGCATGTGTCAAAAATTTCGACACGGTGCTTTTTTTCGCTTTACCTGGGTGCAGTCCAGTCAACGTGTGTGCGCGTGTTTATGTGTTTGGCTGCATGCAGCGCAGGTCAAGATGGGTCAAAAGTATGAAAACAAACCATCCTCCCTGTGGTTTTTGAAATGTTGGCCCCACTTTAGATCAATACCTCCTCAGGATATCTGTGCTGTAGCCAACGTCCAGTTTGATGCTCTACACAGTGAAACAAGCCTTCAACATATGATGTGTGGGTGTGTGCGTGCGCGTGTGTGGGTGTGTGTGTGGCAGCTGAGTAAACAGAGTCTTGATCATTGCTCAAAGTTGGTGCTCCCTCCTGCGGGATTAGATAAGGGCTAATTGGGGCTAACAAGGACTAGACACTTATATTTTCTCTTTGTCTCCCCTCCCCTCCCTCTCTCTCTCTCTCTTCTGTCTCCCTCACTGCAGTCAACCTGTTAGACTCTAAAGCAAGCCAGGGGGAGTTAGGATGGATTTCCTACCCATCGCATGGGGTGAGTATATTTTCCACCTCCGTATTTTCCCACTTCATCTTCTAATGTGCTCATACATCTGGGAGACGGAGCCACCCACTCAGAGTGGAGGTGGGCTTCCTCGTCCCCACTCCAGGATCTTTTCATTCTCCCGTGGTTCCTCACCGTGTCAGCGCGGCCCATCAAGCCAAGTGCAGATTAACCCACTTTTTCTCTGGACATTTCTTTTGTGCATTCTCCATCTCACAGGTTAAAGGTTAAGCATTTGGCGCTCGCCATATGGTTGACGTGCTTAAGGGAAAATGTACCTCTGTGTGTCTGTGTTTAAAGAAAGATTAAGGCATTAACGGATTTTGGGGTTGCCGACACAAAAGCATCCCCATACTGTATGAATGTCCACAAGCTTAGCCCCCTTTTTTTTTTTTTGAAGTAAACATCACATCAACAACAGAGATGGCGTTTTACTGCTGTTTTACTTGTTAATCCATTTGTCCCTAATGTGCATCGCCTCATTCTGTCTATCACATGTTCTGAACATCATCAGCTTTTAACTTGACGTCTTCTTCAGTTTATTGAACCATTATGAAACTAAAGCTGCAGCAACATTGTCCCATACATTCTGAAAAAAAAAAAAAAAAAACGTATGCAGCCTCATCTATCAGCGTCTCTCTGCTACTCCCTCCAGCGTGCGCTCACTCAGTGTTTATTTGTTTAAGTATTTGGACTACTGTGCCTCAGGGCAGGCCCACTACAACACACACACACACACACACACACACACATTCACACACAGCACACTTCCTCGTTTTTCCTTTATTAAGTGTTAGAATTACTCCTTGGCAGTGGCTTAAGGTAATCCAGTCATTTGTTCCATGGAGCTGCCAAACCTTGTTTCCCTCGGCCATGTTCAGAACTGGCACCGTCAAAGACTTTCTTCTCGAAGTTGAACCACTGATTAAAAAAAAATGAAAAATTAAAGGAGAGAGAGTGCTCCGTAGCAAAAACTGCAGGCAAAATGTGTTTAGTCAAAAAAAAATATAAAAAATCAAAAAAACAATTGCAGGCTACAGGACAACTGCGTGAGCAATTGAAGGGAGAGATTGATGTCGTGCTGATAGATGTTTTTCACGTGTGAGCAAGTCGGAAAATAAACATCGATATCGGGGACGTGATCCAGCGCCGGACAGTGGAATGTGTGCTGGAGGTTACGCAGCAAGGTCTGCTTTATTTCAAGTAATTTGCTTTGAACAAGTTCTGAAGAGAGAAAGCGTGTGATTGTGCAGTTCATGAAAATGCTGCAGGAATCAGAGCCAATGTCACTGTTGGATGAAAATAACTTCAGAGGGGAAAGAGAGAGAGAGAGAGAGAGAGAGAGAAGAGGACGGGATCAAAAGGAAGGGGGGATGGAGAGAGTGAGGTAAAAGGGATGGAAAGTGAGCAAGAATAGAGGAGAGAGAGAGAAGTGAAAGGATGATTGAGAGACAGAGAGAGGGGGAGATATTGCTGATGATCAAGTCCTCAAGGTGAATCATCTGTAATTACTCACGTCATCCACTGACTGCGCTCCGATAAGCAGCCTGCCCCCGGAGACTGCTGCTCACAAATGATTTCTCATAATGTGGCAGCCCTCTCTCCCGCTCTCACACACACAAACAAAGGGTCATTCACGTTGATGGGGAGGCGGCTGCTATTGGCCTACTGAGACACAACGTGCTCTGGTCAGAACAAATTAAGAGCTTAGCCTCCCCAGGACATTCACTCCGGAGCCACCGGCCGGCCTGTTTGTGTGCGCGCGATCCAGATATACTTTTATCTGTCTGGGAGGCAGCCTGATTGCTGCGCGGCGTCCAGGGGGCTTAGTCCTTCGCTAAAGACTAAAGAGTGTTAAAGATTACATTCTTGCGTGCTTTGAAAGCATTCTTCAGCAACAAACCAACACCCCAGACACTGGCTCTGCATACAAAATAGAATTAATGGGCACACACAAAGTGGAGGCCATTTTTCATATAGGACCCAAGAGGGGATACAGCGACATAACTGTTTCTGTAAGGGCTGCTGTGTATGGAAGGGATTCTTTATCTGGTATTATTGTTGAACATTATTTAATCTAAGGCTAACGTGCACTCTCTGCCCCTCCCATACATACATTGGCTTTGCATTTCACTGTAATTGTAATAGCCAACATGTTTAGGTTGATGATCTCCACAGGATTGTAAGAGTCTTTTCTGGGCGATGTAACAATGGCACCCGCTGAACTTTAGTGTCATGGTAAAGAGGCTTGACATCCATAGAGGAAAAGAAAACCCCAGCAGTCACAGCATATACAGTTGAGAATAATGAGAAATGTTAAATACCACTCACACATCTCACATTCCACTCCTCAGGTCTGGAGGAGGAGGGCGGGGGCACATGCGTATAGTTTCTGAGTCCATCCTCAGTCTGCCAGCTTTACTTCTTTTTTTCCTCTGCCGCTCTTACAGACGGTGTTTTCAACTTCTTTAGTCACCCAAGGGCTCTTAAAGCTTTCAGTGCTGCGCTGCCACCCTGTCTGTGAAATCAGCCTGACCAGCATATTCCCTCCACACACACACACACACACACACACACAAAGAGTGAGAGAACAGAGAGGTCCATGCAGAAGGTTTAGCTGGCCAAGGCGAGGGGATATAGGGAGGTGTGTTATAGATGCTCGCTTTTTGGTAAGACCCCTTCTAACTCTGACTGACAACAAACACCCACCACAAAAACATGTCCAACATTCTATAATAAATAAACCCTTTAGTACAAGAATCATATCCCAATCCATGGTCCTTTATATGTCCTGCTTTTCCCATCCCTGGTCAGGCGGCACTGTACCACAGGAGCAACACTCACTTTACCACTTTCACTTTTCACATGCCAGCTGCTCTCGTTAGACCTCAGTCACTGAACGACCAAATCGAATATGAAGATGTACTATGGCTGTGTTATATGTGTATTTTCCATGAGCTAATTTGAAGCTCATGGAAAATACATACAAGTGAATGAATTAATGAACACACTGGCCAATGGACACAGACACATTAAACAATCATGTGAATTACAGCGATCAGATCCTGCTCCTACACATCCAGAGGCCCTCGTGCTTCCATCGTCCTTCAACAATTGCTGTTGACGTGTCCTTGAGCAAAGCGTAAACAATGATTAGCGCTGGTGAGGCTCGGGGCCCGTTCGAAGAGGGGGTGAGGGAGATGGGGAGGAATGAAGTGTGTGTTCAGGTTTCCCTTTGGTAAAGAGCGGCTGGTGAAATGCCCTCTGACTGATAGGCTGCAGTTGTCGCGTCTGTGACCACCGTGACCTCCGCGGAACCCGAGGCGTAGAAGCAGCATGGCTGCGTACTTGTTCTGGACCTCTTCAGCTGTAGGGCTGGAATAGACAAGTGTTCACACTATAGCAGTGTATTGCATGGCTATGTATTCATTTAATGTCTAAATTAAATTAGATGGAAGACACTATTAGGCTGTAACCAAACCTCATCATTGAAATAAAGCCATTACTGTTAAATGATGGCTGATCTTTTTTAATGCTTTTCCCTAAAACACAACCAGTCAAATGCATTGTTGACCTAAACTGGTCCGAGAACTTAACGCCCATTGACCTCCGTGTCTTTGAAGTGGGTGAACTGGCATGCTGACTCTGTGATTCTGAGACGTGCCTGTTGCAGTTAGTTTTAACGTCCCGGGCGGATCGGCTTACCACAGTCCATTTTACTGTCCCCTTAGCCGGCGCACCTACCTACAGCACAGATCAGAGGACCGAGCTCACACCAAACTGTGCCCCAGCTGTGACCATCAGGCGGAGGGTTTTGGAGGGGGTGGGGTCAGAGGTTACAAGGACCGGTGTAGGGTCCCAGTGTTGTTATATATCAATTAGAGGGCAGGGAGAGGTGAGTTACGCCCCCCTGGAGAGAGACAAGGGGGGGGGTGGCTGCTCACTTTTAGACCTTTATTTATTCTGGTTGACACACAAACACTTCCGGACATTCCCCGTGGGAGTTGACTCTGCTGGTCGCAGAGATTCCACATATTTGGCCAAAAGCGAGGAGTACAGGTCATGAGAGTTGGCTCAGGATTGTTTTTGTTCTTTTAAGCGTTGTTGAAAATCATTGTGAGTCAATTAACTTTGTGGCTTTTGTCTGGCAATCTGGATTACGGTAAAACAGGCACCATACACAGTATTCAGTGAGGTTTACTTTATTCAAAACCACACACTATTGTCACATACATATTGTAAGTGTTCAGAAAAAAGATTTCCGCTAGGGCCAGTGCCCCCCTGCCCCTGCCCCTGGATCTGCCCCTGGGAGTGAGGTAATGATGTTAAGGCATTATCCCTCTTTTTCTCCTCTCACTCTTTTCTTCCCTTTTCAATCGAAGGACAGTTAGAAAAAACAAGCCCAGCCCTACTAAGCCCAGGAAAGTGATTCAAGGCTGGAGGACTTCATGGTGATGATGTCATGTTTGGGGGATGTGGGCGAGGAGGGTAACTCCATGTAATAGATGCTATCCTCTCCAGTCAGATCCTCACATCATAGAGGAGGTCGAGTTTACTTTGGCTGAAACTGGCTCAAGTCGAGTCATCTTCTCTGGAAAAGGATGAGGCATACTTTAGACACACACACACACACCTGGGTTTGATTTTGAAGAGTGTGAGTGTTTGCACTCTGTAAACTTCAGTCCCAAAGATGGCTTAAAAGAACCTTTTACCTACCACTTATAGTCATTTTATATTCAGTCCTGTTGGCATCATTATGCTTGACATCAAAGTCCACAAAGGAATTACACATTAGAGCGGCTCGCAGGGACATCTGCATATAATAGAATACACACACATACATTCACAAACACCAAAGCAGACGTACCACATTCTTATAGGAAAGTTTGAGGCCCCCTCTTTTCAGCTGTTGTACGCTGCCTTTACGGGATACGTCCCTTTCAGACGACTTAACCCTCACTGCCCACGAACTTCGATGAGTTCTTTGCATTGTCAAGAACTATTGGTTACACTGTCCCCACATGCTTTCCTTTGTCACAGCACCGTTCCATCTGTTTTGTTTGGGAAGCTTTCCGAAGATGAGCACCGATACGCATCAGGCGAAAGAGGAACACGTGCAGTCTCTAATGTTGAGCGTAAATGAGCCTAAAGAGGAAACCAGTGAAATATTGAAATGCTCAATAAGTGAAGCTCTTGAAATAATGAGACAAAGTGCAGACACGACCCAGAGCAGACACTTAAGCCTGCTCCACTTAAACTTGTCCCTATGCTCAATCTCAATCCTGGATCACAACATTTACATAATTCATTTATGTCACAATTCACATTTTTCAGGAGCTATTTGGGATAGATCTTATTTGCTTAATTATCTTTTGCAGTAGCTGTTGCCAAGGTTTAAAAGGGCTTTTTATACAGAGTTCCAGGCTGTGAAGACATTTGGCTTGGGCAAAGGAAAAGACTGTGCTTCTGGAAATAGAAAATATCCCCAGGCCCAGATATTTCCACCAACTTTTTTCTAAGATTCTAAAACAAAACGGTAAAACGTGAACCAGCTTTAATGCTATAGTTATTATGTGTACTTGCAAATACATTTATGCAACAAAAGCATTGCTTAATACTGTGACATCCCCACATATTTTAACACACATTTCAACTTTCTGTGTCAACACCTTCTTCATCAACATCCTGAGCCTTCATTCTGTATGGTCCTCTTTTTTTTTAGCATGTTATATTTCCATGGGTCACACCTGCACAGACAGGTTACATCTCTGGTTGTGCTGCTTCCAATCGTAACAGATAATAATAGACTGTACCACGAAGCTGCAGCAGAGAGTAGGAAGCATTGTTTCCATGATGCTCAAGTAAGTACATTACCTTTACAAACATAACGTCAGCAGCATCACTGGAGCCAGCGGGAGCTCTTGTCTTGCCTCTCTGTTGTGTCAGATCCTGTCAGTTCACCTTTCTGAGTGTCATCACATAATTTTTCTATCTACATGTGACGCCGAGCCGCTCGGCCTCTTTGCGGAGCGCAAATGTTAAGTTCAGCTCCACCTCTCTATATTTAGCCCTGTTATTGTTAGCCCCACAGAGAGCTTGGACTACACTCCTGATGAATGAGGTGATGCTAAGCAAAGCATGACGGGGGAGACTAAACACCAACGGAATCACTCACCCCTCAAGTTTCCTCTCACTTTGTCTCTCCCTCTTTTCGCTGTTTTCCCGACTCGCTCTCTTTCACTCCTCTCTCGCCTCCTCCCAGGGGTGTTTCATTAACTTGGCCGTGAGATGAAAAGCAAGTGGCCATCCTTCAGCCTGAGAGCTCCTCGAAACACCGGACGCTCATAGATACGCTTTACTCCCACACACACACACACACACACACGCTCACACATGTAATAGAGAACCAGTCCCTCTTAGCTGTTCATTAATTTCCGTGTTCAGGCTGAAAGCACCTGCTGTGCCCGCCTGCTACGAGCCTCTAAACACTTCACATGAGCCTTATGTGAGTGTATGTGTGCTTGGGTTTATGTTTCCATGAATTCCTGTGTGAAAGCCTTCATTTCAGTCTATACTTCTCTTATTAGTTTCCCTTTCTCCCTCTTTCAGGCCCATACATCCATTCTGACTTTCACAGAACGAAACTAGAAAAGGATCCATTTCCCACATCTACGCTCATTTCTTTGTCCTAATGTCAGTTTTAACAATGAGCCCAGTGTTTCAGGTGTTTGCCCATTCATCATCGCTCCGATTCACTGTTGATTTGCCTGGACACAGAAAGCCAAAGCGTATGATCAATGAGTCTTCCCGCTGTGTTGAATTCAAAAGGAATGACCCCAGCTTTCTTTTTTTTTTCTCCTCTCCTCTCTCATTGCTTTCTCCCAGTGGAGGGAAAATGTAAGATAGACACGAACGTTCCTGGTATACACTCACATCTGTCTATACGTCGTAGTTCCTCTTTTTTTTTTTTCCTATTTTGTTCCATAGTGGATTGAGCACGTTTCCTTCAGTAGCAGTAGTACTGTGATGCAAATAACCAAGACTGCAGATAGAGAGTCCTCACTCGTAGAGAAAAAACATGTTAGTAAAAAGGGTGAAGAAAAAAAGAGACACTACGAGACTTTGTTCGTCCTCAACAGTCATTACGCAGCTTCGCACAAATGCAGCGGGATTGAGATGCTATTTGTCTCTGAGATCTTTTCACAGAGCCCTAATCTAGAAAATTTGGCTAAGGCAGCAAGTTTGCTTTTAATTAATTGGAGTAATTTATAAAAGATCTCGTAGTGTGCTTTTTCTTTTCTACCCTTAACTGTTTATTAGATGCTTAGTATTCAGCAAGAATCTGAATCTAAATAATTCATGTGTAAATGCTTACAGAGTGGATATAACTTTATTTCTCTCTGTTTTATCTTCCCCTCTTTTCCTTGTTTTCCTCCTTCCCTAACTCTTCTCACTCACTCTTCTACTTTCCTCGGCTTCCCTTGCTCGCCCTTATTTTCACCCAAACTCTTTACCTTTTCTACACACTTTTAAATTGCTTCTGTTCTTCTTTTGCCTACACCCTCCTATAATTTCTCTAAATGTAACAACTCCTTCCTCGACAACCCTTTGCTGTGCTACTCGCTGTTTTCCCTTCTAATCTCCCCTCTTTATTTCTGGTTGGTTTTCTCTATCTCCCCTCTGTTTCTGTTGCTCCGGCTCTCTGTCTCTCCCCAACACCTGTCCCTCTCTCCATCTTTTTCAGTGGGAAGAGATCAGCGGGGTGGACGAGCACTACACCCCGATCAGGACCTTCCAGGTCTGCAACGTGATGGAGTACAGCCAGAACAACTGGCTCCGCACCAACTGGATCCCTCGCCAGTCTGCCCAGAAGATCTACGTGGAGCTGAAGTTCACCCTGAGGGACTGCAACTCCATCCCGCTGGTCCTGGGCACCTGCAAGGAGACCTTCAACCTCCTGTACCTGGAGGCGGACGACGACCAGGGCAGCCACTTCAGGGAGCACCAGTTCTCCAAGATCGACACCATTGCCGCTGACGAGAGCTTCACCCAAATGGACCTCGGCGACCGCATCCTCAAGCTCAACACTGAGGTGCGTGAGGTGGGTCCCATGAGCAAGAAGGGCTTCTACCTGGCGTTCCAGGACGTGGGCGCCTGCGTGGCTTTGGTTTCGGTGAGGGTTTACTTCAAGAAGTGCCCGTACACTGTGAGGAATCTGGCCTCCTTCCCCGACACTGTGCCCATGGACTCGCAGTCGCTGGTGGAGGTCAAAGGCCTGTGCGTCAATCACTCCAAAGAGGAGGAGCCTCCGCGAATGTACTGCAGCACAGAGGGGGAGTGGCTCGTGCCTATTGGGAAGTGTCTGTGCAACCCCGGGTTCGAGGAGCGAAGCAGCACCTGCCAAAGTAAGACTTTTCTTCTTCCTCACATCTCTTCACAGCTTTCCTTGTCTCCTGCTCATTCTGTGTGTTGTCTACCTTTCTTCACGTGTATACCTCATCTCTCATTCACATCTTTATCTACAGCCTGCATTTCTGTCCTTATTTATTACGCCGTGTGCGATACAATGCGAGGTTCGCCAAGGTTGCAGAAGTGTTTGATGTAAAAACTCTCACACTTCATATCTGTCAACCGAGAACCTTTGATCTCAAATGTCCAACCTTTATGCAGCATGCATGGGTGTATTGTGTGTGTGTGTGTGTGTGTGTGTGTGTGTGTGTGTGTGTGTGTGTGTGTGTGTGTGTGTGTGTGTGTGTGTGTGTGTGTGTGTGTGTGTGTGTGTGCGTGTTGCCTTCAAACGAAGCCCCAGAATCCCCAGAGTGATTGCGGATAAGTCTGCTGTTTATATTTATCTGCGTTATCTAGGGCTTTGAGTTATAGGTGGCAGTCTTCGGTAGTTCAGTTGTAATCTTCTCTAGTGACACATCATTACCTCTGGGAAGATCTTAACCAGAGGAGCAGGGATGGGGCTGATAATGCACAAGAAAGGAGCAGGGGCCGGAGTGGATGGTGAATAATGGAATAGTTGTGGCGATGGTTGCGGGTGTTAGTGGAGGCATGAATGGGACGCTGGAGTCTGCAGATACTCAAGTGTCACCCCAAAGTCTTTTGTTGCCTCGGAGGTGGTTGAAAAAGTCAAACAGTATTTGTCCGACACGCTTTAATTTGCAGCCCGTCCTGGATCTTAACTTTCTTTCCGTCTGCTTTGTAATCATCACAAATCTTTGCAGAGGACTCGAGGTTTCGGCCGTTGATTGTTGGAGAGAATCAAAATGTTGCAATCGTTGAAATCACTGAGGAATGGGCTCTGCTCCACTTCAAGGTTTTGCATTTCTCTTTTGTTTCTCTTCAATAACTTTTATTTTCCCTTTGGGATCAGGCAACCGGGGGGTTCAGAGGTTAACTGTCAGGACAGGTCCGTTTTCAAAACAGGGTAATGGGTTATAAACCTTCTAAATGTGTAAAGATATTTTATCAGGGCTTCACACGACTATTTCTATAACACATGCATTGCATAATGGGACACACACACACACACACATCCACATACACTACAGAGCAAATTAAAATCATTCCAGTTAAACTTGACAGCTTCCATCAATTGCAGTCGTTTAATCAATGTAAGTATTTTTACATCTGTCCAGGTTTCACAGAGCTCTGCATTGATTTTATATTTAAGTATCACAGTGTATGTGGTATTTTGCATTAAATGGCAACAGATGCATGAGCACATAGAAATGTTTGCTTAGTTCATGCTCCTCTCGTTTGTGTTTATGATTACTGTGTGTGATCATGTCCAAACGGCTCCCCGCAGCCTTGGCAGAGGACAGCGACGCGCCAGCTGCATGTGCCATGAAACGCTCACTCTCTCTTTGTTGTGGCAGGATGCTGCGGTGCACGCCGTTCTATATGCGCTCCTCTTTTCTCAGTCTCAGCAAGCGCCGCGCTAGAAGGCAAGGAAATTAAAGAAGCCAAGATACGGCGTCTATTTGAAAACGGCACCTCTGTTGTTTCAACCGCGTTGCCTGTCGTTCCTTCTTTAGCTCTCTCTGTCCTAGTTCTGCTCCCGAATGCTTGTTCATCAACTGTCTTCTCTACAGAGCCGTGCCCTGCGTTAATTAAAGATCAAAGTGTGTCTCCCAGGTCATGCCCCTGCTGTCGGGGGCCGAGGGAAGCTCTTTTTCTCAGGCTGTGAACTCCAGACGAGCCTGTCGCACTGTCCAGATGTGAGGAAAAACTTCAGGGCAGCTGTCTCTTGAAAACCTTAAAAAAATGTGAACTGGTTATATTGTATTATACCTAAAAAAGAAAAAAAATAGGAACAATGATTAGACTACACTACTCTACTTCCAATATCGCAATTTAAAGTGAAAAATTGTGTCATTGCCTTGGCCCCCAAAAATGTTCTGCACTTTTATTGTAATCCTTAAAAAAAAAAAGACAAATTTCGACAAATAAAATATTTTGTAGAATTACACAAATAAAAATGTCACAGCTTCCAGCTTCAAATTTTGCCACTACTCATTATATAGACAAGTGGCAGACCCCTGTCCCCATCCTATACCACCCCCCTTTCTGCTTCCTGTCTCTCTGTGAATTGTGTGAATGTTTGGATGTATTTGACAATCTCTTATTAGTTTCAGAGAGGTCTAATGGACTCTAATAAGGTCTTATGTTACCCTGGAATGGGACAGCTGCACCAACAGGCCCCCACAGTCACCGCGTGCAGCCGCCGGGGGCCCCAGCACGCAGCTTGCTCTGCAGGCCCTCTATGTTAACAGATAGATGACTGCATGGGGTTAGGTCACCGTACAGGCAGGCGGCGAGAGGGATGAAAACATATTTACGGCTAAAACAGATAGAGGCAGGTGTCTAAACCCTGGTTTCGTGGAGCAGGACCCACACACAGTGAGCCCCAAACCCATTTGGAGAGATTGAGAGCAGATTCATTACAAGAAGACTTCCTCAGGAAGATTTGCACCAAGGTAAATCTGTTGTTTCAGGAGCGGCGTCCTAGACTCCCTGGTGTCCTAAATTTTTGTCAAGCAAATAATTAAACATATTTTGAAATCAATCTTAAACCACACATGAATTGAAGTGATGAAACACACATGCTGCCAGGCAGCAGCGGCAGAGAGTGTGGTGAGAGTGTCCTCTCTTCCATGAAGATGGAGCACCTTTGCTGGATTTTTTTCATGCTTTGTTGTCTTTGAAGAGATGTCCTCCACCCAGGTGTGTGTGTGTGTGTGTGTGTGTGTGCGTGTGTTTGTTTGAGAGAGAGAGGATATGACCAAGCATGAGAGCAGCTTTCTATGTTTATACAGACTCCAAAGTGTGTTTAAGGGCTTTAATAGAGTACACTCTAGTATTAGACTGTCATTATCTTGCTGGGTTGTGTATGTGTGTGTGTGTGTGTGTGTGTGGTTGTGTCTAAGAATGTTGTTTTTTCTGTGGCGCCTTCAAACAAGCCCATGAATTCTGTCTGGCTTTGGCACTGGGTCACCATGTGTGAGCTGCCGTCATGGGAGCGCGTGTGTGTGTGTGTGTGTGTGTGTGTGTGGCTAATGTCTTCCATGTATATATGTCATTAGATAGTTCACAGGACCAGGAGTATATTGCTGTGAACACATTTTGATATTTCATCATCCATATGGAAGCAGAACTTGTCATCAGACCCTTTTTTTTTCCAGGACTAGACTCTGGAATTTTTCGGTTTTTCACACTGCTCGATGTGAATTCTCGTGTCAGTCATCGTCTGGATTACAGTATGTTTTGTGAGCGGGCTTCGGCCTTTCCGCGGAGAATGTGGGGCCAGATCTAATCTCACTAAGCCAGTCTTTCATCTGTCATTAGAACGGATTGCAGCAGGTGAACTAGCTCCTATCTACCATCAGTGTGAAATTCCTGCAACCATAATTTGATCCTAAAACAGCAAACGGATGTCTGTCTGTCGAGTTTCTCTCTCTCTCTCTCTCTCTATGTGTGTGTTTGAGTGGGCGTGCATGTGCATTTTGCAAATGCAAGCAGCTGTTCTGGTGCACGTTCAGGGAGAGAACCCAGGTTTTACATTCCTGCTTGATTTATCAAGACACACAATCCCCAAACTTGCTAGCACCGTAATGTTTATTGAAGTGACACTCGTGTAGTGAATGAGTACACAAATGTTGGTCTTACAGGGAAAACAGAGAATGGAGGGTTAAAGAAAGATACATTCTAATCATTCTCCTGGGTTGAAAAATGATTGGCGACCGCATCAACCTCAGAGCCACCAAATAAGCGTCTCCACTTTTCTCTTCCTTGTTTACTTCCCTCGTTTCTTCCCTCTCCTCCTCCTCGGCGCTCCCCGACGGCCCGACGGTCTTGGACGCCGGTTCAAAGCCCTGCCGCCCATCTCATGTCGAATGTTTTATATCACTCTCCACTCTCTTGGATAAGTGATTTAGCGGCTGCCCTCGTGCACAGACATGCTTGGCTCTCGCGCAGACATGCTGGACTCACATTATACATCTTTCATTGAGTTTGTCACGCAAGCCTCCATCAAGCTGGACCAATCGACTACCCGAGAGCAACGCGCCGAAAAAAGATCCAGCGTCTAGTTTATAATTTGATTTTATGAAAAGCTCCATTCAGCTTCAACAATATTCTTATGTCCCTGTAATGACATTAGGATCGCTGGTATTGCCAATACCGCCGAGCCTCTATCTCTATTTCATCTCATTGTTCTGGTTTGCTCGTCCCCCCGGTGTGACGCAAAATCCGCAGACGTCCAGCGTGGCTGGTGAGGGAACTCGCTGTAACGGGGAGCTCGCCAAAAGGGTCATACATACTGGTGTGATCAAGCCAAACCAAAGCTGAAATGCCTGAGAATATTGAGTTGGATCCATGACAGAGGACCAGTGTTGCTCTGTCTGTTGTCGTAGTCTCTTTGTCTCCTTTCAATGAATCCATTAATGCTTCTTCATGATCGACACAGTGAGTGGAGAAAATTATTTATCTGTAATTTATTTTTTATTTTACATTTTTTTTTTTTTTTTTACTGTTTTCAGACATGGACTCTGAAAGTTTGTGGCATCTTGACGCAAGCTTCTCAACCTCACACTTGCTTGTGAGCTGTGAGTCCTGATAAACTCTGGAGAGTGTCCACACTAGCGTGGTGGGACATGCAGTTCTCACATGTGCAGATGTCCAGTGGACGTTTGAAAGCAGCTACACACGCTAGATAATAAGCCTGATAGCAAAAAGAAAATGTGGGCTTTGTTTCCTGCTTTCAATATGTATTGACAAAAAAACCCCATAAGCATTTCATCAACCCTGAACAAATCCCACTGGTGTGTTTATAGATTTTCTTTCTCTCTCGCTCTCTCTCTCTCTTTTTTCCATCCCTTGTTGTTTTCTGTGTTTGCTTGTGTATTGTTACTGCCAGACTGTTGCGGCTGAGTGCTGTGAAGTCATGGGGCTATTGGCTCCGCTCTGGTCTCTTGGAAGGATTCTGTTTGTTTGTGTTGGCCATTATATAACTGTCCGGCTCTCCACAAGAACATGTCAGTCCTACACACACACACACACACACACACACACACGACAGGCTGATACACGATCACACACCACATCTCAACAATTGCAAAGGCAGTACTTCTAATCTAGCAACAAGCCGACAGAGAGTACATCACTACTCCTGATCTTGTCCTCTGTTGTTGCCGAATGTGTTTGCAAGATTTTTTTTTGTGTTTCCCTGTGTGTGTGTGCGTCTCTGTGCTGTACCCTTTTATTTATCTGCGTCCTCTGAGCCATTGTTCCCCGTTGCAGCTGCACCCTGCCTCCCATCTCGTTCCTCACGCTCTCAGTGCGAAGCTGCACTCCACACAGGCGTGCAAACAATGGCCCGTTACTGCTGAGCACCTTCATGGATGTTGGTGAGAGCAGGTGTTTCTAATATACGTCCGGCACACATTTTCAAAACCAGTCCAAGTGAATCAATCCCTGCCGACCTGTGTGTGAGTATAGTTTGTTAGGCTGAATGAAGTGCTACACTGTACATGGCTGCGCTCTGGCACTGGTATTTCATTGCACCAGTCCCCTCCTCTCTTGTCAGTTCAGCTTAGCGTGGAGGTTTCCTCCGCAGCAGCCCTTTGGCTGTGCGCTGCCTCCTATTTAGTCTTTTTGGAGCTGAAACGGGGAGGAGAGGCTGGGAGGAAGGACAGGCAGGGATTGAGCGCTTCACTAGGAAAGGGCTTGATTCATGGTGTCAACACGACAGCGTATAAATTACACAAATTGAAATTTCTCCTTTTCCTGAAATCAAAACCCAAATTGAACTTATTAAAACGTATCTCTCCGAAATTGAATTTGAGCAGAAGAACAACGATATACACGCTGGCAGTATGATGCAGTTTTTTCAATAAAGCTTCAATTGACATAAATAAATTGTAGTAATTTGATCAGTCATGTTAATGCAGGGGAAAGTTACAACACCAAACGAGCAGCAAGGACAGCCCGTGCACGCCAGAGTTCTGCTCCTTCTGCATCCAAAATCTCGATTACCCATCTCACTGTTTCGTGAGAAACTCAAAACCTTTGAGCATCACGCGGCTGAAACCAGTGACCGCACTGCAGCTGACCAACACTTTGAGCGACTCTTCCGACTTTGTGCGGTTCTTCCTTCACAATGGACAGTTTCTTGCACAACCTCTCAAAGTCAAGATACCGGTGAGCCAAAAGATAAAAAGCATTCCAGTCTTTGTGAAACTGATACTAAAATACTGTTGAATGAAATCTCCCATATCCCTTCGTGCTATTCTCCTAATGTGACTTGATTCGTCGTAATATGATATCAGTTTCAACATTACTGACTCTTTCCCTTAAGCGACCTTTATTCTCTATTTTACCCTCCTCAGAAAGAATGACTTTTTGGGGGGGATTTCATCTTACAAGAGACATCACCTCGTGTGTGTCAACGAGCATGAGAGCTTTCTCTGCACTTGACTTATAAGTTGCTGTATGATGGTTGAATATATAAATATGTAAAACCTTGTGCATGGAGCAATGTACAGTGTGACTCACTCTGTGTGGTCCATCCCAAGTTCAAACTGGCGTATGTGTGTGTGTGTGTGTGTTTCCCCTGCTGTCTAGATTTTTAGCACCTCCAGTGCTGTTTGACTTTTTGAGGATCCTCCCTAACCTTGATGTGCAAAATAAAACGGAGCTAATTAAAACATGCTGAGAAAGCCCACAGCAACTCACACTGACTCAGAATTCACCACACTGCACCCGGGAGGGAAATAAGACATATGACTGGAGGGAGGGTGCGAGGGAGAAAGAAATGTCGAGCATAGCAATAATTAAAGACACCATTCAGGCAGACGTTAGGTAAGGAAACACAGAAATCATCCTTGTGTGTGTGTGTGTGTGTGTGTGTGTTATTATGGCTTGCGAGGCCAAAGAGGAAGCCTAGCCAAGGATTCGGGGAAGGTTCCTTCATTCAGGGTAATAGTGCCTGTTTGCTTTTCTCTTTATGGGCCCTCCAGACTGAGCTGGGGATGCTGGGTAAGCCTGTCACCCCTTGGCCCTGCTGCTGTTGGGACTTCAAAGCTGTTGGTAACCACAGGCTCAGGAATTCTCCTCAACTTCCCCCCGCACACAAACACACAAACACACACACACACACACACACGTCTCAATGACTCTCCTGACTTACATCCAATCAGTTAACTACTGTTACTTGTCTTCATCTTATGATTTATGATATGTGGACTTCGTGTTGAGGAAGGCAAGTCAACGTTATGTTATTTTACAAAGACATTTTCTGCTCCACAACATGAGTTAAAAGTACACTACACACACACACAAAGCTGGGTCTTTATTTGTTAAAGACAACATCGCAGCAGTGACTCTCTCTGTTCGTGTGGACAAATGTGCGTCCATCTGTGCGTGTCCGCATTCAGCCTACAGGTGTGGCTCAACACTGATGAATGATCTCTGTGGAACGGCTCTGTGTGGGTGTGTGTGTGTGTGTGTGTGTTGGTGGACAGACAAGGACAGAGGAGGATGGGCTCAGCTGGAGACGTCCTGTTTGACAGACACACTGGATGTTTGGATACACATGTAATCCAACAGGGGAGGGAGAAGGAGGAGTGGGACCGGGGAGTCACTCCATCATGCCTGGGAGATGAGAGGGAGCCGGCTGGGGAGGGAGCAGAAAAGGGGCGTGGGCGAGTGGTGGGGGGGAGGACAGGAAGAAAGCAGGCTGTCACTGAGATATGGACCCCTGATGAGTGCTTTGGTGCGCAGAATGCCTGTTTTTGATTTGTGTTCTTACTATCATCTCAACATCCCTTGGGTCTCTCCCTCTTTGTTTCAAAGCATTGCTCCTCTAATTGTTTTCTTCATGCATTGTTTTCAAACGCTCCACAACAGCGTGTCTTATCTCTTTGAACAGATGAAACATTTATCAATACTCATTTGCAGGTAGCTACTGATTGAGATAAGAACCAAAAGACCATAACACACAACAATATATCCTCTACCCTGGAAGCCCCAAAATATTACCCACCATAAGGTGTTAGCTGAGATTGACTTGTCAGTCTCTGAGTGACGGTGTTTGACATCATAAATCTCTAACTAACTTTCTTGCATTGTTGTAAAGTCTGTTGACGGCCGGCAGTCACATCCTGCCAAAGAGCCGAACCAGCCAACTGCTCCACCGATCCATACATATATGCATGTCTTCAGTTTAAGCTTGTTTCACATTTTGAATCCAACACATGAATGGACATGGAGCCGTAAACCCATTGTGTGTAATGTCAGCTCCCCTTGCTGCTGAAGATGTGGTGACGGAGCCCTCAGCCGCAACCTCCCTCATATCTTCCAGGCTGCGGCTGTCAAATGTCTCACTTATCTGAACACGTCCTGCAGCCGTGCATATTGAACCCGTGAGCGCTTGTCAGACGCATCATCTGATTGTACAGCTGCGATGCGTTCGGTAAAGAGAGGCCTCTCGGTGTCTCTTCAGTTTTGAAACACCCGAGCGTCGCCGCGTAAATGTCTGTCTTCCAGCAGCTGTCTGATCTCGCCGCGTTGCCACATCACAGATGTCAGCGCAACCACCTTTCCGTCTCAACAAACACGCCGCTCTTTTAATGACAGCCGAGCAAAGGCAGCCGCGTCTCTCTTAACACTTTTGAGAGCGCGGCGCAGCATGCAAATCTTGTGGCAATCCTGCAGTTCAATCCCGGCCAGGCAGACACTGATGTAATGACAGGTTGGAACTGCTGCACTCAACCGTCCAAGTGTTTTGTCACCACAGAAGCTCACAGTCACCCAGACGTCTTCACTTTCCCAGCAGCAGCCTGTCACCGCGACTTTTCTTTCATGTTAAATTGCGTGACGCTCATCAATACAGCAGAACCGAGCCCAAACTGTCATCCCCAAACTGAGCACGCTGAGAGGCCGACTGACTGGGGGAGCGTGGGGCGATAGTGTCGCATGGATTTCCATCTGACTCATCCATTGTCTATCCGGTTTATCTTTTGATGGTCACAGGAAGGGGGGGTGGTTGCTAGATCCAATCCCAGCAGACACTGGGCAAACCCTGACACCCCAGGGTGTCTGGAAAAATTCCATGCAAGACCATTCAAGCCCCGAGCCAAACTGGGATTCCAGTTGGGAACGTCCCTTGCTGTGTGGCAGTTTACCGCCATGCCCCCCTGTAATTGAAGGCTTTTGTTCATTTGTCTTTTCGCTGATGATGTAATACAGATGATTATATTGCAACGCTGTTCATATTGACCCAATAACAGTGCCTAATGCAGCCGTGATTGTAAATGAGCTCAGTGATAAAGGTCATATCGTACGCAGGCGACCAGACAGCAGCAATTTATCTTCATACCCGTCTTTCAGTGTGTAAATGAATAGACAACGTATTAATAATATATGATAACACATATTTATTGCAGCTGCCTCCGGGAGCCGTGATCAAAACACGTAGCTGTGAACTAACCTGTGCACAACTGATCGGGGTAACCAACCTGTGCTCTGCGCTGCTTGTGTCTTTGTATTCTGCTGCTTCGCCGTTGACCTTGCAACAGAAACCTTGGTGTTTTTATTGTTTGTGTCTTCCATCTTAATCAGGTTTGCAGGAAGTGAGGCATTGCAACTCCTCCGGGATTTGACCGTGTGTGTGTGTGTGTATGTGTGTGTGTGTTTGACAGAGTGATAGAGAGAATGAGTGCACTACATAAGTGAGGGAGACATGCCTATCAATATATATACAGGTCGTTAGTAAATCCCAAAGTGAGCAGAGGTGAGGAGAGGAAGACAGTGCTTACCACAGCAAAACCAGCCTCTCACTGACAGACACAAACACACACATTTTAATATTGAATTTAAATATGTGCTTACCTGCTGAGTGCGTTTCTTTTTGTATGTGCTTCATTGTCTTTTCCATGACATCATGCGCTAAAACATTCTACTTTCTATTTCTCTGGATTAAGACATCATTTTCCAGAGTTCAGATGGTCTCCATTTTTCCATGGGATGGACTGATGTGCCTGTCAAGAGTATTTCTCAGGTTTTGACTCAGGATATTGTGAAATGGATCAAAGGGAACTTGTCAAAGGCGCATTTTAACAAGTCTTGCATTTCTCGCTTTATAACGAAGGCTTTGAAAAGGCACCGCTTGAGTTTTCAGATCCAGTTTCTATTGAACTATTTAATGCAGACTATGGCAGCGCCAAGCCAGGTATCCAGTGTAATACCTTCCGACAGCAAAGGGCACCATTTGGCCTTTAAACAGTTTCAGGTGAGATTCATCTTTGAAGAAGAAAAGAAACTGCTCCGCTCTGGTGAAGCACCTGCTGTAGGTGGGCTTCAGTAGTTAGTGACTGTTGCTCAGAGGTGTCGGTTCTAAACTGATGTGCGGTTTGTTGCCGCAGCAGCAACACTATATTGAGAAGACCATGGTAGACGTGACAGTTGACCCAAGAAATCTCAAAAGCTCTTTGCGCAACGGGTCACTTTTTGTTTGTGACCCTAAAATGTGACCTCAGCTGCCGGCATTAGCTTGAGCATGTGCCTGGAAAAATGATGCTGTGGAGAGAAACATCTGGAAAAAGCTTTTTGTTAATGGACGTTTGCCTCATTCTTTTTTCGGTCTTTACTGAGAAGAACCATTTGAGGACGTAGCATCTGGTAGCGGAACAAAATGGTCGGGTCTCCGGGGCAGATGGGAACAAAACATGTAGCTCTTCCACGAATGCTGCAAAACTAAACAGAATAGAAATTAGCAATCAAGATTAAATGATCTTCATTCTTGCATGGATTCACAGGAAATACATTTACTTAGTTTCTCAGCTGAGTCACCGATGTTACTGACCGCCCTGTCTCTTTCAACATGATCCATAAACCTAGAGTCCAGGCATCCCTGACTCCCACTACGTCCAAATTCGATAGAGGATAAAGGAAGAGGCTTCTGCAGTTGTTTATTACTCACTCTATCCATCCCTTCCCACGCCCAGGAAGCTGGGAGAGCGATGGCGTTTTACCATCAGCAGTGGCAGCTGATTTAGAAATAGTGTCAGATGGAATGACGTGCCTTCTGCAGCGTGCATGTGTGGGAATGCGTGCGTCTGCGGCGGGGGGGGGGGGGGGGGGGGGGGGGGGGGGGGGGGGGGGGGGGGGGGGGGGGGGGGGGGGGGGGGGGGGGGGTTGCGGGTGTGTTTGCGTGTGAGACGCCCTCTAACGTTGCGTATGTATATGAGTGTGTGTCAGTTTGGGTGTGCTGATTAAAGGCAGTCAGGCCTCAGTGCTCAGGCCTTTAGCTGTCCCTGCACGCTGAATGCCAAACACAACAGAGCATGCCCAGAGCAACCAAGCATGGAGACTGCAACGCTAAAGCACACGGGACAACCTTAAAGGCCTGCAGCTGTGTGTGTGTGCACGCAAGTGTTTCTTCTCATCTTTGTGTTTGACTTAATGTTTTTCGTCGACCTCATCCAGCAATCTAGATGAAAGCAGTTAATATTTTATACACTCATTTCACTTCCCTGGCTTTAGGTGTGAAGTTGATTGTGTTGCTTAAAAAAAAACAAAAAAACTTTCACAATAATTGTCAGTGTCAATCCAGCTTTTTTTTTTAAATCACTGGTTCTGCTCAGCCACAGTTGCTGCAGCTAAAAGGATCCAATCAATCACATGGAGATGATTACAGCTATGACAGGCCCCATCTTTGTCCTGGCACACAACAGCAGTTCAGATAGGATCCAAGTGCTGTGCTGGTGTCTTGGCAAGTTTCTCACTGATGCAGTTGTCATTTTTCAGTACATCAAAAAGCAAATGTGCATGGGCGTGTTGAGGCTAAAATGAGATGTGGTCATGCACATTGCTTTATTGCTGTGACTGTAGTTGATGAAGTTATGACAAAGGCAGGGTAGGAGGTCAAATTAGCCGCACCGTCCCGGACCCTCTGCGATGGCTGTACCTCCCAGGTAAACCTCCCCCTGTCTTTGTCTCAGACTCTCTTCTAACACAGGCTGGAATTAAGTGTCACTTATACCAGGACAAAGGATTCAACCTTTAAAGGTTGTGGGATACTGGAGAGATGAGCACTGACCTTTCTTACAAATTACACACACTCACACACCCCCCACCCCCCAAAAAAAATATAAAATAAATACACACACACACACAAGCTTTCAATGCAGTATGAAGATGAGCAGAGAAAAATGTCAGACAGCAGTGGTGTCCAACAAGATTATTGTACTCATCATCCACAGATTTCCCACCTCCTCTGATTCATTTCCCTTCATCTTTCCCTGTTCAAATGGATGGCACCAAGCATTTGTCAAGGTGAAGGTAGCACGGCCCACGCCTAGTGATACAACCGACCAATTTTTCCATTTCTTCCGCTCCGCTAGTCTTTTGCGATTAAATGTTCAATTTCAGCACCTGGAGGCGATGCCAAAGTGCAAAGCCTCGAGGAATGGTGGAGAAATCTAACTGATTAATGCAAGACCTCCACACTGGCTCCTGCATAATGCCCTGCTCCCCTGGCTGCCTTTGTGTTGCTGTTGATGCAAACTGCACATATCTAGATGTGCAGGGGCTGAGTCTGACCTTTTACTAAAGCCTATATGTCAGTTTCTGACCTCTACTTCAGATTTTGATGTTTGGTATTCATGATATTATTTGATCCAGTTTGATCAGATTCTGCAAAAGCAGTTTTTTTTTTGTTGTGCTCTGTCCTCTGGCTAAACCTGCCAGTCTGGTCACTTCCACTATAAACAATAAATAATTTATAATCAGTATCCAGCACAATTAAGCATTTGGTGCAAACACATAGGCAACGGCATGAAAATTAACCCAAAATGTCTCTGCCTTCTCCATGTTCGCAGATGGGACAGGAACCAAATGAAAGTTCCTTATACATGGAATATAAGGTTACATAAATGAAGTAATTGGTTGATCGCACTTTCGCAATCGAGAGGCTTTGTTTAGTCCACTCTCGTTTGAGTGTGGGGTCTGGTGGGATGGGGGATGAAGGCTCAGTGCCAGGGGCAATTGAGGTGTGTGGTATTGATGAGATACCACTCTAATGAGCTTTAGCCAATTAATCCATTGATTTCCATGTAAATGGCTCATGGATCAGATTCTGCAAAAGCAGTTTTTTTTTGTTGTGCTCTGTCCTCTGGCTAAACCTGCCAGTCAGGAACCAAATGAAAGTTCCTTATACATGGAATATAAGGTTACATAAATGAAGTAATTGGTTGATCGCACTTTCGCAATCGAGAGGCTTTGTTTAGTCCACTCTCGTTTGAGTGTGGGGTCTGGTGGGATGGGGGATGAAGGCTCAGTGCCAGGGGCAATTGAGGTGTGTGGTATTGATGAGATACCACTCTAATGAGCTTTAGTCAATTAATCCATTGATTTCCATGTAAATGGCTCATGAAAGGTTACTGGCTGTGACTGCCATCTGCATGTGCTTAGCCAGGCTAATGTCGTGCTGAGTGACACATACAAACCCTCCACGCAGTTAAGTGTTTAAAGACAGAACATCTCAGGGGGAGGGGGGGGGGGTGATTGCTTTGCTTTAATTTGTGAGCAAAATAAGGTGTTAATTGCAAAGACTATAAGATACACACACCTTTGAACAGTGGAAGGGGAAAAACAATATTGGAAAATGTCTATATCACATTCTTTCTGCGTAGCCCTCTTGAAATTTGTTCTAGTTTTAAAGTGATTAGTCTTTCGCGCCATATGAATTGTAGGTTCTCTTGGCATGGAGATGCTACAGCGAAGCATGCATCATTCCGGCTTGGTTCAAATGGGCTCTGTCAAGTCTTAAAACAATGCAGCGATGCAGCGTTGTGCTGTCAGCCAGCTAACTGAGCGGGACTCAGTGTTAATTACCACTGTGCTCGGCTTAGCTGAGATACCCAGCAAATTGTCCCCAGGTGGGGAAAGAATAGGCTCTATCTTCATTTCTCATAGCTGCAGTTGAGCTAATTATTATGATGGTGTGTGTGTGTGGAAGGAAAATGTGCTTGAATAGGGTTTTTCATGTTCATCGGCCATTTAAGTGTTAGCTTCTGTACTGGTTGTGTGTGCGTGACTTGGTGTTTATATAAAATGTGGATCATATGTCTCTGTACATGTCCATGCATATCTATTGACGGCATGTGCACGTGTGAATGTGCGGCTTCAAAGTGCTTTGTTGGCCTCCCCACTTGGGTTGTGTGTGTACATGTGTCTTTGTGTGTTTGTATATTCAAGGAGAGCGGGCCTGGAATTGGCGCATGCTAAAACACGCAACATCCAAAGCCAACAGTTCTGCTAAGTGAGATGTGCTGCGTTATAATGATGCCATCTATCACTCCCTTCATCTTTCCATTCCTCTATCCCTCCTCACTCCTTCATCACCGTCTCTGTGGCCTCATTAATTTAGCCTGGACTATTTATGGGCCTGTAAAAACAATAAGGGAAGAGAAGAAGGGTTTTACTGGCACGGCAGACCTCATCTTTTCAGTGCATGGGAAAAAAAGACGAGGATGCCTGTTGAGTTAGAGGGAGCACACCACATCACTTTCAGTTAATTGCACTAAATTCTTAACATCTGGTTAACGTTGGACAATGTTTTCATAAACTAAGTATGTTTTTTTGACATATTAGAGCTCGTCTGTTTGATATTGTAGAACATAAGTGAAGACCAAGTCTCTATACAAACGGCACTTTCAGAAAGACCAGCTTGTATTTGTAAACCCACATACACTGCAATTATACACATGCATCCTTGACCACATACACTGGTCAAGTGGTTAGCACAAGTAGTTCTTGATGCTGACCACCTGGAAATGTGATATTTAACAGACAATAATGACCAGAAGCACCGAGTCTGGTGAAACATTTATGGAGTTTTGGATAAATGATATGACTTATTAGTGACTTTTTTGTTTTTCCATAACCTGCAACAGAACTCAGATATAGTAGAAAGGTCATCCCGCTGCTCTGCGTCGTCATTGTCCTTGACATTGTCCTTGACCTGCTGCCTGCTGGATTATTCTCCTGCTACCAGAAGTTTGAGGTTCAAGCGTTTTTGACCCTTGAGACTATTGTCAGCCGGTGAACTATGGTAACCTGTGGCCGCAGTCAATGAAGAGTATGTAACACACACTACAGGCTGGTCTATGTGGGCTTGTAACAGCCTTTGAGGCTTAAATCATGGGGCCGCATGAGGTTGCGTGGAGCTCAGGGTCCCATTCAGTGGGAGGCCATTCATACATGAACGCTGTCCAATGAAAGCTGAGGTGGGTCAGTCTGTGTGGGGAAGTGGAGACAGATTGATCGATAGAATATGAGAGGCTGTAGATGGCTTGTTGTGTGTGTGTGTGTCTGTGCATCCTCTGTCACAGTTAATCTGTAATTTCCATGGGAGCAAGATTAAGTGCAGTCACATGCTTGCTGGAACACAAACAGGAACCAGGAAAGATGAAGTCCAACCTTCATATGTTTGCACACACACAGTCATCCTATGGTGGAATGCAATGAGAATCCTTGAGCAGGTTTCTTTTTAATGATGGACTGTTCTGGGTGGCTGTTGTTGGTGAGAGGGGGGGGATCGCCCTGCCGCAGAACGAAATACCATGTGTGCGCCCAGCAGGAGAACATTCCTGCTGGCCCCATGATTTCCTCAGGTCATTCATGCAGTCCTTATCCCCACTGTAATGGCATTGTCCTGGGGCTCAGCCGCGCTGCCAGGCCCCCCACGCTTCAGCCTTTGGCCTCCCTGACAGCACTGCCCCTCAGCTGCCTGTCAACCACGCCAAGCCCAGGGTGGTTGACCGGAGAGCGGGGATGAGGCCACCGCTGGGGCGTACGCTGCTCTCGGGTTATATGGAGACGATGGTAAAAATGATAAAAATTGCTGTTTAAATATGACCTACAGGATCGTCTGATTGAAACCACATTTCTTACGGGTCCATTCTGTGCTTTATTTTAATGCTCAAGATGAAAAACGCACTCTACACCCTGGCGGTGTTGAACAGATGTACTGTAGCTGAGCCGAATGTTTAAATTGCATGTATTTGACAGGAGCTATGCTTATGACTCCCAGCATGCTCCTCACTCCTACTTTTTTAGCACTGACAGCGCCTTGGCACTGAGAGCTGCAGTTCAGTTTTTCGTGGAATTCCTATAATAAAGTGGCAGTCACGTAACAAAGCAACACCCCGTTCTAGCGTTCGCCGAGCTAAATTGGGACACTGCCACTGTCACTTCACTTTGTTGGTAAGCACACACAGATTATGATGTGTGAGCCAAGCAGAAAAACACAGCGGAGAAAATGGAATCTGCTGCATTGGCAAAGTGGGACGTATAGAGCGAGAGCAGAGGAGGAGGCGGGGGGGGTGCCACTGCCACCACTTATAAATTCAACAAAGAGTTTGTGATGGACATCTTTCCACAAAGCTTCTCCCCATCGTCTGCATTTTGTGTGTAAAAAAAAAAAAAAAGAAGGGGTGTTCATCATTATTCAAGGACGGAGCTGATTAAAGGTGATTAGGCCCTGCCCATCCATCACTCTCGCCTTTCAGCCTGTCACTGGCCTCAGTATTAAGGGGCCACACCAGTATGTGTGTCTGTGTGTGTGTGTGTGTGTGCATGAGGGGGAGAAAGACCGTCCAGCCAGCTTTGTGCAGTTTCCAAATATTCACTATTACCCTAATTGCAAATAATTTCTCAAATAGAATGAAACAACATACTCAGGCTCCTTAATACGGCTGCTTAATACTGAAATAATACACAAAAGCTTTAAAACTGTGGTGTAAGCTTAAGTGGGCCGTGGCAGCCCATTCTTTACTGGATTCTTTAGTGGCCCTATGATGAATGTCCACGTTCAGCCATGATGAATGGCAGCAGTGAGAGCCTTTCTTCCTCTTGCCATTCCTCATAACATTAAACCACAGTAACGGTAAGCAACGGAAAACAATGGGGTTTTCTTTCGTGTGAGTAAATGAATTGGTTTTGCTGGTGTCCAGTGTGGGAAATCAGACAGTGAGTCTGTCATCCATTGATTGACTGTGGGAACAGAGGAGTTGGACTAAACCTTTATTTTAAAATGCACCTGATGGTTTGATGTAGTTTTTGTTATATCTAAATTTAAAATAGAAATCCGGTATCACAAGTGAATGTGGGTTTTTTTTTCCGTCAGTGTGAGTAAAACTTGTGAAACAGCATTTAGATCTTAATGGGACACTATAACTCTCAGGTTGTTTGAAATGGGGTGAGGCGGGTTTTCACTGCAGGTTTTACAGAGTGTTGAGTTCGGTCTTACGAGCTGTGGTGAGGCGGGGGGGGGGGGGGGGGGGCCCCCCGGGCCCTTTGGGGGTGCTCACTGGTCACTATCTAATTTCAATGAAAAGGCCCCGATACTGTGTGCGTGTGTGTGTACTATTATTGACAGAGCTCTGGTTAATCCATAGCATTCATAGAGTTCTTTTCACGGCGTTTAGATCAATAAGTAGAATTCATCCATTCATCTATCGCTTATATGCATTCATTCACTGTCAGCACAGTCCATGTGGCCCTCCAGTAACTTAACCAAAATCACTTAGATGGGAGCTGAACCACCAACCTTCTGCTGAGTGGACAAAGCTGCCGCCTACAGCTTCGTATTAGCTGCTGCCTCAGTCGTACAATCATTCCATGGGTGTGAGGAACTCAGATGGTTCACACACACACATACACACACATTCCTTCAGGGAAGCAGTGACTGCAATCTGCTTCTTTTTTTTTTATTATGTTCCCCACTGCGATGAGCCAGGGCTCCTCTGACTCCCATTATAATGTCAGCCTTGCAGGGTGCCGTGCTGGTAATGCACTCGTGCTGAACCTGCACTTCTCACAAGTGTCACAAACCCCACCACCCCAGAATACCTGCTCACAGACCTGAGAGTCTAGGAAGTCATGACTGAGCAACGGTATTAGATGAATTCTATGGGATTGTTACGTGTGTGGGATTCTATATAGATCAGTTGGGGTAAAGAGATTAAATGTATTTCCTTATTTGAACAATGAGCAGCATCCACGGACCCTAGCAGACATGGATGAAGTCAGCATTGAAGTGGCACAGATTAGTGTTTTTTATTGCATGAAGTGATACCACTTTACAGAGGGAGATGAGTTGGGATAATGTAAAATGAAAGTACTGCCAATGATAAGTCTCTAATGCAAAACTCAGATATAACAACAGTTATCTGTGCCGCTTGGATGCTGACTTCATCCAGGCCTCCTGTGGTGCTTGGTTGCTGCTAATTGTTCCTCTTATATCACAGATATATTTACATTGCAGCTTGTTTTCAGTGGGAGCTGCTTGGAAGTGTCTTTCATCATGAACAGACTGCATACACTTTCCACCCTGAAGTCATTTCTCTTATTCTAAATTGGCCCCTTGTTGTTGCACAGAGCACTAATGGACATCCTCAGCATGGTGGTTTTAATGTGCATGCTCTAAGATTAGTACAGTAGGTTTGTTTTGACCCATGTGAATATCCTCCATGCTGGTGGTGGGGGGTCATCAGTGATGACTCGTCACTCTACACAAACACAAACACGATATGCGCGCAGCACGCAACATGTTGTCGACACACTCAGCGGGACACAGTGTCACATCTGTGGGCCACACAGAATGCAAGCACAACACACTCACATCAACACACGCCTGTACTCGTAGAGTAAGTGACCTTTGAAATCTAAAAACATTTCCATGTGAGGGAAATGAATGATGTTAATTAACAATTTGCATAAATAGTTGTTTGACCCCTAGTGTGTGTGTGTGTGTGTGACATACACTGCGGCAGCTGAGGATGAGCAGGGAGCAGAGGAGCCAGAGGAGAGTTGGGGAGGAGGGGGGTAAGGCGAGAGTCTTGATGTGTTCTTGGATCGTGCCAGGATGTCTGGCCCTGTCTGTAGTTCACCTGCGCTGGTCTGTCACACACACACACACACACACACACACACTTCCGAGGGCACAGCATGTACACGTGGATTCTCTCATTCATGCATAGGAGCTAAATCACATGATGGTGATTTATTGAGAGGTTTGTCTACCTCACTCTTGTGCACACACACACACACACACACACAGCCACTCTCTATCTCTCTGACCCAGTGACCGCTCACCCTGTGTTTCTCTTGCTCCCTCTCTTTCCCTGGCTCAGCAGCAACACATGGCGGGACACCCCGCCGTGAGGTGTGTCAGTTGAGGAGTGATTTAGTGTCGCTCTGCTCTACACCTGCCCATGGAATCCTGCTGCACACACACACACATATTTGTGTGGGTGCACACAGATGCAATGCTCATGATGGACACACACGTATACTCGCACAGTAGTTTAGCATTTCCACTAATTGCAAATAACTCCTCATGCAGAAAGAAAATATTTGAGAAATCTTGGACACTGTCCCGGCATGCATTGAGTTGACGAGAGGAAACCGTCCATAATAGCTCAATCTGATGAGATTTAAATCCGGCCAGTAAGAGAAGAACTTACATGATCAGCCAATAAAGACACAATCAGCATCACACTAAGCCCAGAACACTGGTCAAAGGTTCATAGCGTACTGTGAAGGATATGTCAGGTGTGCAGTCACCCGTACACACTCCTGTGTGTTTGCTGTTGGAACCGTGACCATCATTGTGTGGTGCACCATGCTGCGGTGGCGTGCTATTTCAGGTGCTCCTATGGGTCAGGGACGAAAGTCTTATGCAGTCGTTCAGCTTGGAGGACTTCCACAGGCAGGGAACTGATATTTCTTCCATGTGTGGACAGTGGAGGTGGACGTCCGTTCAGATATGCAGCCAAATAATGGCTCGTCCATGGAAACACACTTCTTTCACTTCCATCCAATCCATGACAATCCTATAAAATAGATTTGATGGATATTGTCTGAAAAAACACTTTTTTTTTAATCCTCCCCAAAAAATATTTTGCATAAAAATATTATTCAGTCTAAGGGATGTCTTTTGATGGAGCTTCCATTCCAGATTCAGTTTGTTTTTCGCTATTTTGTTTATTTGCTGTCACTAAAGAAGGAGCAAGGAAAATGAGCGTAGGAGCGTCTCTTGGGAACATAAGCAAGCATCGCATGAGATGTGGGATCATTTGAATGCACAGTGCTGCAAATGGAAGGGGCCGCAGCGTCGGCATGGAGCCCTGAATGTGATTATTATTTGTTATACGAAACCTTGATCAAATTGCCCCCTCGTTTTATCCCCCGCAGCATGTGGGGGGGAATCCCATTAGCCACCTCAGGCTTGGGTGGCACAGAGGAATTCTCAGACCTTAACAAATAGATTGTGACCTTCCCGTCGCTGTCAGAGATTCATGGAGCGCTGTTCACTTTCAAGGTGAAAAGTAATGAGATACATGTGAAATATTTGGGTTGGTGGGATCTAATGAGGCAAGGTGGCGTATTCTGTTTTTGCTGCGTGGCGCGGCATGGCTGGGGGTGGATAATTTGATGTGCATCATAGAATAATGGAAAAATTTAATTTAGGAATTATATTTGTGACCGGAGTGAGACCATCTATACTGCACCCAGTAAAAATACAAGGTGTTGACGGGGCATGAATTACAGAAATGGAATGACAAATACATACAGTTTCAGTACATTACTGCAGTATTCCGCTTAAGGTGAAGTCAAGACTCAAATGTCCCTGTTTTCTCTCGTAGATTAGATTTGCCCCTGCATCCATTCCTCAGTGTGTTGTGCAGACCCACGTGGGACTAACCCTGTTGGCAATAAGAAAGCCAGAGTGTCATGTTGTCTGAAGTGAGTGGAGCCCAGGGACTCTTCAGCATATGGCAGCGGCTACGTTCTGAGGCCTGTGTGCAGGTGTCTGTCAGCATATGCATATGTGTGTGTCCTTCAGACGTCCTCAGGTGCTTCAGCAGCGGAGGCGGTCTTCCCTGGTGGGCTTTACCACAAATCTCGACACGGCCCCCGGCAGGCCGGATGGCTTCTCCGACCATATGGACGTCTGTTGCAGCCTGGTTGGGGACTACATGATAGAATTGATCTGTTTTATGGTAAACCTCTTACGTATGTAACTCAAGTGGGTAATCAGTAATGTTGTTGGTGAATAGAAATGCAGTAGTTTGCATGTGTGTGCATCAGTGGGATTATAAAAGTGCCCAACTTCATTTTCTTTGTTTAATTCTTGCTGATTGAGGACATTGAAATGGGTCACCGTAATTGAAGCGTGTGTGTGTGTGTGTGTGTGTGTGTGTGTGTGTCTGTCCAGCAGCATTGTAGATGACCTATTTTCTCTTAAAGTGGAGAGTGTGTCCTGTCTGGCACTGGTCAATAAAACTGCTCTGGTGTTGCTTGTCTCTGCAGAAGGACAAGCACTGGGCACACACACACACACACACACACACACACACTTCTTATCTGTTTTGCTGTCTTCCCTTATCCCTTCCTCCATTCAGAATTAATTAGTCAGCTATTTGTTTAACAAAAATAATGCTTCAAACCTCTGATTTAAAAATATACTTAGTTATAATATGATCTGAAGTAGTTCTGCCAGCGTATTTTAATAGATTGTAGCCATATTGAAGCAGAATCAAGCAAAACAGAGTGTACAATCTGAAATGGATTTTACTGTACAAGATGAGGTGCTGGAAAATGAAATGAAGAGATGAAGGGTAGATTTCCTTTTAGCACTTGTCGAAATCGCCCCTCGCCAGCTGCCGCGTGGTCAAAGAGATGGAATCTGTTTGGCTTCCACGTCCCTGTTTTCATGTATCAGCTCTAACATGTCAACACGGTTGCCACTGGCTACTATTGTCCCACATGGGATTGCGGCACAATGGCGCGGCCGGCTAAATCACCCAGATGACGACAGTTTTGTGTGAATGTGTGTTTGGTGTACATGGCTGGTTATCAGCGGTTTAAAGGACGGTTAGGATGTGCAGCGCGTGTTTCCAGGGAGCGCAACCAGGGAATGCGCATCTGTGTGTGTTTGGCCAAGTGAGAGGGCATCGAGAGGTCAGCGTCATCTTCACACACAGCACAATGCCTGCATGGACACACACACACATGCCTGTACCATGGGTTGGTAAAAATGTAAACAGTGGTCGAGACACTTTGTGTGTGATCAGTGAAAGCAAGTAGATGTGTTGTTGCTGTGTGGGTGGGGGTGGGGGTGGGGGTGGGGGGTAGAGGACTGCATCACAGACACACACGCTCGGGGAGACATGCCTCTAAATGTTCTCATCCTTTGAAATGCAATTCTTAGTTATCTCTCTTTCTGTCTGCCTGTCTCTCTTTTCACCCCCTTACAACACACACACACACACACTCACACACAGTTTAGGGTTACCAAGTGATCAATACAAAACTCGGAGGGATGTGTAATGGGGACAAATGAACACGGAATTTGTTACAAAGGGGGTTTATGTGCGGGCTGTGTCTTTGGAGAGCGCGTCTGTGGCGGCACGCTGGTTGTCCTGGATTTTCTTACTGACCTGGCTAATCTCTGGAGTGTGGAGGGCAATGGAAAACGTTATTGCATCCTTGATGGATTCAGCAGGGAGTTGATCCATGCCTCTGCGTGTGTGGGGTTCGTACAGCTGTGTTGCCCCAGTTTATTGTCCTTCAGCAGCAGCTTTGCTCACACGCTCAGACCCTGTAAAAACCATTCAACTCATCCTGAATCGACCCAAGAACTGAATTAGATGCTCATTTAAAAGTTAATGCTTTATATGCAGCAGTTAGTGCCCGTAGCTTGTGATGTTGATTGTGGCCTTGTGATCATAGAACAGTACAGATAATTAAGTTTCCTGTTGTTTCAAGCATCAAGGTTAGACTCGATATTTGCAAGTGTAAACATCTGATTCTGTGGCGTCAGCGCACTGCGGCTAAGCTGCTCGCTTGGTTATATAACATTCTCTCTGACTCAACATCGTGTTGTGGAATTTCGACATTTTAGGCAAATTACCTTGAGTTTGGGACGATTAATCATTTCACAGTTCACAAACCAAATGGGTTGTGTTAGGACAAATAACACTATTACGCCTCTTCCTCCTCCTCTACCTCCCTATCCTCTTCCTCTCTTTCACTTGACCTCATCCTCCTCCTTCATCTTCCTCGGCTTCCTTTTCATCCTCCTCTTATCCTGCTCATCAGGCTGCTTTATTATGCAAATCAGAGTTGGATCAAACCACTTAATTAAGCTTTACTGGGCCAATTTGTGCGCACATACACACACACACACACACACAAATGCACATGCCAGCTTTCTTTCACACTGACAGAAGCTGCTGGTGGTTATGTGTTTTAATGATCAGTATTCAGGCCCCACACACACACACACACAGTGCATCTCTGCAGCAGAAGAGTCTCTTTGAGTGCATATAGATAAACAGACTTGAATAGCAGGGTCTCTCCAGGTCGTCAGTCGTCAGTTCCCCTCACAGGATCCTCTCTGGCCCTCCGCTGCTCTGCTTATGAAGCTGCATTTCTATGGATGCTGAAAATGCAGCTTATGAGGTCATGGTGGAGTTGAACCTGAACACGGAGGTCAGAAATTGATCTAACGGCCCATTTTGAGGTGCTCATTGAAAGCTGAACGAGCGCAGTGCACTGCAATGCCACAGAGAAAATATAGGACTAAATAAGATCTTCATGAAGATTGTGATTTCTTGGATGATTGTGAGACGCAAGGCTGTTATGAAATTCTGTCTCCACTTGTGTTCAGTGAAACAGTGCAGTCCTTTTGTCCTTTATCATTTAACCTTGATACAGAGAGGGAGTATTTCAGCCAGAAGTGACGCACTTGAGTTGAAACTGAACAGAAAAGCAGCTCTCCCCAAAAAATCCACAAAGAAAGCATTATGCTGCCGATTTGCCTGCGTATCCCATCTGACCCTTCGTCCAACTCGCACACGGCCGAAACGACCACAAATTAAACTCATCAGTAATTACGACCTCAGGAGCCGCGGCCCTATTACAGGCCTTTGTTATGTTCTGATTAGCTTTGGCAGCCCTCATCCGAACCGCCTGAGCTGGATTATTTCTAAATGTTCAGTTTGGACAGTTAATGTGTCATCCAGTTGATGGATACTCACTCCAGAGGCTCAGGAGACTTGCAGATGTACAGAACGATAGGCATAAAAAAAAGAAAAGCACATCGGTTTGCTGACTCATGAATAAATTCCCATATGGTCCCGATGTGATTATCATGGCAAATGATGGAATAATTGAACATAAGAGAGATGGAATGCGTAGCAATTTGCCCCAAGACACAGCCTATCAATTTCGATGATTGCTTTCATTTACATTTCTGACAAAAAAAATGAGTCCATTCTATCGGGTTAAGACGTATTAGCTTCAACAAATTGATTGTAATTCTGCATAATGAATGTCTGTGTCACTCTGTGAGTAGCAGTCCTGATTTAGAGCCTTCGCTATCTCAACGTCTCGTTCCGTGACGTGTGATGTTAGTTCTATTTGAACAGAAAACATTCTTTCTTTCAGTAGTCTTTACTCAAACCAACATAAACCAATCCGGTCCTGACAAGATTAATGACAGATTTTGGAGTTTATGATATGCTTGGACCAGGAACAATCATCATCGTGAGAGCTTACAGTAAACAGGGACTGACCTAAATGTGCACCTTAGAGAATTAATTGTGCATGGATGTTTGGCGTGTACTGTAAGTGGCCCCTTTGTGTAAAGTGTGGCCCCCTCCAGGGCCCCTGCTTTACCAAAATCCTGAATCTTGAATATTTGGAAGTGAAGATTTCAACTTGAATTCAATGTTTACCACACAAACTGTTGATGCTCATTCATAAGCATTGTTGGAAATGAAGGCATGCTTAAATGTCATCATTAGTCAACAAAGGGCCCACAATATATTCATACACAAACATGTTTGTTGGGCTGTGTGCATTTCCCACCACTCTGCGGCACAGTTTTGTAAAAGACTTTGACCTTTTTCACATTTCTGTGACTTGTTACTGGTTGGCCTCAGGGGGAATTCATGGCAGGGGGTGAGATGTTTACTGTTGCCATGTTTCCAGTAACATTACAAGTGGCTCCGGATAAGACCGCTAGCCAAATGCCTGAGCTGTCAAAGTAAATAACTTTTCCATTTCAAAGAGCGCTATTCCAATTAAAGGAAAAAGAAGGATGGAGCAACAGAAAGGGAAGGGAAAAGCCACAGAAAAGAAATGGAGGAGGGAGGCAGGGAGGGCAGGATGGAGGGGGAAGCGGAGATGGAGGGGGAGGAGAAAGAGGGAGTGAAAGTCATTGCAATCTTGTCCGATTTCAAAGGAAAAGAGGCAGAGGTGGTATGGAAACAGGAAATCAATTGTTAGGGCGTTTTGATCCGGCTCTGTTGGTAACAAGGCTGAACCTTGAAAGTGAGTGTGTGTGTGTGTGTGTGTTTATATAATGGAAAGAGAAGCCTTGAATTAGGCTGAAAGAGGTCAAGGGCAGAGGCACTTTCCCACTTCCACAATGTGACACGGATCAATCTGCAAGGTCAGAGGTCAAGTGGAGGAAAGTTGTGTGAGACGTATTGTTGCTGAGTTGAATCTTTTGTTCTGATGACACTTTCAATGCTTATCTAGGGTTCAGACAGGTCTGTAATGGATTTCTACATATAAAGTTCCTACACTGTCAACATGGTAGTTCAAGTATTTTTAGTCATTGTGTGTAACTTGTAGCAAAGCATTCTACACATTGATAGATTAATGAAATACGTTGGCTTCAGAATCACACATTTGGACAATAGTTTTTCTATCACAAAGGTCAGATCGGCTTTTCCACTAACATATCCCAACAGAGGGGCTGCATGGGACCACTAGCCCATCCAGCAGTCATGTTAATTATTGATGAGGGTCTCCGATGACCTACTCTATTGATTGAGCAAATTGCAGCCCCAGTTATTTTACAACCAACATATCATGTGGCAACTGGAGTTGCACGTGCGTGCGCCTGTGCCTGTGTGCGTAAACGCTATTGTGTGGCGCTGTTTAAAAGTGAATGGAGATATCGTGTTTCAGCCATCATTGTAGAGAGGAGCTAGATATTGTGTTGTGCAACACAAGGGGGGGGGGTTGCAATTGCTCAACTTTACAGTCTGGTTCAGCCCTTGATTTATGTCTTAACACTGATATGATTTCTATTTTCTGGTGGGGTTTTTATTTATCTTGAGATAATTACTCTAGCCCAACATTTTCCATGGGTGTGATCCCTGATTGTGACAGTCATGTGCCAATTGGAAAACAATATGATATGTCTATTGTGTAATATTTACACAGTCTACAGTGAGCGAGAATAATAACTCGTGATTAAACAAGAGTTATTGTGTTCACTTTGAAGTGTAAAGGGATGCTGTGGGTTGTGGTATCGCACATAGCTCCATCGTTTAATGTAGTGCTGTAGTGTGGGTGTGTGTGTGTGTGTGTTAGAGGACATTTGCGAACACGCACGAAAATACATGTGTCATTTCACTCATCACACTTACAGTGTCACCTCCAGAGGTGACGTGTTCCCTCTCTTGCAGGACAATTCAACACTCTGCCCCTGCACACACTGCTGCTGAACGTCAGAGTTACACATCCCGGTCCAGCTCAAGATGAGGAGTTAACCTCCCGCGAGCCAAATCTCATTTTACCATCAGCCTCTGTCAGAGCTGCTTTTCATCCTGGCAGAGGAAGAAAAAGGTCCATTTTATCCACTTCCAGCTATTATAAAAATATGTTTAGTGGCTGGGGTCATGAAAATACAACTTATCACTGCTTTGTCGCGTGAAGAGCTTGCGCCGTAAGTGCAGCTTTGGTTATTAATTTTTACATTGAATGTTTACGAGATCCACTCTGAGCCTGATACGTTTCACAGCTGTGTTATGCACTGAGCCGTCCCTGTGTACGTCTGACTTTCAAGGAGAAATCTGTCTGTATGTGGAGCGTTGACTTGTGGGAATCATTCATCCAAGAGTAGCAGAGTGTTCAGTTCATCTAGCAGGTGCAAACAGGTCCCGGGGACTTGAATTTGGACAAAAACAACCGCGCCACACTGCCGCTGCCACTGCTCCACCCAGCATGTAGGCAGTGTGACAGTGGGCCAAAAGAATTTTGCTGTGGGTTAAAACCACTGACACAGCTCATTCCTCATTATGAACACATCAGTTAGCATGTCCCCCTCATTACAATGACATTGTGATTTATTAATATGTGTTCTCCATTTCCTCCGCTTCCTGTTAGGAAGCGTTTGCTAAAAACTGCGATGCCCAGCTATTAATATAAACTGTAGGCTATTTGTGACCCATTTACAGTTTGTCTTTAATAGGAACCCAATGATCTTAGAGCAGTGTGCTCCAGGCAGCCCACACTTCATTATTCACTTTACCATCATTCTTAGATAAATCAATTGCTTCCATGTTGTCCTATGGTATACTAACTATTCAATTTTGTATTTATTTTTTTTTAAATGCCGTGAAAATTGAAATGAAGATTCTTGGCAACCTATTGCACATATCGTGTATCTCTCCATAATTGATTAGTTTCCAATCCTCAATAAGAGCGTTGCCTGGAGTGAGCACATACTCCAGCGAAAGGGAAACAGATCCAGCTGGACCGGGTCCCAGTGGCTTAACTGTCCGATGCATACACTGACAGCATCGTTGTTTGGGGTTATGGAGGTGAGCTGCTCTCTGTCTAAGTTCCATATGAATGGAAGGATCAGGTGAAGACTCACTCACTCACTGTTATGAGATGAATGTCACAAACGTGCGTCTGTTCTGCTGGGTTCTGCTGACCTGGCGGTTATCTCGCCGCCTCGTTCACCCCATTGGCTTGGGGGCGCTCGCTGTCACCTCTAATTTCCTGGCGTGTCCTCCAATCGGGGTGGTCTGTTTTGCGCGTGTCAGCATAGTGTTGTGGTCGTCATTCCGTCGGCGGGATCATACAGGGCTGTTTAAACCCCGCTTCACATTCTATTACTCTGACACGTGCGCACAAGGCGGCGCGGAGGAGGTACAGCGGAGTATTTAGTGCAGCGCTGGGACCTTGGTGTGCCAGTGTCAGTGATGGATAGGGCCGTAGTATCAGCAGTGTTGGCTCGTACAGGAGTGTGCTGTCCACCACTGGGATCTGTCAGGGCTGTTCTGCTGAGCCCACACATTCTGCTGGGCGGCCGCGGAGCTGCGGGCCATTTTTTAAAAATATGTTGTGTGAGAGAGAGAGAGAGAGAGAGAGAGAGAGAGGTTTGTGCAACAGATTCAGATCCCATTAAATATTCATATTTTATCTATTTTAATAGAGTTAACATTTTTAATATGTATTACTCATCCACTTTTATTAAACATTGAATTATATACAATAAACTTCACTGAAATTCAAACTTTCATTAACTTTGTGAGATATGGAGTTAGTCTTGTGCGTGTACTTAATTTTTTTTTTTTTTTTTTT